>JAPDHH010000275.1:0-1200000 GCA_032158285.1 Phytophthora sansomeana | reverse complement strand
CCTGCAGACTCTGCGTTAATGTGTCGAGTCTTGGCCACCCTGACCGGCACCATGCTTGACATCTCCTTGCAATTGACGGTGAACGACGGCGTATTATTTGAGACCGAAGCATCTGCACTACGGAATGACGGCTTGTCCGATCCCGACAAAGACGATGGTAAAGTTTGGGTAGTACCAGGAAGTGCCAAGCATTTGTCTACGAAGCTCAGAGCTGCCTCGAACACACGAGCGTCCTCTTCGTCCTCCAAGAACGACATACGTATCGGCGATTTGAACTGGACAATTGCGTTTGACTCGTTGTGAACGTAAACGTGGGGTTCACGCTCAGAACCACAAAAATGATCTCGTGCTACGTTGTCAAGGCGTCACAACCTACAAAAGATATCTGACGTAACCAAGGCGAACAATGGTGAACAAGTGTACAAATTGACCAACCTGTATAGTTGCTTACAGCACAATTCTAATGGTTGACACCAAATTCTACGCTGCAGCTTCGGAGCATTGTCGCCTTAAGGCTTGATCGACTAGAGCGTTCTCGATTCTCTCTTGGTAGCATCGAATGTTCCCCGCTGTGTTGCCGATCAAAAACCTGGTGAGTGCACGAACATGCCCGGGATCGTACGCCACGCCAGGCTTTTTGTCGATCGAAATGCGCGAGCAAAACTGCAAAAGCGACAACTCGTGCTCGGGAGTGGAAGCTGGAGCTCGCTTGGTCACCACGTAGCCCCGAAGATGATACGTGAGACCGGCGATGGCTTTGTGCTTGATCTCAATCGGATTCACTCCACACACGAAGATGACGACGTCCCGGTCCGGCTCCACAAAGCGCCGCACGATCTGCTTCATTTGCATATCTGCGCGGGAGCTGTTCGAGTAAACCTCCTTTGTGAAGTCCTCGATAATGGTGTAAGGCTGATCAAGGTTCTGTGGCACGGAACGTTCACAGGCCGCAAGGTTACGAGCAAGCCACTCCCATCCCGAGACCACTAAATACTATGCACAACACGTACCATTGCCGCCTTCTCGTACAGCTCACCATTGCCACAATGTTTCTCCACTCCCTTGAAGTGATCCCACGCAGCCTCGGTCGTGTCGTCTAAACTAAAAGGCAGCACCTTGTTCGCAAAGAACTCGAGGTATTTGCCGCCAACCCCTTCGCGAATATGCACATCTTCGGTCGGGATGTCCATGGTCGCGAGCCCATTATCCGCAAACACCGAGTCCAAGTCGTGATATGCGTCTTCCAAGTGCTGGAAGAGTTCTTGAAAGTCGCCCATATCGCCATGAAAGTCCAGCACGCGCGTAAACCGGTTCTCTTTGGCACTTGGGTCCTGTGCATCAGCACATTCTGCCATCTACAGCAGCAAACACACAAACTATAAGCACTCACAACCTCAAAAAACCACCAACAAACCTCCACGTACTCGTTTTCGCAGCAAATTGCTCAGATCCACCGCCACCTTCCGCTGCCGTTCCACATTGAGTCTCAGTCGCGCGTTTTCTCGCTCGGCATCCTCTCGACGTCGTCTCTGTCGATCGGCCACTCCTTTCCAAGCACAAAGCACTTGGGACGACGGACGCGTCCGACGGGTTGTCACCGTCGTCAGCGACGTCGACTCCTCCACGAAACCTTCGTGACACAACATTTTGGGCTGTGAATCCGGCTGCAGCGCTTGCAATTCCTGCTGCAATTGCGTCACCTTCTCACGAAGAAATGCCAACTCGAAGCGTAACTCGTTGCGAGCTCGGTTCGGGTTGGCTTGAGGTTTCCTTTTTCTAGTCGACTTTCGTGGTTTCGAGGCCACCGACAGCGTGCTCGAAATCGATTTCGTCGTGGAAATCGTCTCCATTGTCGACGGTTCACTGACGTCGATTGATGCGGCGTTTAAGTCTTGCGAAGACGTCGAGGGCGACGATACCAGTCCAATGGGCAGCAACTCGTCCGCCAGTCGGAACGAAAACGAGTTCGAGACGTCGGAGCTCACGGTGAGCGACGGAAGTTCCGACGCATTGGCCGAGTCGCTGGCATATTCCTCCACGAAGCTCAGCGTGGCCGCAAAGGCGCGCATGTCGTCGTCATTGTCGTCGAATAGCTCCATTCCACTCGTTTTGTGCTTGTACCAAGTGTCTTGGGACTGAATTGTGGTTGTGGGCTTTCGCAGGCACAAAACCTCGGGATTTGTACCAAGCAGCAGGTCAAGCACGTAAAAGGAGCTGCGTGCAGACGAGATCGGACTCGTCCACGTGGTGAGACCGTATCACGAGGTATTTTTTTCAAGGAATTTCAAGTTCCACGTGCTGGTTTAACTACTTTTGGTGGAGATGACATCTACACAAGACCTTGTAAGCTTAGCTGCGGTATCTCACCATGAACTCAGCGTTTCAACGCTCGATCGACCAGAGCGTTCTCGATTCGCTCCTGGTAACATCGGATGTTGCCTACAGTGTTACCAATCAAGAAACGGGTGAGTGCACGGATGTGGTTGGGATTGTACGTCACGCCGGGCTCCTTGTCAATTGAGATTCGCGAGCAAAACTGCAGCAACGACAGATCGTGTCCCGGAGTGGAGACTGGAGACTTTTTGGTCACGACGTAGCCTCGAAGGTGGTAAGTTAGTCCTGCGATGGCCTTGTTCTTGATCTCGATGGGTGCGACTCTGGAGACGAACACAATGATGTCGCGCTCGGCCTCAACGTAGCGCCGCACAATCTGCTTCAGCTGCATGTCAGCTCGCGTGTTGTTCGACACCATTTCTTTCGTAAAGTCTTCGAGAACCGTGTACTGCTGATCCAGGTTCTGTTGATTCCCAAGACACCACTTCAACGTTAGAAATGAATTGCCAACCAGTGTAGGATGAAAAGCTCAATAAATACAGAGTACCTTCGTAGCTTTCTCGTACAGTCCGCCATTCCCCCAGTGCTTATCGACGCCTTTGAAATGATCCCAAGCTGCTTCGGAAGTATCACCTTGCGCGAACGGCAGCGCCTTGTTCGCAAAGAACTCGAGATACTTTCCGCCAACACCTTCTCGGATATGAACATCATGCGTCGGAATATCCATGGTCGCGAGTCCGTTCGCTTGGAGCACTTCGTCCACTTCGTGATACGCGTCCTCAAGGTGCTGGAAAAGCTCCTGAAACTCGCCAATATCTCCGTGGAAATCAATCACGCGGCTCCTTCGAAACAGTGATATTTATTGGCTGGGAGTTCACCCCCGTACATGCAAATGTCTTGTGCGCTTTTTCTCTCTAAAGGTGGGTTTACGTTTCTAATTGTAAATTCGTAACTGAAAAATGCAAAAAGACGAGTGGCTAAAACGGATATCAGCCAATGAGTGCCAAATTCCTTCTTGGCTGGTTCATAAATTGAAAGCTCATGGCAACCTTCGAGCTCCGAATCGTAGCGTTGGTGCTGCGTCAGTACCCGGCTGTAGGGGCCCTGAAACACATCGGACCCATAATCTCGACTTTTCTGGGCCCCTCTTCGAGTCTTTCGCTCTGTGAAGCCTGTACCTTCGATTCTACGGAACTGTTGGACTGGATCTGGGCCTCCAGCTGTACTTCAGCCAGTAAGAGGACGCCAAGATGGACGCTCACTAATTATTTACGCTCCGAACCCTATTATACCCAATGGCAATTTCAGCAATCGCTAGTGGCTTCAGCAAAAGGAGGACACTTGAAAATGATCCAATGGATTTTCGACCATTTTTCAGGGTACCAAGTCCCGTCGGAAGTGGTGACTGCTGCTGCAGGCAACGGACACTTTTTAGTGTTAAAGTTTTTACTGGATCATGATACTGGACGAGATTGCAAGCATGAAACGAAGCAGGTAGAGCTGGCTGATGATGATTGGATTGACAGTGTTCCGGTGATGGCTACGGGCTGGAGTGGTCCTGGTAACGCAGTGAGATGGGGTGGTCATGCCATTCGCAACGCTACTAGAGCAAAGCTTTACAGTATCGCTCGGAGGTTGTATGACAAGACACCACACCAGTCGGACGAGAGGGAGACGTGGACAATAGTTGAATGTGCCGTGAACGCTGGTGCGATCGAGTTTGCCGAGTCGCTCTTGCCCCCTAATCGCAGAATTATGGAGTATATGCACTCGGGGAGTACCCCTGAAGCCTTGAGGTGGATTTTTGATGCTGGCCACGAAGAGGATTTAATAAATAACCAGGACGCTGCAGCAATGGCTTTCAGAGTGGCTGGTTACAGCGGCGATTTGGAGCTCACGCAGCGAATCGCACAACTTCGTAACCCGAGAAAGAGAAATACACGGTGGCCGACGGAGTGGGAGTGGACGCTCGAGAGTGCTTGTTCTAAGGGTGATCTACCGATGGTTGAATGGATGATGAAGCACCCGCTTGGAAAAAAGTTTGCAAACGCTTGAAGGACGGAGATGATTTCACGCTCACAGACTTGCTTAGGGAGGCAGCAAAGAGCGGAAACATTGAAGTGCTGGAGTATGTGCATAGGAAAGGTTTTACCGATGAAAATGCGAGCGCGCTTGTGAGTGCGGCGCGAGAAGGCCACGTAAACTGTATGGAATGGCTATTCAAGCGGACACCGGTGTACACCCACCTTCATTCGGCTTGTGTGTCCACCAAGCTGCAAAGAATGGTCAGTTGAGCGTGTTGCAGTTTCTTCATGATCACGAAGCCTCGTTGCCTCGTGGGCAGTTCATTCTTGAGACCGAATCGAAACGAAGACTCACCGAACAGCCCATTTACTGGTGGTCTAAAGCTTGTGAAGCCGTGGACGAAGCTGCAGCGAATGGACACCTCGAAGTCGTCAAATGGCTTCACTTGAATCATTTTGAAGGCTGCACCACCAAGGCAATGGATTATGCAGCACGCAATGGTCATTTGGAAGTCCTGAAATGGTTGCAAGTAAACACGACGGCTGGATGTACGTCTGGGGCGATGGATTCTGCAGCATCCCACAAACGATTTGAGGTGGTAAAATGGTTGCACGCGAACCGATCCGAGGGATGCACGCTCGAAGCGGTCACTCATGCCATTGTTTCTGACAATTTACGTGTTGCGTATTGGTTTCGTTGTCACTATCCCCAGTACATTCCAAAGTACAAGAGACTATGGGTCTATCCTTCAAAGCTGTTCGATATGCTACTTTTCGTGAGAATAAACTACCCAAGCGTGTTTACTTTGGAGTTTGGTCGAGGCACAAGGAGTGACATTTCCGGTGAGCACCATCATTATAGCGACGCTCTAGTGGAGGCCTGGTTGGAGGAAAACTATCCTGGCGATCCCACAGACGAGAGGGAAATATTTCTATGGGGTGCGCTGTAGTAGCGGACTGTAAGGCATGGGAACTCGTTTGCCCGTACATTGCCCGAAACACTTGTAACGAAGGTCACCGACATCAAAACGGTAAAACTTGCCAGTTGACAATGGACACAAAATCATGAAACAAAAGAATATCCCGCGCCAGCTCGATAAACAAGTCATTTCTCCTTGCACCTGGTCCCACATTTCTCCAAGATGCTCCGCATGTTTCGCTGTCTGGTTGCTTGGTCGCTTGCTATTGATACTGAAGGTCGCCCGTGTTGCTTTAATGCTGCCCCGCCAGATCAATGCTTACTTCTGCGAACGAGTGATCCGCGCCGCCCTGCACCCGCGGCATCGGTTTCCACAGCGCCTGATACTTTTCCGTCTAGTTATCGGGGTTATCGCCGCGGTCGTGGTTATTACCTTTGCAATCGTGAAGGCATCAATGAAGATCTTGCTGTGTGCCGTGAGGTGGCCGATGCTTTTGCAAGACTCGTCGAGTTACCGCCGAAGTTGAAAATGGATGTGGAGAAGTGGATTCTGCTTTGAGAACCGCTAAGATCAAGGATTCAAGAGTGTAAGTCGGACCATGTTCTCGAAACCTCCAATTGCAACGCGGATGCTCGTATTCGCTCATCAACTTTGCTCTTGCATCACAGTTCCGTTCTCCCAGGTCCGTTTTGAATATGGTAAAGCTGGACTGCAATTGTACATGTAGAGTGTCACTCCGTGCGCACTATCGAGTGATACATTCAAGACCAACAAAGTCAAAGCTACGTGTTATTCGAGGAGTCCAGATGTGTTAGCTCTAAGGAAAATACCATTGCCATTAAATCGATTGACCCCATGTCAATTTCGAATTATGCCCTCATTTACAACAACTGCACTTTCAAGACTGAAGAACTGGTTGAAAAATAAAGGTGGTGCGTTGTTGATGGTAGTTTTTGCAATACACTTTCAATAACTAAATTATAATGGTACAGTGCCCTTGAGGGGCATGATGCTCTGGAGCTCACTACAGCTCGCGCTGCAAGACCAGCAGTTGGTGGGGCAACCGAGTGCTGAACTTGGCCACGTTCTTGCGTTTGCGCAGGTCGATGAGACGGCGTGAGACTTGAGCCACACGGGCACGCAGCGTCTTCTGGTTCAGGTAGCTCTCGCGCGAGGCCGCAGCCTCGAAGATGATGCGCTCCACCTTGAGTGCGAGCGTGAAGGTCTTGGCGTACCAATTGGTGTTCTGCTCCACGTCGGTGAGCACCTCGTGCGGGTGGTGGTTGCGCAGCATGCGGTCGATGTTGACCACGTTCTTCCAGCGCTGCGTGCGCAGGTCCTGGCTGATCTGCAGCCACGTGCGGTCGAAGTAGCGCACGTCGTCGTGGGGGGCGTCGTTCACTGCGATGCTCATGACTTGGGGTTGTATGGGTGTCTCTCTTGTGAGTGTGGAGGCAACTTGGCAAATGTGACTTTGGTTCAAGCGAGCGACTGCGAGCGACTGCAAGCTCAAGACAAATAGGGGAATGCTCCACCGCGTTCCAATGCCTTCTTCTTGTCAAAGTAGAGCTGCTGCTTGAGCTATTCGTGCGCGTGCGTCGCTCTGCGCCGAGGTCGTAGCGTTTCTGGCCCGCGGGTCGTTTCAATGCGTGTCTACCAGAGGTGAAAGCCGAGAACTGGCTGCGGGGATGGCGTGTTAAAAGCGAGCGGCGAGGTGATCGGTGCGTCCCACCTACGAGTCTCTGCTTCGACTGCGACAGCACTTGCCGTTTGCGTGGCCCTCGCCCTTGCTCAGTAGCCAGGCACCTCCATTCGACTCTGGTTGTTGCTGTCCAGTATTGGGGACGACCACATGGCTGCCATTGAATGGGTCTGTGCGACGCAGTCCTACCCGTAGGTTATATGGCGCGGATCGAGGCTGCATTTCTTACACCTGCAGTGCTGCATGGCCATCTATCTACGTAGCGCCCAACCTCTCTATAGGAGTCCCTGATGCAGCAAAGACCGGAGCGGGTGGCCTTCGTTGCCAGGAGTTTTGGGATCTCGTCCTGCGTGCGTGTTTCCGTTGGGTGGCCTCGCGATGAGAACTCATCCTCGCCAGAATCAGGCCCAATAGAGTTTCCTCGCCGCGCACCCGTGCTGCCTGCTAGGCTGTGGGGACCATTGCCACTGAGCCATGCAAAAAGGCAAAAAGGCAACTAACTATCAGAGAGTTTCAGTCCGGATCCCGAATTTTCGTCCGTTTCGAGTCGAAATAACTCTTACGCGTGGAATTAACCAGGCAAATTCAGGCCAAAAGTGAGAGTTGGCCGGCAAGATTTGCATGTCGGGCCTCGAAGTTTTCGCAGCCGAGTCGACGCGTTGTAGAGCTGCCGCGGTCCGGCATGGATATTGTATGCGACCTTCAGCACAGAGACGCCTTGCTGCCGATGCGAACTCGGATGATAGCGTAATACGGCGAAGCACCCGTTAGCATGCACTCCCGTGGAGGTGGCTCCGGTTCATGGTGTTGATGCCGGTGCCAAGTGGCGATCAAATGGAGCTCAGCACGGTGGGCACGAGTTAATCGCCCGATATCAATCAGTTTGGAGCACCGCACCACCGCAGCTGAGTGAGGCGAACCGGGGCAATCCATCCATTGCACAGTTCGAGGCGAGAATCCTCGAGCCGGACTTCCAGCAGCAGATCCGCCAAAGACACGCGTAGTGCGTCTCTCTCGAGCCTCGAGCGCTGAGTTCTCGAGCCCCGATCTCGAGTCTGGACTGGAGTCTTCGTGACCATCCAGCGGCGTGAAAGACCTTCGCCCTCGATAGGGTTTCCGGCTGCTTGCGGGGAGTGGGGGCCTGGCGGAAAGCGGGCATCTACATGTATCGCTCCTCAATGGTGCAGTCAGTCAGGCCTGGTGCTGTAGTGGTCTGCTTGGGGCAGTGGTGGTGGTGCATTGCCAGCGCTGTTCTGGGTCGTTCGGGGCCGGCGACGATATTGCTTGCAGCCGCACTCCAATCGTCGTGGGCTTTGCGAATGCCATGTGGGTAGTGGATATGGTCTACGTAGGGCGAATTACCCGCACGGGAATGCCCACTGACAAACAGATGGCTGCAAGAGTGGATCTTCGGGTCACTCGCTCACTGTTTAACGACGCCATCCTCCTTGGCCATCCCCCTCGTCAAGCGCCCCGCCGTGCACCCAAGCAGCAAAAGGGAGAAATCAAGCACAACAATGGCAAGTTGGTTGGGTGTCCAAACGGAAGGTTATAAATTATACTTCTTAACCTAATTATTGTATAGCGTAAATACCAGCAAGCTATCCTACGTGCTTGCTGCTTCGGGGGAGGTGGGTCCTTGGGTCGTCGTGCTTCAGTGATGCGATTCACCACCACCAGTGCTTTCCAACGACGAGTGCGTGAAGGACGCCCTGGACTTGCGACTGACTAAGCGCGACAGACACGCGACGCTGCTCGGGTGACGGCAGAAACCACCGTCGCTAGCGTGCGTCGTCCAGATAAGAAACCTGAAACGGGGGTCTCGACAAGCTGGCGAATGACCACCTAGAACACTACGGAGAGGGGGGTCTAACAGCGCTTGGTGATACCCTCGACCACAGCATTCTTGCGCATACGGATGCGTACGAGATAGCGGCACAGAATCTTGACGCGGTGGTGTAGCGTGTGCTCGTTCAGGTAGTCGGCGCGCGACTTGGCGGCCTTGAACATGAGGCGCTCGATCTTGAGCGCGAGCTTGAACGTCTTGGAGCGCCAGTCGGTGTTCTCCGGGACGTGGTTCAGGACGTCGTGTGGCTGGTGGTTGCGCAGCATGCGCTCGATGAGCACGACGTTGCCGGAGCGCAGGTGGCGCAGCTCGTCGTCGCCCGTGAGGCGCCAGTCCCCGTTTCCATTGGCGGGGGCGCAAGTCGTGGCGGTGGTCGGCAGCATCGCCGTGTTGCGGGGAGCCATGACAGGGGCGCCGGTTTTCTGCGGGAAGCGCTGAAATCCCGGGAGGCCCAGGCGGTTGATCATGTTGGCGGACGCCGTGGTGACTTAGTGGTGATTGGGTATATGAGAGTGAGTGGGCGCGGTCGAATCCGAAAGTGACTTGGGGCACCAATCCAAAGGCCGGCAAATGTAAGAATGGGCTCTTCCTGCAACACCTCGCCTAGAACACGAGTGCACGCCGTTCTGAGCAAGGGTCTAGAAATGCACTATAGTGCGGCCCATACTAACGTGTTTTTGAAGTTCGCGCGTCGAAGCAAAAACGCGGCCCTGCTTCGTGGCGTTGCTACTTAACGCGGGGTGGGGCTATAGAGACACGCGCGGCAAGTTGGTCCCCAAATTAGCCACGAATTACTCGCCGGTTTAACAGCGCCACGTGCGTCTAAAACCCACGTGAGGAGACTTCGTCCACAGTCCTGCGATACGGAGGACGCCCACCAACAAGATCAACTTTTGCAGATCGATGCTCTCGCCGTCGCGGTCGATTTCATGCTCTGCAAGCCCGCCGAAGCGAGCGGAAGCCGCTCCAAATCGCCGCTCGCGATCTTTAGGAACAGGCAACCAACTGTCTCGATCGGCGACGGCGGGCCAATTTGGCTCGGCATGGATACATCACCCACGTTTGGCTGGGCGGATACGCGGGTGGAGGTCAATCGCGATGCTGGTAAATGCTGGGAGCTCCGAGCGCATTCCATTCAAGTGACGGCAAACTTGCTGCGCTGCCTTCATAATAGCGAAGCGTCCGACCTTGGGCTTCCCGCTTTAGCCTACCAATCGATTGGGAAGACTGGCCAGTGACGAGCCTAAATTGCGACGGATTAAGATATTTCCTGCAGTGTCCATGTTGTAAAACTTAGTTTCGGCGTGTAAAATGCACGAGTTAATTGCAGCAGGTTGCACTTGGCACTCGGCCTGCTTTGCATGTGTCGCCGCTGCTCGCTGCAACGCCTGCAACGCCGTGTTGGCGCCGTTGACCATGCTTGAACTTGCCTGCAGGCCTCATGCTGACAAACGGCAGTACATTCAACGCAAAATATCCCCACAATGTTTGTCAAGCTTTTTGCCTGAGCCCCGGGAGCCTTTCGCCGATTCGTTCCCCGCGCTGCAGCAGCCTGGCAGCGATTTACTGCGCTATCGCATCAGTTTAGTACCAGCGCTGTTGGCTGCTAGAGGAGCTCTTGGCTCGAAGATCGGCCGTTTGAAAAGCTGGGGGCGACGCCTTCTGTGCGCTTCTGGAGCGCAACAAAGAGCGGCGCCGGGTGCTTGGGCAGGAAAATCACGGTGTACCGTACAATTGAGTACGCACCCTCGCGCGTGTCTTGGCGCGCTGCAAGTGTGTCTTTTGAAGGGCAATAGGATGGCAACCAGTAGCCCCGATGAAGGCGGAAGAATACAGCCAGAGGGAAGGCTATCATGCCTGCTGGTAAGGTCGCCTTCAACTGCAAGCTACAGCCGACTTCGGTCCGACCTGCCTGTGGATTCGACTCTATCCTTTGAGCTGCGCTGTTAGGCTGAGACGCGGCGGCAAGGCGAGAAACGCGGCCACCGTTGCTGGCCTGTGCACTGCTGCTTGATCTGCTTGGCTGCGGCCCACCGAGCGATTCTCCGATCGGTGGTCTGCAGCGGTTGGTTGTGTGGCGCTAGCCTGACGAACTGCAGCGAACTGCGCGGCAGCAAAGCATGCGGGCTCGGCATAAACGCCGCGCCGACACCTCTTGGAGCCCTCGTGTCTCTGGTGCTACTGCTTCAACTTCGTCCATACGTCCCGTGAAGATCGCTGCCGCAGAATGCTGGTCTGCATGCTCACCGCGGCGAGCACTCGGCGTTCGGGCGTTGGAGTCGCCGCCTCGAACGCCCGAATCGCACGACAGCGGCCGCAAAAAATCCGCGGTTCAACCAGAGACGCTTTGTTCACATAGAGTAACTGCGCTCAGTGTCTCAACAGGGCTTGCTAGAACACCCCACGCGCGCGGCGCCAAAAGCTTGCCTACGTGTAGTATCGACGCTATTTGAAGACGGCCCTGCCTCACTAGCGCCACTCCATGCAGCTATCGAAGAGCTCACGGCTGACATAGCATCCCGAGCCACGCCTCGATCTATCCTCTCATTTATGAAGCAATTTACATGTAGATAGCACTCGGCAAGGTGGTGTCTGCTTAGTAGCTAGACATGTAGAGACCGCTCGCTGGCCAACACCAAAGTTGCTAGCAACTGCTGCAAGCCATACTACATGCAGCATCAATACGAAGTATTCTGCTCCAACTGGAAAGTAAGTCAATCCAAAAAATTGCACAAATGCATGCCAGTACCATTACTCTGACATGTCAAGCGCCAGCTAAACAGTTCGTCCTCAGCAGAACACATTTAGGGCTTAAGCCATAGGGTTTCAATCTTCCAATTAGGGTATTTATACATAGGGTTTCGAGCCCACCAGTCAAAACCGCCACCACCATCATCATGCTGGCGCTGCGTCTTCCTGTCCGTCGCGCGTGCGCCGTCCACGCTTCCCGCCCAGGCCCGAGACTTCTCACACAACATGTCAAGCCTCTTGCAACGGCAGCCACCCACTCGTTTCCGTCCTTGGGCCTCCACGCCGCTCTGACCGATCGACTTTCGCAATTGGGACTCGAGACCCCCACGTCCGCGCAATGCAAAGCCATTCCGCCCATTCTAGCGGGTGACGACGTGGTGGTGGCGGCCGAAACGGGCGGCGGCAAGACGCTGTCCTTCTTGTTGCCGTTGGTGGACAAGATCCGGCGCAATCCGCTGCTGCCCAGCGAGATGCGCCTCCCGACCGCGCTCGTGCTCACCACGTCGCAGGAACTCGTGCGGCAGTTGGCCGCGGTGCTGCACCAGGTGGACCCGGAGCTCGCGCGTCTTGCTGTGAGTTTGTCGTCCTCGAGACAAGCTCTGGGACAGCACGGCAGTCGCTCGTGTCCTTTGGTGTTCGCCACGCCCGGAGCGCTGCTGCGCGCCACGAAACCTCGAGACTTCGCCTTCACGCAGATGGTGGTGGTCGACGAAGCCGACATGCTCCTGGGTGGGGGTTTGGGAAAGAGACCAAGCAGATCCTCGCCACGATCCGTAACCAGCCCTTACTACGCGCGGAACTCAATGGCTGCACGGACCCAGGAGCCCAAGGACCGAGAGTTTTCTGATGACGACTTCTCCGCGGAACGCACGCAGACCGTCTTCAGTGCAATATCCTCTTTACGATTCTTGTTTTCTGTGGGGTGATTGTGTGTGGTTTGTGGCAATCGAGGGGGTTCCTTAACTGTGAGATGGCTGCGCGTGCTTTTGTGTTTGTGATTTTACGCGACGATTCCAGACTACGGCAAGCGCTCTGTGCGCCACTACATCGACTACAAGTTCCCGTCGACCGTCTTCGCTATCACTGATGTACATATCGTTTTCTACGATTTAACTTCGCTGCGCATGGGAATTTAGCCGCACTAACTAACTGTTCTTGATTACATTTGTAGGGATTCCACCGCACCCTGCCGAAGCTGATGCTGAATGCTCGCAACTTACAAGAGTTTATGGCGGATGGCGACTTCATGGACGAGCAGCACGCCCGCTGCGAACTGCTGTACCAGATCTTGACCTCCGGAAGCGATGTTACTGGTGAAGTCGCTACTTCAGCGAACGAAAAAACGCTCGTTTTCACCAACTCCATTGCGAGTGCCGACGCGCTCTTTAATTTCTTGGAGACCGAGAAAGGCATGACGAACTGCGCGCTATTCCACAAGGAGGTGGACCGCCCACAGCGCCAGAAGCTCCTGAAACGACTTGACAGCGAAGACGACGCCGACAAGGACCTGGTCGTGATTTGCACGGACATCGCAGCACGAGGTTTGGATACGACCAAGGTGAGCCATGTGGTCCAGTTTGAGTTCGCCAGCGACGTCGTGAGTTATCTCCACCGCATTGGACGCACGGGTCGGGCAGGCACGTCTGGTACTGTGACGAGCATCGAGTCGTCCGAGAACAGTCTCATGCTGACGAAGATCCGCGAGGCCGGGTCGGCCACACTGCAGAACGCGTTCAGTCGTAAGCGAAGTCTCCGCAAAAAGTTCAAGAAGACGCTGCGCCCCAGCAACGACGACTATTAGGCTCCTAGCGCTGCCAGCCCCTGAATAGAGTGTGTGTATCTCCTCATGCCCATGAACGCGTGCGTCCCCTCGCTGTGAAACCCCTGTCTTGTCGCCTCTTGGTGCAGCAGGTTCGAGCAGAACCCAACGCAGCTCCAATATCCTAAACAGCTTCATCGGTGCAATGGCGGACACGGGAGAGCTCAAACTGCGCCGCGTCATCGGATACAATGGTACGTGCAAGTCTAGAATAGTGAGCTGGGTACTGTTGTGGCTCATGTGGCGCTTGTGGTCCGTGTAGGCACATTCCCCAACACGCTCATCTACACGACCGACGGCAAGTACCTCATTTACTCGCTCGGACTCGCGGTTATAGTGAAGGACATCAAACGCAACACCCAGTGCTTCCTGCGTGGTCACACTGACGTGATCACGTGTTTGGCGGTCTCCAATGACGGCTCCAAGCTGGCGTCGGGACAGCAGAGCAAAAGTCGAGGCAACAAGGCCCCCGTGATTGTGTGGGACCTGGCTGAGGCCACGAAGCGGCTATCTTCATCGGCGGATGGTGATGGTGGCGACAACTTTGTCACCTTCCGTCTCGTACTGCACATGGGCAAAGTGCAGGCTTTGGCGTTCTCAGCAAAGGACAGCTTCCTCTTCACGGTGGGCGGTCAGGACGACAATGCACTCGTTTGCTGGAACATGGCCAATGGTGAGCCCATCTGCGGCATCCCGTCCGGGGACGATTCAACACTCGTGGTTGCTGCATTCAATCGTGAGGCCAACGATGAATTGATTGTGACCGGCGGCAATTACACTATCACGGTGTGGCGCGTGGAGCTGAAAAACCGCAAATTCCACGCGTTGCGTGCCAACTTGGGCAATCTCAAACGCATCGTGACGTGCATCGGTGTGTCTCCGGATGATAAGGTGGCGTACTGCGGTACCAAGACGGGTGACTTGCTGGAGATTCTGCTGGACTGCGACTTGACCAAGCCTGACTGCCTCTTTCCACCCGTAGGCACGCACAAACCGCGATACAGCCGCACAACCAAGGAGCGTTTTAGTCAAGGCGTGGTGACACTGCTCGTTCACGACAACGAAGAGAACCGCCGCTTTGTGCTGCTAGGTGCAGGTGATGGAAACATCGCCGTATTGAAGCTTGGCCCTGCAGGTTCCTCCTCGGATGGCTCGAAGACCAAACCAATCGTCACAGCGTGCATGGAGAAACTACTGGGTGGCGTCACAGCATTGAGCGAGGGAAAACACGGCGACTTCTACGCAGGAACGAACCAATCCAACATGTATCAATTCCAGCTTGCCGACGATCCCAGCTCCGGTGGTAATGGTTCGCACTCAAACAACGCTAGCAACCGGCCTGCTAGCGCTGGCCCTAGCGGTACGGGTCTTCATGTGGTGCTTCGCTCGACCTGCCACTACGGCAGTATCAACGATGTCGTATTTCCCAGCTCGGCCACGCGCAGTCCAGCCGACAACTCGCACTTATTTCTTACATGTGCCAAGACCGACATTCGCATCTGGAATGCTCGTCGTTGCCAGGAAATCTTACGCGTGCAAGTACCGAACCTCGTATGCAACTGCGTGGAGCTTACGCGAGATGGAGGACTTGTGGTTAGTGGCTGGGACGACGGCAAAGTGCGCGCATTTTATCCCGAGAGCGGTAAGCTAAAGTTCGTTATCCAAGATGCTCACAACGAAGCCGTGACCGCCATAGCTGTGTGCACGCCTTCATCTTTCTCCTCGTCTGCGTCATCTTCGTCGTCTTCAGGAGCCGAATGGAGACTTATTACTGGTGGCAAGGATGGTCGTGTCCGCGTGTGGCGTATTACCCCGTCCCGACAAACCATGGAGGCGTCTCTCAAGGAGCACCGCGGTCCTGTGAATGCCATTCGCGTGGTGCAAGACTGCACCGCCTGCGTGAGTGCCTCATCGGACGGGTCCTGCATCGTGTGGAATCTCGAAACCTTCGTGCGCACGCAGGCCATGTTCGCCTCCACTGTATTTCGTCGGGTGCTGTATCACCCGGACGAAAGTCAATTGCTCACTTGCGGCTCCGACCGACGTATCACGTACTTCGACGCGTACGATGGCGAGGCCATTCGTTTCTTGGAAGAAGCGGCGGAGCATGAAATGTTGGCCATGGACATCGAAGACAGCGGGACACTTTTCGCCACGGGTGGACGCGATGGCATGCTCAAGATCTGGCACTACGACAACGGGGAAACCGTCGCGATTGGGCGTGGTCATAGTGAAGCAATCAACGCTGTGAAGATTTCACCGGACCGCAACGAGATCGTCACCGTCGGGTCTGAGGGCGCCATCATGATCTGGGAAATGGGCAATTTGCTGGAGCAGGCCCGCGGTTGAGCTTGAAGTGCATTTGCTCGACTGCTGTACTTCTTGTTCTTGCACCGTATAAGCTTTAACACACTTTTCAATCGCATCAAGTATTCTCAAGAAGCTTTCATTTTCAGGTTTCAGCGCCGCAGATTTCAGGAGTTAGCGACGGTGACGGAGGAATAGTTTAGCTGTGACGTCCAAACGAATGAACAAGCATCTATACAAAGATACATAGCACAGCACTCCAAGGAAGCTATACAACTTGTTGCCCCCTTGACCCCACAGGAAGCATCAGTTTTGGTGGTCGGTATCTCGGTGGCGTATCAAAGATAAAGTGGTGTGCATGTGAGCGGTGTAGAGGGTGTATCGCGGGAAGTGGTGATGCGAGGGGTGACCAAGCACTAGGCAAAAGGAATAACTCTTTCACCGCACCGCAGTGGCATTTGTCAGTGAATAAACCAACTTCCCGACAGTGCAGGAAACAGGATGTCCTGCATCTGCACTGCACTTCAGGGTGTCCGTCACCAAGACAAAGCTCAGGCCGAACAGGATGAAGTCGCACCATATCTCCATGCGATTTCGTCGGCACCGTGTGTGCCCGAACGACCCAGAACAGCGCTGGCAATGCACCACCACCACTGCCCCAAGCAGACCACTACAGCACCAGGCCTGACTGACTGCACCATCCAGCATACATGTAGATGCCCGCTTTCCGCCGGGCCCCCACTCCCCGCAAGCAGCCGGAAACCCTATCGAGGGCGAAGGTCTTTCACGCCGCTGGATGGTCACGAAGACTCCAGTCCAGACTCGAGATCGGGGCTCGAGAACTCAGCGCTCGAGGCTCGAGAGAGACGCACTACGCGTGTCTTTGGCGGATCTGCTGCTGGAAGTCCGGCTCGAGGATTCTCGCCTCGAACTGTGCAATGGATGGATTGCCCCGGTTCGCCTCACTCAGCTGCGGTGGTGCGGTGCTCCAAACTGATCGATATCGGGCGATTAACTCGTGCCCACCGTGCTGAGCTCCATTTGATCGCCACTTGGCACCGGCATCAACACCATGAACCGGAGCCACCTCCACGGGAGTGCATGCTAACGGGTGCTTCGCCGTATTACGCTATCATCCGAGTTCGCATCGGCAGCAAGGCGTCTCTGTGCTGAAGGTCGCATACAATATCCATGCCGGACCGCGGCAGCTCTACAACGCGTCGACTCGGCTGCGAAAACTTCGAGGCCCGACATGCAAATCTTGCCGGCCAACTCTCACTTTTGGCCTGAATTTGCCTGGTTAATTCCACGCGTAAGAGTTATTTCGACTCGAAACGGACGAAAATTCGGGATCCGGACTGAAACTCTCTGATAGTTAGTTGCCTTTTTGCCTTTTTGCATGGCTCAGTGGCAATGGTCCCCACAGCCTAGCAGGCAGCACGGGTGCGCGGCGAGGAAACTCTATTGGGCCTGATTCTGGCGAGGATGAGTTCTCATCGCGAGGCCACCCAACGGAAACACGCACGCAGGACGAGATCCCAAAACTCCTGGCAACGAAGGCCACCCGCTCCGGTCTTTGCTGCATCAGGGACTCCTATAGAGAGGTTGGGCGCTACGTAGATAGATGGCCATGCAGCACTGCAGGTGTAAGAAATGCAGCCTCGATCCGCGCCATATAACCTACGGGTAGGACTGCGTCGCACAGACCCATTCAATGGCAGCCATGCGGTCGTCCCCAATACTGGACAGCAACAACCAGAGTCGAATGGAGGTGCCTGGCTACTGAGCAAGGGCGAGGGCCACGTAAACGGCAAGTGCTGTCGCAGTCGAAGCAGAGACTCGTAGGTGGGACGCACCGATCACCTCGCCGCTCGCTTTTAACACGCCATCCCCGCAGCCAGTTCTCGGCTTTCACCTCTGGTAGACACGCATTGAAACGACCCGCGGGCCAGAAACGCTACGACCTCGGCGCAGAGCGACGCACGCGCACGAATAGCTCAAGCAGCAGCTCTACTTTGACAAGAAGAAGGCATTGGAACGCGGTGGAGCATTCCCCTATTTGTCTTGAGCTTGCAGTCGCTCGCAGTCGCTCGCTTGAACCAAAGTCACATTTGCCAAGTTGCCTCCACACTCACAAGAGAGACACCCATACAACCCCAAGTCATGAGCATCGCAGTGAACGACGCCCCCCACGACGACGTGCGCTACTTCGACCGCACGTGGCTGCAGATCAGCCAGGACCTGCGCACGCAGCGCTGGAAGAACGTGGTCAACATCGACCGCATGCTGCGCAACCACCACCCGCACGAGGTGCTCACCGACGTGGAGCAGAACACCAATTGGTACGCCAAGACCTTCACGCTCGCACTCAAGGTGGAGCGCATCATCTTCGAGGCTGCGGCCTCGCGCGAGAGCTACCTGAACCAGAAGACGCTGCGTGCCCGTGTGGCTCAAGTCTCACGCCGTCTCATCGACCTGCGCAAACGCAAGAACGTGGCCAAGTTCAGCACTCGGTTGCCCCACCAACTGCTGGTCTTGCAGCGCGAGCTGTAGTGAGCTCCAGAGCATCATGCCCCTCAAGGGCACTGTACCACTATAATTTAGTTATCGAAAGTGTATTGCAAAAACTACCATCAACAACGAATTATCCTGCCATTTCAGTCACTTCTCTAGTGATCGTTGTTGCCTCCGATCGTCCAAAGTGCACGCCGAGGCCCTGCCGTTTGAATCAGCGTGTGTAGCTCGCTCATTTATTTGGTCTTCGTTCGCGCCAGTACGCGCAAGTTGTTGGTGATTGCTGACGCTCGCCCTGTAACCAAGGTTTTCGTCGCAACCAGAGTGCATTTGGCACAACAAGCACCGCCGGCGCTGTCCGCGAATCTTGGCTACCCGGCTCATACGCAGTGGCAACGGGACTGCAGTGGGGGTGCCACCACGACCTTTTCTGACAGCCCGCCAAGGATCTTTTGCTTGGAGTCCCAACAAACTGCATCGACACACCGGCTTGCGTCGCGCATGAATACAGGTAGGCTTGAGCAGGGCGAGCTACAGTTTAACACTCAATTTCGTGATGAGTCGAGCGCATTACCCCATGGTTGTCCTGCCCTACCTGGCCTATCCAAGCGCTCAGCACTAGCGAGAACTGGTCGGCGTAGGAAGGAGGCGCCCGACCAAGAGCTCGATGGGGGGGGGGCGAGAAAATAGGCACAACTCGTGGCGGATAGCGGTAATAAAATGATAATTGTGATTATTCCAGTCACTTTTACCATTACTTCAATTCATCCCCTACCCCTAGTGATACCTTTGCTAAAAGCACACACCGAGATGGTCTGCTCGAGCCAATTGCATTCGCAAACCGCGTTTCCTGCTTGGATTTTCCATAGCTCGCGTCCATGCATCCATGGCACCGCTTTTATCGAACTGCAAGTACAATTTTACGAGCAGAACCCTTTAAATTGCGCCCGAGAGCGCAAGAAATAGCGGCTCGCGTAGAAAGTCTTATTTGGCGGCACACCCTTCCATCCCGGGGCCGAGTAGAGCTGCTGGCGTACTAATTACACATCCATCATGCTGCATGAATGTCGATTGACAAGTATTGGGACTCTCTTCTGCCTTCACGCATCCTCGCAGCAGCGTCGTGGCGATCGTCTCCGCTGGTCGAAATATCGTCCAGCGACGATTTAACAAGAGATGCGACGAATTAGCTCATGGCACCATTTAACGCGACCTCTGGACGACCAATCAGCTGTCGTGCGGTAAAGATATGAATGCGCGTAGGGACATGCGTCGCGTAATGGAAATGCGCTCCCATGCCTTTCCAGGCTGCATTGGAAATCCTCCCCGCTTACTCTCCCTTTGGCTACGCAGAACGAAGGAGGAGGTGACGCCGCGCTTCGGCTGTCACTTCAGGCTTGTGTGCCTTCGTCACTCCGCACTTTGCCAATCGACTCCAAAGTCTCTCCGCAGCTAAACATGACCACGGGTCCCCCAACGTTCCCAGGCATCCGCACCGCAGACGCGGCACAGCAGCAGATGAAGCAAGACACGTACTTCTTCGGTGTGACCCCCACGGAGCCGACCGCCCCGTTCCAGGGCCTGCCGCCGTTCAACCCGTACGGGGTCCCGGCGGGCGCTGGCTTCGGCCCGAACGCGTACTCTTCCAGCAGCCACTACGCCACTAACTGGCGCGAAAACGACGCCGTGGTGCAGGGCCTGCGCACGCGAAACGTGGTCCTGATCGAGCAGATGCTGAGCAACCACGCGCCGCACGACGTGCTCACGCAGGTGCCCGAGAACGTGGACTGGCACTCCAAGACGTTCCAGCTGGCTGTCAAGATCGAGCGCCTCATGTTCAACACGGCCACCTCACGCGAGGACTATTTGAACGAGGGCACGTTGCGCACACGCGTGCAGAACTTGTCCCGCAATCTGATCCAGCTGCGGAAGCGCAAGAACATGATCTCCGAGAACTTTGCGGCGCTGTCCATGAACTAGTGGTGCTACGGGGTGCGGTTTCAGAAGGCAACATAATTGTTTGCAAGGGGATCAGTTCAGTTGACCCCCATCGTCGAGGGGTTCACTGCCTAGGAAGGGGGCGAAGCGGAGGGGTATTTATCGTAGAGGCTTGTCTGCAGTGGAGCGCACGCTGTTAGGGAAGGAAGAGTGTACTATTCTAATGTAAATTTTGTTATCGTAAGATTTGTAAATTTTTCCTTATCGTTAAATTTGTGCAGCGGTGATTGGTCGAGCGGGGTTCTAGTTGCCTTTTATTGCGATCTTCGGCTATGAATCTTGGCTCGAGTCGCAACCAAGACGGCGAGAGGGTGCTCCATGCTCGGAAGCGGCTACAAATTCTGCTGAGTGCTACCACTGCAGCCACCACGTTGGATTCAGCAACGGCCAGCTCGGTGCTGGTACATGTACGCCCATTGCGGCCCCGAAAGCGAAAACCGGCCGCGCCTGCCGGCTGGATTCAAGGCGAGACAGCGCCAGCGAGGCACACACGAAGGCAGCAGCGGTCGCAACAACCTCGAGCTTGATGTGTCCGCGGGGCCACCACCATTCCGGCTCCGCGAACTGGCTGGCAGGCCAGAACCGACGCGGAGACACGCGCGAGATGGAAGCTGCGGCCCACGCAGTTCTTTGCTGCCGCGAAGCTATTGGCGATTTGTGCGGCTGCGGTCGCTCGAATTTGAGCGTTGGCCAAAGTTTTGTGGCCGCGATTTCACCGGTCGTGCTGCGAAAACGTTAAAGTTGAAGTCTTCCCGGAGAAATGGTCACATTTTACCAACCAGCTGCGGAGGTGATTGACAGCTTGCTTACCTTGGCGCGATGGCCAGCGCAGGGTAGACATGGTGGAGCCGATGTTGGGACCGCTGTCGCTTTGCCAGCTGTGGAAACGCGAGGACTCCGACTGTTGTTGTCGAAGTCCAACAACAATATTTTCCAGTTCGACTTCTATAGATGGTATCTTTTTGTACTCTGAAAAGCTGTACTTAGTAAATGTTTGTTGAGTGTGCATTTCCAAAGTTTACAAAACCAAAAAAAAACAATAGTTTGAGATTAACGGATCGTGCGCAGCAGGGAACGGCTACACTGCCCACCAGCGCTTGCCGTTGCTTCCGTCCGTAAGAGGAGCCTTGACGAAGGAAAGATCTCCAAGTCGAGTCCGCTGCGCGATGCAACACAACGGACTCGAAATGTTCGAGCGTCGGGCACGATTTGCAAGGGGAAACCCTCGGAATGGACTGCTTCGGCTGGCAGCGCCATCTGCACAACCACGTTCATATCCATCAGCAATGCTGACAGCGGCGTCGGTCAAGCGCTACTGCTGCAGCAGCAATGCTGAAGATTTTAGTTTTCGTCTGTTACAGCCCACGAAAATCTCTTGTTTTTGCCGAAACTTCTCGAAGTCTGTTGAACGCGTCGCGCGAAATATTACAATAGCGCAAAATTGCAGTTGGGCACATCCCACGGCTAGGGTTCAGTCGGCCAATCAGATGCGCGGTGCTACATGGACACGCAGGAGCGAGAGGCGACTTGGCGTGTCTTTGGCTCGACGCAGATGACTTGGTGTTTGTATAGGACTCAGACAGAAACGCGGATGAAAGTATTTCACGCGTTGCAGCCTAGCCGGACAATGGGGCGGCTGGCATCCGCTGTCCAGCGTTCGCTGGCCGCGTGCCGCGGTGCGTTGTGAGGGTGACACCCCTCCCTCGACCGGGCGAAATATAGCGGTTGGGCGCTTGCAGTCTGGGGACCCTCCGTCTTCACTTCTTTTCCTCCCGGCCCGGAAGAAACATCGCCCAAAGTCGCTCGCTTGGATAAGGCCAACAGCAGTTCTCGCTCGCCTGTGCCACAGGCGGCCCGCGCGTTGTAGTCGTCCCAAGAGAGAGAGAAAGCAATTCCCAGACCTAAAGTGAAAAGCTGCAGACGCCACTTTTCAGTTTCGGTGGTCGCCCATTGGAACCCCCACCTACGCAGACAGTCTCAGCAAATGCCCAACCTTCCCATGAACGGGTCCAGATATCCTGCTGCCATGCGGGATTTTGACAACGCGGGCGTGGCCGCGTACGTGCCCGGCGGGGCCCGCAACAACGCCGCCCGGGTGGCGACTCCAGCAGTGGCGTCCTCAGGTCTTCAGAGCAGTCTCCCCATGACAATGACAGGTCTACCCGGCACTTCCAGTGGCGGATGCAGTGCCCCCATGATGCCGCCTAACGCCAACGTGAACGGCGTTGTCGGTGTCGCTGTGGGGCCCCAAGACCCGACGGCCGGCACCTGGCGGCAGGCGGGCGACGAGATGCGGCGCCTCCGGTCCCGACACGTGATCCTCATCGAGCGCATGCTGCGCAACCACCAGCCGCACGACGTGCTGACGCAGGTGCCCGAGAACTACGACTGGCACTCCAAGACCTTCACGCTGGCCATCAAGATCGAGCGCCTCATGTTCACCACCGCCACGTCGAGGGAGAACTACCTGAACGAGAACACACTGCGCTCGCGCGTGCAGCTCCTGTCGCGTCACTTGGTGCGGCTCCGGAAGCGCAAGAACGCCATGGCCGCATCCTACGAGACCCGCGTGTAGGGGCGAGGGGCAAGGGACATACAGGTTTAGACGCGCCCTCTTCATCCACGGGGGAGGGCGAGCAAGGAGGCAGCTTAGGTCTGCACGTATTTAAAGTAAGGTAGTAGTATAAGATGTGTTGCCAACTTGCTTGCAACCTGTCCCCTTTCCGTCCGCAATACATGTACACGGCGTTCAGTTGCTGAGTCATTGACACATCGCCGGCCCGGCGGAATGCTGTCGCGTGGCTTCCACACGAGTCATCACTCGTTAGAGGATAGCAGTGTCTCCTTGGCATTGCCGTGTGGTTGGCAGCACCGGTGACTGAGGGTCGTTTCAGCGTCCAGGCCGTCGTGGCGGTTGCGCTGTTTGCCCGCCATTATTAATACATGTATTGGGACCCACGCCAAGGAGAGCTGGCTTTCCGATGCGTTGGTGGTGAGCGCGTGGCGCCTGCCAATCTCCTGAACACCGTCCCGGTGGGCAAGAAGCGATCTCTTCGTACCGTGATATTTCAACCATGATTTTTTAGAGCCCAAATTTCATGTTTGCAGACGGCAAGTGTAGACTCAATTCAACGAGCATGTGGGCAATCGCGGGCTTTTGTCTTCCGGTGCTGTACCATTCTGCGTCGGACAGCAAACTTCAGCTTGTCAACTGGAGCGGCGTTCAGCCAGGTTGCCAACTTTTGGTCAGTCAAGCGGAGACGCACTCGCGACGTTGTCATGGTGGCCTGACTTCCCCATCCCATCGGACAGTCCAAGCTCAAGCTCAAATAGCAAGGCTTGACTGGCGAAAGGGGACATTTGCAGCGCATCAGCAAGTGAAGACGTCCGCGATCACCATGCCACCGCGTTAAAAATAGTGGTGATGTATTATGGGCCTGAACTTCAGGCTATTATGGAGAACTTTCGTGTCTGATGCTACAGAGGACGAGGGAGAAGACGTAGCAGCAGCACTCGTTGGCGGTGATACCTATCTATTCGGTCTTGATCATGACCCATGAACCTGCGAGCACGTTTAGTGGGGTACGCTCCTGTCGCTCTGGGGGTTGTGTGTGTGATTGCCCTTAACAGTGTCTCTATCTTCAGGCCTCCAGCGCTTCGGGCAGGGCCATGTGGAAAAGGCAGGTTGCCAATGAACAGTCCAGGGAGCGATCTGGCAGTGGAGGTGACGCTGCGATGGCTCGTATTTCCCTGCCCTCCGGCGAGCAGATCCACGACATGTGCGTTCGCAACACCTAAGTGGAGATCCCTCCAGCTCACACAAACTTACGTGTGCACAGAAGCAAGCTGTACCAGAAGCACTGTATCAAGGATGAGCAGCGCTCGGCGCAGCGAATCAATCAGGAGAAAGCTCGTTCTGCTCGCGAGGTGCGGTCGATGGGGAACGAACGGCAACCATTAGATCCAGAGCACCTCCTATCCCGAAAACTTACAGGGGTGCCTGACGTTGTGTATAACACTGACTGCGGCTCCAAAAAGGTGCGTGAACAGCATTAATTTGTCGTCATTGAAGGAATAACCCGTCAAGTTGTCCAATGCTACAGACTCTGCAACGAAATGTTGAAGATGGCTCCAATACATGCCGAGGAGCATTTAGTTCTACAAAAGACCGATTTGCCAGCACTGCAGCGTATCGCTCGTCAACCTTTGCCAGTGTTGTCAAGGAGCCGTACGCCGACCCACAAGCTGTTGGGCCTGGAACCTATCGTGCCCCTCGGCGTGCAATTAATGTGAAGAAGAAACAGGTTCCTACACCGACGTATATCAGTAAGGCTGCTCGATTCGAAGAAGCTAACGCGCAAGTCACTGCCGTTTTGGCACTTGCAAGCCCCACAGCTAACTCGCCAGATGACAGAGAGTATAATCTTGATAGTAGCCCCCGCGGCGCCGGAGGATGTGGCCGCTCGTCTCCTGACAAAGTGCGCGGTCCAGTGCTATCTACCACGCCTCGCTTCAAATCGGACGTGTTCCCAGGTATAGTACAATTGAAGTCGCCTGCACAGCTTTCTATCGTGTGTCGTATATTTCCACAGCTAACACAGTCGATGTGTGAACAGAGCGCTACGTATCCTCGAAGCAGCATCGCATCCAAGATGACGCCCCCGACCGCTTTTACGATGTTAGCCCGTCGTGCAAGGTCGCGATTTGACTTCAACCATTGTGTCTCGTAAACGAGTGCCTAACTGATTTCCACGCGTAGTTCTCAGTGAGCGCAGCCGTGTCGAGCTCCAGTTTCAAGTGCTCCGCCATGCAGTCCCGTGCCAATAGACTCTCATCGGTGCGTACTCCACAAGCACACCGGCATCTGCGTATCCTAACGTAGGTCTGTGCGTCACAGGAAGCTGCGATGGTGCACAACACGCCGAATTTTCCGATCCTGACCAGCGCAACACAAGAAACAGTAGGCCCAGGCGCATACAGCCCCACATCGAAGCCGAGGCCGCCCGAGGACGCCAATTTCATTATGATGCCGCAGCACGTGCGTTGTGTCTCTCGTGTATACCTTGCAAAATGTAAACTAACATTTATATTTTCAACGCAGATGGACCGCTTCGGCCTGCCCAGTGCCAAGGTGGGCTTCATCGAAGCTCGTTTCCGCCGCTTTGCAGTGGACCCAGAGCCCCCCACCACACCACACCGCCCCAAAGTCCCCACTCAGAAACTAGCAACTCCAAGTTGAAGTTGTCCCTTTTCAGCCAATGAACGCGCGCTTAATTTATCACCAATCCCGTCTCTCCATTTCCCCTTCTCTCCCATTGGCAGAAAAGATTCAGTGGCGCTGCGTCCGACACAATTCGAGACGAAAATGGCCGCCAACAAGCTCTGGAAGACGGCGCCCACCAAGGTGTTCAAGACCATCAAGCCCATCGTGCACTGGGGCTTCGTGCCGCTCGTCGTGTACATCGCGCTCAAGCAGGAGCCGAGTCTCACGTGCGTGCTAATTCCGTCTCTAAAACGTGGTTTAAAATTGTATCATAAGCTAATTTGTGGACTGTCATTCTTCTAGTCTGATGCAGATTATCAACCCGTTCGCGGCGCCCGCCGAGCCCCCGATGATGTAGAGCGACTACCAAGCCTCTTACGCACAGCGAGACGTTGAATTCCGGCTGGTAGAAGCCTGGAACAGGAGCTGCAAGCTGCAAGCGAGGGAAAAGGATGAATTTTAGGTCGGGTAGGGGGCTGACGAGGCTGTTGCAGCGGTCGTCTCCTGTCTCTTTTTGTTCTCTTAACTCTCCTCTTTTTATCTGGGCTGCACGCTGCTTTTTTCTCATCTCCTGGGACTGATAGGCGATATCTGGAGCTGAAATTGTGACGCAGAGCTGCGACTTTAGCACTTCCAGATCCGGCACGTGTTGTCCTTGGAGCCTATGCAGTGAACAAGAGGGTGAGGTGGGAATAGATGCATGGAGGGTGATTGAGGCGGGTGCAGCTGTACCTACCTGTGATGATTGTGTCGCCTTCGTAGTTGAAGGCGCAACTGAAGATCTCGTCCGTGTGGCCCTCCAGCATCTGCAGACAGTCGCCGGTCTCAACTTCCCAGAGCCGCGCTACCTTGTCGCTGCTGGCTGTGAGCACCTTCGAGCCCTGCGGGTTGAAGCACACCTTGGAGATCTCTGCCTCGTGACCGATCAGGATGGCTTGGCACGCGCCCGTCATGGTATTGTAGATGCGCGACGTGCCGTCAGCAGACGCGGTCACGAGCTTGGAACCCGTAGCGTTGAAGCTCACGTCCAGGATTTCGTCATTGTGACCACGCAGCGTCTGCACGTTTTGGCCCGAGGCGACGTCCCAAATTTTGCACGTGCGGTCGATGGAGCCGCTGATGCACAACTCGCCCGTGTAATTGAACTGCGTGCTGGATATTTCTCCGTGGTGACCTGCCAGCGTGTGAATGCAGCGCCCACTTCGCACATCCCATACTTTTACCGTGTGGTCGAACGAACCCGTGATGATACGCTCGCCTTGAGTATCAAAGTTCAAACTCACAATCTCAGCCGTGTGACCGAACAGTGTATGCAGCTCTTGTCCAGTCTCGACGTCCCAGAGCTTCGCTGTGTTGTCCATCGAGCCGGTGCCAATGACGGTCCCCTGCGGGTTGAACGCCAAGCAGACAATCTCCGTCGAGTGTCCACGGAAAGTGTGATACAGTTGACCCGTCTCGGCGCTCCAAAGCTTGCAAGTTTTGTCAAACGACCCCGTAATGATCTTGTCTCTGTAGTTCGTGAACGACACTGTCAACAAAAACTCCACACAGAACCCGCCGTTTACACCACTCACCCGTAAGGATTGTTGAAAGCGATGGCGTAGACGACGTTCTTGTGTCCCTCCAGGGTCAACAACTCGTCACCCGTCTGGGTATCCCACACCTTACACGTGCGATCATAGCTGCCGGTAATGAACCTGACAAAAAGCAAAAGCACCAAGGTCAGTTCCGATTCCACAAGGTGACCACAACTCGAAATCTCCTACTTGTCTCCGGATTTGTTGAAGGCGCAGTTGGTCAACGGCAGAATGTGGGCCCGCAGGATCTTGAACAAGTAGAAGTCGTTGCTGTCGTTCACCTCCAGCTTCTCAATCAGCTCTGAAGCACACAAAACCAACTGTTATTCACCATTGGCACCTTAATCCAAAGAGATTCGAATGCTCACTGTAAATGAGGCGACGAAGTTGCGGTTTGCGGGACTCGGAGATCAGAGGCTCTTCAAACACAATTTGGTTCACCAATACCTCAATATCCGACCTTTAATACCAACACAATTGCACAAATGTCAGTATCAAAAAAACGATTAAAGATGTTTATTCAAAAGGGACCATACTCCGCCGTAAGATGCAACAGGTCGATCTCCTTCATCTCGCGTGTGCCGTCACGTAGTTCATACTCGAGGATGATTCCCGGCGGGTAATAACGCAGCAAGAATCGCTTGAGCTTCATGGCGGCGACTGGATGGTGCTAGTCGATAATAAGGATCCGCTGCGATCCTTGGACTAGTGGCGACCCTTGAAGCTGTGGTGTCCGCTACATTAGATAGGAAGTAGACATGGCTACAAGATGGAGGTTAGTTGGTATTTTACTTTTTTATAGGATAGCTGCCGTGACTTCATCAACTCGATAGTCGAGACTATTAATGGTTGGCTCAGAGTAGAGCAGCACTTCGGAATCCAGAATAATGTTGTCGTCTTTCGGGATGAACTCGTCCGAGTCGGTGCAAGCCAAGTCGAGTTCCTGAATGTTGACAAACAATTGTTAGTTTAGCAATTGGAGGAGAATGAGAAGAGGTATCACGTACGTGGAACAGGAGTTGCTTCTCCAAGGTTGCACACAACACCTCGCTAGCTTGCCGTTGGCTGGCCACGAGGGCTTTCAGAGTGCGGTTATTCTCCTCCGCCTGAAGTCGTGCGTGGTAATGGGCCTCGGCCAGTTCTTCCCACATCGACTTCACTTTTGTGGAGAACCTATTGGTGTTTGACTCGAGCTGAGAGGAGGTACGCGGACGTTTGTGTGGTGTCGTCTTCAGCTGCTTCACTTGGTCTTCCAACTCAACCGCACGCTTGCGGAGGTACAGAATCTCCGCTCGCTTGCTTTGCTGTAAACGTGTGGAGGAGCTCAAGTTGTGTCGCTTTCTTCGCTTCCGCTTCGTTGTGCTCAGGTCGTTCGTGGTTTTGTTGAGTGGAGAGGGATCGACTCGAACGATGACCTCACACTCGTCCAGACTGAATAGAGCGCTGGAATCGTCGAACTCTAGCGTGTCGATGAATGCGATAACTTCCCCCAAAGTAGTCGAGTGGTCATTGTCGCTGACCAAGAAACTCATCCTCGTCGATTGCACAGAACTCGTAAAATCTGAAAATGAAGTAGGACGAAGAAGGCCGTTCGTTCGAGCGTGCTACGTACGATGGAGACAATCATTTACTAAGGGGACTAATCGATCACCTTACCGCGGAGCGGGTTGGAGAGATTTGGCCGTTGATTGATCATGCAACAACGGATGTCCTCTACTGAGCTGGCTGGCTGGGTGCATGGCAGTGGTGCATCAAATATACACAAAAGGTGGAGCGAGTTGGTTCATAAATGTATAATAGTGCCAATCAAAACCTAAGTTAGATGCTAGCGGACGGGGACTTCAAGGCAGCTCCGCTACCTCACTGTGACTCATCATCCAGGGTTGCCTTAGCGTTCGCTTGATCATATCGCAGTTTTGGAAAACTGCAAGGCCGCCTCAGTCTTAAAATCCACTGCAAGTTGTCCTACCTTGCCCAGTACATGTACGGGTGTACTGACCTTGGCATGCACTCAAGCTGGATGCGCAGTGTCCAGCAAAAGCATCTTCGAGAGCGAAATGTGAAATGTACGAATCGTGATCACAAGCGATGCGTTGGACAGTATCAAGTAAACATCGGGACGAGATCCCGACGATTGTGCCGTTTGTCGAGTTTACATTTTCAATACGGTAGTCGCGTGACCACCACATCTCACACCTCAACGCCGGCACACACAATGGAGTACGTGATATAGCGTTATTACATGTATTTGCCATATCTTGGGATCACCCGCGCCATAGATCAGGGCTAGTGCCATCCCGTGAATGCTAGAAGACACGCCATCTTCTTCAACGCTGCTCACGCATGAAGTCGACCTGCCATCATCTGACCAAGTAAACACGCGACGAAAATATGAGAACACGCCCACGTATACGTTGTAAAACCTGCGTCGTGGGGTGCGCCGTGAAAGATCCAGCTTCCTCGGGAACAAAGTTTGCCGTGTTGGCGTGAGCCACGTTGCAGGCGTATAATACCCCTCCCCCATTGCAACCGAGGATATGTGTGGTGGTGAACCCGATTAATGGGGGAGCGCTCACACAAGCGGTTGCATTTACGCGTCATGACAATACAAAACAGTATTCGGTACAGTCTGCTGGGCTCTGCTAAGCAGTGTTGTGGTATGTATTCAATGCATTCAACAACCTGCTTTCAACACAAGCGTCCAAAGCATTGCAAGCACGCAAATGAAATCCACATTTGCGTTGGCGTGGGGGATATTTGGCCCAAACAACTCAGGCCTGATGGTATTGAGGCTCTACAACTGCAAATACCAAGAAAACAAGGTGACCGAACCAGGATGTCGGTTCTCGTACAAAGTTGAGTTGATGTGAAAAATTGTTCATGACGAATGTAGTACCAACGAGCCAAAACGTAAAATATCGGAGCTGCCAACTTGTAGTCGCTCCAGCCCAACACTGCTTTAGTGGTAAGAACTGCAATTTAATACCCCTTCAGCTCAGCTCTGCGGCGAAGGCAGGCTCGCAGACCCGTCGTAGTTTGCGGAAGACTTCCACATGCTGTCGGCGCTGTAGTTCGCTAGGAGCTGCGAGCAGTTGTTCATCTGCACGGGTGTGGAGACGAGTTCGGCCTCGAAAGAGGTCGCGTCCGTCTTCGGAGCGTTCACCTCGAACGACTGGTCTTGCAGGTAGCAGCACACAAAGTCGTGGAAGTGGTTGTAGGCCGCAATCCGCTCCTCCTGATTCATATTGGCACTGCGCTTGGTCGTTCCGAAGATCAGCTGGCGAACCTCGGCAGGGGTGCTGAGGCACAGGTCGCGCGAGGAGAAGACCGGACGGTACACTTCCGGAATCACGCAGGCGTCCAGAGGCTGAATCACGTCCGTCGTAAGGGTGGCGCCGTCAGTGGAGCTGTTGCCGTTGGCGATGGTACCGGCCGTGTTGACGATGGACGTCACCAGAGGCGTGACGATGTAGATCGGGTCGTCGATGGCGTGGATGAACATGAGCACGGACAGCAGCACGTTGGAGATGACGTTGCTCATCGTGCCGAAGACGGCCTCGACGCCAGCCATGAGGCCACCGATCACCGCGAAACCAGTGCCGACCATCAGCACGGTCTCAGCAGTGAACTCGGCGGGGTGGTGCGTAATGTGCAGCAGCAGACCGCCGGCCATGTTCTCGCCGGTCTCCTTCGGGTCTTCCTTGATGAGCGTCCACAGCGACTTGATGTTCTCACCGAAGTCTTTGAAGAAGGTGAAAACTTGTTTGGCTCCGACGAGAGGGTTACGGATGGTGTTGACGATCCACTCAATGGCGTCGGCGACAGTCTGCGCGAAGTAGACGACGGTGTCCGCCGTGTAGTCGACGACGCCCTTGAGCGCCTTCTTGATGCGCTCACTCAGCGGCAGGTTCTTGTTCATCTCCTTCTTCTGCTTCCGCTCGATCTTGAAGTAGTCCCACAACGTGTTGTTGGGGTGGCTGAGCAAGTACGCAGACATGGCTGCGTCGGCGGCGTTGGCCTTGAGTTCTTCGTCCGAGAGGTCATCTTGCTCTTCGGTGAAGTTGACGACGACTGGGCAGACGTTGTAGACGTCACTCGTGGAGCCGTTGGCAGACAGCACGGCGGTGGCGTTCGACGAGATGGTGGTGCTGGTGTTCGAAGACACCACCGGACTTTTGGTCAAGGAGGGCACCACGCTGCCTCGCAACGAAGAGTCCGAGGTGGTCTGTGCCGCACAGACGCAGGCGAAGAGTGCGAGGAGGAGAGTGGAGTGCCACATGAGACCGAAGAGGAAAAAGTTGTTGTGAGGAGGAACGGAGCAGATAACACTGGAGCGCACGTCTTCGTTGGATTGAGCATGACTCCACTCGGGAGAGCTCCAACGAGTGGGTTTGGTGAATATTTTGAAGGCGTATGAAAGTCTCGGCCCGGTGATGGAGGACACGAGATAAACTCGCACAGCAAAACTACCTGATCGCAAATCGCGTCTGTCGTGGCGGAACTCTGACCTGCAGTGCTACTTTGACGACAGCATGGGGTCGCATGTCATGCCCCGCGCTCGAGTGATCGAGATGAGGTACATAACACTGGTACGAACACCACGGCAACGATCCTTGAAGGGCACATCAACGGTGTGCCTATCCTGATACCGCGATCTTGGTATGTACATGTAGTTGCGACCAGCATAAAATACACGAGCGATCCGGCTAGACGTCGGAATGTGCCGATCCCAAGCATTTTCATTGTTCTCATTGGAGCGAAGCACCACGCCTTGAGCGCATGCACGGGCGTGGTCGCGGTCGCGGTCGTCATGAGCCATTGGCCGCGAAGGCGACACTTTCACGTGCCGACCAGAGCGGAGAACTTCAGCTTTGAAGCGCAGTAGTCCAAACAGAAAAGTGCTGTTTGAGGAAGAGGTGAGAGGCGGTTTCCGTGAGAGCTCGGTCCCCGCCGCCGTCGGAGCTTGCCGCGTCTTGGGAGACATACACGCTGGTCGAACCGCCTCTAGTTGGCCGATGCCGCTACGCAAGCTGGTAGGTTGTTGATGTCGATGACCACCGCATACTACATTGATTGCTTCATGTGCTCTGGTTTTCCGGTTATCTAGTGTATTTGGTTTGGCTAGAAAGGCCCAGGAGACCAACCACAACGCAATGAATGTATCTCCACCAATTGTCTCGATCAAGCCGATTGTAAGCTGGCCGCAACTTGAGGACGCCACCACGATTGCAAGCAGCATGGAGGGAGCCTCGTGCATGACTCATACAAGACGGTTCGTGCAGTCCACGCCACTCCCCTTCTCCGATGGCGGAGGACTCCTCCGGGAGGAGGCACTCGTGCTTCAGAAACTGCTCGACATCCAGCGCTCGTTTCGTGAGTGAAATACGGTCTCACCACCGAATTCTAATCGACACGCGCACGGAGCTGTAGGACCATTCGCCCTCGGTCGAGGCGTGGTGCTTCGTTCCAATGAAAACGCTCGGGATTGGTATGCAACCGACATGTCTGAACGAGCCGGTCAGCGAGCCACATCAAACACAGCTGGAGACGACGAACAGGCATTAATTAATCTGTAATCTTCAACAATCGGTCGCAAAAGATCTACACGCACAGCAGCTAGCTCTGCAGTGAGTCACTCGTGCCAGTGACCGCCGACCAGCCATTCCTGTGCAGTTGATGTATTTTCTTCCTGCCGAGTTTACTGTTGCTCTCCTTGATCTTTGCGGCATGCTGTCGATCGGTCCCTCGCAAGTTGTGAGTCGCAACGGTAACTGTATCTACAGCACGCCGTTTACATAGCGTAACGAGTGTACTTTTCAATGAGAAAGAAAGGTAAGTCAGGAGAATGCTGTGTATAAAGGGGTATTGACGTAGTTGAGAGGTGAACTAACTACTTAGTACTAGCTAACAGACTAACAACATACACGTTGTTGGTTCCCGCGGTGTTTGAGTCGCCAACAAAGCCTTCAAACCCCATCGACTTCAATAAAATGTCTTGATTTACACGCCAGCGTAGCCGAAAAGAGTCAGGCTGGACACCATGATGAACATGCCGACAAACATGCCCACCGCAACAATGTACGTTTTGTCCTTGGCGAACTTGTACGACGTAGGAATCAGCTCCTTTACGCAAATGCACACCATAATGCCACACACGATTCCGAACAGGATGCCCTCCGACACCGGATCCATGCCGTCGCCAATCGCCAACCAAGCAATAAGCCCGCCGACCGGCTCAGCTGCCGCAGAAATCGCGCACCACATGATTCCACGCCAACGAGACCCGGTGGCAAAGTAGATCGGGGCAGCCACAGCGATACCCTCGGGGATGTTGTGCAGGCCGATGCCAACCGCGAGAGAGAACCCGACAGAAGAGTTCTGGATGGCGCCGACGTACGTGGCGATTCCCTCCGGCAGATTGTGGATTCCGATGGCAAGCGCGCTAAGCACACCCATACGCTGCAACGCGCGCTTGGCTTGCTCGTCCATCTTGATGTAGTACCCAGTTGTCTGAGGGGTTTCAACTTGAGCTTCCAGGCACGGTGTCGACGTCTTGGCATTCATCTTGCTGCTTTCGAACTGCACCATCGATTCGCGGACGTCTTCCAGGTTCTCGATCTCCGTCATCTCGTGCTCGGGCGAGATCTTGTGCACGACCAAGTCGATGAGGTAGATGAGTACGATGCCCACTGCAAAGCACGCTGTGGCTGCGAGCCATCCGTGGCCAGTTGCCGTCTCCTCCGTCATGTCTTCGGTACGAATACCTTCCGTGAGCAAGTGCACTGACTCACCGAAGATATCCACCAGTGAGATAAACATCATCACGCCGGACGAGATGCTCAGCGCGACCGCCAGACTCAGCGGGTTGGCCAAGTATACCAGTCGCTTGCTGAAGACGACCATGCCGCCCAAAATCGTGGCTGCTCCGGCGGCAATATTGAGCGCGAAGGCAACCGAGACATCGTGACCCGTTTGAACCATAACTCTGGAAAGGTGAGACTGGGTGGCCGTCTGTAGTTGCAGGTAGTTTTGTAAATGGCATGAGCCAAAGCTTCTCACCGATAAGTACCGTTCTCGTTCAAAGCCCCCTCCCCCCTTGTACTGAACGACGTCCCGTATATACAGTTATAATAGTTGAGAGGGGCCGATCGGCAAAGATGTTTCAAGGAGAGCTCGGCAGGAAGAAAATACATCAACTGCACAGGAATGGCTGGTCGGCGGTCACTGGCACGAGTGACTCACTGCAGAGCTAGCTGCTGTGCGTGTAGATCTTTTGCGACCGATTGTTGAAGATTACAGATTAATTAATGCCTGTTCGTCGTCTCCAGCTGTGTTTGATGTGGCTCGCTGACCGGCTCGTTCAGACATGTCGGCTGCATACCAATCCCGAGCGTTTTCATTGGAATGAAGCACCACGCCTCGACCGAGGGCGAATGGTCCTACAGCTCCGTGCGCGTGTCGATTAGAATTCGGTGGTGAGACCGTATTTCACTCACGAAACGAGCGCTGGATGTCGAGCAGTTTCTGAAGCACGAGTGCCTCCTCCCGGAGGAGTCCTCCGCCATTGGAGAAGGGGAGTGGCGTGGACTGCACGAACCGTCTTGTATGAGTCATGCACGAGGCTCCCTCCATGCTGCTTGCAATCGTGGTGGCGTCCTCAAGTTGCGGCCAGCTTACAATCGGCTTGATCGAGACAATTGGTGGAGATACATTCATTGCGTTGTGGTTGGTCTCCTGGGCCTTTCTAGCCAAACCAAATACACTAGATAACCGGAAAACCAGAGCACATGAAGCAATCAATGTAGTATGCGGTGGTCATCGACATCAACAACCTACCAGCTTGCGTAGCGGCATCGGCCAACTAGAGGCGGTTCGACCAGCGTGTATGTCTCCCAAGACGCGGCAAGCTCCGACGGCGGCGGGGACCGAGCTCTCACGGAAACCGCCTCTCACCTCTTCCTCAAACAGCACTTTTCTGATTGGACTACTGCGCTTCAAAGCTGAAGTTCTCCGCTCTGGTCGGCACGTGAAAGTGTCGCCTTCGCGGCCAATGGCTCATGACGACCGCGACCACGCCCGTGCATGCGCTCGAGGCGTGGTGCTTCGCTCCAATGAGAACAATGAAAATGCTTGGGATCGGCACATTCCGACGTCTAGCCGGATCGCTCGTGTATTTTATGCTGGTCGCAACTACATGTACATACCAAGATCGCGGTATCAGGATAGGCACACCGTTGATGTGCCCTTCAAGGATCGTTGCCGTGGTGTTCGTACCAGTGTTATGTACCTCATCTCGATCACTCGAGCGCGGGGCATGACATGCGACCCCATGCTGTCGTCAAAGTAGCACTGCAGGTCAGAGTTCCGCCACGACAGACGCGATTTGCGATCAGGTAGTTTTGCTGTGCGAGTTTATCTCGTGTCCTCCATCACCGGGCCGAGACTTTCATACGCCTTCAAAGTATTCACCAAACCCACTCGTTGGAGCTCTCCCGAGTGGAGTCATGCTCAATCCAACGAAGACGTGCGCTCCAGTGTTATCTGCTCCGTTCCTCCTCACAACAACTTTTTCCTCTTCGGTCTCATGTGGCACTCCACTCTCCTCCTCGCACTCTTCGCCTGCGTCTGTGCGGCACAGACCACCTCGGACTCTTCGTTGCGAGGCAGCGTGGTGCCCTCCTTGACCAAAAGTCCGGTGGTGTTTTCGAACACCAGCACCACCATCTCGTCGAACGCCACCGCCGTGCTGTCTGCCAACGGCTCCACGAGTGACGTCTACAACGTCTGCCCAGTCGTCGTCAACTTCACCGAAGAGCAAGATGACCTCTCGGACGAAGAACTCAAGGCCAACGCCGCCGACGCAGCCATGTCTGCGTAATTGCTCAGCCACCCCAACAACACGTTGTGTGACTACTTCAAGATCGAGCGGAAGCAGAAGAAGGAGATGAACAAGAACCTGCCGCTGAGTGAGCGCATCAAGAAGGCGCTCAAGGGCGTCGTCGACTACACGGCGGACACCGTCGTCTACTTCGCGCAGACTGTCGCCGACGCCATTGAGTGTCGTCAACACCATCCGTAACCCTCTCGTCGGAGCCAAACAAGTTTTCACCTTCTTCAAAGACTTCGGTGAGAACATCAAGTCGCTGTGGACGCTCATCAAGGAAGACCCGAAGGAGACCGGCGAGAACATGGCCGGCGGTCTGCTGCTGCACATTACGCACCACCCCGCCGAGTTCACTGCTGAGACCGTGCTGATGGTCGGCACTGGTTTCGCGGTGATCGGTGGCCTCATGGCTGGCGTCGAGGCCGTCTTCGGCACGATGAGCAACGTCATCTCCAACGTGCTGCTGTCCGTGCTCATGTTCATCCACGCCATCGACGACCCGATCTACATCGTCACACCTCTGGTGACGTCCATCGTCAACACGGCCGGTACCATCGCCAACGGCAACAGCTCCACTGACGGCGCCATCCTTACGACGGACGTGATTCAGCCTCTGGACGCCTGCGTGATTCCGGAAGTGTACCGTCCGGTCTTCTCCTCGCGCGACCTGTGCCTCAGCACCCCTGCCGAGGTTCGCCAGCTGATCTTCGGAACGACCAAGCGCAGTGCCAAGATGAGTCAGGAGGAGCGCATTGCGGCCTACAACCACTTCCACGACTTTGTGTGCTGCTACTTGCAAAACCAGTCGTTCGAGGTGAACGCTCCGAAGACGGACGCGACCTCTTTCGAGGCCGAACTCGTCTCCACACCCGTGCAGATGAACAACTGCTCGCAGCTCTTAGCGAACTACAGCGCCGCCAGCGTGTGGAAGTCTTCCGCAAACTACGACGGGTCTGCGAGCCTGCCTTCGCCGCAGAGCTGAGCTGAAGGGGTATTAAATTGCAGTTCTTACCACTAGAACAGTGTTGGGCTGGAGCGACTACAAGTTGGCAGCTCCGATATTTTACGTTTTGGCTCGTTGGTACTACATTCGTCATGAACAATTTTTCACATCAACTCAACTTTGTACGAGAGCCGACATCCTGGTTCGGTCACCTTGTTTTCTTGGTATTTGCAGTTGTAGAGCCTCAATACCATCAGGCCTGAGTTGTTTGGGCCAAATATCCCCCACGCCAACGCAAATGTGGATTTAATTTGCGTGCTTGCAATGCTTTGGACGCTTGTGTTGAAAGCAGGTTGTTGAATGCGCTCATTACCTACCACAATTTGTACAATACTTCTCTTCCTTATCCTAATCGTACGAATGGTTTTGTTGAAAGTCATTTGCAGATTGCACCGAGTACCGTTTTCTCTTGGAGCATAACTCAAGTCCATACGTGCATTGTGATTGTACTATAAAGCAATGTAGTGCAGATAGCATTTAGTTGTGATTGCCTTGCAAGTTCGTGTTTAAAGTTCAAGCCTTAAACGTACTTCGAAGAACACGTATTCGCAGTTCGTAAGAACTGTCGCTAGCCCGCCAGGACCCGTTTGTAATCGAACAACATTCGCAGCACATGTCAACCCAATAACATTCATGCAACATAACGATACGAGCCTCATAAGGAGTCAATTGCAGCTAGCGATGAATCGTTTTTCTTCAATTAGCACTTTCGAGCTATTTGTCCTTGCTAAGCTAACTCGTTACTTTCTAGTCGGCACCATTCTGCTATTGTGTCATCACTAAGCTGAATAAGGCGACTTTCTTCATTCAATGCGTGACTAGGTGGACGCGCCCATGCAGCAAGGTCATCTGTGAATGGCGTCAGCGTCAAGAATGCATTTCTAGACGTTACGCGTGATACGATGAGGTAGACTTGTTGTGGCTTATTAACAACAGCCAGCCTTGATTTCCAGTCTACCACAACCATTGAGTCGAGCGTTTCATTTTGTACTTTGTAGATAGTGGATCCAGCAGCGCAGACAAAAAGGCAGCTGCCTTATTTTAACAAGTAATTTGCGTGAGGCATGGTTCGGTGCTGCCGGTAATGAAATACTGCTTTCCTTGTAAGCCTCAGTGTTGAAGAATACTGGAAATAAATTGGGTGATATGCCAGGACGTATTGGCTTGGCTGTACTGAGTCTGGGCAAGCGGAGAATCGCGTAATCTGGGTGCTGACGTGGCACTTGAACGACCACATTGCTTCGGCTGTCTTTTGCTAGTCGAAACCGCGTACCCGACGGAAAATGAACGTACTCCAATGTGCCAATAGTACCATTTGCAACTCCTTTTGTAGTGGCGACATTTTGTGTCACCTGCACTGGCATATCAGCTATTAAATCCAAATATGGAGCCAAACGACCAAAACGATTATCTGGTAGCCCCATAATCATTTGAACGTCGGCTTTGCTCAAGTTATCCAATGCGTTTCTGAAATCGGCAACGACTCGCAGGGGATGCTGGTGCGTCGGAAGCAAACTGGCTGTTTCTCGTGCGAAGGCGTTGTTGATGGAGAGCCGTGTTGCATTTTCTGGCGTGACGAAAACGCTATTCTTTCCTTCCGCGGCGAATTCAGGTACATTGTCAACGAGTCTACTGTTAGTTAAATCAATAAATGCTGGAGTCCACTCGCCCAATCGTGCTCTTCGACAACCTTCACCCCATTCTGGATCGCTCCGAAATCTCATCGATTCATCCAAAATGATAACTTTACGAAACTTTCGCCACAAATCAAACCCAGCAGAGTCAGTGATACTAACAGATCTTTTAGTAGCAGGGTCAATATAAATGGGGTCAGACCCTACTAGAGGCATTTGGAGAAAGTCACCGACCAAAATTACGTGCACTCCCCCGAAAGGTATTCCAATCTTTTTGTATCGACGCAGTAGTTTATCAAGCTGGATCCATTCAGGCTTTGTCATCATTGAAATTTCGTCGATTGCGAGAAGGTCAAGTTCAAAAAACTCTCTTCGCTTAATTGCAAATTTGAGGCGAAGTAAAAAGCTCGCGAGTGTACGACCTCCAATTAAAGTGGCAGCTTTTCCTGTTAATGCGGCTTTTGTCACCGCGCTTTCCCGATGCCAACTAGCGCAAAGCAAATCAATTGCATCAATAACACGGGTTTTTCCTGTACCACCCGCTCCACCCAAAAACATTAGCAGTTGGTCACGATGAATGCGGGATTCAAACTCGGCTGAAGAGTAACCACTATTTGGATTTTGGCTCGCAACTTCTTGTTCGTAAAACCGGGTTAGTAGAGCTTTTCCTGCAATGCAGAACGCAATGTGCTGACGTTTGTTCAATGATTTGGCGCGTGAAATACATTGTAATGAGGCGTATGCCCCAACTTGCTCTGGTACTGTGTCACTATCAATTGGTCTCCAAATCATGTTTTCCGGCTGCAACGCTTCAAACAGCAGCTCAATCACTTCTGTTGGTCTATTAACTCCTATCTCACCTTGTGTGAGAGGATCATCCATTTCAGAATCACTAACCCATCGCCGTAACTCCTCCGCTGTGATAGCTCCATTGCCAATATCAAGAACGTGTCCACTTTGAATTGGATGCTGTATTTCTGCATGTTTATCCACAGCAACTTGTGCGCTGGAATTCAGTAAGTTATTTTCACTAAGCACACCAACAATTTGTGCTTCCTCTTGAGAACTTGGGTACAAAACAGGGTCTAGTGTCTCGGTAGTTGGGATGCCACCGACTTTAGTGTCAGCTTCATTCGCACAAATTGAAAATGCTTCCGATGGATCAGCAACATCAATAAAGCCATCGAGATCATCAAACTCGACTCCAGGCTCATCAGCACTAGATGAACTATCCCTATCTGAAATGTCTTCCTCCACGTTAACCTTTTCTCTCGCACGAAAATAATCATCCATATTGCTCATAATTTCTTTAACAAATGCGGACCGGTTTGGTAGCCATTCAAAATATGCTTCTTGCCAAGCATTATCGTTGCAGTCGATAACTAAGTCTGCTCTTGTGCGGAATGACTTAAACAGCACCAATGCAATCCTTGCGCGCTTTTACCCTCACATCGACAGGTGACTCATCGTTTACGTAAGGCATTCGAGCTCCAGTTATCACGGGAACTACCTCCGATCGATGAAAACCAATGCAATGTGTTCTTGAGAGAGGATGATCATCCAAAAATATGGTTTCTGCACCTGAAGTCACTGTTCGAGATCGTCTAAAAAATCTCATTACAAACTCGTACAAATTAATTTGTTCAAGTGCAGTTGGCCGACATCTGTAGTCATCTAGAAGTGTTGCTGATCTTTATGCATCGCCACGACCAGGATGTTCGGGACAAGCGGCTTCGATTCCAATCAATTCGCAACCATAGCATTCCGATCCCAAAAGTTCCTTGAGAATTTCCATAAGCGGTAAAATTGAACAGGACGTGCTTTTGTAGCAGCATGACTTTCTCAGCAAGAATAGTGCTGCAAGTGGACCAGTAATTTCTCGACGATTTGTTAAAGCATACGCCATACTTGTAACACGTTGTCGACTTGTATTACGACTATCCTGCATTCCAGATTCGGCCAATTTCCGTGCTTCTTTCTCTTGTCGCCGACGAAACGCAGTCAGGGCTACTGCAGCTATTGAATCAACACGATTTTGCTGCTTCGTAACATACTTACAGCAGTAATAAATTCTATCCAATACAGCTTCGCCTCCAATAAGGACTTGGATATCATGATTCGATTTAAACGTCGCCATCACCACATTGTTAAACCCATTTACATACTCACTCCCAGGTAAGCGTTGTAACTGAAGTCCTTTGTCTGTGAATGATGTGTGATTGTTGCGATCTCGAGGAAAACCATATCGGCAATATCCCCGTTGTGACGCACGCGATCGTTTAAAACAGCTTGAAGCGTGAGTCCACCAGTGCAAATTCAGCAGAAAAACAAGCGTTGCAATCATGAAATTGAATGCTTTTTCTCCCCATCGTAAGTCATCTTGAGATGGAGGTAGCATCTTAACCATTCTCGCTATCTCGTCACGTATGAAGGCACCATCACCTCGTTCGCCAGAGCAGCGCTGTGGTTCGTTTATGGAATTCAAATACGCAGCATGAACGTCATCACCATCGTCACAAGCAGAATCACAACACAGAGCAAATTCTCGTTCAAAATAGTGCATTTCAGCACGTTGTATACCCTCTCAGTTTCGCTTCTTCAATTGCTCGTTCTTGCAATTCAGTACGACTAAGCTCCTTCATCGGTGGGGGCCATGTTCTCGGGCGATTTTGCAGAAGTAGTTGGCGCAGGATGTGCTGAGAGCTTATTTGACTCTGACAGTGACCACACTTTAAAATGGCTGGCTCGTGCTGTTGATCGTCATGTGGCTTCTCTCTCGCACTCTCTGGTACATCCAAAACCTGAAGATCGGAATACGAAAAACCACAAAATCGGCACGAACCTTGTGATACTTGTATGGGAAAATTTGTAGTCACAACGCTGTCAGCGTAACTTTCAATCTCTTTCAAGAATTGACTTCCCCGCTCTTTTAGGACATTTTCATACTCAGTCACATTCGAAGGCCCTGCCTCCAACCACACGAGGATATGAGCGTGCAATGTCCCCCGCCTTGTGTCTCCACCATCCCGAAATATGCTCGGACTTTTCCAAACAACCCATCAAGATTACGATTCTGATGAAAACCAAGAACGTGTTCAACAAATGCATCCATGTATCTCATGAATAAACGAGCTGACACAAAATCGTTTTTTAACGCAGCAGCCCTCATCGACCCGCGATCAGGAATTTTCGACAACGGTGCATCGAATAGTGAATCAATTGTTGTATGACCGGTATAGTGAGCAAGTGCAAATGAGCTTGACACGTTTGGTGTCAACGTCACAAATAGCGCCGGCAGACCAAAGCGGGCTTGGTATGCAAATGCCTTCCGTCTGCATTGCTCACGTTCCGCATCACTCCCCAAAATGCTGCTCTCACTTAACTCGACAGATCGTAAGAACTGAGTTGCTCGAGAACACCGCTCGGACGAGGAAATTCTGCCTTGTCGGCGCTGTTCATTTTCTCTTAAAGCTCTAGTCAATTCGTCTGACGTTATATCCGAGTATCCGTCAAATGCATTTGGATATCGCTTGCAACGCAAACCCACATGCGTGTACATGTTCTGCATAGAGATACGATCGAATGCAACCAGAGTAAACATTCATCTTCTGCAAAAGCACGAGAGCTCAAAGAGCAATAATACTGCACACACCCATGTAACGATACGTTAACTTTGCGATTTTCTCCTGGATGACCTCGTCCATAAGGAAATAGATGGGGAAACATCTTAGCAAACAACTCTCCATCAGCTTGAGCAAATTGGCTGGAATGTCTAACCAAAAATCGAGGCTCACAAGTGTGTGAATCAGTCATATCGAGTACAGTGGCCTGCATCGACTCAGTCTGGAGGTCAGACGCTTGTACATCAGTGCCATCCTCCGTAAAAACCATTCTTCTTTCAATGACATCTTCTTCGTCTGCCAACTCTTCGTCAGGATTAAGGTTTACACGCTCATGATTGTCAGCTATATCTCGAGCCACACCTTCATCGGCCGAATCATAAAATAGCTGCTATGCAACAAATTCAGCATCCAACTCACTGCAGTCAACAGCGATATCACGAAAAAATGGATTCTCTTTTTTAAAAATGCCAGCAAGTCCTTCACATTCTTACGTCGAACACGATGCATTTTTCTAATTTTTGCATGCTGTACATCGGTAAATGGACCGGCAAGAACGACACGGTAAGCATCAATATCATCCAACCGACGTGGAAGTAATGTAGCTGGAGGACCCGGGGATGCATCAAATGCAAGGCAATGAGATCGAATCGCTCGATGAACTCCACCACGCAAAACACGCGTTGTTGTTACGGTACTTACTGGCTGCACCATGAACCGTTCAACGAGCGATACGTCCGCGACCTCAGCAGGCAAGGCACCAACATAAAACCCATTTTTTATCGAAAACTTTGGCAGTTGTTCCTTGCAAATGCTGGCATCACAATCCGCACAAACAACTACGAAAACATCCCCATTCTCAACTTGGACCCCCTCGGAGATACCAAAATTCCGTTCAACACCACTGAAAAGCGAGAACAATCGTAATGCTTAAGGAGTTCAGGAGAAAGATTTTCACTTTTGCTGTCCAAGAGATGTTTCATACGCTCAACCCACACACGATTTACCACGTCAATCCATTGACACGTGTGAGATAACACGAAACGATCACACACGCCACACACGCTTTCATCTAATCTTTCCGCTCCAAGAGACTTTTGAAGCCGCCTTAACACAGCATCCTTAGTAGACTCAGAAATAGGTCGTAAAGGAGATCGCTTAGTGCCATCCAAAGGAGACATTTGGCGATCTCGACGAATCTTCCTAATTTCTCGCCTTTTCCGCTTCTCGTATTCGCGCTGCTTTTTCAATCGCTCTTCTCGTGCCGAAGCAGATTGATTTGCTCGGCACCGCCGAACAGCAATACGATTGCGCCTTCGTTTTTCATCTGCATCCATAGCCATCGCCAACGCGAGCAATTCGTCTCTACTCAACACCAATATCCAATACACCGACACTTGCACCAGTTAAACCGCAACACCCCATCCCACCTTGAAATTTCCAGCTTTTCACTTCCCGTTAGAAAGGTGTAGACCGCGTCCCAATCCACGTCGCCCACTATCATCACATACACAAATCAAAACCAAAAGGAGGGTCATCTTCTCGTTTGCCAGCCCGTGCAGCTCATTCTTCCTTTTTTATCCTGCAAGACCAACAACCAAGCCGTGGAAACCACAAACTAAATGCCAGGAAAACGTGTGGCTTCTATCAAGTCGAAAGTGAAGGAGTCGCCTTTGAAAAAGCTACGGCAGCAGCAAGAGGAACAAGCTCGCATCGCGTCAAACCCGATCATCTTTGACAACGTCGATGGTACGAAACTTTTTAGAACATGCTAATAAGAAATACTTACTAATGCAATGCACAATCCTACACAGACCTTCGCGACTACATGCAAAAAAATATGAAGACAGACTCGAACAGAAACTCGTTCGTCGACCCCAACGCAACCGCGGCCGCTCGTATTCATGCCCGTCTGATCTGGACTAAACCTGAAACCACGAAAAAAGGATTCAAGGTTCTACGATTGTACTTGTCTGACCCATCAATCGGTGGGTCTGCTCAAGAGCAAATGAAGGTAACGTCTCCATAAGTAACACATATTATTCGACCGGACGCTAACGCTACTCAATTGATAGGATATGAAGGACGCTCAAGCGATCAACTATTACGACGCCAATGCATTGGTGATTACGCTGACTCTCTTTGAGAGCAACCCATCAAATCCTGCATTGCCCCATGAAGGATCCATTGTCAACTTCCAGCCCGCTAAAATGACGCTCTACGGCATGTGCTGCCAGGTTCAGACCAAACTATCCGACATAACGACTATCCCAGAAGACGCCAACACCGAGGAAAGCGATTAAACCGCAACACGTCGTCAGTCAGACAACACGCCAACTACGAAATGCAGCGCTTAGCATTGACCTCCAGCCCACAAATCCACTCAGAACAAGCCCACTGCTCATCTTTTAAGCCTACTGCTTAATGGTTTCCATTTTCAATACATACCCCACCAGCTGTAAAACCCTACACTTCGTCTGTATCTCTGAAATTTGCACCAATGAGTACACCATTTTTGAGAAATTCTCCATTCAAAACGATAACATCCAAGAGAACGCCCGTTTATTCATTTCGAAAGGGATTAACCACGCAATAGAGCCGATGAGTGTACGTTTTGGTACAATAAATAAAATGCTAAAGGAGATGGGATGATAAGACCACAAGGGGTTACAGGTTTTCTCGGCTCGATTGTAGTTTTTATTGTTTTGAATCAGAAAATGGGTAAACAAACAAAATGTCCATTCCAGTACTATCATTCAAAGGACTAGGCGACGCAAGAGGCGACACAGTACCCGCGAAGCAGGGCCGTGCATATCCAGTGCTAGGCAATGGGGGACCACCATTTTACCGATGATACCGAGTAGGTGACAATCGAGAACGGTCAAATAGCAGGCTGGCTCTGATACTAACCATGGGCATCCATTATCTACGCGTTGCGGTTGAAAAATGGATTCTTCGAGATCCAGAAATTGCTAAGAAATAATAAATTCCAGGTGGTAAGTCAACTATAAAAACTATCTACCACATTTCTCGCAAACACAGGCAGTCATTTGCAATTGCAGACAAAGCGTGGTTAATGAGTTACGGAAGCTTTAAAACAAACTTGATAGGTGTCTACGAACCTATCATTCCCTGCTGATTAAGGACAATGAACGACGTAAGTGTGGCGCCCAACAAGAATTCCATCGCCTTGCACCACCACCCGTACAATCAAGACATAGTAACAACCGCCGGCCACCAAGGCATTTTGACAACTCATTTTCCGAGGTGATGGACCGGACTCATTTACGGGGAAGCAAAAATCACAACAGGGAGCACGCAACATGATGGCAATAACGAGAAGAGAGACTTTCTACTGCTCGATGCAATGTGTACAAACAAATGAGGAACACACCACCACCACTGGTTGCTTACTAGAATCAAAGTGTTGCAAGATGCAAACTTCTGTAGAATGATAAGGTGTACAAGCCGGTCACCTTGGAGAGAGTCTAAGCGGTCAATACAATCTAGATAGCTCGAGATGCTCAATACATCAACAGCAATGGTTGTACATGCGACCGACGGTAAAGAGCACCATTTTGACGAATCAATCGTCATATCGGGTCACACCAGAGGCACCTATCGACTGTAGAGAATATCTCCTTGGCGTGGATCCACAGCAACAATGATCTCATGTTGCCTTGGCGTGGATCCACAGTGAATGGCTGCGCTTTCAGTGATATTCGTGGACCCAAACGGTTATAATATAATGTAGAGCAACGTCAGCACTTGTTCAAGAAGAGATCACTGTTAACCACATTGGACTTGCTGAGAAGCTAGACAAGGTTTAGCGTTTGTGCTGCTGTTAGCTCTCTTGCAAATAATTTGGAGACACTTTTTAATGATGCTCTGGCGGCAATGGAAACAACTCAAAAGCAGTGGCAAGTGGAATCAGACTGCAGTTTGCTCTGAAACAATTTCAAGATGACTTAGAAGCAGCTAACGATCGTAAACCCAAACCTGGAACTATAACTCCAAACCTACCGGCTTGGTTCAGACTCTGGAAAGATCTTTTTAGTTTGAAAATCTGCGTAATTGAATCGCGTTTTGTAGTTTGGTTTGTTCACAGTGTGTTAAATATACAAATATCAAGTCAGCAGCGTAACCTCGCGTACCCCATACTGAGTTTAAGAGATCCGTCAGTGATAGATTGAAACAAATGGTGGAAATTTCGAGTTAAAGCACGACACGTCCTTGAAACCTTCGAACTGCGAGTCCGCGGGCCACCAGCCCGCTAAGCAATATTACCAAAAAACTATATTCGCTTTGCCCCACTATGCTTCGGCAGTTGTAGCAGCAGAGCGCTCAGATTCTTCGATCAACCAGTTTTGCACGTACTGCATGTGCAGGCGAAGTCTGGTGCACAAATCGGTGAGCACTAATTCTTGAATGTTTCTCACGTCTTGTGCACAGGCGAAAAGGCCTTCGTTGCTATCCACACTTAGTTGACAACGCATGTGGACGACTGACGAGTTCAGCGGATCGTTCGCTGAAGGGGTGACCACTATCCACGAGTGGTTGTAGAATTTCAGATCCGCTGTGGTAAGGACCATGATGTCCGCCAAAGTGAACACTGTGCGTTCAGGTTCGTCAAATCTGCATCCTATCTGCAACCCACTCAACTTTCTTGTCTCCGCTTGGTTTCGAAGCAAAATGACGTATTTCTTTTCCACTGTGCTCGCCAGCTTCCCTGGTACCTGAAACACGTTGACAACGTTAGTTGACGAGGAAGAATGACCCTAGCTGAGCGCACTTCACTTACCGCCTCGTACCATTTGTCTGGGTATTGGCGGTTGGCGTGAAGCTCTTGCCACATCAACTTGCTGAGGGTGTTCATGGAACATCGGACCGGTGCAGCCAATGCAATTTCCACCACGTTCTTGCGGTTGTTGCTTTTGACGCTGGGATGTGTAGCGTTGTTGAACGTTGGAGAGGTAGCCGATCTGTACACATGATCGGAATTCAGGTACAATTTCGATGCCTTCCTCTGCAGACTTTCCAGTGTCGAGCTCTGATTGCCGATAGCTACAAAATCACCGCGAAATACCGGTGGTTGAGCGCACACGAAGTCCATTCCCTGTTTTTACGGGATACCCGGTTAATTTACACACAAAAATACTCATGGCATCGCTGCACGCACCTCAAATGCCCCAAGGCGCTTTAGAGAGCCCTTCAATGACCCGCTCAGGTTCATTTGGCTGGCCAGGATGCCTTTCAGCGTTCGATTCACTTTTTCTGATTGGAGTCTCGCACGGTATTGGACTTTGGCCAACTCCATTGACGTCGATGTTGACTCAGTCGTCGAGTATGAGTCATTTTCAAGGAGAAGGGCTCGTGACGTGCGCTTCGACGCTTTCAACTAAATATCTCCATTTCCTGGACCCGACGGCGTAAATACAGCAGTTCTGCCCTTTTGCGTTGCTGCAATCGCGTTGAAGAGCTCAATGTGCTTCTCTTCCTCTTGGATTTCGATTGTCGCTTTTTAGGTTGCTGCTTTGTGATCTCTTTGTGATCCTCGTTAACCACCTGAGCAGGAGAGTTATGACAATCACCGCTGCTCGAAATCGACGTCACGCATTCTTGAGAAACGGAGATTGAGCTTGAACTGACTGAATTGGAGTATGACGTAGAACTCGAATCGTCTACACCCCACTCTCCCCATTCGAGTGATTCAACGAATGCCAGTGTTTCTTCCAGAGTCGCCATATCGCCTTGATCCGTTCCCAAGAAACTCATTTTTGATGTTTCACGCCTGGATGAAAATGTGAAATGTGGCGACACGAAATCTGTGAAGTAAGCTGCCACGATAACGAGACGCTTTGGTGGTGGGGCGAAATGTCTTGTGTACACGTTGGACACTGGCAACCTACACTGCGCTAGCAGCAAACAGCAAAATCGTCCTTCGTAATCAAACGAACTGCATAATCGACATCTGGGGAACACAAATCGCCTTTGTGTCCTTGCTTCAGTACTAACTAAGCTTACAGTAGAAAACGTCATTCAGGTGAACTCGTTCGTTTTTTTTATTGTTTGCCACAATGGGCTCGATGGGACATTCATCTGAGGCACGGGGGCGCAAAACAATGAGCCCCACACTCGGAAAGCTGAAGCTTTTGGGTAAGATGCTGCTCCCATCCATTGCAGATCAAACTTCTGGCGTTCAAATTATTTTGGAACGACCTTAAATATGAGTAAACGATGCTGAACCCAGAGTAAGGCCTCTCCGCTTCTGACTTCTGAGTAAACGCATCTCACTTTTTTCCGGCGTTGTTAGACTACACCACTACGGACTTCTGAGTAAACCGACTATAATGTGAGCACAGGATATTGGAGACCATTTTTTCTTTTGTTTGTTTTTGTTAGTTCATCCAGGACCCCCCCATGCATTGTTTCCTATTTCATCATATTCAAACATACAAGCACACACTCGCGGTGATGTCCATACCAATTCTCGGCCAGTTCCTCACATTCAACCTCCACCACTTGTCCGTTCGACAGCTTCAAAGTCCAGACAAACACTCCTTCACGCTCAATCCATGCCATGGCTACGCCAGCTCTTGTCTCCGGTTCCTCTTCTTCGGTAGCTGTCTTTCGCAGTACATTCCAATGTAAGGGTCGTGCTGGATCCACGTATGGTTGTAGGTCTCCACAGTCACGTATGGTAGTAGGACCCCACGGAGGCATATATTTATACAACGATGCGGCCCATTGCGGTGACAGGGTTACACGACCATATACATTTTTGAAAGACGTCCTGAAGAACTATTCAACTCATGAAGGACTAGATGATCAGATGAAATTACTCAGAAGTCAGTAAAATGCAAAGCCGCTGCACCTTGAGCTCGAAAAGTACTCAGTAGTCAGTATGTTACTAACGTTTTACTCTGAAGTCAGGAGTTTTGGGGCCTTACTCTGGATTCAGTACAAGTTACTCAATAATAAGTAGCACCCAATTATTTTCGCGAAATGTGGTTGCAATCTCAGTGAAGGACGGATAGGACAGACAACAGAAAATTTCTTCTTCGTCCCAATGTTTTAGTCGGCAAAGAACGCCGAGCACTGACACCAAAAGTTGCTGCAGCACCGCAAAACGAAAGCAAACACGCATCGTTACGAAACTCGTTTGTTGATTGAATTCGAGTTTTGGATTTTCACTACAAACGCTACAGCCCCAACTTGTGATCATCACGGGTTGACTGACAGCTACTCCACATTTGAGTCACACTACTGCAACAGCAAGAAACGGGAAGTCTACACAATAGTCGACCCCATCGTTGGAGGCGTCAATTGTCGGTTCACGTGAAAGAAGCCGAACTTCTTCTCCAGTGTCTGCACTTCGACCTAGTAGATGGATTTGTCCACCGGTGTATGCGGACTCAGGACGCGTTTGTCCGCTCTCTTCTTGACGATTGCGATGGCTCCAATCGCCACGACACAAGCGGCTGCAGCAGCCAGAACCACTGGCGTCGTGGTTGCAACCGACGATTCCGTCGTGTCTCCTCTGTCCGAAGTCTCTCCTGCTGCCGTTGCTGCCGACAACGTCGTGGTGGTGTCCGTGTAGCTCCCGGCACTGACGACGTCTCCAACGATTCGGTCCTCGTCCGCAGCCGATAGCGCCGTGTTATGGAAGTTTTCTTCAGGTGCCGTCGTCACCGCCGCTTGTTCATTCACAAAGTCCCCAACGCCGAAGCTGCTGCCTGGTTGCACGCCAGCGTTGGCGTCTGCAGTCGTGGATTGGGCATTGCCAAGTGGTGACGTCATTGCAATTGCAATGCAAGTGGCAAGAAACCACCAAGTGAGTGGACAAGTTTTCATTGTGCGAAGGTTTTGTGTTGCGTGGGTAGTAGGAGAGATGGAGAGTTGGAAGAGGTGAAAGGCAGAATGAAGGCGGTCAAGTAGGTAGAATATATCGATCCAAGGGCGTGTAGAGGACGCGGTCTCAGCTTTGGCACTGCATTGGACCAGAATGGCACCACTACTGTCACCTTGGCGGGCATCTGGCCGGATCCTTGTAAAGGTGTTGAACTGGCATCAATGTATACACTTGTATACACTTGATCGACACAAGCTATATACACTATACTGTCTGATGTGTACCCCACCTACTCGTGTACACTTGGTGTACTGGACTCGTGTGGGCGCCGCTAGCAGCCAAAGATTTCCTCGTTCCCCCTGCCTACAGTAGAAATGGCCGCCCCCGCGACGATCGCGCGCCCGATGGGCGAGACCCTGCGCGGCAAGCAGAAGGAGAAGGACGTGCGCATGTCCAACATCATCGCCGCCAAAGGTGCGTCCTCTCTCTTCTTATTTGTGTCCTCTTAAGAAATTGATCTCACTCTAATTTTGTGTCATTCTCGCTTTTTGTAGCCATTGCCAACGCCATCCGCACGAGTCTAGGGCCTCGAGGCATGGACAAAATGATCCAGCAGGGCAACGGAGAAGTGATCATCTCCAACGACGGCGCCACGATCCTCAGCCAGATGCAGGTGTACCACCCCACGGCCAAGATGCTCGTGGATCTGTCCAAGTCGCAGGACATTGAGGCTGGAGACGGCACCACCAGTGTCTGTGTCATTGCAGGAGCTCTACTGAGCGCCTGTGAGGACCTTTTGCTCAAGGGCATCCACCCCACCAACATCTCGGAGGCTTTCGGCCTCGCAGCTGTCAAGGCCGAGGAAATCCTCACGGAGATGTCGAAACCCGTGGAACTCACCAACCGGGAGGAGCTCATCAATTGCGTCAACACGTCGCTGTCCTCCAAGGTCATTTCAGAGTACGCCGACCGCCTGTCGCCCATTGCCGTGGACGCCGTGCTCAAGGTCATTGACATTGCCACGGCGACCAATGTGGACCTCAACACGGTGCGCGTCGTCAAGCAGCTGGGCGGCACCATCGACGAATCGGAGCTCGTGGAGGGACTCGTGTTCAGCAAGGGTTTCGACAAGACCGCGAGCGGCGTCGGCCCCTCGACCATCGAGAACGCCAAGATCGCCCTGATTCAGTTCTGCCTGTCCGCCCCCAAGGCCGACATGGAGAGCAACGTGGTGATCAACGACTACGCGGCCATGGACCGCATCCTGCGCGAGGAGCGCAAGTACATTCTGAACTTGTGTAAGAAGGTGAAGAAGTCGGGCGCCAACGTGCTGCTGATCCAGAAGAGCATCCTGCGCGACGCCACCAACGACTTGTCGTTGCACTTCCTGGCCAAGATGGGCATCCACGTCATCACGGACATTGAGCGCAACGACATTGAACACATTGCCACGACGCTGGGATGCCTGCCCGTGGCCAACATTGAGTACCTGACGCCGGAGAAACTTGGTACGGCCGGCCTCGTGCAGGAGCAGACGGTGGGCGGCCACAAGGTCGTCAAGATCACGGAAATTGTGAACCCCGGAAAGACCGTCTCGATCCTTGTGCGCGGTTCCAACAAGCTGGTGCTTGAGGAGGCCGACCGTTCGCTGCACGACGCCCTGTGCGTAGTCCGCTCGCTGGTCAAGAAGCGCTTCCTGATCTGCGGTGGAGGTGCGCCCGAAATTCAGGTGGCTCAGAAGCTGGCTGCTTACGGACGTACACTCGAGGGCACGGCTAGCTACTGCTTGCAGTCTTTCGCGGATGCCATGGAGGTTGTGCCGTACACGCTCGCGGAGAATGCTGGTCTTCACCCGATTGGCATCGTCACTGAGCTGCGCGCAAAGCATGCACAGGGTCACACGAGCATGGGCATCAACGTGCGCAAGGGCGCCATTAGTGATATGTATGAGCTCAACGTGCTACAGCCGCTTCTGGTCAACACGAGTGAGATCGCGCTGGCCACCGAGTGCGTCCGCATGATCCTCAAGATTGACGACATCGTGATGGTCCGGTAAATAGTTAGCTGATGAATGAGTGGACCTCTTGAGCTTCCGTCGCGTGGAGGGCTGCTCTTGTTCGAGGTGGCGACTTGTTGTGAAGCAATAGCAAGTGATGAAAAGCGATCAACGGCTGCTTCCACACATGCCACCAAGACAATACTTAACAGGTACTATTGTGATTGGCATTCATTCGTATATCTTCACGCAGCGTATTTTACTCCTCGTTCTCCTGCCGCCTTTCAGCCAGCACGTGCCGCCGTTCTGGTCTTTCCATGAGAAAGCCTTGCACCCACCCGTAGCTTTGCAGACCGAGCAGCACTGATCGGAAGATTTCGCAGACAACATGACACCGTGGGGCTCTGGAACACTATCTTCGAGAGCGGAGCAACTTGTTGCAGACTTGAGAACTCCTGACACAGCTTCACTCTTGGATTTAATTGTCCCTTTGCCGCTCTTGAGCCTGCAAGTGCCGCCATTGAAATCGGTCCACATGAATGCTGAGCAGCCAGTTGTGTCGGAGCAGATCACACAGCATCCGTCGGCCGATTGACTTGACGTGCTGCCGATGTCGCTTCCTTGAAAATCGACATCATTTTCAAGTTTCGTGCAAGTCTCAGCCGTATTCATCCCAGCGTTGGAATTTATGTAGCTCTTGGCCTGGTCTGCAGCCTCACGCCCGATGTACATCACGATGCCGTACGGATTCACCGTGCTTTCCTTCATGGCGCTTGCGTCCGCTACGAAAACATTTTGAGATCAACAACTCGCAATTGTTCGTCAGCGCAACGTCCCGTATCGCTGGCATCGCTGGAAACGTAGCAGGTGCCGCCAAAGAAGTACGAAATGTAGCTGTCGGTGGATGCCACGTAGTCTGCCACGGCAGCCGGATCCGATCCGGTCTCGAATATGAAAGTTGCTCCGTTGTCTTCCATGACACGCACCATTTTTTGAACATACGACTGCATCGCTGCCAGATCTCGAGGAGTACCGAAGTATGCGTCACCTTCATTGAAAGCGCGCCAGTCACCGTTGCTATCGAAGCCAGAGTGAGCTCGTGACTCGGGATTCGTCACGTACATCGTGATCGTGAAGGCATTCTCTTGTTTACCGAGCTCGCCGAAGCCGTGGGTGTGTACATTGGACTGAAACTCGTACGGGCGGCCTTGGACTTCGTCACTTTCAAAGCTGATGAGCGTCGGATCAGCGCCAGCCCAAGGCCCCGTGTGGCTCTCGTTCATGTACTGATTGACGGCTTCAGCAGGTCGGTCGTCAAAAACAAAAGCCTTCATGTCTGGGTGAGAGAAGTATGTGTACATGAGATTCGCGTCGAAGAGGTTGCGCCCGACGTTGGGGTTCGTCACCCGACCAGCATTCTGGGAAACACCGGGACTATCGCCAAGTTTTTCAAGCAGATCAAGTTGAGAACTGGGCCCAACACCACTTTGGATTAACACCTTCGGTGTTCCCAGTGCTCCGGCTGCCATCAACACGGCACCTCGATCACTCACAAACACTCGAGACCTTCCGTTGTACTCCACCGCGATAGCTTTTCCATCGGAGTCGCGCACAAGGAAATCAACTTTGGCCTCTGTCAAAAGTTGGACGTTGTCTCGAGTACTCATAGGCCCCCAAAATGCGGCAGCAGGGGAGTCCCGCTGTCCATTTTTGATTGTGAATGGGGCGTGGCCAAATCTCCTGTGTTTGTTGTTGCGCGCTGCTGGCTCGTTTAGAGTGCGTTCACCGTATCCAAGTGACTTCAATGCTTTCGACACGATGGAATATCCTTCTTGAGCGTACCATTTTCCATCCGGGGAAGGCACGTCTGTAAGACCGTGCATCTTCTCGTTTTCGTCCACCTTGGCATTCATTTGAGACGCTGGAAATGGCCATTGCGAATTGCTCGGGTAGGCATCAGGCGGTCGAAAGTACGTCGCAGAGTTGATGGAGGAACACCCGCTGACCGTCTTGCCAAGCCACATGTAGGCATCCGTGATCCAGTCCACGCGGTATTTTTCGTTGTCCGGGTTGTACATGATGAGGTCGTACTCAGCAGGTATATCAAACTTGGTGAGACCGCTACCTTTAGCGTAGTCTGGTGAATCTGTGCCGCCGGTTGCTGCCATGGATTTTGGTCCAGTCTCGAGGATCAACACGGACACATTCGGGTCACGTGACAGGTATTCGGCTGCAACAAGACCGCCCGGACCGCTACCAACCACAATAACATCAAACGTTTGAGCGTTGATGACCAAGTTGTTGGTTGCACTGATGACTAGCGATGAGAACACCCAGAAACACAGATCGAGCGCGTGCATGACTTTGGTGAAAGTTGCTTGGCGGACTTGGCCGAGGAATACGGAGACGGCAAATTGGAAAGTGAATAATTGCAAGATCGTGACCATGACGGAGTCGATTATCTGGTCATGGTAGAGATTGATCGATATCCTATCCGCCTTTTGCATCTGGTTGAGTGTCTCCCATGTAGCATGGCTAGCGCTTGGTAGAGCAGCAAAAGTTGAAGCATCTGATGCAGGTTGAAGCTGCCATGCGGGACAAAGTTCGCTTCGGGTTGCTGCCATTGACCATAACTCACTTGGATTGATGGCACTTCAACTTGCCAACTTGCGTAATAGAACTTTTTGAAGACAAGACAAGCAACACAGATGAAAACGTACAAGCGTAGAAGCGTGTACGAGTCCGCGTGACCTGCGTGCGTAACGAAAAAGTAATTGAGGCACTAGTGTCATGGGAACGGATACTTTATAATACACTCACTTCTTGCCTCGGTCGGAATCTAGCTTGCAGCAAGTATCTGTCTCCGTGCGCTCCGCGTCGACGCATAAACAAATCTCCCTAGATAACTTCACGTCACGATCAGACCGACGGCGGAGCTGGCAGGTGGTCGATGTTGTTGAGCGCCATCGCGTGGAACGTCTGCGTCGCGTGATCAAAGTCGAGGACATTGACGCACGTGTTGTCCTGGTGAATATCCGTCATTTTAGTGATATCGCCGTGCAGCATCTCGGCCAGCACGATCTTGTTGAAGCGGCCGTGCGTGACCATGAGCACTTGCTCCTTGGGCGGCGTGTTGCACACAACTTCGTTGATCTTCTTGACGCCGCGCGCGACGACATCCCGAGGACTCTCGCCACCAGGCCAAGCAACGTCAAGCTCGCCGCCCTCCCACCTCTTGAACATGGTGTGGATCTGATCCTCGTGCACTTCCATCGGGTGGCCCTCCAATTGGCCAAAGTTCATCTCCTCCACCTCCTTGAACGGCTGCACCTCGATCTTCGGGTGGTGCTGCGCGACCGTGTCCGCAGTCTGAAAGGCGCGCTTCAATGCGCTGCTGTAGATGGCGGTCAAAGGCACGTCCTTCATGGCCTTGGCAAGACATTTGGCCTGTTCCAGCCCCTCGGCGTTCAGCGGCATGTTCACGCCGCGGCCTTGGAGTTTGCGCTGCATGTTGTAGTCTGCAATAAGAAACAACCACGGAACAATTAACTCGTGAGTGATTAACCGAAACTTCAGATGGAACACAAGGGTCCTCTTTGCTCACCTGTCTGGCCGTGACGGCATAGGTACAGTCTGGAGCATCCTTCCGCCACGGGCGGCAGTTGCTGGGAAATCGTTAGTGGCTTGGTCTCGCCGTCGTCGATGCGGTCGAGCTGCAGTTGGAACTCGGCCGAGTGTTGACGGTGTGGAGGCATTTTGAAGGACAAGTGGCGGCGCAGCGCAGACAACGAAATGGTGGCGGAGTGGGGAGCTCGGCGTGAAAGTCCGAATGGGGGACTGCAATCAAGGCGACATCGCGTCAGGCTCGAGGATGAACGGCCGAGAGACGGACGCCCAGTATGTGACACCAAACCTCGCCTTGCTTGCTGTGCGGCTTTTCCAGGTGCGAGGACGGAGGGCACCAGGCAGGCAGGCTGCGAGCCAATTGGAAAGCGTTGCAACCGTCTGGCAGCGAATCAGAGACCGTAACAACAGACTTCATAGAGGTGACGCCCGCCCTCGCGATCCGACTTCAATCGAACGACCACAAGAATTTTGGCAGCGCTGCGTTTAGCAAGCCAAAGATCTCCATGTCGAATGGCAGTGCATTGTGCTTGTAGCTTGCCAAGGACTTGTGTAACACAATGTGTTGGCGCGAATGCAATGGCTGCCATGCTACGTTGCGACTCGATTTACAACGTGGCGACGGTGGTAAGTGCACAAAAGTGAACCACGAAACAACGCGAACGACTGCAACATACACATGCACTACACTTACAGCGTCATAATAACCGAGTCGCTACACGACAGCGTGCTGCCACTGGAGCGCGCACCGTTGCGTCTCTTCTTGACGAATACGAGCCCAACAACCGCGACGATGCAGCAGGACGCTCCGACGATGGCGTTGAGTGCTGCGTTGGGCGACTGCACCATTTGCTCCAGCTCAGACTCGGAAGATGTCTTGGTGTCCCGCGTTGACGCCGATAGAGCCAATCCGTCGCTGGATGGTGACGGTGCAGATAGCTGCACGGCCGTCACGACTGGCGTTGGGGTTGCTGCAGCAGTGATCTCTGTCGCGTTGTCCGAGTCTTCGCTGTTGGAACTACTGTCCATGTCTGGATAAACGCACTCCCAATTACCAGTAGCGCTGATCACGCAGTGTGCATCCATGGGTGCAATGCAGCCGGTCGCGAAGCTTCGGGAAGACACGAGGCAGTGGGCAATAGCGCCGTCACCCTTAGACGGGCAAGCACTTTGAGATTCTGTTGATGAGCCATCCACTGCTTCACCGCACACAGGTCCTTTGATGCAATAGGCCGCGTCGCCTCTGACGCTGATGCGTGAGCAAGGGGGTTTCTCGTCCGGCAAAAGAGAGAAGCTCGCGGAGTATTGGCGTTGTGGTCATGACCTCGTCCGAGTGTTTCTTGGAATGGGATGTCGCCATGCGACTGCTCTGGTCTTGCGTTGCACGAACGAGCTTCCAGTCCGCATGGTCATGCCGCTTTTAGTCCTCTCCCTCTTCAACTCGGGTCAGAACCACCACACGATACCAAACTCGTTGTTTGCCCAAAAACTCTGCTGCTAGCGTCAGGACTGACTCGTGGTACCGAACCACGAAATTACTGGTGTGACCAAAGCGCCATGGCGGACGAGCTGGACGCCAACGTCTTCGACGCGACACTGAGCTTCGTGGAGGACTATGACGCTGCCGCTTTCGCGTCCAATGAGCTTCCTGGTCTCAGTCCGCGCTTCTCGTCCTCGTGGCGTCGACCGGATGCGTCAATTTCGCAGCTGCTGTCAAGTGGTGGCAGGCCAATGAATGGTCCATCGTCTTCCGCTTCGGAGACTTTGGCCATGCAGCCATTTCCCATTGCACACCAGACTCTACAAGCAACAACTACAGCCACTCAAACGTCTCAATTGTCAGCCAAGAAGAGGAAATCTGCAAAGCCCAGGAAACCTCAAGCCAATCCGAATCGGGTTCGCAACGAGCTCCGGTTTGAATAGGCATTTCTTCGAGAGAAAGTGGCGCAATTGGAGCAGGAGCTGAGCTCTCTAAAGCAGAAATCGCAGCTGAATTCTAGTTCACTTGTTTGTCAGCCGAAGGCGTCCACGGTTTTCATTGTTCCTCATGGAAATTCATCACAAGAACTCGACGCCTGGAATGGGATTGCGACGCGGCAGCGTAAACGACGTGAAGATGCTGAGCGAGACAACTCGCGACTGAGGATGATTGTGGAGAGACAGAGGAAGATCGCGGAGGACGTGGGCAGTTTACTGCAAAAGCGAGTACGTGAAGTGCTCAGCTTTTGTTGTTGTTGTTGTTGTTGTTTTTAAACAGCATCCAAATCAACACTTAAAAGTGTTGATTTGGATGCTTTCAGGTCGCCGAGTGTTCGCATATCAAGGATTCTCATGCCGAAGAGAATCGTTTGTGTCGCGCAGTGAATTTCCACTCGGATATCAGCGAATTTTACGAGTTGTTCCAGCATTTAGAAGCTGCGTACAACGTGGTGGTTTCCGTGCTGGCAGCGAATGGTCTCGCGACGATGGCAATCCCGACCAATGGTGTTCACATCCGTGAAGGAGTCGATGGCAAGTATCTCGAGTTCTTTGCGAACAAAGTGCTGCCTTTCGGACTGCGAGATACAGCTGAAGCTGCGTGGGATCACTTCCGAGGCGTTGAAAAGCACTGTGGGAACGGCGGACTGTACGAGAAGGCAACCAAGGTACGCTCCCAACCTGATCATACTATTTTTTCAGCCTGCTAACACGTTATTCTCATCAACTTTATCAGAATCTCGACCAGCCCTACACGATTCTGGAAGACTTTACGAAGGAGCTCTACTCGAACAACTCTCGAGCTGACATGCAGGCAAAGCAGATCGTTCGACGCTACGTGGAGAGTTCGCGAGACATGGTGGTGTTTGTGTCTCGCGTCTCCCCCATCGAGATCAAGCACAAGGCGATCCCAGTACTGACTTACCATTTGCGAGGCTACGTCGTCACCAAATCGTCTCCAGCCACCGCTCAGGACGCAATTTGACTCTGCTACAATTCTGTTCCCGGATCTCCATCGACAAAGAGCCCGGCGTCTTTTACGACGCCGAACACGTCCGCGCCGTCATTCGCTTCCTAATCGGCAATACTGTAGGCAATATCCGCTGCTACCAGGAACGCATCGAGAACACGTTAGTCGATCGAGCTCTATAAGCCACAAGTACATTCCGGAATAGCTCACCGTCAGATGACGTTACCCTAAATCCTTCATAGTAAAGTCGGACGTAGCGCGGCCTGTACCACAGGTTCAGTGTCAAATCGACGGTCGCAGCTAAGCGTGTGGACCTCAAGACCATGGCCTTCCTGGAAGATGAGGACGATATGCGCGCCTTTGAGGCGTCGCTCAACTTCGTAGAGGAATATGCCAATGACTCGGTGCACCCGCCGGGTCTCCCGTCACTACCCGACAGCTCGGATGCTTCCAGTTCCTTGGCCTTTCGACTGTCCGACGCACTCCCATCGCAATTCCTGGGGACGGGAGGCTCTACCACTGAAACCTCAATGACTATGCCGTTAAGTGTAGCAGAGCAGCTCTCGGGGTATCAAGGCGCAGGTTTCCACATTGGCACGTCGACGGTCGCGCCGTCCCAAGCTTCCACGCAGCGCAAGTCGATCCGGCCCCGAAAAGCCCAATCCAACCCGAACCGAGCCCGGAACGAGCTCCGATTCGAGTTGGCGTATCTCCGAGAGAAGGTGACGCAGCTGGAGCAGGAGCTCAGCGTGTTGCAGCTCAAGCCGAGGGTGAAAATGCTGCGGGACGGACAAGAGACGCAAGACACGACGATAATGTCCACTTCGAGCTCGCCGCATGTGGTTTGTGCTTGGAAAGGAGTGGCGTCCAGACAACGACAACGGAGAGAAGGCGCAGAGAGGGAGAACGCAAGGCTGAGACTCATTGTGGATCGCCAGAGGAAGGTGGCGGTAGATTTGAGTGACTTGCTCAGGAAGAGGGTACGTGGGTTGAGTGTTGTGGTGGATGAGAGGCGCTTGCTTGCGTTGAGAGATGCTTTGTGGTGTTGCTTAGTTTGTTGTGGACTGTAGATGGCTGAGACTACGCATGTGAGCGACCCACACTACGGGTCGTACGCGTCGGAGCGCCGCTTGTGCAAAGAAAGAAGCTTTATGCCAAGTCCAGTGGTGCCAAACTCCCATCATTAATCCGACTCCTGGGACTGCCATCCAACGCACGTTTTCCTGATTCAGTCGTGGTTGTTATCTTATGGCCGATTGCCCCAATTGTAGCGGAGTCTCACACTCGTTCACCGCGATCGAGTGTGAGACTCCAAGAAGAAAAGGATGATTGTCCCTCTTCTTGGAGACCAATTTTCCAGTTGACGTTGTAAGTTTTAATCAAATGTATTTTCTTCTTCTTCAAAACATGGTGAGCTCCGCATTCTACGCTGCTGCTGGAGGGCTCACGTTGTTCCAATGCAGATGCACATTGCGGTTGAGAATCATTTATTCGCCAAGTCACGATATCGGGGGGCTTTATACGTGTAGGCTATTTTTCGGATACTTTTTCTTTCCCAGTCCGAAATGCTACTTCGAAAGCAGCAGCATAGCATATCAGTCCTGGTGTTTGTGTTGACCACTTGCCTAGCTGTACGTCGAAGTAGTTGCTAGAGGACAGATTTCCGCAAACGTTAACGCTTTTGCGTATTAAATAACTTACAAATGGACTTTCATCGCTCCTTGGCTCTCGCGTTCCGCGGAGGACATGACTTCTTGGGTACCTGGTAGCATTTTGCTCTCTATAGTGTTCGCATCATAACTGACTCATATCCCCGTCACGCTTTAAGGACCAAGCGAGGTGCCGAGCACCCCACTTGCTAGTGCATCTTTTTGCTGGCAGCGTAGACACCGTTCGCCATCCGGCTTTCGCATGCGAATCATTTCGCACATCATACATCGCCGCTGAGGAATTGCTGCTTTAGCAGTGGTCTGTGGGGCTGGGGGTTCCTTCATCGTAGTAGACTCTCCGGCTGCTATAGCAGGAGCAACAGTAGTCGGAGGTGTCGTTGAAGTCTGTTCAAGTGGTAACGCAGTTCCAGTTGAAGCACCCTCGGTAACCAAAGTGGTGGCGTGTGAGGGCGCTTTAGCTGGCACTGTGTAAGCCGCAGGTGTGACAGTAGCTTCGGGGACAGCGGCGGGAGGCATTGGAGGCGAGCTTACCGGTGTTACGGCGCTCACTTCGCTGGTGTCTACAACAGGAAATGAAGGAGGGGAAAATTAGCGACACGAATGTACCAAGGCATTATGGGGAAACAATACAGGCACGTACCGCTGATGCTCATTTCCTCGCCCTGGTCACTCTGTTCGACAGCTTCTACTGCCTCATTGCTGCCGTTCGAAGCAGATGTAGGAATAATCGCTACCGTAGGCTTCTCCGAACGATCCACAGTAACGGGAGAAGACGATGGTTCAGCAGTAGACAATGAGGCGCTACGTGGACCATTAGAAGCTGATTCGATGGTGGAAGTTTGCTCAACAGAAGAGAGATTTGGCGGAGAAAAACTTGCGGCATCACGAGAAGACGCTGGTCCAGCAGAGCTTCCATCTGCTGCTGCAGATGCGCGCACTCTGCTAGTAGATGATTCGCGGCTTGAACTCCGACGTCCTCCTCTCACGCTATGCCGATCTGCGTCCGAGATTCGTTCGCGTTTGAATTCTGCTTTTGGGCGCCGTCCACCTCGGCCTATGCATAAAAGAAATTCTAGCGAGCTGACAGTTGCCAAGCGAAACGCTTCTCGTTTCTCTTCATGGCTGCCACTTCCGATCTCCACCTTCCCAACCACAAAATTCCAATGATGGAGTCGAGCGCCACAAAAGTAGTTTGTTTGTCTTGGAAGCGAGATATAGTTTCCACGATTTTTCAATTCATTCCATGCCCGAAGAAAGGTATAGCTTTCGTTTGCGTTGTTGCCGTATATGCCGCGATAGTGAGCAAGAGCCTTTTCCATCTCCTCATACAGTCTCAACCACGTCATAGCCTCAGCTCTCAAGGTTTTTATGACATCCAAATGCAAGGTCAGTGTAGATTGTCCCTGAAGCGTAAACCATTCGCGGCCACGCACAGTCACTACTGCTTTCAAGCCGTCAAACTTAACGCGAAGATCAACCGGTTGGCAGAGTCGCTCAATTCGCTCAACGTACTTGATGTACCAATTCATCTTTCGGGGTTTCTTCGTCACATTGAACACAGCTTCCAGAGACTGCGGGAGTTTGTGAATAAATATTGTCAGCAAATGGGGAAGGAAGGTTTCGTGGTAAGAAAATGTCGGCATATCCTCGTCCGGCTCTGCGTAATCAGCGTTTTCGTCCTTATTCACGCGTTCAATCTCATTTCGTCGTGGACTTGGTGCACGCTGCGGCGGCAGTGGATTCTCACGCGGAATGTTTCTCAAGTAAGGCTGCTCCGTTGAAGAAAATTTTGGACTGAAGTGAGTGTCAGCTCCGTAATCGAAACCGTCATTACCAAATGCTTCAGCTCCCCGTGGTCGCGGTGGATAGTGATCATGAGGTGGCGGAACGTTGCGACTCTCCCATGGCCCATTGGCATACAGATCGCCGCTACCCCTGAGCTCACCACGGGCGTCTACTCTATCGGGATATTCCATTCTCGCCCCAAAATTATCATTAGATCGCTGGCGTCGAAATTGTGTCTCAGCTTCTGGATGCTGCCGACGTGGATCGATAGGCATCCGAGTGTTCATCGGATCTTCTGAAGAAGAGGCTGGCAACGGTGCACTATCACTGCGGCGATATTCTGGGGGTCTAGACGGATAAGCCACAGGCGGTGGGGCTGATGGATATCCTGACATCCGATCACCGCTTAAACGCTCCAGCGAGGATGATCGGTACAGTTGCTGCTCCCTCGGATCATGTGGGCGCCGTTCTTGATCACTTTTTCGATTTTTCAAATAGTCCGATGCTGAGATCCGTGTTCTTGTCGCTCCGGTTGCAACAGCCCCAGGAGCAGACGAGTTAGACTGGGAAACTGATGTGGGGGCTTTTACGGGTGACGACGAGGGAGTCACAGCTCTAGCACGCTCGGTGGGCCGAGGAATCGATGATGTCAACGATGCAGCATGTGGAGGTAGTGGCGGCAGTGATTGTGGTGGTTGGGCTTGAGGCGGTGGATGCGTTGGTATAGTCGACTGAGTTTTTTGCTTCGGCATAGTCAACTGGGTTGTTTGCTTCGGCATAGTCGATTGTGTTGTTTGCTTCTGTCTAGTCGATGCGGTCGGGGATGGCGTGGAAGGTTTTCTAATTGTTGGTACAGTTGACGACGTAGCGACCGGGGGTGGAGCAACCTTGGTCACGCTTGGTGGCCTTGCGCGAGGGTCAGAGGCCTTAAGCGATTGGGCCGCGGATCGATTTCCATTTTGTACATATCGTCCTCCACCAGCAAGATTCGTTTGATTTCCAACCCCAAGAGGCACAAGCTCCACGTTCATAGTCCTGATTGCCTGGGCAGCCGTCTTCGCTCGCCCAGGCCGCGCCCGCGGTATTGTCCAGTTATCATTAGACCCAGCAGCCGCCGCACTAACTGGAGACGTCGACGCTGACCTAGATAGCACGTCATCAGCACTAACATGTCGATTTAGACGGCGTTTCTTAGCCCGCGACGCCTCCACAATTCCCCCTGTTGATCCATTTTCCACATCACTGCTCGTCTCAGATGTTTGCCGCACCCTGGGATCTTTCAAATGCGTTCGTTTCTTCAATCTATCCACTTCATCAGCAGAGGACGCCGAAGAGGCCTGAGCACTCGACACAGCAGCAATAGTTCTATTGCTCACCCTTGCTGCATCTGTTTCCTGATTCTTCTTGGTCTTCTTCTTGTTCCTCTTGTCCTCCTCGGTCTTTTTCTTTTGTTTTTTCTTCTCTTTATGTCGAGGACTAGAGGAGTTGCTCCTGTTCCCTTTCTTCATTAGCCTCCTGCAGCTTCCTCTTCCCTGTTTCAGTGCCCTGCTTTTTTCTAGGAATGGCAAACGTCTCTTCCTTCTTCTCTTTCTTCTTCTTCTTCTTAATTACGAGCGACAAAGGCCGCGTGTCCTCCTCGTCCTCCAATGTCTGGGCGTTGGCCAGACACTGCAGCCGCAGCGCTCGAAAGTGCTGGCACATGGGCTTGTCCTCGCAGAAACGAGCGTAGCGATTGGCCAATAAGGCGCCACAAAAAGGGTTTCCGCACTGGTTGCTACTTTCTTCTCTTTCTTCTTCTTCTTCTTCTTCTTCTTCTTCTTCTTGTCGCTGCTTCTCTTCACGCGCCGCTTGGGCCAGCGCCAGCCGCCGCACGTTGACGCCGCCGGCCCGCACAGGCGCGGACTTTACGCGCCGACATGGTGGCGTTCGCCGAGCGCCGGGCCATGGGCTCTTGGTTGCCTTTGAATTAAATTTGCGGTTTCGGTGCACGGCGACTGTAGGAAATTAAGGTAATATGGAGTGTTTTACGTAATTCGTAGGGTTTTGAAGTGGAAAAGGAAACCATGTTCAATTGCAACACAAACGGCACTGTCCTCTTCAAGATGGCTGCATCTCTCTGTACGTTGGGTCCTTCTTTCTTTCGTCTTCTTTGGCGAGACGTCTACAGATCGGCCATCTCGTCCGGACGCTCGTTCGGGTTCACCAGGCCGGGCACTGCCAGCTTGGCGGCCAAGTCCTGCTTCTCCTGCAGCTGCGTCCGCGCCAGATTCTCCTCCAGGAACAGCTCGGCGTTGTCCTCGCCGGCGAACTCCTTGATGTTGACGAGGAAGTCGCGCAGGTGTTTCTTGAACGTTGGTAGGTCCTTCGACATGTCGAAGCAGCCCACCACGAACTCCACCACTTGTGCACGGGACAGGTTGGGGAACGACGAGCCGATCAGGTTGGCCACGTAGTCTTTGAGGAACGCCTGGGTTCAAAGCACAAAGGTTAGAGAGGTGTAACTAGATCAACAGAATAAGTAAGACGAATGACGTACCGAGTTGGTTTGCCCAGGGGGCATCGCTCCAGCGTTAGGCACTGATTCCCAAAGAGGCACCGCCACGTGGTTGTTCTCCACGATGGAGAACATGTGACGCAAGATTGCCGCATGCAGCTTGAAGCCGAACTTGTGCAGGCGGTCGGTGAGCACAGCCAAGATATCCTGGAGTAGCAGCAGGTAGAACGAACGGTAGAAGCCGGCAGCGATCTGCGGGTTCTCCTGGATGTTCAGCAGCAGAGCGAACAGCGTAGCGAGACCCTACTCAAATCAAAGAAAAAAAAGTTTAAGTTCAGATCTCATCACAACAAAATCATAGCAGCGAGTAGATCGTACCGTGTCAGCCACATTGCGCTCCGTGTGCTTGAATGCCCAAATGATCGAGTCCACGACCAGTTTCTGGTGCTCCTGCGGGATGCTGAACAGTGCTTCGAAGCAGAAGTCATTCACGGCCTGCAGCAACTTGAAGAAGTTCACGCGGTGCTCCGGGAAGTCCTCGAAGTTCTTCGTAATCATTTGTAGTGTGCACTCAAATACGGCCTCAAGGATCATGGGCACCGTTGGCGCGATGATGTTCTTGAGCTTGTTGATGCTGGTCGCCAGCAAGGTGAGTACCTCCGACTCCTTAGCGCTGGGGGTTGTGTTCTGGTAGTCCGCCAGGACTGTCTCCAGCAGCTTGGGCAGGAAGTGGGTAGCCACGAACTGCCGGGACGAGTCGTCACCCGCTGTGTGCTCCACGAAAGCATCCATAAGGCGCAAGCTCTCCTTCTTGGCACTACGCAGTGATCGCACCTCCGACGTCTTAACGGCAATTTCTCCGCCCTGTTCAACCATTCCGGCAATGCGCTGCGTGTACGCCACGTACACATTTAACATGTCCTGGAAAATGTAGCCCATTTGCGAGTTAAAGCCGTTGGGTCCAATAGCCTTGCACACCCTCACATTTGTTCGGATAATCTTCACAATCTCCTTGACACCCCGGCTGTCGTACAAGATGTTCACATCCTGCGATGCCTGAGACATAATGGACTTCCAAGCCTCGTTCGGAAGGTTCATCAAGCGACCAAGGAGCACTTCCTTCCGGCCAGCATCGTTGTCAGCAGCAAGCATGGCTGCCACAGCCTCGTAGAACGTGTGCACCTGATGTGTTTCCAGATCCGACACGATCCGAGGTAACTCCTCCAGCAGCTCCTCCACAAACGGCCGAGTCTCACCGCTTTGCAGAACCACAAATTTGCGACGGCACTTTTGCGAGATCTTCAAGAAGGTATCACAAGCCATATCTTGCACACCAGGGTGAAGTTCGTGCATGAACTCGAACAGCTTGTTTACGACAGTGCGCAAGAACTTCCAGTGGGCACGCAAGAAACGTGGGTACTGACCAACGACGTACATAATGTTCGAAGCGACCACGGCCTTGTTATCCTTGCCCCGCTTCATCTCGCACAAACCCAGCAAATCCTTAATCACAGTCACCAAGAAACGCTTCTCGTTCTCTTCACTCATAGCACCGGAAATTGATCCGATGGCCCAGCACAGTGTGTTCAGGTTGGTCCACGACCATTCCGTGCCTTCGACCTGAGCTGTGAGCTTCTCCAGCATAATCGTTTCCGTGTCATCATAGTTCAAGTGGGTCAGATAAACGAGAGTTTCGTGCATCGTCTTGTACTGCGACAGCGCCTCGGTGTCCTTGGTGGTCTCACGCACGATCTCGCCATTTTCGTCCTCCACAATCAGTACTTCCGACGGCTTCACCATCTTGGAAATCATTACGTGGCGCACGCGGTTCATCACAGGTGATACAAGCTCACGGCGGCTGCGAGACTGGTTCTGGAAGCCCGCCAGCGGGTTCATCTGGTTCTGGTCAACTGTATACAAATCACGGGTGAAATAGTGCCAGTAGTCCAAGCAGATCTTGAAAATACTGTCATCGTCCACTTCGGCAATGCACACAAGGTATGTGAAGCCTGCCAGCAGCGCCTGGTGCGCTTCATCACCCGGAGCGGTAATCGGTCGCTCAATAACTTGGATGTGGTAACGGTAGAAACTCGTGAAGAAAATACTCAAGCGCTGAACAAACACTTCGTCCTGTTCCCAGAACGGCGTGAACGAACTTCCGGGTGGCAGAATCTTGCCAACCTCGTTAAGCACACCCATGTACAGCTGAACGTACACGTTGTTATACTGTTCTGGAATATCACGCAGTTGAGCGATCTCGCTCAAGCAGCTGATCGTATCATTGCGGAACACGCCCGTTGCCAGGAATTTTGTGACGAGGATTTTGATGAGGTCCGTCTCAAAGATGAAACCAAGAGGAATCCAGCTAAGGAAGCGAAGCAGTGTCTGCAGGGTAATCTGAAGTAGAGGAACGTGTGTCGACTTGTTCAGCACAAATTCACACAGCTACATAATGCAAAAACATAAAGTCAGCATCATTAGATTCAAAAAGGAGATTTGGCACAGCAATCGAGCGTCCTCAAACGCACCTGAAAAATCTGAGTAAATTCGTGGTTGAGGCTTTCTTTCAGCGTCTTGGTCTTCTGTTCCGTCAACTGGTCCTTCGAGAAGTCAAACACTTCCTCACTCAGCAGCTTTAGAATCGTCATATTGTTTTCGCACAAGATCTCCGACGTCTTGCTCGAGTTGACAATGTCCGAGATGAACGACGGCCAGTTCTGAGGCCACTCGTGTTTCAGCACCTGCACCAGTACAAGGTCCATCTTGTTCACGAACATGCGCTGACCGTGCAGCGTAGACTCATCCGACGACATCTGCAATGAAAAACACAGTACGTCCATCAGACTCCGAAGCATCCACCGTCAAAAAGTAGCGTCAACGCACCGACAGCAGCTTGCCAACAATGTAACTCTTGATTCCTTCACGCTGGTCCTTGGGCAGGATCTTCCAGCGATAACGAATGGCATCCTCCAAGATCTAAAGCACATCATAAAGTCACGTCAGTCTCTGTCGTCTCCTCAGTATCATCTGCACCATTGGCCGCCCCACCTGCAGTCCAAAGAACTTGGTCTGGATGCTGCTGGACTGCTCCAGGATGTCAGAGGCGCGCGTCCACGAGTCCTGGTGCTCCTGCAGCGCCACCATGATCTGGTTGGCCACGCGCTGGTGCGGGCTCTTAGGGTCGTTCATGCACTGCACCACCTGGTCCAGCGCCGCCACGTCGAAGGGCTGCGAGAAATCCAGCAGCTTCTGTCCAATAGCCTCCATCTTGTCTTGTTTTATCCTGTAAAACCTCCTTCTGCGTGGTACAACAGAACAATCCGTGTTAAAATCCTCCTCTCTGTTAAGCCAGGCCTTTCAGACCCACAGCCAGCACTGCAAGACATCGGATGTGCTACTGCAGCCTTTTCAGCTGCTACAAGGCTGGTTTAAAGCTGTTTTAATCCGAGTTTAATCGTTTCTTCCTGGTTGTCGCACCTTCTCCGCTAAATCCGACGCTAAATCCTCGGCAAAGAAGATCTGGACGCCGCTGTTTCACGCACACACGCAGACACTAGCGGCGGAGGGGTTAGCGAGTGACTAGACGCGTAAAGAGCCCCACAGAGTGCGTGGGGAGGGAGACAGCACGCACCGAAGCTCCTCTGACTTGCGCTTTGTTTTGTGCCTTTGAACTTCTGGAAAACGCAGCGAGCCGGAATCCAAGCCAAGTGGAAGCGCTGCGATTGGTCAAAAGGCGGAAATCAGAAGCGATCGATTGGCTGAAATTTCGCCGACGATCTATTGGTGGCCGAGGAAAACGGTGTCTGCCACGCTAATTCATGTCGTCCACACCACATCACAATCCTGAAAAAGGGCGCGTTGGTTTCCTTTCGAGGTGCGCACTGCTGGACGTCCCGGACGGCGATCTTCCGACGGCTGTAGCGCCGGCCACAGACATCGTAGAGCTGTAGCAAGCGACTCTACATCTTCCCAACATATAAATCTAGCTAACTATATAAGAACCACCGCCAGAGACTCCATATTCATCGCAAAAAGACCCGATAAAGGCTCGAATCAGACGGCAACATGCGGTCTCCGGCCCCAAATCGCAGCGAATCGCGCGATTCTCCGCGCGCTGACGCCGCCGCAGCGTCCACCAATCAGATGCAAGAAGAAGAGCGAGCGGCGCTGTCATCTGACGGTCCATCGCTCGCTCTGGAGAAGACGGAGGAGCAAGAACAAGAGCTTCAAAGGTCGCCAGCTCGTCCTGCTGCCTCTAGAGCCGCCGCAGAGAACAGAGAGAAGCCGTGGGAGACGGAAAGTCGAGAGCAGCTGCTGGAGCGCACGAGGAGCAGGATCCGACGCTCCAGTCTGCAACACCAACACTTAGACTGTAAGTTGGAGAGGAACTGGACTTGATGTTGTCTATTTTGTGTTGGTATGGGGACTTATTGTCGTTGTGAATGCAGCTTGGAGTGCTGATGCTGCATTTATGATGCAACAGACGAGCGGAGACGGCTTTGCCGAGGAGATTGAAAGTGAAGCAGCCGAGATTCGGACACTGATTGCTCGGACAGCTCAACTGTGGTCGGCTGTGGATCGCGCCGAACGCGCCGATGACCTCCCGCAGCAATTGCAGCTGCAGACGACGCGGAGCTTGTCGGCGTCTGCCTTGCAGACGCGAAGAGCGTCGTTGCCTGCGCAGTATGTGTGTGCAGAGGAGGGCAGTACGCTGAGTAGTGACGGTGAGGAGTATAGTGGAGAGGAGGAAGACGACACCGAGACAGAAAGCATCGTTGAGGTAGCGATGCAGCAGCGGAGCCGCAATGGAGGATACGCGACAGATGACGAACTTTTTGTAGCTCCGTTGCGGCATTATCGTAGCCCTGGGCACCCCACTGATCGTACGATCGATCAGAGAAGGTTGGAACATGACGAGATGGATAGCGATGACGGTAATGAGAGTGAAGGCTCGGAGGAAGCTGGGTATGAAATGGGGCAAGAATCTGGAGGTGTGCATGCTGAGCAAGGTGAAATTAGGGACGCTTCGAATCGAGCCATTAACGCGTCGAAAGCTCGAGCCATCAAGAATGCGATGATTGGGAACTTGACTCGGCTAGGTTTTCGCGATGATATTACGCGCGCTGCACTCGAGGCTGGCGTACTTGAGATTAATCACTACGACTCTGATTGCGAGCTTGCATATGTGGACATCTTCATGTCTTTAGTGAAAATGGTGTGTGACGCCCATGTCGAAGTCGTGAATGAGCATGATGATATTGGTCAAGGTTGGGTCTCACCCGGAAGAACTTTCGACGAGCCCGAAGAAGCCGGTATCTTGGATGCGAATATGGCCCATAGCTTAGAGCAACGTTCTTTCCTCCCTTTCAAGTGGCCAGTATTTGATATGGCACAATTCGAATTCGGAAACGCGCGCCCCGGGACATGCTTCAACAGCGTTTGTGTGCTCACAAACTTGCCGAAAGTGTCAATGGATCGCACGGAAGAACTGATGGAAATACTCTCGTGCAGTTTATTCTGCATGATCGGCGACCCTATTCAAGTCGTCATTCCATCGGCAAGTTCCACCGGGCGTACAAAAGGGCACGCCTTTCTTGAATTTGATGATCCAGATATGGCCAAAAGGTGCGCGGCAGCAGTGGATGGATTGACATGGGGTCGAGGACCGTTCGGCAGAATTAGAGGCAGCTTGTTCCGTCAGTACCAAGTGAAGTCCCCAGCTGAAGTACAGCGTCGTGCATCTATAGTGATTAACGATGGGGCATCATTCCCTCGTTCGTTTTCACACATTCCAGTGACTGGATCTGTCCAGGAGGGTCCTAATTCTACCTATGAGCGACGTGGAAATGGATTATCTCGTCGTCGCTTTCAGCCTGGCATGGATCGAAGTGGTGTACTCCAAGAGCAAAATTTGTATTGCGAGAGCGATGACGATAGCAGTGACGGCGGTGAGTGGGTTGTTAGCCGCCCGCTCGAGTACGCACCGTTCAATCCTTCGTCACTGCTAGATCTGTCTTCGAGCAGTGTAGATGTCCGAGATCAAAATGATCCTAGCCAGCACAACAGTGTCGAGCAGCAGGTTGGCTGGGACGATGAAGCTCTGGGTGGAGGCTTTGCGGTGCGTCTATCTAGTGAAGAAGAAGGCATCGAGTATGATGACAGCTTCGATAGCAATAGTGCGCTCGAGCTCCAGGCTCCTGATGAAGAGACAGTGATGGATCCGTCGCTATTTGATGATCTTGTTGGAGAACGCAGGTATAGCGACTCGAGATGCTCGCCAGCTCGAGTATCATTATCGTCAAACGAGGCACAAGCAGAATCATCGACCATGGCATCCACTGCATCTGCAGCCGCCCGTGAGGCACTTGCTGATTGTGGCATGGTGGAGCAGCCTTGGGATGCATCTCAAGAGACCGAAAATGGGGTGGAAAAACCGTGGCGTCGATATTGCGAGGAGTTAATTGTCCGCAATCGAGAAATGCAAGATCAGGTCTCATTTGCGCGTCGTCGCATTGCCCAGCTAAGTCACAACAACCAAAAATTGCATTTGCTGATTGATCGGGTGGAACGAGATCGCGACGGCTTGCTATTCGAAAACGACTTGCTGCAGACACAATTGCACGGATACGAAGATCACGAGCAACACCACGACTCCATGATGGAGGAACTGATCGTTCTACGTAAGCGCCTAACTCAAAAGGAGCAACTGGACCCACACCATCGCTTGCATTCAGCTTATGCAAGTGCCAACGTTTTAAATCCCCCAGCCTCGTTTCATGGCGCTCGAACAGCACTTTCCTACCTTTCGTCTTCAACTCTTGCGAATAGTAAGATGGAGGAGCTCAAGGATTGGGAGCAACTGCTGGAGAGTACGTTGAGCCATGTGCGCTCTGTTAAGGAAGAAAAGGCAATCGAAATGCAAAAGAAACTGGATCGCCAGGTCGAGGAGCAAAACGAACTCAAGCTCTGTGTGATCTGCCTGTCGAATGAGAAGAGCATTTTGTGTTTGCCGTGCCGACACTTATGCCTGTGCAAGACGTGCTCCCGCCGTCAAGAAGTAACCAAGTGCCCTATTTGCCGACTAGAGATCGAGGAGATGTTAGCTGTGTACTCCTAACTGCGAAGGCTTCAATTTACGGCTCGAAGTCATCAATGTTTTTGTGTCGAACAATTGCGTCTTGAGAGTTGATGCGATTCAAGTGGATACCGAGCCCAGAGGTAAGGTAAGCACTGATTTTGTTGTTTATGTACTTATTGAGGTTTGTGTAGGGAAACGAGCGCTGCTCGCTTCTTATCGCAACCCATCAATCAAGTTTTCTGACTTAGGCAACCAGAACACTCACAATGTGCGCTCAACCGTAATGCCCCCTCGAGACACTACAGCGCTGAAGATGTGGAATCAGCTTTAGAAGCAGTCCATCAAGTGACTGCCGAATACGAAACGAATGACAAGCAAGTGGGGAACAATGGAGTGAAAGGCAAAGGAGCGACCTCCAGGTGTCAAAATCCGTTCTGCCAAGCTATGCTTTGGAATCCATTCGCACGCTACTGTGAAGATCGGATAATTTGTCAGCGATACCGTGCGCTTCAGCTTCAATGCCAGATTAATGGAGAGAATGTTGCAACGACCCAGACACTTGCGAGGGGCGGTATATTTGTAGCGGAGCGAGTCGCACAGCATTCGAACAGCATTTCTGAACGTGTGAACAGCAAAATCGCTGAAGATAAGGAGAAATCGAGACCAGAAACGCCATTTATCATCCCGAGGCGGAAACGACCGAGTACCCAAGCTGTAGACAGCAATGTGCCGTCGTGCACAGTGAAAAGCCGGAAAATGAGTGATGCAGACAGGAATGCCGCGCGAGGCACGAGTCAGCAGGCAAAGTCAAGTCTCGGACATCGAATGCACTTTAGTGATGTGCTAGCTTTTTTTGAATCGCGAACTATACCTGCTGCGGCCCCTTCGGCATCTACTCAAACTCGCGCGAGGAGGATAACGGAAGCATCACGAAGAGCTCGAGTGGCTAAGATGACTCGAAGGAATGGTGCGACGTCGAAACCTTTCCCGATCACTCGTAATCTACAGAGCTCCGGTGGAGGTGGGCGATACGTGCAATCTGGCAATCGATCGTCGTTGAATTCTATGCGTGGCCCCGCTCTCATTTCGCGCCCAGCCTACAGGTCCACCCCACCCTCACGTGTTCAAGCACCAGCAACACCTAGAGCTGACAGCAATGTTTCTGGTGGTGCAGTATCAGCAGTGCACCATGGATCATCTACGAGACAGACGCCGTCAGTGTGCACTTCTGCTCAAATTGATTCTTCGTCGCAGTCACAGCACAGTGCTCGAGCAAACTTTGTCTCGAGAACAAGACCACATCCATTTCATGGTGAGTATACCAGAGAACGCAGTCGGCTGCGCGCACATTGGCAGCCAGGGCCACTCAATAATCAGCAATGGACCCAAGCTGAGTTGCAGAGGGCTAGCAGCGAAAATGAACGAACTGGATATGAACACTTTTGTGACGTTGGTGTACCAGTTTCGCCACCAGCAGAGTCTGAAAATGGGCGATTTGCCCGCCACAGCGATGCATTATCACTTTCAACAAGTAGAGAAAACTTCAACTTCGCCGGGATACATCGGCCATTCACCAATAATGGTAGTCGTTTTTGTGCTCGAAGAGAGCTACACGGCGATGGAGGCCATTGGAGAGAGTTGAGAAGCAATTACGATAAAGGTACTGCAGCTGGTAGAAGTTGGGAGGAGAGTGAACGAGATGTCACCCCTACATCACGATATTCGCGCATTTTCCCGTCACATCGCGAATTTGGTCATGGTGAGGACAACATTGGAGCAGATGAACGTAGTGCCAATCACTTGTTGTCGACGGAGGTGTGGTCTCGAAACGTGCAAATCAGTGTGTCTTCTGAAGCACGGACCGAACAACCAGGTCATCATACTGTCGAACCTCGCATTATAAAGGCGGCAAAGGCAGTGCAACGTGGAGCAAGTGATGCAAGTGCAGATTGCGAGCCAACCTTCTCGTTCCATGACGCATTCATCCAACCTTTTCTTTCAACGTTTATCCAGAAGTTACCGAACCAATTGGAGCCCGTGACGAATGTTACGAAAAAGCCCAGGAAAATAAGTTGGTACACCGAGCACATGAAGAAGATCAAGCGAGCATGCAAGCCCTACTTGCGTATTCAATTGCAGACACTGAAAGTGGTGGTGAAAGTGCAAAACCGAGTCTGGTTAAAGCTGAAGGGGTCATCAACGATACCACTGCTCCAGGAAACCCTAAAAACAATAAGAGCTGAGGCACTCTCGTGGCGCCAACTGAAATCTGAGTTCGAAGAGTGTCTCGAACTTTATAGGAAACGAGTGGGCGATGATGTCGAAATGAGCAACGTGTTTCTCCGAGCGTGGAACAATTTCAAGTCTCGTAGAGGCCCACTATCACTGCCGCAACAGTCGAATTACTTTTGTGGTAGCCACTTCCACCACTGGAATTTTGTCGTTGGTAAAATCGAGATTGGTAGCGGCAGTCACGATGAGAAGCGTGAGGCTTTTCAGTTGGCTGCAGCCAGTGCCGCAGAGTTTTTACTTCAACTGGACGATAACCGAAATGACCAGCGCTGGCGTCCCAACCCGCGAGACTCGTACTCGTCCGACTCTAGTGATGAGTGCGAGTTTCTGTACGTTCGTGACGCGAATAGCGAAACTGTTGGTGCAGATTCCGTGATGCGCTAAGTGAGAGCCCGGACTCAGCGACCGAAGATGTCACTATCGTTGACTCTACAGCCGCACCCCAGACCACACCGGGCCACAAAGGTGCGATAATATGGGAAAGTCGATTTGATTTTGTGCTAACCTGACAGTGCAGGCTGCCGACGATGCCAGTTAGCCGAGGAAAGCAAGACAAGTGAAAACACGACAGCACCAAGACCTGGTACGTAGCTAGTGTCTACTTGCTGCGATGTGCGAGCTTTTTCATACTAAGTTTTTCTTTGTGCTGCAGCTTCCACCGAAACAACAGACGAGCAGTTGATAGACGTCGCTGAGCCTGTTTCCGCACCTCCTAAAAGGCTCAAACGCTTGTTCGATTTGTTTCGTTCGTCAGGTTAGATCTCTGCCATGTGTAGCCATGTCTATTTCATGTAATTTCTTTCATTTCTATTTTCGTTTAGAAATCTGTCCCTGATTGGACCACTGACAAACAAAAGGATCTGATTGGCTCATTTCATTATTGACATCGCAGCCATCGACCATGGTATGAGTTGCAGCTCCTGTACTCCTTAGAGGCGCTTCCTACGAGTTTCTGACGTTTTCTTCCGCTTTTTGCAGTCTGTCACACTACACACGACGCTGGGCGACATCAAGATCGAAGTTTGCTGCGATACGGCGCCTCGTTCGGCCGAGGTAGGTCCTAAAACTCATTTCTATTGACTTTTTACATTGTTTTCTTATAATTTCATTATTTTTAACAATTACCAGAATTTTTTGGCACTTTGTGCTAGCGGCGCCTATGATGGCACAAAATTTCACCGGTACGTTCTTATTTATGATGTTAATTACAGCTTACCAATTTCTAAGGTGAATTTATATGCTGTAGCAATATGAAGGGCTTCATGGTGCAAGGAGGAGACCCAACGGGTACTGGAAAAGGTGGTCAGAGCATTTGGGGAGGAGCTTTTGACGACGAGTTCCACCCGCAGAACAGAGTACGAGATTGGTGGTGTGTTTTGTGGCAGTAGAGACTTTTACTCATATCGATTTTGGTTTTATCTATCCATAGCACAACTGCAGAGGTATCGTGTCCATGGCCAACAGCGGCCCGAACACCAACAAGCAGCAGTTTTTCATCACGTATGCCAAGCAGCCGCACCTCAACAACGTGTACACGATCTTCGGAAAGTATGTGGAAAATATTTGTTTTGATTTTGTGTGTTGTGTACTCGCAGTATGCGAGTTGGTGTCTGTGGAGATGGAAAACTAATATACGGAGTGACTAATAAATACTAACCATCCCATCTGACATGGTGTTCGTCAGGGTCATCGACGGCATGGACACGCTGGATGCCATGGAGAAGACACCTGTGGACGCCAAGAACCGACCGCTCAAGGAGATCGTGATCAAGTCCGTCACCATCCATGCGAACCCCATCGCCGCCTAATAAACAGCGATAGCGAGACAGGAACGGGGGTGCACTTCCGCTCCCTGCTTAATAGCCGCTTTACACGAAACGTGTCATGAAAAGCGTAATGTCGTCCGGCTTCTTGGTCTGCATCTCAGCCATGAGCTTGAGCTGCATAAGCGAATAGTGGTGTTTGCGCGACGGTCTGCGCAAAAGCAAGTGTCGGTCCAGCGTTTGCTTGCCTTTGTGCCTCTCCATTAGCTCGAGTGATACCACCATGTGGTCAACATTACTGTTATCCAACGGACCACCGGCAGCAAGCTTCAATTCCTCCAAGGTGCGTTCACGGTACTCCAGAACCGCCGCTGTCGCGAACGGATACAAACGTCGTTCAGAGGCGTGTCCACCTTCATTCGATAGAGTCTTTTTCGTGCACCTTGGACATGTCCACAAGCTGGTCGCACACAGTCTGTAATCCCGATCCTTCCGACGTCCACAACTCTGGCGCAGCAAGTGCCGCCGTGATATCGTCCTTGTACACATTATCTCCCAATCCGTCCGAGAACGTAAGACAGACATCACCCTCCTGCAAGGCAAAGCTCTGCACCACATAGTCCTTCTGCACGACCTGTTCGCGCAAATTCACTACAGTGGGCACATTAAACTCCCGCAGCACCGCGAGCGTCTCGTACACCACGACCCCACATCGCACCACCAGACACTTGGAATCTCCAAGCGAAAAGGTCAGTAACCTCCCCGTCCAGCGATTAAAGTACGACACGGCGAGCGTCGTGGCCAGCCTCGACTTCCTGTGCTGGAAACAGTTGATCCTGGCGGTCTTGACAGCGTCCACCACTGCATTCTCAAAAGCATCTCGACTCAATGGCTCCCTGTTGTGGTTCGTGAGCTCCTCCAGCACCACGCGCACGCAGCGGACGACCTCAGTCGCTAAAATGGCCGACGAAACGGGCGCACCGTCATAATTCGCCAGCGATTGGCGGCCAAATGGCGACGACACCCCGTCCGCCACAATGTGAAAGTAACTGGAGCCTGCGCCTGCGTCTTCTCCGTGGTATTCAAAGGCCGCCTGGGCATGTTGCAGCGCCTCCTGCTCCCACCTGAACCTGTTCCTAGCCACGGGCGTGGCTCTCCGAATGGGATTATTCACTTTGAGTCGCCAGCCGCCGCTAGAAGTCGATTTTTTCACGAAATTGTCCGATTGCGAGCGGAATTTCGCCAGTTTCTCGTGCGTCTTGCTGGACACGGAGTGGAACGCGCTGGCCAGCACCTTGACGGGCGACGAGGAGCTCGGGGGACGCGGCAGAAGGTCTCCGAGAGACGACGCGCGGCGCTTGTAGTTGGAAAAGCGCGACGGCTGCGACGGCACGGGCGCGGCGGGCGCCGTGAGCCACACGGACAGCTCCTCGTCGCTCTTGGGGGACGTCGAGAGCACCTGCAAGGGCCGCGGAGGCAACGGCATGACGCGATTGGCGCAAATTCAATTTTATCGACGTGAGTCCTTGGACGCTAATTGGGGAATGCGGATTACGGAAAGGGTGCGACGTTTTAACGGACGAGATTTAACGGCGGCTGGCTCGGGTTGGGGCCGGCTGCTGGAATTTAGTGGGATGGCGGAAAAGTGGGGCTTGTATGGCCAGGACCCCGATCGTAAAAATGGATTCTTTGTGATGGTCTGAGACCAATGGTCTCGGTGGAGCTTGGAGTCCAAGTTTAACGGCAAGAATTGAAGTCTTGATGTGTTGTGCTTTGAGATCGGACCTTTTGTCGACTTTTTGCACGCTGTTCCTCCAAGTACCACTGCGCCGAGCTCTATACTTAGTAATAATGAAGCGCTGACTCGACATCAAAGTGTCTTGCAAAATGGAGACTTGGCTGGTGGTTGACGGTAGAAGTTGTGGGCTTTTGTGGCCCAACTGACCTTACAAACGCGCCATGTGTGAGTGAGAAAACGAGTGGTCTCACCTCACGCTTCTGTGGTTGGTTCGTCGGCTGCTGAGTCGAATTGACATGTCCGCCACCTGCTCGTTACACTCTTGGCTCTGCGTTGTGGTCGATGCAAAATGAAGAGCTAGGAAGTATCGGATACATGATATCTACAATGGCCTTGGTCAAGGTGTCGAGGTCGCAGTCAAGAAAGAATCGAGGGTCTCTGGACCGCCCACTGCGCTCATTCCGATCGATGGGCACCAAAATGGACGTCGATGCGCGTTGGTTGGTGCTCCTATTTGGATAGCGTCACCAACACCTCATTCTTTTGATCATAACATGCATGTACAGCAGCAAGAGCTTCAAATAGGAGGCTCCTGTGAACCGCCACAGCTCGCCAAGGCACGTTGCCCCCATCGCGACGGATAGGATTATGTGCCGCGCGCGGTACCGTCGTTCGGTTGACCATGATTATCCGTTGGCCCCAGCCCACGCAACTACAGTATCATATGTATCATCCGCCCACTCTCGGCTGTTCGAGCTCTCATCACTTCCTGATTCACCTATCCAGCACTTCCAATTCAATCAGCTACCGGTAGTTCGTAGTCAACCATGAAGACAGACCCCTCCGCCAAGCGTCGACTGTATGTGTGGATCGCCTACAATGTCGTGCTCTACCTCGCCATCGTCGTGTCGGGTGCCATTCTGTTCATGGTCATGGTCGGGATGGTCACCGTCGGAGGTGGCGACAAGGACGTCAAGGACAATTGGATCGAAGTCAACTCGCAGATCCTCAACGGAGTCTTCACGTGGATGGCCGTGACCAACCACCCTTTGTTCCTCTACCGTCTCGTCATGACACTTCGAGTCCTCAGCATCCGGCGGTGGAATTGGGAGGTGCCAATGGACCAACGCTCTCGTGCAGCTCACTATCTGAGTCACAAATTCCCGTTGGTGTTCGTCGACACCAACGTGGTGAGTGACCACAAAGTGGAGACCACCGAAGCTCAAGATGCAGGCGTCGATGACGAGGTCTATTTGCTGACGGACCACGAAGAAACGGAGACTGTGGACGACATCGCGTACGTCCGTGGAGATGCAGAGAACTTACGCAACACCTTCGTCATGCTCAACTGGAACTGTCTGTTCCAATACCCCATCACGGCCGTCATGTGGGCGTACGACGCCGATTCACGCCCCGGGTTCGTCATTGGCGTCTTCTTGCCGCTTTCGTTTCCTGTGCAACTTCGGCGGCCAGTACCGCATTTTCAAACTCAACAAGGACATTAAGACACGACGAGCTGCTACGGTGGGAGGACCCATTTCGGACGACGAGCCGATCAGTGCCGACACTGTCAACTAGTTTATGTATTCCTTTCATTTCAACAGCTTCCACTCGGTTAAATGGCGTTGGTGCTTCCGTACCGTCCTAAAAAATCGTGGAGACTGGCTTGCAGAACGCAGTTTAAGAGTTCTATCGCCATTCACAGCTGTACTACGTGCGGCTAGCCTTTAGCCGTGCGTGGTGATGATGGCTCGAACACTTTGGGAACTGGTAGCCCAAGTAATCAGGTGGCTTGTTGGCTGTGGTGAACCAAGAGCACTTTGGCTTGGTGGAGGTCTGCCATGACAAGTCTTCGTGAATATTGTCTACATGTTCGAAAAGGTTGGCTTCACTTAATTCACCAAGAGCTGAATGAACCGCACATTCCCTTCGTCAAGGTTACTATTTCTTTGCAAAACATCGAGAACTTTCGTGTTCGAGCAGCACACTGTCTTTACAATTTGAAGATAGTTTTTCAGGTATTAATACATGTACCGGTACCTAGTTGGCGTTTTCTTCCGTGCTGTGCAGGTCTACACAAAGCGATGATGGCTCAGATGCTTAGCTTGCGTGTGTGCCATGGTAATCAAGCGACTTTGTCGGTGGTCCACCAAGCGCTTTACTCTTGATGAAACCCTGCAATACGAGTCTCCTGGATATTTCCTGCGCACACGAACAACTTGTCCTCACTTCCTGAAAAGCGAACCGAAGCGCACACAACTTTGGACGAATAAAGTGAGAACTCCGTGATGTCCACACTCCCTCATCGAGTCCCTGAGCCAGATACTGCGATTCTCGGCGAAACTGAAGTCCGTGTCGTCGGCGAACAATGGACATTTGTTACCAAAGTATACAACGCAGTGCTGTACGCTGTAGCAATCGGCGCAATTGCGGTTATACTCGTGGTGAAAGCAGGCATCGTAGACGTGGGGGACAAAGATGACCAGGACGATTGGGTCGAGGTGGCATCGCAGGTCATCACCGGCGTCTTCACGTGGATTTCCATCACGCAGATACCAGTCTTCGTTTGCGGAATTATCATGACGTCACGTGTGCTGAAACTGAGTGAAGATTGGAGGTCGCGTACTCGCGCTGCATGCTACTTGAACAAAAAGTTCCCGCTTGTGTTTATTAATCCAAGAGCCAACCACATGAACAATATCGACTACGTCGAAGCTGGATGCAGCGGCGAGGACTACTTGAACTCACAACCCAAGCAGCTCGTTTGTCGTCTCGAGGATTTTGTCTTCTTTCGCGACGATGCCAAGTATTTGCGCTTCACTCTCGTCATGTTGAGCGGTGGTTGTCTGTTCCAATTCATCATGGCAGGATATATGTGGGCCTACGATGCTGCTTCTCGCCCTGACTTCGTGCTGCCTGCGCTGCTTCCACCGATCATGTTATGCAATGTCGGCGGGCAGTACCGATTGGCTCAACTGAGCAAGAGAAACAAGAAGCGGCGAACTCTCACGGTCGACGATGCTCCGATCCCGGGCGAACTGTCAAGTACGCGGAACTCCCTTTCATCGCTTTAGATGTAGCTCGTCATGTGTCGTTGTTAATGCATGTTTCCATTTCTAAAGCATTTTCTTGTCACCTTCTGTAACATTGTTATTTTTCAGACTGCAAGAGTGCTGTCGCCACGTCCCAGTTCCAAGAGTTGGGATCTCACTTTTGATCCAACCAGTTGAAGAAATGTCCGAAGGCATCACTGAATCGCGGCAAGTCAAGCCCAAGCCTGCCGTCTACTTGAGCGTTCTCGTGTCCTTGCTCCAACCTTTTCAGAGCGGTTGGTCCACGTCGCAACTTAACTTGGCCCAGTTCAACGACACGACCGAGTGCAATGCTCGACCCGTAGCTGAAAACACGTGCCTCATGTTCCCTGGACACTCGAAACTCGAATGGACTTTCGCTGTGAACGCGTGGATCTTCGGTGCCATGCTCGGAAGTTTGTTTTGCGGGAAATTCAGCGATTTGTGGGGCCGCAAGAAGCTGTTGCTCATTAACTGCGGCTTCATCGCTGTCGGCGCAATTGTCCAGATGAGCGTTTCCAATATTTGGCCGTTTGCTGCGGGCAGACTCATTGCAGGTATCGCATCGGGCGTTGCAACGGGGACAATTGGCGCGTACGTTAACGAATTGTCACCGCCGCATATGCGCAACGTCCTGGGTCTGGGTCTGCAGATTTCCGTGACTTTCGGCATTTTGATGCCGGCCGTGGCTTTCTTCTTCGCCAATACTCGTTCAGGTTGGCGATTCGTGGCTGGGTTCCCACTGGTACTGGCCGCGTTGTTTTTGGTTCTTGCTCCGTCACTCTGCGTTGAGAGTCCTGCTAGGTTGTTGATGAAGAACCGACACGAAGACGCTGAGCGCGTGATCGCTCGACTGTATGGCGAAGAAAATATCGATTCGGTGTTGGAATGGCTTGACACGACGAAAGACAACGAGGAAGGTTTTCTCCACGCGAAACAAGTCGAGGAGTCGATGTTTGATCCAAAGTATCGTCGACAACTGGCTGGGGGCATTTTACTCTCGTGCTCGCAGCAATTGTCGGGTATCAACGCCGTGTTTTACTACTCGGGTAGCATTTTCGCGGATGCTGGTATCTCGGACCCTCGCGTGGGCACTCTCATCATCAACTTCATTAACATTTGGCCGGCATTCTTCACGGGTTTTGTAGCGGTTCGCTTTGGGAATCGCACGATGATTTTGTGGGGGCTGGCGGGTATGCTGGTCATGGCCATAGGTATGACAATGGCACTTCTTGTGGATGTATCGGCACTTTCAGTTCTGTTCACAGCCCTGTACGTGATCATCTTTGGGTTGTCTGTGGGCCCGCTCGTTTTTGTGATGACGGCCGACATCTTCCCCGACTCGATCCGCGCGAGTGCGTCGTCGCTGTGCATTGGCACCAATTGGCTTTGCAATCTCGTAGTGGGGGTGTCGTATCCATACCTGGCTGACGCTTTGAAGGATTTTAGTTTTTTGCCATTCGTTGTGCTGCTAGCAGTGTTTTATTGCATGGCACTCAAGTTGGTCCCCGAGACATCAGGTAAAACAAGCGCAGAGATTCAACGGGAGTACGAAGAACGCCGGCGGATGTGAAATTCTTGCAACTTCTAATGGCGATTGAAATTGAAGAAAGACACGAATGGAGTGGGTTCGAGTACGGTGACTGCAAACAAGGAGAATTGTAGCCTTTTTTCTTGTTACTTTTTGCTTTAACGAAATTAGCCATTTTTAGTGAACACGCCTTTATGCAAAACAATGCTTTACCACTCAAAACATACGTCCCTTTCCGGACCTCTGTCTAAGCCCAGGAAGACCACCAGACAACGTTTCCATAAGGCGCTGCCTTCAGACATTTCAGGACTCTATAGTTAGTTAAACATAAATAGAGGATCTCTGAACTACCGGACCTCTGTCGAGTCGGGATTGATTGCATATATTGGGAACGTATCCAATATGTTCTCAGAGATCCCGATGGCGATATCTACTGTACCTGTTCGGAAACGATTTGGCTTCTTAGCTTGCGATGTGTTGGAGCACCGGCTTTCCTGTTTGCACTGTACTGGCAGTATCCACACAGTATAATACAGTCGTTCTTCACTTTATGGTCGCGTGGTTTAGGGTAAAAACGATATTCAAATTGGCGACGAATGAGAGAAAGAGTATTGGTTTAGTTAATTAAGAATGAGGAAGCCCATGCACATGGCAGTGTTGTGTATCCTCCCGCTCTATGGCACTAACAAAACGCAGTACTTATCAATCATGGCATATACATGTAATAACGGGTATGACAGGGTATGCAAATATGGAGGTGGTCATAAAGTGAAGAACGACTGTACTACTGTACTGTAGAATATGAAGGTCAAATCGAAGATGACGGCTTGCACAATCTTGGCTTGGTCGTTTACGGCTTCGTGTGGGTGGGTGGCTGGCTGGTCATGATCAACGTGAGAAATTTGCTGTCCGTTGAGAGGAGAACCGCAAGCCAAGTCCTCTTCAGTCCAGAATTTGCTTCCTGCTTGCCACTACTACCCAACCAACGATGCGATTTTTTTTTAAAAAAATTGCTACTTCCGGTCGGCCATTTTTGCCACCACCGAAGCTGCCACAGTCTCAAACCACATGGAGGTCTCGACGATGACTTCGCAGGAGGCGAAGTTGGTCAATTCAGCCCCATTGAACGGCGCGAGTCAAAGACTTCTGAGAGGCCACAAGCCCGTGGTTAAAGACAACGAAGAAGAGGAAAGGGCCGCGAACCCTTGTCGATGCTAGACGACCTGATCAATCTCAAGAAAGTTGGAAGTGTCGCGGCAGGAAAGAAGGCTTACGCGAACCAGAAGACTGTGTACGCCGAAATGGCAAAGAATCCTGAAGTCTAGTCGGCTGCTCTCAATAAAATTGCTGAGGGTGGCGAAAAGAGCAAGTGGCTGGAGACGAATTGGATGTGGTACCAGCTGCGCAACCATGACAGGAAGGAGCTATTGGCTGCTATCAAACAGAAGAGACCCAGCACTCGTGCTAGCTGATGTATTGATGCCTACGGTAGCTGTTTTTCTCTTTGCAAACACCCATCGACAACCAATAGACTTTTCGTTGTTCATCAGTGCCACCCCGCATTGCGTACAAACCTACCGTATTCGTTCGGCACATCGGATAACTGGGCAAGCACGCCCCAGAAAGCATGGCCAACTCGTTGCTTCTCCACTGAAATTTCTTTAATACTACAGTAATCATTAGACCAGGAAATTCGCTGAACTTGTGTTTAAAAGGTTGAGCGGCACCTGCATACCACCTCGTTCGGGAACTTGTTTCTATAACGTTTACACGTGAGGATAAGTTTGCAGCTGATATGCGTTCACAACTAGCAGCGTTAATAGTAACGCGATCTTTTCCTCAATTGCCAAAACTTGACCGACTCTAGGTATCGTCTGCAATGTGAAAATCAAGCACGATATGGATAGCGTTATCTCTCATCAACTCCAAAAGCTGCACCACATTTGCACACACTTTCACCCGCTTCACTGCTGCTCACTGGATCGCATTGGCCTCTCAGCAAACCAAGAACATTCACCTGATTTTCCATTGCTGCTGCCAAGACAGCGTATTTGAGACCGCCCCAAACAAAAGCGGTCTTACCTATTATTATTACAGTTGTGAAAAGTCGCCTTGAAGGCAGAGCAGCTCGACTCCCTCCGCCGACGCGATTTTCAGGAGGGCCTTCGAAAAGATTTCCTTCCAGTGGCAATAAAACAGCGTGTTAGGCTGCTAACTTTCGCCGTCTCCTGATCAAATCGCAATGGTCGGGAAAAGGCCTGCCCTGAGTACGCTCAATCTACCGACTGCGACCAATGCAGGCCAGAGCAATTTTGCGAATCCCAACATCCTTGCCAACAGCGGAGAAAGCGACGACAGCGACTGGGTAACGGAGTGTGCTCAAGCCAGCTGCAGCGAGAGTGACGACGAGTTGCCTGACGCTCAAGACCTCATAACAGACCGCGTTGAACTTGTGATTGATCGGCCGTGCTGTTCGGAAAACTGTCTCGCCGAACGGCCTTCTTACACGCCTACATGAGACTTTGTAAAACCAGTCAGCGGGTCAGCCTAATGACAGCATTAGGCGTAAGCTCCTCACTCGCAGTAGAAAGGGAGGCCAAGAAGCGCGACCGATATGAGTATTTCATTCCTCTCGTTGGCCGCGTTTGCAAGAAGGATTTTCAGGCAGCCTACAGTGTCAGCAATACAACCCTTACCAAGTACGTACTCGAAATGGCGCTCATGGCACTTCCGTTTGTCTAATTTCAAGCTATTGTATTCAGGTGCCGCAAGCTGTTGGCAAAAAATGTGTTTAGTTTTCAAGACCACAAGAGCCACGGTAATAAATTTGCACAAGTGACTAATCGTGATCATATCGCTAGCTGGTTCCGCCAGTATGCAAACGATATTGGAGAGGTTGTTCCTATTCGATTTCGCCACCAGACTTCAATTGATGGACGGTTGAAGCTGCACTACACAAAGCAAAATTATCTACTGCTGCCGGCATATTTAACGTGGAATCTGGTGCGAGAGTGCTACATAAAGGAGACGAATGATGAAAACAACGGCGGAAAGCATCCGTCTCTGACAACATTTTGTCGAGTGCTGAATGAAGAGTGCCCTACGATCAAAATTAGGTCTCCTCGAGATAATGTGTGTGACGACTGTGTAATTTACCGCAACTCCATGAGCATCAATCCAACCGTCAATGAGACTGAAGCTTTAGCGAGTCATGTCCAGGATGCAAAAAGTATGCGGTTTCAGTACACAAAGGATAAGGAGATGGCTTCGGTCGACCATATTGTCACCACAATCGACTTCTCGGAGAATATCGCAATGCCCCACAGCGCTCAAACACCATCTATGTAATATTTTCTCAGTCTTATCAACATTTCGGTATTTGGGATTTACAATCAGCCAGACGAAAAGCAATGGAATTTTGTCTACTCGGAGCGTAAAGCTGGTAAAGGCAGTAACGAGGTGATATCAAATGTTGGATTGGTTTGCAAGAATGCAGAATATTTATGGAGATGGTGCTGGTGAAAAAAATTGGTCACTATATGCAGACAACTGTGGCGGCCAAAATAAAAATAATTTTGTTGTGAAGTATTTACTCTTTCTTGCGCAAAGTAAAGCAGTGAAATCGGTCCGCCTAAATTTTTTGATCAAGGGCCACACGAAAAACAATTGTGATCGTGGATTTGCGAATATAAAACGTCACTACGCGAAAAGAGATTTGTGGACTCTTGGTATGGTTGAGGAAGCTGTAAACAATTCAGCAAAATCCAATTGCTGTACGCTGTTGGAAACGAGAAGAAAGTCTTTTGAGATTTCAAGCTCCACTTCAAAAACTTTACAAAGACTTGAAAGGTATCCAAAGTTACCAGATATTTGTCATGGATGCCAGCCAACCCGGCATTGTACGTTGCCAGAAACGCCCAACTAGTACACCGGTTGAGTTCAATCTTTTACGATCCGAAGTTGATGCAGTGCTCAGTCCAGAAGCCATTGCAGCGTTTTGGAGTAGCGTGCCAGCAGCAACCCCACCAAAGGTGAATAAGGAGAAAGTGGTTGATATTCACAAGAAAGTTCTTCAATTTGTGCCTCACTTGTATCGCAACGACCCACTCTACATTGTTCCGGATGAGATGGAGATTGCGCGAGTACGTGCTAAGAAACGTGCACGCCAAACGAAACTTGACAGTGAGTAGACTGAGAATTTAGTTTGGGCGATCATTGAGTGTGTTGAGTGCTGAGAAGGCTACCGTTTCGGTTTGTGCTCCGATGGAGCGTATGATCATCGACGTTTTACCGCCAATCGCCACTGCTGTGGTCGGCACCTGCTGCATCTTGCTCTTCCTCGTCCGACACACAATTAATCGTGACCATCAGCGCCGACTTTCGCTACGACTCAATCAACTTGTGCACGCCCAACTACTTCTCCAAGCCCACGTCGAGCAGGCAGTACAAATTGTAGCTTTTAAACTAAAACCCACTTGTTAATGTGTACCTACTGTGACAAAACCCTATCCAACTATAAATAAAAGGAGACTGCGCGTCGGTAAACCGGAGCTCATCACGTAATTTGAAGAGAGGAACAGGGCTGTTTGTGCATTTTTGACGGTCTTCTCGTGCGAACCACGCAAATCTGGTGGTAGATTCGGAATCTACGCGCCAAGACGAATGCGGACATATGTAAATATCAAAATTTGATTTTCGCCAACTTGGAGTTGCCGCTGCCTTCAGCCCTCGATTTCTCGGCTTGTAGATGTGTTTCTGCAGCAGGAAGGGGCTCAAAATGAAGCTAAGACTCTGCTGATGTCGAGGGTATGCATAATTACAAACGCCAATTTTCTTACTAAGACCGCTTTTGTTTGGGGCGATCAAATTTTGATACTGGCTGCATCACTTTTCCCCGTTAACTGTTTAATCACCTTGACTTGCCCATGTGTGTCAGCGCGTGTCAAAGCACGTACGATGGCAAAAGAATTCATCTTGTCGAGGAGCTGCTGAATCAAATCGACCAGCCCATTGACAGCAGCAACTTGGAATATAGTTGCGCAGGAATTTTGATTGCACTTGGCAAGTAGTGGAGAACGAGCGCATGAACAATAGGGGAATGCATGCAAAGCCAGCTACTGGAACAACCGCAACCGAGTGAAGACTCCAAGATGACACGACATGGGCGAAGCGGGTCGTCGGAGACGTCATCATATGCCATTTCCTGCTCCAACTCGTCATACTCCAACAGCACTGCACGTTGAAGTTTTATGTACCCATCTCGCCATAAAATGTATCCATCCAGATTCAGCATAAGTTGCGCAACTTTCACGCAACTTAACCACTTCCGCAACTTTAACTCCGTCCCCGCTCTTTCCAGCCCCCACTCTTAATTTTGCCCCCAAGAGAACACAGGAGCGGGAGCATGAGCGCGCCCATTGACGACCTGCTGTTCGGCGGCGACGACTCCGGGGACGAGGACGACATGAACTGTACGTGCGCCTGCGTCTCCTCTCTCCTCCCATGCCGTTCCCGTCCTCATTCGACCTCTGTACGCCTCGTTATGAAGCTTCCATGCCGGCCATGCGCAACTTTAGCGGCGTCCCGCTGTCCGCGGCGGCCGTAGCGCCCCCGGGGGGTCTATTATCCCCCGGCAATGCAATCGCAGCCCCCATAGCCAAGCCGCTCACGCCCTCGGGGGCCACGCCCATCCGTCCGCAGCCGCTGGCGCCCACGCCCGCCGTCCCCTTGCAGCCGAACAAGCCGCTGGCCGCCACGCCCGTCAAGCAGGCGCCCGGCTCGGGGCAGCAAATGTTCCAGCAGATGTTCGCGCTGCTGAAGCAGATGCTGCCGGTGGAGCAGTACGCGACGCTGCACTCGGAGATGCGGAAGGGCAACGGAGTGAGCAAAAGATGATGTTTTAGAGGAGTTTTTAGAAGGGGGTTGGAGGTGTTGACAGGCTCTTTTGCTGCTGCTAGAACGACATCAAGTCCATTGTGGACATTATCAAGCGGATCGCAGGCGACGCCATCTTCTCTAGTGTGATTCAGAAGATGGACTTGACCAGGACCTTCCCCACGACAAACACGCCGGTGATGCAGGACACTTGTAACTAAGTGGCACATGTTACTATAGGAGCTGACGTGCTGGATGTTGCTTTCTGTGTAGGGAACTTTTGGGACTGTCAAGGCGGAGCCTGGGACGACGGGAGTGCCAATTGCGGCGAGGACTGTGGGGATGCCAGCCAGTACCACAACCACTGCGTCGCCGCAGCCTACAGCGATTGCACCGAACACGCGGCCCATTGCTGCGGCGCCGCCTACTCTTGCAGCTGCAGTTGCAATGCCTGCGTCAATTGCGGCAGCTACTGCGCGACCGACGCCGATTCAGCCACCGCCGGGGATTGTTAGTACGCCACCAACGGAAGCAGCGACACCCGGTGTGAAACCAGAGCCTGTGGCGACCACAACCGCCGCAGCGACTACTTCATCGCCAAACTCAGCTGTTGCCCAGTCGAGAAATGAGGCGTTGGAGAAGATTATGTTCGCGAAACGATTGCTGTCTCATGCGGCCACGTGCTCGTTGGCCCACGGCTTGTGTCAAGTGAAGAAGTGCGACGACGTCCGGCGCGTATTCAAGCACAGTCTTTCGTGTGGAGGCGCAAATGGATGTTCGCACTGTGAGCAACTGAAAGGACTTGTGAAATATCACGCGAAGGAGTGCGCTATTGGGATTACAGAGCACTGTTCCATCCCGTTTTGTGATGGCTTGCGGCGCACGTACGCGCAGAATCAAGCGACCCAGGCAGCGAAGGCTAAAGCTGCGCAAGCGGCAGGCAGGAAACTGAGCGGAATGGGCAGCGATGATGACGACGACAACACACCGCTCTCCTCTGCTGTGAACAAAGCAAAAAAGAATGCGAAGGCAAAATCTCCCAAGAGCGCCAATATTCCTAAGCGAAAGGGATCTCTCTCCAGGACAAACAGTTCTTCATCCCCCGGGTCTTCAATGGTATCATCTTCAAATATCATGACGACCACAGCACCAGCCGTTTCTACCCCAGTTGCAGCCAAGGCACCGCAGAAGAATGTTACTGCGAATATGACACAGGAATATGGACGTCTGCTGCAGTTGATTCTTCACGTGGAAAAGTGTACCACTAGTGCTTGTCCTGTTGGCGAAGAGTGTGCTGAGTCGAAGTCTATCATGCAGCAGATGAACTCTCCGAATCCACCGGTACGTTATTTTACTTTGCTTTATAATATGATTGTTGTGGCTCTGACAATCGTGGGTGATAATGATAGGCACGCGCGAAAACATACAAGCAAGTGTATGGACACTACAAGACATGCGTAGCGAAAAACAACACAGCGAATTGCCCAATGTGCAAGATTGGATTGCTGCCTATCCTGACGACGACATCGACTCCAACACCATCCCCGCATTCCGCCCTGAAGACAACCATCGCGCCGTCTGTAAACACCACTTCAGTAGGCTCGGCTGTATCCTCGTCACCTTCTGGAGGACTGAACAAGCGCGCAATCAGTGCTGTGTCACCTACGCCACGCTCGCCTCTGAAGAAACCGCGTACGAATTCCACCAGCCGAGGCAAGTCGACGGCTGAGATTGCAGCTCAGAGCGCCGCTGCGTCTGAGCTGGTTAGCCAAGAGCTTGCTCAAGCAAGCGTCGCAGATATCCGCAGAGAGGCCGACGTGCTCACGCACACCAATATTGAGCTGGGATCAGAGCGGCGGATCATGATGGAAGGTGGTGCTCGCCGCGGACGCATGAACGAGCAGCTACCTTGTGTGAAGGAAGAGTGGGTGGAGAAAGACTTATTTAATTCCGAGACACTGCGCACTCAAATGCGCGAGGTCGGCCGTCGGTCTGGCGTTGAGCTGGGAGGCCACGCCAGCGAGGTCATGGCTTACGCTCTTCACGAGTACTTGAAGCAAGTAATCGAGGAAATGGTGGAGGTGTCGAAGCAGCGTGGAGACTCACAAGCCAAGTCTCTCGAGGCATTACAGAAGGCGCAGAGGCTAGGGGCCATGATGGACGGACGACCAGGAAACCACATGGAGCTTACGGCGACAGATATCTTGCGTGTGAGCTGCGAAGACTCTTTCACAAAGTTACGGCAGGAGGATCTATCGTTGCGGTCTCAGTTGTTGGAAGATGCGAAGCGCGAGGAGCAGATCGAAAAAGAGCGCGCTAAGAAGCGCAAGAAGGTTGACCGCAGCAAGCTGAACCAGGACGAGCGGGATGAAGCGGAGATGGACATCGAGGAGCTGGCCGTAAAGGACTTGAAGGAGCGTCTTCTGCAACAGGACAAGGGGGGCGTGTTGAAAGTGGATGGCCGTGTCAACGAGAGCATTTCAGCGAGGTTTGCCCCGCGCGACATTGACAACCAAGTTACTATGGACGACGCCAACTACTGGCTCCTTAGCCAGAAGCCGTACGTTCGCCCCAAGCTGTTCGTCCGTGCCGAGGCCGCGCGCATCGTCACGAAGTCGCTTCTCTGAGTACCAATTCCGTCCAGGCCCATGAAGTACGTAACGCCACCGGCAGAGAAAAGCAATAAATTAAAAGCACCCTGCTGGCACTTGGGCAGCGGATGGTCTTTCATTGCTGCTGGCTATTCGAAGCGCGAGTGGATCCGCACCTCGCCCTTCTTCGCGGCTTCGGGGATGTTTGCAGTACGGAACGCGTACACATCGGATTCAATCATCGAAGCACCTTTAGGATCCGAAAACAAAAACATTTTAAATAATGGTCAACAACTCCGTCGTTTGAGCTTGTACATACCTGGTATAGCTGACGAGTCTGCTACGTAGATATCCTGCCCCTCGTTTCGGATCTCCACAAAGTGTGTGCGTTGCTTGACGCCTTTAGACTTGAGTCTCGGCGACGACGGCTGCAGTTTTCCAGATGGGGTCATGGCCATATCCACACCTTTGTACAGTCCCTCCCCCGTCTCCACTGCAATGTGGTAGGCGTGCCACGGACACTTGATCGTAATCTTGCCACCCATTTCCTCAATGTCTCCATTCACCAAAGGGCCACCGTGATCTGCAGACAGGAAATTAGTACAGACCCACCACCAGAACCGAGATATCTCCCTACGTACGATAGCAAGCTTGGTCCATGCAGAAAACTTGTCCTCGAATGTTGAGTAGCATGACACTGCGATGGGTACTTGGCAACTCCATACATCGCTTGGATCCGGACGGCAGCTCCGACAACTTGCACACGAATTCGAACGCCAGCAAGTCCGCCATGACGCTTCGTAGCCTCACGTTTTATAGATTAAAATGGATCCCCTAGGAAGTACTTTATGGGAGAGATACGGTATGGAAGATTACGCCCTGCGAATGTTTAGTCTCAAGAAGTGTAGGTTTAGTTTTTTAGTTGGACGAGTTGCAGGGAGCGAGTGGCGTCCGCTCTTCGGCTTTTGGAGGGAGTGGAGCGATCACAGCGAAATGTTTTGGCTTTCTGGCTGAATAGTACGATCCGAGCTTGGTGAATAGGCCGGCCAGCACGGACGCGGTCATGAGAGAGACCGCCCACACCAGGTACCCCGCTCCGTCGATGATATTCCCCGTGACCGCACCCGATAGACCAGTTGAGAAATAGCCGACTGCTGTCATGATGCCGGAAGCTCCTGCTGCAATGTCACGAGGAAGGTCGGACGGGACGGTGTAGCTCAGAAGCGTGTAGTTGCCTAGCAAGAAGACGCTGGAGACGAAGGTGAGGCCGCTGAGCATCGCTACACTGCATGTGGCGCTGACGAAATAGATGACGCCGAGCATACAGGCTTGCAGCAGAGAGAAGATGAAGATGGGCATGACACGGTCGGAGTGGAAGACTACGTCGCTCAGCCAGCCGCAGAGAATGCCCCCCACGAAGCCCCCCATGGTCCAAGCTCCGCCGATCATGGCTGTGTCACTCGGAGACAGCGGGTCTTTTCGCACTGCGTCGAAGAAAGAGAGGAACCAGTTGAGAAAACCATCGCGAGCCCAGCAGAGGAAGAACACGGCACCGAGATATCCGAGGAAAGTGTAGTTTCGCATGAGCTGCTGCATTTGCTGCTTCGGCGCGAGTCGAATCTCTTCTTTTTCTTCTTCCACTTCGTCTCCCAGTGTTGATGAAGATGTTTCTTTCGTAGTTCTCGCTGTGTCTTGCTTTTGTGGAGAAACTAAAACCAACTGCTTGTCTGTGAAGTTGTGCGTGTCACTAGGAGAATTCTTGACGTAGCGTGCAATGACGAGAGCCATTTCGAAAAGAACCGCACCAGGGATAACGAACACGTACGCCCACCCGAGGGTTTCGATAATGCTGCTACCGGTGCCCAACGCCAAGTAGTACCCACTCGTCAGCATAATATTGAACACACCAGCGAACAAGCCGCGCTCACTCGGTGCATACCACGCAGCGTTGATCTTGACTACGGCACTGGTGCCGAAACCTTGTACCAACACATTTGACGCGTAGAGCACAATAAACAACACTTGTTGTACTCCCAGCGATGCGGGACAGAGGAAAACTACACCAAGTAATAGGTTGCAAACTGCAGCGCCAAAGCAAGCCACGAGCATGCCCTTCTTACCCCCAATGCGATCGGTAATTTGACCTGTAAAGGGTCCAGTGATGGCATATGCCCAAGACCCCGCGGACAAGACCCTGCAAGGACAGCATCAAGTTGAAATAAATAAATTATTCAACACCGACTCCGAAAAGATTATGAGTGGGCTAACGTACCAGCCCATGTACGCTGATGAAAAGCCTAGTTGATCTCGCACAGCCAAGACGTTTCCTGCAGCTACATTGTACCTCGCCATGTAAAAAGCTGCGTAGGCGATGCCCATGGGGAACCAGTTTTGCAGTCGGCGCCATCTTGTAGGGAAAAACAAATAGTTAAGATCAACACGCATCCAAAGCCAACGTCACTACAAAACTTTCTTAACTAAATTGTACATACCGGTAGGCGCGTGAGTGCAGCAGCTTTCCTTGAGGACTCAATAGGACATCGTAGAGAACGCCGCAGCCCACAAAGGCTACGATCAACAATGAAATTGCCACTTGAGCACTCATTCTTGTTGTGCTTTTCAATTGGAGAGCGATTCGAGAGTGAGCGTTGAGCTGAATGAAAAAAACTGTTTGGAAGCGAGCGCAGCTTCATTGTGCCCCTGTTCAACCAAGCAAGGCCCTATTTTCAGTGGGAGTTCCCCACCACAGAATGCACGTAGACGCGGTGTAAGCCGTTGGATCCGACAAAACTTTCCCAGAATCGGAACCCTGCGAGGCAACCAATGCCAAAGCCTCACTTCGCACACCTCGAAACGAACGTGTTGATATTCTTGGTGGTCGTTGAATTCTTGATCGTACACCGGAATTCTAGCAGTTTTCTTCTAGTTGAAGCAGAAATTGACAACTACGATGTTGTTGTCCAATTGCTCTCTGTTATTGTTTGCAATCACCACCGACTTCATATGAATTCTTGTCAATTCTGCTAGAAAGAAGCCGCTTCGTCCTGTTGGAGTAGCGGGGACTTTCGTCGAAGCGGCATGGGCGACACGATGAAGTCTCCGTTGAGTTGAACAATTGAAGCGCGGCGGCTGCCTAAACTCACGAGCGAAAGCGGCGTCATCTCCTCAAAATCTCCAGGCAGCGGTGTTCCTGCCGCTTGTTCCTTGGACATCATCATGCCTCCTTCTGAAAAGTACGATCCAAGCATCGTGAAGACGCCTGCCAGCACGGACGCCACCATCAGAGAAAATGCCCACACACCGTAGCCACCATTGCCAACAACATTCCCCATAAAGGCGCCAGACAACCCCGTCGAGAAGTAACCTACAGCCGTCATGACCCCAGCGGCACCAGCAGCAATATCTTGGGATAAATCGGAGGGTACTGTGTAACTAAGCAACGTGTAATTCCCCAGTAGAAACACACTGGCAAGAAAGATTAACACGCCCAAAACCACCATGCTGCACGTCGCGCTCACGAGATACAGGACGCCGAGGACAATCGCTTGTAGGAGTGAGAAGATGAAGATCGGCATGACCCGATCCGAGTGGAAAATAACGTCGCTCAGCCAACCGCAGAGAATGCCTCCCACGTATCCGCCCATAGTCCAAGTTCCACCGATGATCGCCGTGTCACTTGACGTGAGCGGGTTTTCGCGTATGGCATCGAAGAACGAGAGGAACCAGTTGAGAAACCCGTCACGAGCCCAGCAGAGGAAGAAAACTGCACCGAGATACCCGAGAAACGTGAAGTTGTGCAGGAGCTGCTGCATTTGCTGCTTGGGCGTCAGGTAAAACTCGTTCTCTTCGTCATCGGACTGAGCGCTCATCATAGCAGACGTCGGCAGCACCTCGTTAGAACACTTGTGTGTATCTGCTGGCGAACTCTTCACGTAGCAGGAAATGACGAGCGCCATCACGAACAGAACAGCTCCAGGGATGGCAAACACGTAGGCCCACCCCAGCGTCCCGATAATGCTGCTCCCCGTGCCCAACGACAAGTAGTAGCCACTCGTGAGCATGATGTTGAACACGCCGGCGAAAATGCCGCGTTCGCTCGCTGCATACCACGCCGCGTTGATCTTGACGACGGCGCTCGTGCCGAACCCCTGAACCAGCACGTTGCACGCGTAGAACACGAGGAAGAGTGCCTGCTCCACGACGAACGGCACTTTGCATAGGAACAAGACTCCGAGCGATAAATTGCACAATGCGGCCCCCAGACATGCCACGAGCATGCCGTTCTTGCCTCCGATCCGGTCCGTCATCTGCCCTGTAAATGGTCCGCTGACTGCGTACGCCCACGACCCAGCCGACAGAACCCTGGCACATTGGAGATGACCAGCATACTGTCAGTGGATCAACAAGAACTCCTCAAATGAATGCACAGCAGTGAACTTACCAGCCCATAAAGACAGAAGAGAAGCCGAGCTTGTCACGGACAGCAGAGACGTTGCCCGCTGCCACGTTGTATCTGGCCATGTAGAAAGCTGCGTACGCGACGCCCATAGGGAACCAGTTTTGCAGTCGTCTCCATCTTCATCAACGCACAGCAACAGAGTGTCAGTGATGGAGTATCGTCAACTACAGAATTGGTTGGTGGTCTACCGATAGCCTCGTGAATGCAGCGCTCGTCCTTCGGGACTCAGTTCCACGTCATAGAGCGCACCGCAGATCACGAACACGAGAATCAACAATGACGTGACGCTTTCCACGCTCATAGTACACAAGTTGCTGCGACTTGAGCTGGAGGAGGCGAATTCGAAAGTGGCCAACGAGTCACGCGGTGCGTCCCTCTGGTCCGACCAGTGGTCGGTACTCGTGGAGATGCGCAGAGACAATCAGTCGCGTCGAGCTGCGTCATGACGGAATACCTCCGTGCAGAGAGGAATGGAATTTGTTGTGAATTGTACTGATCCCCTCTATGGCAGTTGCAGTAAGAGTAAGACAGACAAAACAGGAAGAGATGAGAAAGGATGTGAGAAGGCTCAGTTGAGAATATACATCGTGCCTACAAGGTGGCTTTTGCCGCCCAGCCAAGTGTCGACTAGCATCGATCTTGCTTCCTCCTCTGCGTGAAGAGCAACAAACAGGTGCACTTCACAACAGAATTCAACCACACGAAGCAATAGGGAGCGAAGTTAATGGAGACTTTCGTCCGTTACAAGTGTCCATCACGTGGCAGTGACGTCAGATTCGGAACCTGGATGACTCATCCGTCCAAGGCAATAGAAACCTCATTGACTACCTAGTCCAGTCCCGTCAATCAGCAAGACTTGACTCGGGCATTTTCCTGTTCATTTCAGAATCCGCCGACTAGAGGAAAGATGGTAAAGTTCTACTGCGCGATCGTTGGTGTGACTGGAAGCTCATTCCCAGTGGATTTCGACGAGAACGAGTCCGTGAGAGACTTGAAGAATGCCATTTGGGAGACGATCAAAGAGAAGTTTATACACGACGAGGAGTTCAAACGGGTCGTTGCATTGGACCTGCACCTCTTTCTGACCAAGAAGGAGAACGGCGTGTGGCTTGACGAGGATGAAGTGTCAGGTGCAACACTCGAAGGCTTGGAGCTTATGAATTTTTCGCTGCTTCTGAAGAATGACGAGTACTTTGGAACAAGTTTTCAACGGACTGAGGGGAAAGTTCATGTGTTGGTACGTGTACCTCCACCCGTAAATGTTGGTGTGGAAACAACGCCCAAAAGACGAAAAATGTCTGCGAAACCCGCCAGTCTGGCTGATCTTTGGCGATACTTGGACATGCACTTAACTGCTCTCCCCAATCCTCTCGAGCTGAAGAATATACTAGCGAAGAAACTCCCCTTTCGGCTGGTAGACGTCGATGATCAACTATCGGACGCCATTTGTGACCAAACCGGTGAGCGGATCCAGTGCCAGCAGCTAGCGACAAAGCTCCAGTATTTTTTGCTCGACATTCCGTTGGGGGTTTGGATTGCAGACGCGTGGGAGCACTTGTACGACATTTTGTTCAACATCGTCACCTCCCTCTGTTGTGCCAAAGGAGTTCCTCTTGATGTGTGCAGGAATCGTGTCGACAATCCTGGAACTATTGAAACGAGGCTACGGCCAACTCGAGTTTTGCACTTTCACGGAATGGTTCTGCTCCGCGGTGAAGAAAAGAGTGCGTCCACGAGCATTCAAAACAGCTTTCAAGCAGTTGATCAAGAAAATGCGCAAGTGGAGCCCAATATTTTACGGAGATCTTCCGTACATTGTCGGGTATGTTACAAGTAGGAACCAACTCAAAATTGTGCTGATCGACCAGCGTCTGCATACCGAAACGTTGGTGGATTTGTATTCCATTACGGCGCAGAAGGAAGAAGCGATCAAGGCGTCTTACAACTTGTCGTTTTTCCTAGTCAACATGGTCGCCGTATCGAAACGAACATGCGATACAGCGCTGTTGCCGTTTACCCCACATGTGAACGAAAAGAGAAGGATCGAGTTGATGGACGGTTGCATCGTACGGAGAATCCGGTACGATCAATGTCGCGATGGCGACGATTTTGCGCGTATTGGTGACATTTACGAGAACTTGAAAGTTTTGAGCAGCCAAGAGTAGGAGAATACAAACCTCCAGACTGTACGCTTGCTAAAACTGAAAAACTCAACTCTCACTGTGCAGTTGGAACCTGTGGGATTTCACAGACAACCCGAGAATGAGATGGAAGTGCAGAAGTGGTTGCGAGAGATGCTCACTGCTTTAAAGCATTGGCACAGCCGCAACTACTGCCATGGCGATCTCCGTTGGCGAAATATTGTGTATGTCCCCAATAGCAAACAAGGATACTGGATCATTATCGACATGGATGAGTCGCGGAGACCGAATGCCACCAAAATCACTTGAGACTATCAACGACCTGGCGAACTTCTCGATTTTTGCCATGATTTGTTCCAACTCGGACGTTTCCTTCAGCACTTCGTCATGGCGTATGGGGATGCAAATGGCAACTTGCATTCAGCGGTTATTAGCCCGATCGCGCGAGCGCTTGCGTTCGCGCAGCCCCATATTTGAAGATCGGGTTAAGTTGACGCGTTGCGATTGCTTGGCGGGTTCCCCATGTGCCTCGCGAGATGAAGTGCCGCTGCGGGAGCTTCTCGAACGTACACTTGGTACGCGTTGGATGCCCAGCGACCATGCATTCGAATTGTGTCGGCACTAACTCTGGCTGCATGTGGAGCTGTCGCACCTCCTGTCCTTAGCGAGTGAGTCGAAATCCTGCGTGGATCTTCATTGCATTGTACTGCTGCTGGCCGCAGCACCTTCGTCATGGTATCAGTTGACAGCACTTGCCCTTGACTGGTCGAACACAAGGGGTCACTGGGAGACAACTTGAGACGGGTGGCATTCGACTTGAGTAGTAAAGCGGCGAAAACGGGGCACAGTGGTGCACGGCCACTCTTCAGCATAGTTCGTTCGGTCGAATGTCCAGCTTGGTCCGTCTTACTCCCCCTGAGCGTCAGCTGGACAGTTTTTGCTGCGTTGAAGCTGATTGTTTCGAAACCGTTGACATCTTGGATACACATATCGACGGAAGATATGGCCGGTATGAAAGATAAGGCCTGTCCCACTCTGGTCAAGCCCACGGGGCGCTTTACTATAGAAACTATTTTAGCCAATCAGAAATGACTTTCAAACGAATGGCGCGCTGCGCCTGAAGTCGTCATTGTTTGTGATGGAGTGTGGCATTGGGGGATGCCCACGGCCCCTAACGACGCGCTCCTGCGCTGTGTGTGATGGACCATCCCATCACTTGTGCTCAAATGAAGCTCTAGATATTTTGGGGGTTGAACCGGAGCTTGATTTGTGCTTTTTCTCCCTTTCTTGCTACTTTGAGTACTCTAAAGCTGAAAAGCCAACTGTAAGTAGCGAGGAAGCACACCAACATCACAGAAGCTACACTTACAAGTTCAAGCGTGAAGTCCTGCAAGACCTCAGTTTTATCTCCACGTACGCAGCAGAAGAAAAGCACGGGGTGCCTCGAAGGACGGTTCGCAACTGGGAGAAGAACAAGGAGGCCATTTTTGCGTTTGGGGGCTCAGAGAAGTGTCGTGCGACACGGCCAGGAAGGCTCGAGATCATTCCATTCGCCGCTGATCTCGTGACATTCATGAAGGATCTTCGCCGGCAAGAAAAGGTAAGGTTGTGCTTGATTTTTCTAGAATATTTACTAATTTTGCGTGGTTTTAGGTACTGTGTACCGTAAATATGATCCAGTTTATCAAGATCGAGCACGAACAGTGGCTGAACGAGTACATGGCTCGGAATAAGTCTCCGTATGATGCCCTGGTCAAGCTGCTCCAACGTTTTGCACAGCGCCACGGGTTTTCACGTAGAACCCCCCACAATGCTTCAATTTGTTTTTGTATTTTAACCTTAAATATGTTGGCCGAAAGTTCACGTTGTTCTTTCTTTGTGTCAATTTTTTTAGATGCCGTCTCCTGGGCTGCTGAAAATTCGCGACGAATTTAGCAGTAAATTCTGGAAGGACTACAGCAATTATCATTCCAGCCGGACATACAACGCTGACGAAACAGGTGTCTGCTATGAAATGCCGCCGTCCAAAATTTGGGCCGAAAGGGGGAAGTCGTCCAAAATTCCTGCTAGTGCGAAGCACTCCGCCCGACTTACAGCACTTCTAACAGTTCGTGCTGATGGTAAGTATTTTATATTTCTTTGTTACAAAATTTGCGGCTAACAAAACGACTGTTTCTTGCAGGAAAAAAGTTGCCCATTGTTTTCATTTTGAAGGCAATGCCGGATGGCACAATCGAACAAAATGAGTTGGCGACGTATCCAAAGGGTATTTTCTTTTTTTCCTTATTTTTAATTATCAATCTTTATTATTTATACCTTTCGGTGCTGCTTGATGTACAGGTCACTTGTACTGCGTTCAAGAGAACGCGTGGATGAATGAAAAAATTTGGCATCGTTATCTTCGCGAGCTGCTGCTTGATGACATCGAAAGACCGTCTGTGCTTTTAGTGGACAACTTGGAGTGCCACGTGGCGGAAAAAGCGGAAGACATTGTTGCTGGGGAGCTTTTCAGCAAGCTACTACCCCTCCCCACAAATTCAACTTCGGTTTGTCAACCGCTTGATGTGGGGGTGATGGGGCCTATCAAGTCAATGCTAAGATCTGAGTGGCTGGCGGAGGACGCCCCATCAAAACCAACGGCGGAGGCGAAGCGTCGCGCCATGGTCGAGAGGATGATCAAGGTTTGGGAAGCGTTGGATGAGGAAACAGTTCGCAAGAGTTTTTCGAAGGCATTTCCATATGCCGACCAATAATAGAACTTTATTGTGTTGAAGTGTTCCATTGTTCTGTAAAAGTGTTGTGCTATTGGTCCAAATTTAAGCCAATCAAACTGATAGGCCTTAAGCAACATCCTTTAGACTCTGCGCTTGTACATTCCTTTTGTATAGAATCCTGTTTTTGCTCACAGGCCTTATCTTCCGTCGATATGTGTAATTATATCACGGACTTCCAGGCAGTAAACATGATGCTTGCCACGCGATGCTAAAAATTCGGCTCCTCGCAAACAATAGAAGAAGCCCAGCACCGCAGCCCCACAAATGACGCGGTGCTGGGCGATTGAAGAGTTGGTCGCCCTAGTAATTGCTCGGAGCATGGTGATGGTGACGGCTGCGCGTTGTCGGCGTGGTGGGCTAAGACGTCGCATTCCTTGGAGGACCAGTTCGTGCTGCGGTTGAAGGACGGGGCAGAATCCGGCGCACATCCGATGACACCATCGAATATGGCTGAGCTTAGCTCGTATCGTGCCAAAACGGAGATGTTCGGCTTCTTCGTTTGATTGCCAACACTCAGGTGCAAACATAATAATTTGTAGGGATTGTTGAGACGTGTCGTCCGGGGATAGCCAGCAGGAGCTGCAATGCCTTGCGCAAATCCTGCACCATTGACGCCACGTGTTGAGATAACGTTTTCGGGAAGTGTCGGCGAGTGACTTCCATTGCAGGCGGGAAATCGTGGCTTGTAGATCTTGCGGAACTCGGGTGGGATTTTCTGCTCAGTCCATAAACGCACACGGTTAGTCCAGGTGTCCAGGGTAGATCCGGTCCATGCTCTCGATCCCAAGTCGGCGAGGTAGTTGAACGATCCTTGTAGGTGTGCCGACGACACATGCAGGTTGTGCTGAAATTCAGCACATGACAACACCCGCATTAGCTCTTGACCTGAATCGTTGGTAGTGCTGTGGCGGTCAATCCAGGCCACCGCCGATATATGTTGTCGATCCAGCAGCGTACGTGGACAGGTTGGTTCTGGTGCGGATTCGAGTGTTTCGAATGGGACCCCCAAACCAAAACGGCAAATACGGCACTCAGCGTTTCGCGGACGTTGATACTGAAGGGCAGTGGGCTGTTCTCCGGGAGTGCTTTAATCAGCGTTTGCTCGGCCGCATCGAACTGGATTCTGATGTATTCACGAGCTGCAGGGTACAGCACACACAATCCTTCGTCACTCGCATCCATGAAGAGATGTACCGCGGGTTCTAGGGTACCGGCAACTAAACTGGTTGGTATTTGTGTTGCACCACCCTGTTGGAGGAGGGATTCAATCCACTGGAGATCTTGAAGGACTGCCGATGACAAGCAAATATTCTGAAACCGTGAGCATCGACGCCATGTTTGGTGTAGCCGTTGAATGAAAGCGCGTGTCGCCCTGCAGCACAGACCCATGTACCGTAATGACCCCAGTAGTTTTCCGAGTTGATACCGGGAAACCAGTGGTTGGGCAACAGTTTCTGAAATCCTCGTTAACGCTTTCTTGATCTTTTCTGGAGGCATCGATATCGTTCGGTGTTCGGTGTCCCAAGTAAGACCAAGGGCATCCAGAGTTGTTTCCCACGCGGAAAACTTCTTCTCGTTGATGGCTGCGGGGCCCAACACTGCGAGCATGCTTAGTCTCAAGGCAGTTTCAGTCAGTGCAAGTCGGTTGCCTTGGTCGACTTCAAGAAGAATGTGGTCATCCACCCAAACGAACGAGAAGAAGGGTTCATTGTCATTTTCGTGGGGATCCAACGAGTGGGGGCTCTCCTGTTCCACGAGGAAGTCGATCGCTCCTCCAAACGCTCCGTAGTGGGCTGGCGATCCCGTCCAGCCAAATGGTAGTGCCAAGTCGACCACTCCCAAGTTTTGTCGCGCCCCGGCAAAATAGGCGGCAAGCGCGGCTGCCACTGGTATGAGCCGGAATGCACTCTTCACATCACCTTTGAGCATTTTGACAGCGCGATGAGGGTATTGACGCGAAAGTGCTTCAATACGGGCAGCGATACGACGAATGGATTCGTAGTTAAGATCTGGTAGGTCGTCTTGACTCGATCGAGCATTGATGGAGCTGCCGTCTGGATACGACAGGTCATGGATTAACCTGGCTTCTATGGCCGGGTCAACGTCCTTCTTTGGTACACAGCCGAAGGGACTGAATCGGTGTGAGGACCATCGTAGCGCCACCTGTAGCTCGATAACTAAGTAGGTTCCGGCAGTTTGACCTTCAGCAATGCTTCGTTCCAGCGCGCGATGGTGTGCTCGAGCGCTGGAGTGGTTTCTGCCTGGTTGTTCGTCCGGCGGTCGTGGATTCGTAAACTGGTGGGAAACTCCGTGTGTGGCAACCGTAGTCACAAGACTCCGATGCCGGTAGCTATGTAGCAGGATGTCTAACCACTCAGGGTCCAGCGCTTTATTCGGGCGTGTGTCGGCCGGCGTTTCATCCCGCCAAAGCGAAATGGCTGCTTCGAGAGAAGGACTTTGTCTCCACCAGTCGAGACATTGCGGTGCACAGCTCGCGGTCGATTAATCCTGGAAGGATTGAACCTGTATCACGCAGGCTACTAGGCGGTAGGATGTTGGCTTGGCGAAGAGCGAAAGCCAGTCGGTCACAGCGGGTGAGCTCCTGCTCGTGTAACCTGAAGCGTAGTTTGGTTTGAATTTCGGTGACTGTGCCTGGAGTGACACGATACGAGTTGTCACGCGGTCGCAGACGCCCTAGAGCTTCGGAGCGGTCTTTGGGCGATTGTCTCGGGCTCATTCGGGGTGGCCGGCTTGAGGTTTGATGTAAAACTTGTCGAAACTGCGATGACGTCCGGACAGAGAAACATGCAGACCTGGAACGTGTTTGGTCACGCACCAGTGCTGGTCTGACAGAGTATCATTGGAGGAGTTCTGGCCGCAGTCCACCGAGATTGTTGACGATGTGGTTTCGCACAACCGGGTCTAGTACATCAGGCAAGAAGTGCGCGTGGTTCGGGAACGCGCAGCGATCGTCACTTTTCGAAACACAACCCCCGGCCGATAGGGACTTCATGCAGACAGAGAGGCGGCCTTGGCGAGGCAGCGCGTCGATGACCTCACGCGGGGTCTTCCGTGTTGTGCGCGTGCTTTCGACACGGCGTGCACTTCCATTCTGGCATGAAGTGGGCCCATCTACACGGGAAGGTCGTGGCGTTAGTGCAGCTAGGCGGTCTGACTGAATCACGTAGAGGACGCTCTGCAGGTTGGGGTCCAGCATCGTGAGCTTGCAGCGAACTTTCGTGCGGGAGGTTGTCCCGTGTCGAGCATCCAGTACGGTTGCAGTCCGATATTCCTCAAATAAACGGTCGAGCCAAAACGACAGGGTTCCTACATCTTGAGGGCTCCACTGGCAGAAACTTCGTAGCTCTTCAACAAACTCCCGGGCGTTGCTGATGAGCCGGCATGTGATACAATCAAAGAATTCTTCGGCAAACACGTGCAAGACCGTGAGAGCATTCGATACATCATTGAGAGACTGGGGTTTCTTCGCCTTCGGTAGCGAGACAGAAGCGGAGAAATTGTTGAGGTTCACAGAACCATCCGAATACCATTCCCGTCGTGCGGCAAAGTCGAACCGCCAGAAATGCATGATCGATAGCCCGCGCACATCAAACTGAAAATCGTATACTCGGATGACGATGGTTGGGTGGGGTTTGAACTTGCTGGACTGGGATGAGATCATGGCATCGACAATAATAGAAGCGTCCTTACCTGCATATTCGTTCACGGTGATAAGTCCGTTGACTTGTTGCTGCGTTCTGGTTGGATTGAAGGCATGTTTCGATCGTCTCTCCAGTGATTCTGTGGTCTCGATCAAGTCAGAAGGAGACTCCAGTCGGCGTCGCTGGGGTTCTCTCGAGTCAGCGGGAGGCGCAGGTCGCTTTTCGCTAGCCTTTTGGTACAGACTGAGGCAGCATCGGATAAGATCGGGGTCATCCGCGATCGCCGCGCATATTTTCACATGCTTCGACTCTTCGATGGCCGTTTCTGTTCTCACCTGCGGCTGCGGTGGAATCACACGTTGAAAGTGACTAGGCGGTCCGTTCATGTCCTCATTAGGACCGAGTGAGTTCAGGAGTGCCTCCAATTCATCGCGCGTGTCTTCTGCATCGTCGTTGACCGACGACGTCCTCTCCTCGGCTGCGTAGCGAGGGTCATCGTCAAACCGTACGTCGATTGTGTCGCGATCGCTGGGAGTCACTCGGTGACCCCCATCGACATAGTAGGCGAAATCGATTGCGTGGCGTACACTCACAGTAGACTCAGCCCCTGAATTAATGTCGATCCAGCGAAGTGTGTCGCCGGGCTTGGGTTGCAACGAAACGGGTGTAAACCCAGCCAGTATGCGTTGAATAGAACGGGAACCCCGGCGTCCGGCACCTAGAATACGGTCTAGAATCGCCGCGTTCTGCTCGGTTAACTGCTCGGCCGACACGTCCGAGGACTGGATATTGCTTTTCCCTCGAAGGAAGCACAACACGGGGGAGACTTCGTGTAAATCGGTGACTGCCGATGTCCGATCTCCTAAGGTCGTGTGTATAGTGACCGAATCAGCATCGTAGGCGATCATTTGGCCGAGAGCGTGGGTCCCAGACGAAATACCGCAAACTGCTCGGCGCATCGACTCGCCAGGAGCCCCTTCACCGTGTTCCGAGGGGTCGACGCGTCGGGTTGGTATGATTGAGGTAGGCACTCGGACCGTTGAATGCGGCGCGGAAAGAAGACCCACGGTGGCCATTGGCCCAGTGGCAGTAATCACTGCGCCATACCGGGGTGTCGTGAGCTGGGGCGTTTGCGCGACGTCTTCTGGCATCAAAAGGACGTGTTCCGCAGTTGGGTTCATGGCGAGAGTGGGTCAGGCGAGGCTTGATGTTGGCTGGAGAGGCTCGTCTTCGACGCAGTAAATTCGAAAATGAGCGTTCTAGTCAGCTATACCTACGGCTTCCTATTTTCACGATGGTCGGCTTGAATCACTGGCAGTCAACGCCTCAGAGATGACGGTTGGTCGCCGTGCTTTTACAGGCATAGGGATGAAGTTCCAGGTTGAAGCCCCATTCCTCGTGCACCGAAAACCAGCTCTTTGGCTCAAGCCAACAGAGACCCAATTGATGAAGACTTTTCAGCTTTCCTTGAGTGACAACGTGAAAAAGATCATGTCGATGCCTTTGGGGTCTCTGGGGACCGATTACACTGCTGAGCACATGCTGGCCGAGTTAAATGCGCGTGACCACGACATTGAACAGACATCTTGAAGCACGCATTGTAGTTCTGTCTGGAACCATGTTGCAGCGACTACAAATGCCTACGAACAGAACTAGGAGCATCCACGAATATGAACAACTTTTAAAAAACTTTAGTGAGTTGCCTGCTAGGTTGACGTCTAGCCCTTGCATCGTATGACCGGACGATAAAATACGCATCGCACAACTTGCCCAGAGCTCGACCTAACGCGTAGCACCGCATCGTCGTCTCAGCCAGCGAGACGAGGTTTGCCTTTGAGTCTTGTAAGCTTGCACTACACGTGCTAGCGTCGGCTACTAGTGCACAGAAAGCAGCACGACACTCTGCATCAAGACTGCCATGGATCTGTTCGTACACCTGCTCAAGACGATCCCACAAAGAGCTGTAGATCGACAGCACTTCATCTTGTTGACCTGGAGCGTCTCGTAGCTGATCCAGTCCACTACGTGAGCTTGCAATGACTTCGAGCACAGAGTTCCAACTCACAGAATCTGTGGTAGGTTTAGTGTCGTCTTGGTTGTTCGTGTGGGGATTCGCCACCTTTGCCAGGTTATCCACCACAGTCGAGATCTTGATCCGCTTTTTCGGGTCGAGTACGCACATTCGCGTGACCAACTCCCACTGCTTGTCGTCACACTCCGTAGGGCGAGATGGTAACCTTCCCTTTGCAGCATGAGCTTTCACGACGAAATTGCCCTGATTCCCCCATGGCAGACACGTTTGCGTCGTATTGCCAGCCTTCACTGCTCCAACAACTCGCAGAGCCTCCACAATGCACATGCCCAGTGAGTATACATCCGAAGCGAAGGATGGTCGAGTTTTTGAGTCAAAGCACTCTGGGGACACCCAATGCGACGCAGCAGAGACCAAAGGTGAAGAAGTCTCACTGCTCGCGACCGAACTCAGGCCAAAGTCCGTCACCTTCGCTTTCAGATCACTCCCAACTACGATGTTGTTTCCTTTGAGATCGCCGTGCACCACATTCCTGGCATGCAAATACTGCACTCCCAACGCTGCCTCAAACAACTTCGTCCACACTTGACCCGGATGCTTTCGCAGATAACTCACCAACGTCCCGTTCGTGGCGTACTCGCAAACGAAAAAGGGTCTTCCCACATGACACGCGCCAAAGAGCCGAACGACATGAGGATGGCTGAACCCGAACCAAATATCCACTTCACGACGGAACATTGCGAGAGCTTCCGCTCGTTTAGCTCTGTCCATTTCAACTTGAGACGCTGTTGGGTCCATTGACGCTGATAAACTCAAGTACGAGTCGTCGTAGGATAAAGTTTCGTTGCGGTCGTGCGAACCAGCCACAGCTACTTGCTTCACGACCACATCCGAGTCCAGCCACTTGGCGAGATAGACACTCCCAAACCCACCTGCACCCAGACACTTCCACTCGTCGATGATCAACTCGTACCAGGGAATAAACCATTCAGGTGCGAGATCTTCACTCGCCAACTGGGTCGAAATGTCCTCGTACGTCTTCGTCATGACGTCAAGTTGATCCGATGTGTATTTGCCAAGAGGGTTCTTCATCTCTGCTTTCAATGTCTTTAGAAATGCTGACCGCTCTTCCGCCGACTTCAAATCCTTCAACAGGAGAAAAGTGTCCGACACTCCGGACACGAACGACGCAACTTGGTCACTGCGCTGTTGCTGCCATCGCGTTTCTCGTTCTTTAGCTGCATCGGATGCCTCACCCAGCGACGTCATTAGTGAGTTGATGCGCCAGTGCAAAGCATACAAACTGTTGGTGGTGGCTCGCGTTGACGACAGTCGCATGATTCGAGCTTGGTCAGGTGAGACTTTGATCGTGCGATAGAAGTCGGTGAGCAGAGCCTCAAAACGCCCCAACACTGTCGGATGATGCGTAGAATCTTGCAGCCGCTCGTAGACGCGGTTGATGTCATCGAATGCGTGGCGATATTGGTTGTTGTCGCACTTTTCAATGTACGTTTGAACTTTCAGCCACAGCTCAGCCATGTTACCACATCCAAAATCCTTCAGCGAGATGGCGGCGGAGGCCTGCGGCTGAGAATGACTAGAGCATGTCTGAACAGCTAGACGCTCTAGCTCGTAGATGATTGAAGATAAACTCGCGCGCTTGGAGGGATTTTGGCAGCACATTAGCCGAACAAACTCCCGCACATCACCACTCAAGTTGCCAGGACCGTCCGCGGAATCTGCATTATCCTCTGGAGACCAGTACGACTTTGCCGATCGTGCCACATATTCAGTTAAGTTTGCCCAGGGCATTTTCCCACTCAGAGCCTCCAAAATGCACATACCCAGCGAATATACATCCGACTCAAACGATAGTGCGTTTCCTTCCAGAACCTCAGGAGCCTGCCAGCGCATTGAGCCAACAACAATCTCAGAAGCTGAACCAGATCTCTTGCTCAAACCACTTAACCCAAAATTCGACAGCTTGGCAACATCATCACTCCCGATCAAAATGTTACTACAGCGAAGATCACCATGAACAATACCCCGCTCGTGGAGATACTCGAGACCCAATGCTGCTTCGTACAGGTACTTCCAGACATTAGATTTATTCTCTTCAGCCACCTCTACCTGTTCAAGCAGCGACCCACTGCTGGCGTATTCACACACGAAAAGTTTGAGAAGTGGACCAACACTACAAGCACCATACATCTTGTTCACGTTTGGATGCCGCAATTGCTGCCACAAACGCATTTCTTCCTCAAACGTCAAGTGAGAGGCATCTGGAACGAATAATTTCACGACCGCATCGGCATCAAGCCACTTGGCAAGGAAATCTCCCCCAATACTGCCGTTGTGTGAGTACCGAGTGAGCTCAACTTCAGCTGGAGAGATGGAACAGGTCGAAACAACTTCGGTGAGGAAACTCACATTCTCTGTGGCTGGTTCTAGATCAGTAGCATCAGATTGAATAGCAGGCATAAGGAATGACGTGAGTATGCGCTGGATGTCCAAATATCCCCGATCCGCTGCAAGTTTGACGGCAGTTTTTCCATCATTACTCTTGGCGTCCACATCGGCGCCGCATTCTTCCGCTAGATACCGCACAACTTCCAAATTTTTGTTGAAAGCTGCCAGCATCAGCGCAGTAAATCCGTCATTGTTCTTGACATTTACATCGGCGTCGCATTCTCCAGCGAGATATCGCACGAGCTCTTTGCGATTGTATTGAGCCGCCCACATGAGTGGAGTGTATCCGTCTTTCTGCTGGGCATCGACACGAGCGCCACTTTCAACAAGATACTGAACCAACTCGATATCGTCACTTAGAGACGCCCACGTGAGAACCGTATACCCGTCCGAGTAAGTGGAATTCACTTGAGCTCCACAGATTTCAATGAGGTACTGCACCACGTGTAGAACCCCTTCTTCTGTCGCCTCTCTCAATGCCTCTTTAATATCAACGTCACCTCCTTTTTGCATCAACAACTTCATCGTCTCGAGATCTCCTTCCCCCGCAGCTTGAACGAATTCCTCCATCGTCACCAATTCGAAATTATCTGATTTTCAAACTATGACCCCCCCTCCCCCTCCTTCATTCAGGACCACACGTTCACGGTCTCAGTAAAAACTTGATGTGCATAACGGGGTAATGTCAATAACGATGTGCTGGATGGAATCATACGTCGATGAATACAAATTGGGGGGGGGGCTAAGATATCAGTGTTTAATTTGACGTGTAGAGTGAAGAGCCACTAACAATTGTAGATGGGGACACTGAAAATGGCTCAAGAGGAAGAATTCAAGAGGCTGAAGGAGTTAAGGGAAGACGTTAAGAAGGAAAGTGAATTGAGAAAAGCAGCGGTAGAAGGACGTCTGGAGGTGGTGCAGTTTCTTATTGAAGAGTGTGGAGTTGATGTGAATGCCATTGACCACAATGGAGAGACGAGTCTCTTGATGGATGCTGAGAATGACAACTTGGAACTCATCCGGTACCTAGTGGACAAGTGCCGGGCAGATGTGAATTTCAAGAACTTTGACGGATTGACGGCGCTCATGAGAGCTGCAGATAAAAACCACTTGCAAGTGGTGATGTATCTCGTTGGAGACTGTGGTGCAGATGTCAATGCCCAGGATTATTGTGGAGAGACGGCTCTGATGAAGGCTGCGGAGGAGAACAGGATGGAAATTGTCAAGTACCTCGTTGAGGAAGGTGGCGCCAATGTGAATGTGGAGGACGGAGATGGATGCACTACGTTGATACGAGCGGCTGGCAATGGCAACCTTGAACTGGTCAAGTATCTCGTTGAGCAACGTGCTGTGGACGTGGATACGAGGGATACTGAAGGGTGCACAGCGTTGGTGAAGGCGGCGTATTGTGACAGGAATGACGTTATACGATACCTTGCTGACCATTGCGCTGTCGATGTGAATGCTAGGACGAAAGACGGAAAACCGCCTTGATGGGGGCCGTAGTAAATGGCAGGATGGAGCTTGTGCAGTTCCTGGTTGGCGAACGCGGCGCAAGAAGCGAAATTCAAGACGCTGGCGGGTACACTGCGCTAATGAGAGCCTCTGAGAAGGGCAACTTGGGAGTTGTCCGCTATCTCTCGGAGAAGGTTGAGGCCGATACAAATGCCACGAGGGACAGCAGGGAAACAGCGATAATGTGCGCTGCTGGCAGTGGAAACATTGGAGTAATTCGGTACCTCGTTGAGCATTGCGGTGCTGATGTGCATGCCACAAGCCGCAGCGGAGACACAGCGTTGATGCGAGCAGCAGATAAAGGCAATTTCAATGTCGTACGGTATCTCATTGAACATCACAGCGTCGAAGTGGATGCCAGGAACTATTACGGACACACTGCACTTGCATTAGCTGCGAATGCGGGAAGCATCGACATTGTACGGTATCTGGTTGAGCAATGCGATGCTGCCTTAACTACCACACGGGCACTGAAGTTGGCAGTTGGCAAGGGGAACTTGACAATTGTCCGATACCTAACACAGCAGTGTGGTGTTGACGTGAATACCAAGAACGGTGAAGGACATACAGCCCTTATGGAGGCTGCTGAGGTTAACAACACTGAACTTGTCCGGTATCTTGTTGAGCACTGCAATGCCGATGTGAATATTAAAACGAAGGCTGGACAAACTGCGCTTTACTTCGCCGCCGAAAACGGCAATTTTGAGCTTGCACGGTACCTCATTGAGCAATGCGGCGCTAACGTGTATACCAAAACCAGATATGGAGAGACCGTGCTTTTGGTTGCTGCCAGGGCTGGGAGTATTGAACTTGTCCGCTGTCTTGTTGAACAATGTGGCATTGACGTGAATGCCATCGACAACATCGGAAACACAGCACTGTTAAATGCCACTCGCAATAACACGATTGAAGTCGTGCGGTATTTGGCTGAACAATGCAATGCGCGTGTACATGCCCAAACCAAGACCGGATTCACAGCACTGATTAGTGCCGCGTCATACGGCAACAGCGAAGTCGTCCGATACCTCATTGAGCAAAAAAGGTGTCGATGTAAATGCTCACGACAGATCCGGGGACACCGCACTGATGAAAGCCGCTGGAAAAGGAGCTCTTGACGTTGTCATGATCCTCGTCCAATGTGGGGCTGACGTAAATGCCGTAAACGTCTGGGGCCGAACTGCACTACTGCAGGCAGCTGATAGTGGCAGCATGCAAGTCGACCAATTCATCAGCAAAGGATGCGGCTCCAGCGGAATTTACACGCCGAAAGTAAGAACTGCTGATAGAAGCAACCTTGAAGTCGTACGATATTTTGTTGAGCACTGCGGCGCCGATGTGAATACCGCGACGAGTTCTGGACAAACAGCTTTGATGAGAGCTGCTAGCATGCGCAATATCAAACTACTCCGATATCTCGCTGAAAAATGCGGGGAGGATGTGAATTCGAGGACGCTAGAGACTGGCAACACGGCGCTGCTAGAAGCGGCTCACTCCGAAAGCACTGAGTTTGTCCGCTACCTCGCAAAGCTCCCCCAATTCGGATGTAAACGCCAAAAATTTCGGATGGCCTCACAGTATTGATGAGGGTTGCTGAAAAAGGTAACATTGGGCTTGTTCAGTATCTCGTTATGGAATGTGGGGCAGATGTGAATGCGAAGAATAATGACGGGACCACGGCGCTGGTGAAAGCTGCAACTGATGGTAACACTCCGATGGTTTGGTTTCTTGCTAAACAGTGCGATGCAGATGTAAACATCCGAGATAATGACGGAAACACAGCTCTGATGAAGATAGTATGTAGTGGCATAATTGAGCTCATACGCCAGTTAACGTGGAGCTGCTGTAGTGACCACCATCAATGCTACGGTCGAAGTTGTGCGCTATCTTGTTGAGCAGTGCGGGGCAGATGTGAGCGCCACAAACTCCCACAGAGATACAGCATTGTTGTATGCTGCTGAACACGGCTACATTGAGCTCGTCAAGTATTTTGTCGGAAAATGCAATGCCAACATTACAATCAAGGATGGTAATGGAGAAACAGCACTCACGAGAGCAGCGGCGACGGGCAAAATCGAAGTGGTTCGTTTTCTACTGGAAGAATGTGGCGACGATGTAAATGTCCAAACGAATAATGGAGAAACTGCACTCATATGGGCCACTTTAACCAACAACGTGGAGATCGTCCGATATCTCGCTGAAGAAGGCGGTGCCAATGTAAATGCTCAGAACAATGATGGCAAGTCCGCTGTCAGAATTGCAGCGTACTGGGGGTACCTGGACATTCAGCGCATACTCACAACTTGTCTTATGCCTGCTATTCAATCTGATGCTACTGATCTAGCACCAAGCGCAAAGAATGCTGTTCATCCACCAAAGTTGTTTCGAGTTGCTCCACCTCTCCACCTGAAGTTGAGCTCACTCGGTACTCACACAACGGCAGTATTGGGGGAGATTTCCTTGCCAAGTGGCTTGATGCCGATGCGGTCGTGAAATTATTCGTTCCAGATGCCTCTCACTTGACGTTTGAGGAAGAAATGCGTTTGTGGCAGCAATTACGGCATCCAAACGTGAACAAGATGTATGGTGCTTGTAGTGTTGGTCCACTTCTCAAACTTTTCGTGTGTGAATACGCCAGCAGTGGGTCGCTGCTTGAACAGGTAGAGGTGGCTGAAGAGAATAAATCTAATGTCTGGAAGTACCTGTACGAAGCAGCATTGGGTCTCGAGTATCTCCACGAGCGGGGTATTGTTCATGGTGATCTTCGCTGTAGTAACATTTTGATCGGGAGTGATGATGTTGCCAAGCTGTCGAATTTTGGGTTAAGTGGTTTGAGCAAGAGATCTGGTTCAGCTTCTGAGATTGTTGTTGGCTCAATGCGCTGGCAGGCTCCTGAGGTTCTGGAAGGAAACGCACTATCGTTTGAGTCGGATGTATATTCGCTGGGTATGTGCATTTTGGAGGCTCTGAGTGGGAAAATGCCCTGGGCAAACTTAACTGAATATGTGGCACGATCGGCAAAGTCGTACTGGTCTCCAGAGGATAATGCAGATTCCGCGGACGGTCCTGGCAACTTGAGTGGTGATGTGCGGGAGTTTGTTCGGCTAATGTGCTGCCAAAATCCCTCCAAGCGCGCGAGTTTATCTTCAATCATCTACGAGCTAGAGCGTCTAGCTGTTCAGACATGCTCTAGTCATTCTCAGCCGCAGGCCTCCGCCGCCATCTCGCTGAAGGATTTTGGATGTGGTAACATGGCTGAGCTGTGGCTGAAAGTTCAAACGTACATTGAAAAGTGCGACAACAACCAATATCGCCACGCATTCGATGACATCAACCGCGTCTACGAGCGGCTGCAAGATTCTACGCATCATCCGACAGTGTTGGGGCGTTTTGAGGCTCTGCTCACCGACTTCTATCGCACGATCAAAGTCTCACCTGACCAAGCTCGAATCATGCGACTGTCGTCAACGCGAGCCACCACCAACAGTTTGTATGCTTTGCACTGGCGCATCAACTCACTAATGACGTCGCTGGGTGAGGCATCCGATGCAGCTAAAGAACGAGAAACGCGATGGCAGCAACAGCGCAGTGACCAAGTTGCGTCGTTCGTGTCCGGAGTGTCGGACACTTTTCTCCTGTTGAAGGATTTGAAGTCGGCGGAAGAGCGGTCAGCATTTCTAAAGACATTGAAAGCAGAGATGAAGAACCCTCTTGGCAAATACACATCGGATCAACTTGACGTCATGACGAAGACGTACGAGGACATTTCGACCCAGTTGGCGAGTGAAGATCTCGCACCTGAATGGTTTATTCCCTGGTACGAGTTGATCATCGACGAGTGGAAGTGTCTGGGTGCAGGTGGGTTTGGGAGTGTCTATCTCGCCAAGTGGCTGGACTCGGATGTGGTCGTGAAGCAAGTAGCTGTGGCTGGTTCGCACGACCGCAACGAAACTTTATCCTACGACGACTCGTACTTGAGTTTATCAGCGTCAATGGACCCAACAGCGTCTCAAGTTGAAATGGACAGAGCTAAACGAGCGGAAGCTCTCGCAATGTTCCGTCGTGAAGTGGATATTTGGTTCGGGTTCAGCCATCCTCATGTCGTTCGGCTCTTTGGCGCGTGTCATGTGGGAAGACCCTTTTTCGTTTGCGAGTACGCCACGAACGGGACGTTGGTGAGTTATCTGCGAAAGCATCCGGGTCAAGTGTGGACGAAGTTGTTTGAGGCAGCGTTGGGAGTGCAGTATTTGCATGCCAGGAATGTGGTGCACGGCGATCTCAAAGGAAACAACATCGTAGTTGGGAGTGATCTGAAAGCGAAGGTGACGGACTTTGGCCTGAGTTCGGTCGCGAGCAGTGAGACTTCTTCACCTTTGGTCTCTGCTGCGTCGCATTGGGTGTCCCCAGAGTGCTTTGACTCAAAAACTCGACCATCCTTCGCTTCGGATGTATACTCACTGGGCATGTGCATTGTGGAGGCTCTGCGAGTTGTTGGAGCAGTGAAGGCTGGCAATACGACGCAAACGTGTCTGCCATGGGGGAATCAGGGCAATTTCGTCGTGAAAGCTCATGCTGCAAAGGGAAGGTTACCATCTCGCCCTACGGAGTGTGACGACAAGCAGTGGGAGTTGGTCACGCGAATGTGCGTACTCGACCCGAAAAAGCGGATCAAGATCTCGACTGTGGTGGATAACCTGGCAAAGGTGGCGAATCCCCACACGAACAACCAAGACGACACTAAACCTACCACAGATTCTGTGAGTTGGAACTCTGTGCTCGAAGTCATTGCAAGCTCACGTAGTGGACTGGATCAGCTACGAGACGCTCCAGGTCAACAAGATGAAGTGCTGTCGATCTACAGCTCTTTGTGGGATCGTCTTGAGCAGGTGTACGAACAGATCCATGGCAGTCTTGATGCAGAGTGTCGTGCTGCTTTCTGTGCACTAGTAGCCGACGCTAGCACGTGTAGTGCAAGCTTACAAGACTCAAAGGCAAACCTCGTCTCGCTGGCTGAGACGACGATGCGGTGCTACGCGTTAGGTCGAGCTCTGGGCAAGTTGTGCGATGCGTATTTCCTCTGATAAATGACCAAACTATTTCGGTGATGTTGAATTGCTTGTTGTTTGGTTTGGAACTGTTGATTTCTGGAGTAAAGTTTGGATTGTTGCCAGACGGACGAGTACAGCGTTTGAAGCCAGCTTAAAGTGTCGTCCTCATTGAGAATCTCTACGATATGTCAACAAGGAACTTTTAACTACAATCACGGCAATCCTTGAATTACGCGCAACACAAATCCATACCTAAGTAGAAGGTGGTAAGGTTCCAAACGAAGGAGTGGTCCTTGCAGGTGTAGGCGACTCAACCATGATGAAGTCTCCGTCAAATGACACGGAGCAGGTCGATAACTCCTCAAAGGCATCGGTCATCGGGGTGATTGCCGCTGGTTGGTGCCTCGATACGGTCGTTTTGTCCTTGGAGAAGTGCGAACCGAGTTTTACGAACACTCCTGATAGGACCGACGCTACCATCAGAGACATCGCCCATACGAGGTAACCTGCACCACCAATGACGTTGCCCATGATGGCGCTGGAGAGCCCGGTCGAGAAGTATCCGACAGCGTGCATGATACCCGTGGCCCCAGCCGCAATGTCTTGAGGTAGATCCGTCGGAACAGTGTAGCTCAAGAGTGTGTAGTTGCCCAAGATGAATACACTTGAAAAGAACGTGAGAGCTCCGAGAGCCACCACGCTGCATGTTGAGCTGACGAAGTAGATGACTCCGAGGACGATCGCTTGTAGGAACGAGAAGATGAAGATCGGCATGACTCGGTCGGAGTGGAAGACGGCGTCACTGATCCAGCCACAGAGGATACCCCCAACAAACCCTCCAATGGTCCAGGCACCACCGATGATAGCCGTATCGCTGGATGTCAGGGGTTCCGACCGCACATCGTCGAAGAATGAGAGGAACCAATTGAGGAATCCGTCACGCACCCAGCCGAGGAAGAAGAGCGCAGCGAGGTATCCTAGGAAGGTGCGATTCCTCAGTAGCTGCTTCATTTGCTGTTTGGGTGTGAGAACCTCTTCCACTGCGTTTTCCCCACACGACATGCACTGCGGGTCTAGTTCGAGTTGGGTGTTGCAGGTCGGTAGTTGGTCTGCTAATAGATGGGTCGTGTCGGCGGGTGAGCTCTTTACGAACGATAAAATGATGACCGACATGATGAGAAGTGCTCCACCAGGGATGACGAACACGTAGGCCCACCCCAATGACTCAATGATGCTGCTGCCAGTACCCAACGACAGGTAATAGCCGCTCGTTAACATGGTGTTGAAGACTCCGGCGAACACCCCACGCTCACTCGCCACATACCACGCCGCGTTGATCTTCACCACAGCACTGGTACCGAAGCCCTGCATCAGGACGTTCGCCGCGTAGAAGACGACAAAGAGGACCTCCTTGACTGTAATTGCTGCGTTGCTGAGAAAGACCATGCCAAGTGCCAAGTTGCAAAGTGCTGCCCCGACACAAGCGACGATCATTCCGTTCCTGCCTCCAATGCGGTCGGTGATCTGTCCTGTGAAAGGGGCACTGACAGCGTACGCCCAAGACCCCGCCGAGAGGACCCTGAAAAAGCATTAAACAAACGTGAGTCCACCGATAAAGAGTATACTTGTAGGAGCGAATACCGAAACGTTAATCGTTGGTGAAACGTACCAGCCCATGTAGACGGAGGAGAAGCCGAGGTGGTTGCGTACGGACGGCACGTTGCCAGCTGCAACGTTGTATCTGGCCATGTAGAACGCCGCGTAGGCCACACCCATGGGGAACCAGTTTTGCAGCCGTCGCCATCTACGCAACAATAAAAAACATCAGCCAAGTACACTCACAAGGATGGACTTGAAGAGGTCGTACCGGTAGCTGCGTGAGTACAACCTCCGCCCTTGGGGACTCAACTCGACGTCGTAAATGACGCCGCAGGCCAGGAACGTGAGGATCAGCAGCGAAATGATGACCTGGGCATCCATACTGAACGTGGTTTTGGTTTGGTCTGCCCAGCACCAGGGAATATGGGGAATGACCGAGTCTCGGCAGCTCCAAAAGTCCGGCCCTCAATGCAATGGAGCCCCCGCGTCATGCGATGCAGCAGTTGGCCGTGGCTCTTCGCACGTGCGCGTCGCTGGCGCCTCTTTCTGATCCCAATGCCCATGGCCCCAGCCAACGTAGTGACCTTGTTGCTGTTGCTGCTTGGGTCTATTTGAAGTGGTAATGGTTACCATGGAAAATTCGGAACCCCAGCCATCGACCAATCAGAATCGTTTCGGAATCCCTCGACAGCCAATCAGAAACGCGCTAAGGTTTCACCACTCGACTTCAACTTGGGGACGGTTATCCGTGGTGATCTGAATCCTCACGGACGTCCATTCTCGTATGCTGCTTGTACTGCATGTGGAAAGAGGCGTAGGCTTAGACTGGTCACTTTAAAGGGATGTTGTGGTGTATTTCCTAAATGCACAAACTCGTAGGTATCTATCTGCCGTCCGGACTGTGGACGCTGTGAGGGTCCAGTGATCCACGACTGAATGAGCAGCACGATGAGTGGACGACAACTCAGCAAACTTCTGTGCGACAATTACCTCGCACGCCTTCGCGGTGCCGCGTTAGAACGGAGCGTTATTAATCCTAAATGCCGTTGATCAGCGGGCGACGTTGCCGTGAATAACTACTGAAGCGCTTGCATTTCATTGATAACGGGCTCTGTTGATGGGTGTGCCGCGCTCGGGTGGAATGTATTGTCATGTGCAATGAGCAGCGAGGTTTCAGTGGCCACCGCCTCCTTCAGCACCAGCCTGGTTGGCGCTCGTCGCTCGTCGTGAGGACAGGCAAAGCTTCTCCGTCAGATGTTGTCAGATGAGCATGTTGAACTCGCCCAACGCCGTCACAACCAATGGCAATCGTACACGAGCTCAACGCGCTGCTCTTGGGTGTGAGCTTTAAAAGAAACTGCTGGTAAGCCACCACGTCAACGTGTCCTAAGGGTGACGTAAGGTGATGCTTTCTTTCGCAATCGAAGAGCCTAAGCGCTACCATTGCTGATTTAAATTGGTGTGCATGTTTGGAGAGCAAGAACGCTTGTGCTGTAAGAATGAAAGCCAACAGTCAGTTGTAGGAAGAAGAGAACCAGGAGCTAGAGTAAATTGGATTCGTGGATATCTATCCGAGGGTTATTACAAAACTTGATGGAAGTACTTCACAGTGAATTGAACACGTCGGCGAAGATATATAATATTTTTGAACAGAGGAGGGAAATTTTAAAATGCAAGAGTTGAATAACTTGTTGGTTTGAGAAATACCAATGATTTTTTCTGGTTATTTCATTTTCGGATGCCAAAGTGCTCAAACTCTTCTAGATAACCTGCATATCATTTTAACAGTTGTGCCTAACACTTTCTAGTAACCTGTAAGAAGCTTTCATTTTCCCCCTAATGTCGTACTTCTAGTACACTCTATCGACATTTTTCAGTACTTAAGTATTTCATTCTACTATTCTGTAATTCGACTGCTGCCAAGTTAGTTTCCTTGCTTCATGTTGCCAACCTACACTTTTCGACACGAAGGTGAATGCAGTATTAGGATTCCAAACTGAATTGAACACCAGTACCATACCAATGCGACTAAATTGCTCAGTGTATCACTGGCGTAGTTATTGTGTCTTTAATCGTGAGTGCATCTATAGTGGAAAGTGCAATACACCCGTCGCTTACGATGAATTCAGTCAGAAGTTGGTGACGCCATCTTGACGAAGTCACCATCCAACTGAATCATGGACACCGCACAATGGGAACACTCGGGCAATGGGGTGACAGCGGCTGGACGTTGTTTTGCCCTGGATTCCACAGAAAGGTACGAGCCGAGCTTGACGAACGCTCCGGCCAGCACAGACGCTACCATCAATGATATGGCCCACATAAGGTAGCCTGCACAATCGACCATACTTCCCATCAACGAACCAGACAACCCAGTTGCAAAGTAACCCACAGCCGTCATAATACCCGATGCCTCAGCAGCAATGTCTTGAGGTAGATCCGTCGGAACAGTGTAGCTCAAGAGTGTGTAGTTGCCCAAGATGAATACACTTGAAAAGAACGTGAGAGCTCCGAGAGCCACCACGCTGCATGTTGAGCTGACGAAGTAGATGACTCCGAGGACGATCGCTTGTAGGAACGAGAAGATGAAGATCGGCATGACTCGGTCGGAGTGGAAGACGGCGTCACTGATCCAGCCACAGAGGATACCCCCAACAAACCCTCCAATGGTCCAGGCACCACCGATGATAGCCGTATCGCTGGATGTCAGGGGTTCCGACCGCACATCGTCGAAGAATGAGAGGAACCAATTGAGGAATCCGTCACGCACCCAGCCGAGGAAGAAGAGCGCAGCGAGGTATCCTAGGAAGGTGCGATTCCTCAGTAGCTGCTTCATCTGCTGTTTGGGAGTAAGCTGATCCACTTCTTCAATGCCACCACTACTTGGTGTGCACTGAAGATCGAGTTGTGTGGAGCATGCAGGCAATAGACCCGTTGCAAAGTTGCCTGCGTCGGCTGGAGAACTCTTAACGAACGCCATCATGACAACGGACATCACGAGTAAAGTACCGCCTGGAATGATGAAAACGTACGCCCAACCCAAGGTTTCAATGATGCTGCTTCCCGTCCCCAGTGACCAGTAGTATCCACTCGTCAGCATCGTATTGAAAACGCCAGCGAACAACCCACGTTCACTCGGGGCATACCATGCTGCATTGATCTTCACAACAGCACTGGTACCGAAGCCTTGTGCCACATAATTGGCGGCGTACAAAGCAATAAAAAATATCTTTTGAGCGAGAAGAGAGGTTTCGCAGAGAAAGAGTACTCCAAGAGATAAATTGAAGAGTGATGCGCCCAAACAGGCCACAATCATGCCGTTCTTGCCTCCGATACGGTCTGTAATTTTCCCCGTGAATGGTGCAGTAACAGCGTAGACCCACGAAGCACTTGAGATAGTCCTGTCAAGAGATAAGCAACAACATATCATAGTTAGGATTTCCACTGTGCATTTTCCAACTATTGGCGAAGATGTGTACCAACCAGCCCATGAAAATAGTTGAAAAGCCCAGCTGAGCGCGCACGGTTGGTATGTTACCTGCCGACACATTATACCGCGCCATGTAGAATGCAGCGTATGCTACGCCCAGTGGGAACCAATTCTGTAGACGTCGCCATCTATTCGTTCAAGGAATTACGAAGTCTCAGCGCATCGAATCAATAAAAACAGAATAAGTAAAGCTCTGTACCGATAGCCGCGTGAACGTAGCAGTCGGCCTTGTGGGCTCAGCTCCACGTCGTATATCACTCCGCACACCACAAACCCGAAGATCAGCAGTGAAATGGCAACTTGAGATTCCATTGTGAAGAAAACTTTGTCGTCTTGAATTCAAGGAACTTCTCAGAATGGCTCAACAACAAGAGCAGGCATGGCCCGGTCAGACCACCAGTATGTTCTATCAGTGGGAGATACCACATAGGTAAGATGCAAGCTTGACACTTCCCATCGTGCCGCATCACGCGCACCACACGTTTGGATTGAAGGCAAGACGAAACGCTTAGCAAAGCCAAGCGACTAGCATGGGATAGCCACGCCAATTGCACAAAATAGTCCCTCTCACAGCAACGTTGCAGTAGCAGCGCTTTCAATAGAGTAGCAAATCGTGAGTTGTAACACGCTGTCAGGTTCCTGCAGACTCACGATAATGATTGAACAGCATGCAGTCACGTCAAGCCCAAAAAATGCGGCAAAACCTGAACCGATATCTCGTTGAAGCTACACACTCGCAGAACTCGTGACAACTATTTGTGCGCAGCTCCACTGCAACTTTGATGCGAATGAAAGAAATTCCATTTATCGCTATCGTCGTCCAGCAATTTCACGCGTCAGCCCCATTCGAAAGTGTAGGCAACAGGAATCGTACGCACTTGTGTGGAACAATACCAACTACGATGAGCCACGAGATTTTGCTGCATTTACTTTTGCGTCGGCCTTGGTCATCTGCTCAATTGCACGCGCAACGTCCTGCGATTTGAAGTCGACACGCATACGCAAGAGCGTCGCAATAGTCTCCAGAGATAGCTCCTCCCGAATGCTCGCGAGATAATCCAGCACGTGCGAAGGCTGCATGAGGTTCAAAATGAACACAACCTGGAAAAGACGCGTGAAAGCCGCGCGTAGACTTTTCTGAGGTACGAGTGTCGACACACGCGCAAGTATATCAGTCACCTCACGCTCAAGTTGTAGAGCGCCTAAATCGTTGCAAGACTTCTTGGAAGTGAGCAGAGCGCGTTCCAAACAGGAGGTCAAATCTTGCGTGACGGCTTCCACCAGATCCTCGAAAGGAGCACTGCAAAGTGCACGTACATACCGTTGGAGTTCTCGGTTCTTCATAACCTCTTGCTCAATGAGTCGCAACAAAGGAGATCCCCGCGAGCCGAAAGCGTCATATTCTGCTGATGTGAGCACGTACTTCAATTGCTCGTCCATCTGACGTTGGATCACTTCCGATAACCGCTTACGCAGAAGATCGTGACAGCACCTCTTGCACCTCATTGGAAACGATGGAGTGGAATGCCTCGGTCATGTCATTGATAGGAGTGGGTAGGCACTCGAGGATAGGTGCGTCATTGGGAAAACCCGCGCGAGAGTACTCGTCGATCTTTTCCTGCAGTCCACGCACAAACTCGCCGCTCTGGTAGGCTGAGTTGATAGTCATAATGAGTCTGGCTTCTTCCTGAAGCGTTCGCTCCAGATCTTCATCGACTGCCTGCAGTAGCATATCTGAAAAGGACACGTCGTTTAGGCCACCTTCAGCACCATCGTCGAGACCAATTGAGCCGTCATTTTTGCCGTTGGCACCAGTAGAAGCAGCATCTGTGGGGCTAAGCGGGATCACGCACGGTCGACTGGGGAGCGCCAAGATAGCAGGCAAATACTGCGATTCCAATGCGTCTACAAGCGCGATCACGATGGAAAGCGCCGTGTGGTAGTTCATGCTGCAACACACATGATCACCCAAGAGAAGTAAGTAAGTCTAGTAAACCAAAGCTCGTCATGAAACAAGATCCACACATCCACTTACCACTGTGAGGCCCTGAAGAACGCCTTGTTGAGCACGAATGACACGTCCTCCACAACGCTCGACACGTAGACGCCATGCTCCAGTTCTTGTGGCTCTGCAATCGCCGTGGCCTTGTGCACTGACTGGAACACGTAGAACCTCTCGAGCACCAAGTACACCCCACTGAGCTCCTGCACTTTAATCTGAAAGCCTCCGTTACCATCCTGTTGTCCCAGTCCGTCACACACCGTCGCCAGAAACGCCGTGTAGCTCACGAGAACGCGGATAATAAACGCCAGTTCGTCCAGGAACAAGTCCATCATCTGCAGACTCTCGTCAGCTTCCACTTGATCCGCCTCCATCACCAGTCTCGGGTCTCTCTGGGCCTGCGCGTTGGCGCGTCGCTCCCAGGCCACCATCCTGGCGTCCAGCGCGTACATCTGCACCATTTGCAGCGCCGCGTCCGCGCACGCCGCGTGGATGGGCTCCAGCACTTGTCGTAGCACTTGAGCGTCCGTCGTCACGTCCGCCACGGCGTTCATAATGTCTGTAGCCCCCGTCAGCAGTTCACTGAGCGCTTCCACGTAGAAGGCGCGGTCAATGTAGCCGTGTTCATTGACTTTGGCCTCCCGTTTGCTGCCGCGCACGCGCTCCAGTGCGACGCGCGTCTGCGGCGTGAAAATGCCGCTCAGGCAGGCGGAAAACGGCTCCGCGGCGGCGCGCGCGGCCCCCAGAGCGGCGCAGCGCGCGAACGCATTGAGCGCCGCGTCCACGTCCACGTCGGCGCCCGCGCAGGCCTGTTGCAGCTTGAGGAGCGCTTCGTCCTGCAGCGATTGGGCCTTGGTCTCACAATTGCGGAGCATCTCGTCGCGTACGGCGGCGTCTGCGTCTTGGTCCGAGCTCTGCGCGGCGCTGAGACGCATGTCGGTGAGCGCCTGACATACTTGGTCCAGCTGCTGCTCTGCCAGCGCCACGTAGAAGGAGGTGACGCAGTCCTGGAAGCTCATGATGGAGGAAGGAGACTGACGCCTTTCGATCTGCTAAGTACGCACGCACTGTACCACGTCACATATTCTGAAGTTTTGAGAGGGGGAGTTGAGTCACCGCTTCTTTTATCCATGCAAATGGAGACTTGGTAGTGTCCGTTCGTCTACAGTTTTGATTGAGGACGTAGCAATTGAGGAGTTGGTACTTGTGCCCGTTTGAACGGCAGTGAGGAGGTTTCTACTGGACGAGGGGTCCCACGAGCGCGCACGTGGCCTCGAAGACCTCGTCCGGGCCGGGCGTGGCGTCCACCTTGAACACCTTGTCCTGCTTCTCGTAGTGCATGATGACGGGCATGGTCGAGTCCAGGTACGTGCGGAAGCGCTTGCGGATGGCCTCGGCGTTGTCGTCCGTGCGGCCGCTCGTCTTGCCGCGCTCCAGCAGGCGCTCCTCCATGACGCTCTCGGGGCAGTCATAGAAGAGCACGCCTTGCACCTGGAACTCATCAGCTGCCATCTCCTCCTGCCAGCCCTGCAGGTTGTCGAAGTTGCGCGGGAAGCCGTCGATGAGGAACAGGTCGCGGCCGCTCTTGACCATGGCTTGTTGCAGCAGACTGAGCGTGATCTTGACCGGAACGATCTGTCCTTCCTTGATCATGCGGTCGATGAGTTCTCCATTGGCCGATCCGGACTGGCGCTCCTCCCGCAGCAGGTCGCCGGCCTGCACACGAGCACAAAATGACAATAGGAACCGACGTTATGACACATTTTCACGTTAAGAAAATTCACGCTAGCGAACGCACCGACAAGTGCACGAAGCCGAACTTCTCCACCAACTTGGAGCACTGCGTGCCCTTTCCGGCGCCGGGCCCGCCCAGCACGAACAGGATCTTCTTGGTCAGCGCGGCGCTCATCTTCGGCTTGGATTATGGCGCTCTTGGTGAGAAAATTTGCAACTGCCGGAGGGGCTGAAGTGTTCGATAGCTTAAACTAGGATACCGTTTTACCTAGACTAGGCAATCCGAATTTAGCTGCTTTGGACCGAAAATAAGGACCCATTCGATCTTGATAGATCAAGCGCAGGAAGGATCGCTTGAAGCTCCGCGCGATGGAGAGCAAGAGCCACGTGGCCATCAACATGTCTGGCGCCGGCTCGCTGGACGTGGCGCTCGCACGGGAGGAGGCGCTGCACCGCTTCCGAGACATCAACTGGGCCACCTACACGCGGTGCGTGCCGTCCGAATTTAGTGCGATCCGAAAATAAGCTTTTAATCCGAAATTTTTTATTTTCGGACTGTAGAGCGGGTGGGTTCTCGCTCGAGAAGACGGAGATCACGGCGCTGAAAGACTTGGAAGGAGTCATTAAACCAGGCGCAGACGACGCTACGGTTGTGAGGAAGATACAGGACGTTATTGTCATTTTTGAGAAATTTACAGCAAATTTCATGTTGGGGTCCTGCAGGTCAAGGCCGTGGACGAGTTTATGAGTGGTGAGTGGATTAAATTGTACTGAAATAGTGGAGTAGTAAATTAAATTAGTTGTTGGGATTTCTAGATGCTGGACATTTGGTGGGGAGCGCTCTATTGAAGTTGGTGAAGAATGTCACGGAGCCGACGGTGCTCAAATACTGTTTGGCTCGGATGGAGGAATTGCTACCCGGTAGGTGATTGTTATTGATGTTTGTAGGGTTTGCTGGAGAAAATAACGGAATATTTTGGTGTTGGTTGGTGGTAGACGGGCTTCGTCTGCACAAGAGAATGGTGTACTTTGTGCCGGAGGGAAGTACCGTGGATGCGGCGCCGTTCTTGCGTATGATCCGCAATGACACGGGCTACATGCAATACGCCGCGAGCCATTTGCTTGCTCTGTTCCTTACGTATGTGTGTTGGTTGGATGTTGGTGTAAGTTGAAGCTTTTTTTACTGAGTTGGGTGGCATGTGTAGGATCCGTCCACGTCAAGAAGATGCTGAGGCGCTGGGTCAGTGGACGATCCAGTCACTGAAGGCGGGCGCCCTGCCGACGTCCACGAATGACACGTCTCGCGCAAACGTTACACGAGCTGCTGTTTCGTCATTGATGGTACTGCTGCGCAACGAGAAGCTGCGCGTGGTTTTCGTCAAGCAGGGCGGCGTTCCTCCGTAAGTGCTACCCTTTTGGGTTGGTTTACAATGCCCGTGTGCTCACTGAAAAATTGTTGCTGGTGTGATTTAGCGTGGTGGACTTGCTGGAGAACTCGCAGAACCGTGCACAACTTGCCTACGAGGTGGGAGAATTATTTGATTGAAGAGCTTTGGTGTGGGGAACAAATATGGGCGTTTAGGTCAATTGCTAAGCATTTTGTGTCTGTTCTGCAGCTCACATTCATCCTGTGGACCTTGGCGTTTTGTGACGAAGCCATGGAGAAGTTTGTTGCTGCCAAGGCCTTGGATGCTATCGTGCTCCAGGTGGCAGCAGCTCCTCGCGAGAAGGTCGTGCGTGTCGCTTTAGAGGCCCTTCAGGTGAGTGCTTTGTCGGGTATTGAAAGTAAAAATAATGAACTGCTCGAAGAAAATCTTGTGCTGACCTTTGCCTTTATGGTGTTGTATCTGTAGAACCTGCTTGGCAAGCTCAGTGGCTTCTTCAACGAGCGAATGATCGACAGCGGGCTCTTGAAAACTTTGAACAACATGCGCGAGCGAAAGTGGGCGGATGAAGACATTGCGAAGGGCATCCAAGCTGTCCGTGACGTGCTCATTCGCGAATACAAGGAACTGAAGTGCGTTGGCTCAAGGCGTGCATGATTACTCTTTGTGCTTCTTCGCCAACACTGACAGACGATATTTTGTGACTGTACAGCACGATGGAGCGTTATGAAAAGGAACTTCGAACGGGCACGCTGAACTGGGGCTTGCTGCACACGGACAAATTTTGGAAGGACAACTTCATGACGTTCGAGAACAAAGAATTCGAGCTGATCCGGTAAGTGGTTACTCGCATTGCTGTCGCTCTTGCAAAATAATAGCTGATGTGGTTGGTGTCATTCACTGCCTTTTCCGTACTGCAGTTTGTTGATCGACCTGTTGGAGTCCGATGACTCCAAGACGGTGGCCGTGTCTTTGTTTGATTTGGGTGAATTCGTGCGCTTCTACCCGAATGGCAAGCATATTGCGAAGAGACTTGGTGCGAAGAAGGTGGCGATGAAGCTCATGACGCATGAGAATGCAGAAGTGCAAAAGCAAGCTTTACAGTGCATCTCCAAGATGATGGTCAACAAGTGGGAATTTGTCAAGTAAGAGAGCCGCAGTGTGGTGCGCGCCGAGGGTACCGACAGCCCACCGTGTTTCACGGCGCAAATGATCGTAGGCGACGCATCAACACAGTTTTAACATTGGTTGCAACAGTTTGTTAATGATGGTGCGTTGTGCCGTTAACCAGCACGAAGCCCATAATGGCATGCATATAACTAAAGATCAGGAAATGGGAGGCAAAGTTCGTAATGTGTCGACAGACAGCTTCACTGCAAGTGTGCTTGCAAATCGATCGATGACACTGCTCCGGAAGATTGCTCCTTTCCACCTTGCGCTTCAGCTCAGCGTAACGCAAATCATTTGAAACCAGTGTAAACAATAGTAACTTGCATTCCTCTTTAGCTTGCCAGTCGTAGTGCTCTCGGCTACGAGGGGATTTTCGATGAACCTCTTTCGAGCTATTTCGTGTTGACCCACGAGCGCCACAGACCAACGATAGCTTCCGCTGCGCAAAAGACGCTGACCAAGGGTTCTGACCAACACGTAAAACCATTAGAACCAGACCAGCAAAATGTTGTCTGGAAGCCAACCATACCTGGTAGGAATCCCTTCTCGCGAGACCAGTGGACGCACGGTCCGATGTAGAAAAAGTTGCGAAACTGGACGTAGTACAGCTCACGGCGCCTGCAATCACAACAAACACAGTTTAATCACTCGGGTCCCTGTAGTTCACAGTGCTCCAACACCCTTACCGAGCTTGAATCGCCGCAATCTGAGTCGCACGCTACAAAAACCAACAAGACTCTTCATCAGTCGCACATCCAACCAAAAGCTCCATCCACCAACAACTTCACCTCTTCGTCCGAGAGTCCCTCCTGGGTCTGGATCTGCTTCTCCTTGGCCGTCAACGCTCGGATCCTGTGCATTTTAGCATCGTCAGCACCACATCCCCCTTAGTCCAACCTCCACCACGCACCTCAACGCATTGGCGTACACATCCAGCAAGATGTAGACGCCCCAGGCCTGGCACGACTGTCTCGAGAACTTCATGGCATCAATGTTGAGCAGCTTGGGCGCTCTGTCACCACACAACTCGTCCATTAGTCTCCACCTTCCTCTCTCCAATTGCAATGCAGTAACTCACACAAATCCCACGTAGGAGACGTGTTCCAATGGGTAGTACACGACCATGGACAGCGCCTGTAGACTCACGATGCGTCGCACGTGTTCGTCGTCGTCTCCGTAGCACCACGAGCCGTTTTTCCACGCCTCGAACGACTCGAAGCCGCCCGTGAAGCGGATGACGTAGCGCGCCATGGAAATGTTGGATGCAATGGCGCGTAGCCCTTTGGACGTCTCCGTCTCTTGCTGCGTGGCCCGAGCCAGCAAATGCCCCGAAGCTCCCAGGCCATAGCCGATGGTCTTGTAGAGCTTGTCGGCGCGGAACGTGGCGCTACTGAAGCGAGAGAACTTCTCCACGTTGAACAGCGAAAGGTTCTTGTCACTCATGATGCGGTTGGAGACGATCGGCTAATGCGCAAGGTCTTAAAGGAGCTCTAGAGTTCTGAGGACGACGCTCCGCCTGCTTCAAGCTCAGCCGTTTGCGTATCAATTGTCAACGTCGATATGGCTGTAGAGTATCGGTTTGTAGAGGGGTGTACCGTGGATGGCAGACTAGGTGCGAGGACTGGCTTCTTGGGCCAGCTGGCGAGGCGGAAACGGCTATCACACACGTCGTGCGTAGCAGGTTTCTCTTAGGTACGATATGCAGCAGCGCATGCTAGCGCAGGAAGATGTTGTGACTCGGAATCACTGGGGCATTGTATGGTCGTTGGCCATCTGCCGAAACGTATCGGACCGGCTGGGAGGAAAAGACCTGGTGGGGGCAAAGGCGTCGGCACTAGCGAGAAGAGCAGAGTTCCGTCTCCGTTACAAAGCGATTTGCGTCCGTTGAAAGCTTCCTGGGGGAAACAGCCAGCGACATACCACAGGACAGGCCTCGAACGCCACATAACGAGCTCTTCCGGCGGATCGAAACGCACTTCTACGACCGTCGAAGGCAATTGGGTGGTGACCACTCTCCATTTCGCCACGTGAGACGCACGTAAATTACTAGAAAAATGTATCGAGAGGGATATCTCATCAAGTGCGGACGCAGTGCGTACGACCCACCGGTACGTCTCCATTCCTTTGTTTTTCCAGTCTTTACACCAATGTGCTGACGTTCCTTGTTGTGGTTCCTTTAATGTCTGCAGCAATTGCTCTTTTGCGTGTTTGAAGACGGGGTGGTCAAGTTCTTTTCGGACAAGGGCGGCATGTTCGTGGGGGAGCTGGAGATGGCCGGACACGTGACCAAAGTGCGCGTGGAGAAGATGGTGGCCGGCAAGTTCCCGTACCGCTTTACGGTCTCCGCAGCCGAGGTGGTGCGCGTGGAAGGCCGCCGCATGAAGCTTGGTGAACCGCGCGTGACGGAATTCGCCGCCCCCACCAACGACCTCATGAAGGAGTGGGCCAACTCGCTGCACTTGTGGCGCCGCATGAATTGGAAGGAGAACGTCAAGTTCTTTGACGGGTCGAGCGAACTCTCGCAGGCGGAGGAGTTTGAAACGCTGCAGCTGCAGATGCACACGCTCAAGACGGTGCGCGGCCGCTCCGTCTCGGGCCCCAAGTTCAGGAAGCCGTTCGTTAACATCATGCACGGACAGCCCTCGCCCACGATCAAGAAGCTGCGTCAGATGATTATGCACACGGGCTCCACAGCCTGCACCAGCACCGCATAGAGCGCGGGCATTTATCGCGCGGAGCTCCTTCGCTGGAACTGAGCGCCGCCACGTTGTTTATTATGCATGTCTAGACCCATGCGACCGGCCGACAAATGGCCATCCAGCCCTGCGTCCATCGTCTCCTCGACTGAGCCACATTTTGGTGTCCAGGTCAATTTTGTGTGTATCAATACAGAGCAGAAATTATCAACTGCGCTCGTTGTTGTTGTGTTTGTGTTTGAAAATGTCTGTTTGATCCACTAGCGTTGCTCCATCGAGATTAATCCGTGCTCAAGGCCGAAGCTATCTGAACTCGAGCTCATGAAGGTGAGCAAAGTCAAAGGAAGCCAAGTTTTAGTTTACATTTGTTGTGCAATAGGATAAATAAAAGCTATCGTTCTAGTCTACAGCTCCATCTTGCTCGCAGCAAGAGCCGCCTCCAAATGCGTCGAGACTGCGTCGTGAATCAATACTGAGTCGACGCAGTCTGCGTTTCGCAGCCACGGGTGTTGCAGCGCCTCGCTCACTGTAATTCGCTTGTCGGGTTCCACCAGCATTGCTGAAATGAGGTCCTGCGCGCCTGGTGTCATGGCTTGAAGCACCTCATCGGGCTGCGTCTCCCAGAAATGCTCCAAGTCGCCGTCAAGCAGATCGTCGTACCATGCGTCTCCTCTGCGCGCTTTATTGAACGGCGGCAAGCCCGTGAGCAGAATAAACAGCACGACTCCGGCAGACCACACGTCCACGGGTGTACCTCGGTACAGTGCTCTCAAGTGGATCTCCGGCGCCATATAGAGCGCCGTCCCGCTCTCATCTCTTGAAACCACCTCAGCTGCATCTTCTCCCAGCGGAGCCAGCGCTGCAACGCCAAAGTCCGCCAGCTTGAGATGGTAATTGGCGTCCAGCAGCAGGTTCTCGGGCTTGACATCTCGATGCACGACGCCATTGGCATGACACGCCTCCAATGCGCGCAGCAATTGGCACGCGTACACCTTCACCAACGGCTCCGGAAGGGCTCCTCCGGCCTCCAGCAGGTCGAACAGGTCTCCGTTAGGGGCGAACTCGGTCACCAACGCGACGTACTCGCAGTCGCGCTTGGTGCCGGACACGAGGCGGTCGATCTGCAGCACGTTCGGGTGCCGTACGCGGCTCATGGCGTTGCACTCGTGCACGATGGACGTCACCTGCTGCTCCAGTTGGAGGGCGTTGACGCTCTCGGACGTGAGCGCGTCGACTGTGAGCGCCGCCGGGAGCTTCACGGCTACGTCGCGCTGCAGTCGGTCGTCGAAGGCCAATAGAACGCGCCCGTGCAGCCCCGAGCCGAGCTCCTTGGTGATCGTGTAGGGCCCTTTACGTAGCTGGTCGTCGGTGGGGAAGCGAAGCGGCTGGGGCGCCAGAGGCGACGGAGTGGTGTTTGCCACGCACGCCATCATGGTGCTTTGATGTCTTTGGGTGTCAATTTGGAAATGGCCACGGGCTCCAATGCGCCAACTTGATGCATCATCAGGACGGTGAAGGTCTCGACGAGGTGTATCGCACGGGATACTCGAGATTCGGAAACCAGGGCTTCGCGCTGTTCTTTGGAGGGATATAGGATATAGTATACGTGAGGATATTGGGTTTTAAGAGAGGATAGACTTGATTTGTTGAGTGTCAGGATAAGGTGTGGGAATATATTAGATTGTAGAAATTCAGCGCGACGGTACGCCTCGGCAGCGGGTACATTTCCACTCGCTCTGATCATGTCACGTCTAATTTACTACATGTATGGGGTTTTCCCAAGCGAAAAATGCCTAGCGGCTGCCGACTAAAAATCAACCAACCATTCTGGCGATCGCACTTGGATACGCGCTGCATGGGCGTTCCAGTGCGCGAGCAAGCAAACGCGGCGGGCGTTCACTATGTAAATTGTATGCAGGTGCGGCGGTGCACTGGCTGCGTTGGGGATCGTACGAGTCATCGGTGCAAGTTCCCTTGCGTGCCTATGTCAATTGAGATGGCTACACAGTCTTCACGTCATGATACTTGATACCTCGGTAGTAACACCCAGAACGAGACGACCTCTGCAGCAAGTATTGGACAAGTATTGAGTGGACGCCAGAATGTTATCCAGGGCGTTAGCAGATGACCACGCAATTCCAGGCGCTCAGAACCTCGAGCGGCTATCAACTCTAAAACAAGTCCCAAATGTAGCCATGTCCAACTTCAACTCGCTTTCTGAGAGTATCCGCTACCGCACGTTTTCGACCAATCTCAGTGCAAGATGCTGCGGCTGACGTTGCGCCGCCCGCTAGGGACTCGCCCCGAGGCTCGGAGCTTCCGCCCTCTGGTCGCCATCTACTCGACGTCGTCGTCCTCTCCCCCCATCGCGTCGCAGGACGACGGATTCGCTAGAGGTCGCACCATCTACCGCGTGTCCAGCGACCTGGAGCCGAAATTCCACGTCGAGAAGACTGGAGGAGCCCTGGGACCGTGGAGCCACAAGCCGCAGGAGCTCCAGCAGTCGCCACTGAGTCTCGCAGCGGCGTGGCGTACCGGATCGTGGATCTACGACGTCTTGTGGGACTTGTTCCTGCCCAAAGACGCCCGTGCATCGCTCACCAAGGACTATTTCCCATACGCCAAGTGGAGCTTCGTGGGCTCCGTGGCGTCCTGTGCTGCCAGTGTGCTGTCCATGCAGTCACTGCTGTATGCAATTGGACTGGGGGCTGGAGCAATCCCCACGGCTGCAGCTGTCAATTGGGTGCTGAAAGACGGACTTGGCCAATTCGGAGGTGTGCTCTTTGCCAGCATCGTCAACAACCGATACGACGCAGACCCGAAACGCTGGCGGATCGCGTCCTCCGTGGCGCTGGATGTGTCGGTGCTGGGGGAGATTTTGACGCCGTTGGCGCCCGGCAGCTTTCTGGCCGTTGCATCGCTCGCCAATGTGGCCAAGAACGTGGCATGGTTGAGTGCAAGCGCCACACGTGCTGGGTTTCATAACTCTTTCGCTATCAGAGAGAACTTGGCGGATGTGACGGCAAAAGCTGGCTCGCAAGCCATTGCGTCGTCAATTTTTGGCACTGGACTGGGCATCCTCATTTCGCAGTGGACTGGGGCGTCCACCTTGAACGTCGTCACCGCCTTCACGGTGCTCTCGACAGTGCATATGATCAGCACGTACAAGTCGGTGGACTGCGTGCAGCTACGAACGCTCAGCTGTCAGCGACTGCATATTGTTGCTACGCACTTCCTTCGCTCACCTCCAGACGCACGCGAGATTCCGAGTCTCAAGTCGGTGGGCGAGCGAGAAGTGTTCATCCCCACGATGATGACTGGATACAGGACACTGCACGGCAAGTCTGAGATCCACGAAGACGCCACACTTGACCAGCTTTCGCAAGGTAGTCCGAAAACGCTTGGCCGTCTAAAAGACTTTTATGCGGCGGAGAAGTATCTGCTCAATCTGAAACTGGCGGAAAAGGGACCGCATCGTATCGACCTGGCCCTTGAAGAGCACGCAACAACAAAGGACGCGCTTCGCGCCCACTTGCACGCCATTTTGATCCAGCTAGCGCTCCAAGAAGCTTCTATTTCACCTCCTAATGCATGGGAGCTGGTGCAGGACAAATACCACGAGGCTGTAGCGCTGAACGACGAGTTCTTCGCAAAGCTGGAGCAATCCATGTGGCACACGGACAACCTCCTCGTCGAAGAGCAGAATTCCCGCTACAAGTGGTTAGCGTAACAGAACGGGTGAATAGACAATATTCCATGGGCGTTACCATCCAAATGCTTCGCAACAACAGGTCAAGAGGAAGCTTGTTTCCAGATACTAGTCCACCTCAAGACTTCGTCTTCTTCTTCATCCACCTACTTGTCCTCCAGTTGGATGCTCTGGCCAAAGCGGCTGTACAGCACCTTCTTCAGAGCCTACAGAACACAAAAACCATCAGCTGCACTTCTCCTTAATCCCTGAACCCAGCAAACGCACCGCCTGACGCGCCTCGAGCTTGGATTCCTCCGCCTGCAGCTTACGGAGCTCCTCATTGGCTTCCTGCATCCCGTAAAACCACTTTCAGCACCTCTAAACTCCAGTAATTAATAATAAAATGCAAAAACTCACCTCCACACGCTTCTCAATGTACTCCTGGGCAAAATCCTCCGAGGACTCGACGAAGCTCTCCCCAATAAATAGCCTTCAGTACATGTAACAGTCACCAGTGAGTCTCCATAAACTGCAAAACTTTATATTTTGATGACGCACTGGACGTTGTCGCCCTCGCCCATCATGAGGTCCGTGTTGGCGTCATCCAACGTGTCGAGTTTGTCCTTGAGCGCCTTCTTCCGGTCGCGGATCTCGTAGAGCGACGCGTTGTTGCGGCCGAACTCGTTGATACGCAGCTGGTCCTCCCTGCGGACCTGTAGGAATTAATCATTTAGTCAGTCAGTTGTTCACTTCATTTCTATCGTCACTTCACGTACGTCCGCCTCCACTTCCTGTTGCTGAGCCAACATGTTTGCAACTTATGAACTCTGAGGGGCACCCAGTCAATTGGATTGTGTGTGGTACATAATGTTGTCATCTCTCTGTATAAGGAACATGGCTACATATTGACAGAAGACATGGCTACACTCGTTGTAGTGGCACATTGCAGAGTGAGTCGTTGGGCGTCGCGATTGAAACCTTCTCGACTATTGCGGTAGGCGGAAATGCACTCGAGAGTGATCACTCGAGGGTGACGAGCAGCTTTGGATTTGGAGGTGGCGATGATTGCAGCGACTGCCGTTGAAGTGTCGACTCCTCCTCCTCCATGCAACATCTGCGCTGTTTCAGCTTCGAACTCGGCCATGAGCTCTTCGTCTGGTGAGGAAAGCAGCTTTTCAATGTCTTCAAGCAGACGTCGCATACGCCATTCCGGATTCCAGCGACGGAGCAAACCGTACAGTGACATGGACCCATTTAGGAGCTTTTGTTGTGATGAGTTGAATCGTTTTCAAGCAGTTAGACTTTTGCTTTTGAAGCACAGATGAAGATTTTGTGTAGACGTACCGGGATGAAGTTGGGGTGATAGATACGGGTGAGGCAGCTGAGTATTGGAGGTTCGAATGGATATTCCTGGCTAAGGCTACAAGTTTGTCAGCTGTAGTCGCCTCTAGGCATGAAGACGTTTGCTAGTGCGTGTAGCCGTACCGAATGTGAAAATTAAAGACTCCGCCTTCGTATGGAGAACCGGTTGGCCCACGAACGAGAAAGTTCCATTCCCATGCGCTCTCTGTGCAAAGCCCAATGGCAGTGTCAGATTTTGCAGAAGACAGAGATGAAGAAACCTCAAAAACTAACCTTTTACATTGAAGACTTGCGAATTTGCGGTTGGTCGGACGTTCAGGTCGAGCAACTCGCGACGAATAGCCATAACATGTTTCGAGTGCTGGAGGAAGAGGGCAAGTTTGTCTCCGTTTCCTCTTCGAACATCGCTCACAAGCTGATAAATGGTGATTAGACTTGCTGACAAGCATTTAAGTGTGGATCCATGGAACTTACCCGCACGAATTCGGGATATTCCAATTCTCCAGAACGGTTTTCATCAACTTTGTCAATAAGCTCTTGGACCTGAATGTCACGAAAGTAATTAGATAGCACAAACAATAAAGTTAATTGAAATTGCCTACCTCATCTAATGTCGTGCTGATCCCCATAGACTCCATCAAAACGGCGAGTTCTGTAGCTGCAATGCTTCCGTCACCACTTGTATCAAAATCTGAGAACTGTAACCAAACGTGTGAGATCGACCCACTAACCTAAATAACGTTAAGCATTGTTGGTACCTGTTGTTTCATCTGCTCGAGTTCTTCCAACGAGAACTCATGTTTGAGACTCTCCGGGAGAGCTGCAATCCATGTCTCTGCCCCGCCGACATTCACTTTCGCTTTCATCACTGGCAGTGATTCACTGCTAAGAAAGTTTAGTGCTATCAGAGGGGTAGTGTCCGGGTATTTTTGGTTGAATTTCCTGTCAAGACAACGGACAGCAAAGCAAATTATTATTTGCCTACATTGCCACCATGAACTGAGGGTTTCAACATGCCTGAATTGGTGATGAGGATCAGCATTTTTTCTACGACTGGCGGCCTACCAAGCTAGAGAAGTCAAGGCAGTATATTCAAGTCAAATTTCAGGCACCTGCGATAAACTATTCGTCGTAGCTGTCGCTATCTGTAAAGCCATCAGTATCATCAGCAAGGACTTCATCTACAAGTTTGCTGTACTCCAGCGCCTCGTGCGCGAACTGGCGAAGGCCTAGATAAATGTTTTCACCCACAGGGCGAATGGAGCTCTGTGGCGACACAAAGTCACCACCCTCAACCTCAATCGTCAGAGCCGGCACAGTGAGGTTGAATTGGAGAAACATGCCGTCGTCAAAGCACCCGTACGCTTTGTACAGGTACGCGCCAGTCTCACTTTCGTATTGTACATCGGGCTTCGTGGATAGTGCGTTGCGCACACTGTCCCCCAACGCACGCATTCTTGAGCCAAAGGGTTCGGCACCACTTCCTGGCTGGTTGCTAAACGGACGCAGGACTTGTCCGCCAAATGTATGCATATCCACCAGACCGCTCAGCGATTCCAGACTCATGATAAAGTCGAAAAGCCCAGCCGTAGACGACTCACTGAGCGGATATTCGCCCGGATACGTTTCTTCATCCACGTCGCTAGGATCGAGATTGAAAAACTCCTCGGGCGGCCAATTCCGGTTCAAATCCACACCAGCTTCCACGCCATTCACCTTTACAAGATGACGGTTGGTGCGCCACATGCGATCCACCTCCCACGGTGTACTTGTACCCGTCAATATTCACGATGGGCACAAAATACCAGTCAAACTTGTCGAAAAGACAATTCGCCGCCTCATCTCCAGCTCGAAGATCGTCGAGCATCGACGCCATGGTGTAGAACGTAGCAGCTCCAGCCTGCCATTCTCGGGCGTGGATCAGTGCCTGCGTATACTGCGTCTTCTTCCCACTGCCTTCCTGTCCCTCAGTTGTGGTTGAGATCTTGAACGCAGGGATCGACCGTCCCTCGTACGTCACTGAGACGTTCTCGTACTTGGTGATAAACTGCGAATTCTGCTCCGTCAGAACATCCAAGAAGTCAAACACCTCGTGTGCCGGTCGGAAACAGTCAAAGAACGGACTCTCCGTGTACACGACGTCGTCACTTGATCCCTCGTCCATGACTCTCTTCAGTTCGTCCAAATACCCCTCAGTCCGTTGCAGACACGCGATTACCTCGCCCCTGTCCTTGGCAACTACTTGAGCCTCATTATACTCTTTATGTTTAAGAACCTTCATGGACGCCGAGGTCCTTGAAACTTTGCCTCGAATGCGTTTACCAGCTTGAATTTCGGTGGTCGAGTGCACTGTTCCAGCTGCTGCAAAGGCCTCCACGTCCTTACGGGACCCCACCACGTCCGCCCTCACTTGTGTGTCGGCTGTAACTGGTTGGTTTGTGTCTTGAATGGCTTTGATACTGCGGATATCGAGACCAGGAAGACGAGACTTTAGCGCTGCGTCCATGGAGGCTTTGGTGCCTTCGATGCTGTAGCGGTGACGAGTTGCATGGTGGTGGTGGTGACTGGATGGAGCTGCAGTTGTATGGATGGGAAGACTCAGAGCTGCAATCGTGAACAATAATCCCCAGACTTTCATGCTTGATGATACACCAGCAAATGTAGAAATGACACGGATAATCGAGTTGAGCTCGTCCAGCAGTTGGATTTTCGTAACGGATCCTAACCTTAGGTTGAAACCATAGACCTGATATTTTTAGGAAAGTAAGGGTTAAGTGGTAGATAGTTGCTACTTAACCCCAAACTGGTGCTCGTTACTTAACCGAAAAAGACGACAAAAAGTAAGCACGTTGTTCATTTCGGTGTTGTTTGACGTAATGCTACAGCATTGCGTTAGCTTCGACACAACATCACCGAGCAAACGGCCAGGCTTTGCCGAGTTTGTTGAGGAAATTGTAGTCGTTCATCGGCACATTGGCAGAACCGAACCCGGCATCGTTTAGCGCCTTTCGAGCTGCGTCGGTCATTTGGGGCCACATGATGAGGTCCTGGTAGTCACCGCCCTTGGTCGTGCTTTCGAGCGCGTGGTTGACCGGCCAACTGCTCTCGTAGTTGACTTTGACGCTGGTACCGTCGACCTTGTCGGCGTCAGGGGGAACTTGAGCCGAATACCCACTGTGCGCCGACGGCGTGACTGCCAGGATCTTGGGCTCAGCCACATCGGGGTTATCTATCCACACGATGACGTGTTCCCAGTCGTGACGGTGGCCTAGACCAGTTGACGGAGAGTCTTTTGGGAAGTACCACGAGTACATGATAGCCCAGACACCGCTGTCCCAAGTGGAGCGACCGTAAACCTGCGAGCCCCAACCAGAGCCCTTGCACTTGGAGCTAGGGGCACCTGTAGGCTTGAGACCACCACCGACTTCACCGGCTTCGTTCACGGCAGGATACGAGTGACAACCGTTGGAGATGTGAAGTTGCGGCTTGAACTTGATGGCAGCTCTTTCAGAGATCGTCACTGGCTCGGGCTGCTTGAACGGTATCACGTCCTTGTGTGCAATCCATACAGCTTGCCACGGGGTCGTCGGAGCTGGGGTCTCGGGTGGTGAGGTTGGTGCTGGGGTTTCTGGTACCGGTGTCGGTGTCGGCGTCGGAGTCTCAATAACTGGCATCGGAGTTGGGGTCTCCAGAGTTGGAGTCGGAATGGGGGTCTCAAGAGCTGGAGTCGGAGTGGGGGTCTCAAGAGCTGGAGTCGGAGTGGGGGTCTCAAGAGCTGGCGTCGGGGTTGGTGTCTCGAGAGGTGAACTCGGTGTTGGCGTCGGTGCCTCCGACGGCGGTAATGGGGTGGGGTCTACTGCTGGTAACCCGGTCGCTGGTGTCGAAGCTGGTACTTGCTGCTGCTGCTGCTCTTCTGTCTGGTTTTGCGGTGCCTCTAGTTGCAGCTTCAACGCTCCAGTGGAGGCAGTGCAAAGGACCGCGAGGCTTAGCAGAATGCTGATCTTCATCAGAGCGCTGTCGATTTGTCTTGGAAGTCGAGAAATTAAGAAATGACCTCTTAGTCACTACGTGAAATTGGGGTGGTCGAAAGGGACGATCGACAACTGCTTTCCACAACAACAGACCGAACTTGTCGTTGTACTTCTGTACCATCTCGTTGGGCTCATTGTGTGTTGTGTACATGTGCGTGAGCCTTATGCGGGATTTACTTCGCGGCGTGAGCACCGACGCGGTCCACACTGAGTAGTTCAAGTAAGACTCCCATCTCACTGAGGTGATCCCATGGAAAGTCATGAACTGGTGGAAGATGTGTATTGTAGCAATCAATTGGATGGAATACGCTTGGACTCCACACCGAATCTGGCCACCTGGCTCAGTAACGATGAGGCGTCGACGAAGCAGCAATATTCATCAGGATGCATGTACATGTATGCCATCAACGCGATTTCAAAATTATTTTGATTGAAGAGAATGTCGGTACATTGATCGCATTGATCGGCATTCAACGCAGCAAAACTGCCGAAAATGTGTTAGCAACCTTCTTGAGTGCGTCTCAGCCGTCATTAAATTCGTGTAGTTTTCGACATCCAGTGCAGCCTGGTCATTCAATAAGCACGAGCATTGATAAAACGACGGCATCGGCGCTGAACGCACCGGTGAGTCATCATTTTTTCAATCCAATGTGGTTATGGATCGTTCGGACCAATATTATAACATGTTTCGAAAGAGGGCAAGTTTGTCTCTCCTCGTCGAACATCGCTTACAAGCTGATTCTTGTGGATAGACTGGATGAAAAACAGGGGCCTAAGTCACTTGCCCACACAAATTCGGGAGAGCTGTAACCAGACGTATGAGATCAGTTCACCATCTTACACAACGTTAAAATTAAGCATTGTTGATACCTGTTGCTTCATCTGCTCGAGGAGAACTCAAGTTTAAGCCTCCCCGGGAGATGCGCAACATCCTACGAGGTTGCCTTTTCCACCAGTCTCGCGTAGATCCCTTGGAGCTTGATCAGTTCCTGGTGCGTGCCCTGCTCTGCGATTTTACCACCGCTCACCACGCAGATCCTGCCCGCCTTGCGGATCGTTGACAACCGATGAGCGATGATGATCGTCGTACGCCGCTTCAACGCCACCACCTTGTCCAAAGCCTCCTGCACCACTTTCTCACTTTCCGAGTCCAACGCACTCGTGGCCTCGTCCAGCAACAAAATGTTGGGGTTCTTGAGAATCGCGCGCGCAATGGCGATACGCTGCTTCTGACCGCCAGATAACTGCTCGCCCTTTCATGCCAACTTGAGTATCGTACCCGTCCGGGAACTTGGTGATGAAGTCGTGCGCGTTGGCCATCGTGGCGGCCTCCTCAATGTCCTGCTGCTTCGGCTTCTCTGCAAGTCCGTACGCGATGTTTTCAGCAACGGAACCGATAAATAGCGTTGGTTCCTGTCCGACAAGGCCAATCTGACTGCGCAGCCAATTGAGGTTGAGTGCACGAGTGTCGACGCCGTCAAGGAGTACCTGCCCATCGACAGGGTCGTAAAAGCGCTCAATTAGCGAGATGATAGTACTCTTGCCACCACCACTCGGTCCACAGAGCGCCACCGTTTGGCCGGCTTCGACGGTGAGGTTGTAGTTCTTGAGCACGTCGACCTCGGGACGCGTCGGATATCGGAAGTACACGTCTCGAAACTCAATTTTGCCTGCCAAGTAAGCTGGCCGACTGCCGGACTCGTCGAACGAGTCAATCGGAACAGAACGGTCTCGAATCTGGACAATAGCTTTGCCTGCTGCAAGTGCATGGTCGGAGTCTGCAAGCCAGATCGAGGCCATTCCAATGCCTTGGGCTGACATGATGATTGCCATGAGAGTTCTCGTCAGCTCTATGAAAGTGATATCGCCGTCGTCGACTAGCTTGCCTCCAAACCAAAAGGCCAGCGCGTACGCTGCAAAGAGAATAAAAGACCCAAAGCCCAGCGCCAACCCGTTCACATGTGCCTCGTGGCGACCTCGAGCAAGTGGTTCCTCGAGGAGCTCGGAGAATTTCTCTGAAAGTAAGTTCTCCATACCAAGGGAGACAACCGTTCGAATGTTGCTGATTGCCTCCGAAGCTTGGGCACCGACGGCAGCTAGCTCATCAGATAAACCACCGGCAGTCTTCATTTGTTTTCCACGCGCCGCATTGGCCGCAACCAGGAATGGGAACACAGCTAGCATCACTAACGTTAGTAGCCAACTCCCCATGGAGAAGGGAATCACAAGAGCTGCCAAGAACGTGAACATCATTTGCACCACGCGTCCCAGGGAGTCTCCGGAAATCAGCGCAACTTTCGTTGCATTCGTTGACAGGTCAGCCGTTAGGGCACCCGTGGCATTCTTGTTCTCGTTGAAGAACGCGATGTTTTGGCGGCACAGCGCAGTGAAGTGGATGTCGCGCAATCGAGACGTAAGCTTCTCCGCCATGTACTTGAACGTGAAGTTCTGAGTGAAAACGCTGGCAAACACGACCAACGCACCCCCGACGTAGCAAAACCCGTAGACCATGACATCGTGATTGAGACCGTCAAGTGAAGACTCCACATTGGAAGACAGGTACGCAGCATACTTGGTAGTCATCGCCACCAGCATTTCACTAAGCAAGACTGCCGAGATGGGCATCGCGCAGCCCAAGACTGCCGATGCAATTATCCCCACCACGAACGTCGTTCTCTCCGGTCGAGTAAACGCCATCGCATCGAAGAGCGTGAACGTCTTCTTCGAACCATCAATGTCTGCAAGCACCGTCTTCTCTTCCTCTAAATGATCGCTCAGTATTGAACGGCTACTTTCCGTTTGCACCATTTCCGTAGGAGCTTCACCATTGTCATCCAATGCAGTTGCTGCCGCCTGAGCTTCCTCATGGGCCTTTTCTTCTTGAATGCTGTACAATTTCCGGTAGAATCCGCCTTCAATCGCCACCAACTCATCATGAGGACCCTCCTCCACAACGTGGCCAGCATTTACCACCACGATCCTGTCCGCTCGGCGAATCGTGCTCAGTCGATGTGCGATCACCAACGTCGTCATGTGCGTCTTGTCCATCAAATTGTTCAAAGCAGCTTGCACCACTCGCTCACTCTCGGCGTCCAAAGCGCTGGTCGCCTCATCCAGCACCAAAATCTTGGGCTCGCGCACAATCGCTCTCGCGATGGCCACTCGCTGCTTCTGGCCACCCGACAGAGCAACTCCCTTTTCACCCACCGGTGTATCGTACTGCTGCGGCAACGTCATGATGAACGTGTGGGCGTTGGCCAGTTTGGCTGCAGCTACAGCTTCCTCTCGGGTGATGCCTTTCCCCACCGGCTGCGATGTTCTCGAAAATGGTGGTAGCAAACAGCACGGGCTCCTGTGACACAAGTCCGATCTGTGAGCGGAGCCACTTGACGTTCAGTGTCTTGATGTCGCGGCAATCGAGTTGGATAGAGCCACTGGAAGGATCGTAAGAGCGCTCAAGCAGGGCGACCAGTGTGCTTTTGCCTCCTCCACTAGTACCAACAAATGCAACAGTCTGACCAGGCTCAATGGTGACGTTGTAGTCATTGAGAATCTGCACATCGGGTCTGGTGGGGTACGTGAAATTGACATTGACGGCTCGGATGTTCCCGACGCAATGGTCTGGTGTCTCTCCTTCATGTTCGTCGGAAGCGTCGATGGCAGATTTGGTGTCTAGGATCTTGTAGATCTGAGCTGCGGCACCCTTCCGCTTCGGCGATAGCAGAAATGTTGGGTTTGATTTGACCAAGTGACATGGTTCCCAGCAAAACCCCGAAAAATGCTTGGAACACATCGGAAGGCGAAGCTTCGGCCCGCGCCACCTTGGACCCGCCATACCAGAGCCCAATAGCGTATATGAGCCAGATACAGCAGATGGAAAACCCAAAGGTGATCGCCGTGAGCTGTCCGACCTGAATGTTGGTTGCTTCCGCAGCAGACGCACGCTCGTTGTACTTGGCAATCGCCCGTTTCTCAGCGTTGAGCGAGGCCACCGTGCGGATGGAGCCGAGAGTTTCTTCTGCCACTGCGCCAGCCTCCGCGTACATTTGTTGCGAATGCACGGCTCGCTTCTGTACGGTCTTCAACAGAAACCCCACGGCCCCGACCATGAAGGGCATCAAGCAGGACATGGCGAGCGTAATATCCCATCCACGCACAAAGCCGATGATGTACCCCGAGAAGAACTGACAAATGAATCGGACGGCGTCGCCGAGTTTCTGACCCATGCCATCTTTGACTTTGACGGTGTCGCCCGTCAGTCGACTTGATAGCCCGAGTGGGTCAATTGTGTCGTACCAACTGATGTCCAAGTACAACAAGTGACGAAGCACCTCAGAGCGCAGCTCTTTCATCTGCCGCTCGGCCGTGTAGGCGAAGAGCACACCCGACGAATAGTCGGTCGCGAAGAGTGCAATGGCAATGAGGAAGAAGTCCAACGCCGCCGAGTTGACGGCATCTCGGTCGACTCCGCCGTCCACTTGCGCAAACGAATCGATAGCGTTACCGAAGACGACGGCCATGCACGGGAAAAGAGCCCCGCCGATCCCGGCCACCAGTACTCCCAGACCCAGCAAAGCCTTGTCCATTGGGCTGGCGTATCGGTACAGTTGCGCAAATGCAACACTTTCGATCTCTTGATTGGTACGTGCATTGGTGTCCGAAGCCTGGTCATCTGCTGTACCACTGCGGTCATTTTGGTAGTCGATCGGGGTCTTCAAGGACGAAGCTGGGGTCACAACATTTGCGTACTCGGTCGCTGGCATTTCGACTTCGTCCGTCTTGACTGGTGGTGGGGCCATGATGAAAACTTGGGATCACTGGTTTGCAGGGTTCTTCTCGTAGTGGGGCGCGGAGGACTTTCGACTTGAGCACTTGCTGGTAAGTTTGGAAATGACAGCTTCTGAAGGCAAGCCAGCGAGTCGATTTGTTGTCCCCTTTGGTGCCCTGATATTGGTTATAATGGGCGAATACTGACCTAAACACAGAGTAGCGAAACGATACAAATGCATTCGAACCTCCATTAGCTAGGTACAAATTGAATAATCGTAACCTAATTCAGTGACCAAAGTATCAATATGATTGGCTCATTTGTAAGCGCAAGCGATTTGCCAAGGAGATTTGGCGAGGTTTGAGTCATGGCTTGGGTCGCCTCCATTGCACAGTACTTACAATAGAAGCTGACTCTCAAGAAGCGGGGGTGCGTTTACATGTACAATTACGAGTCTCACTTTACATTAATGCGGCTGCGATACCACAATCGGGTAGATGGGCAAAGCACTGACAAAATCCGGTTTGATACGCTCGAAGCTCTATAATTGAGCGTCTAAAGCAGTACACATTCGTCTTTTGCTGACTATCTTAACTTCATATATGATTGATACACTGTTTCAAGGTATAATAATATTATTGTACTGGGGTAAGTTATATGTGGATCTTGGGCGAAATACTCACAATAAGCCATCGACCTTTTCGCACCGCAGCGCCTAAGTCATTTTTCAATCCTCTGTAGTTATGGGTCGATATCAGTGTTGAGAGCAATTCCACTTTTGCTGTGAGTGAAATCTGAGACCGTTGGTAGCGACAATCGACAATTGGACTGCTAGTCTCTGTCGTCCGTTTAGCGAGATTGGCGCATCTCCAGTCGAAGGGCAAGCTTCTGGTCCACGACATTTACCTGTACAACACGGTACTTCCGCTAAGGTTAGGAACAATACACAGTCTGTGGTGTCACTAGAGTGAGCCTGTGCAAGATTATTTGTATGAACGCACCAACAAACAGCTAAGCTCGAAAGTACGAAGTACACGTGCGAAATTACGCCTTTTTCCGCGGCAATAGCACCAGTAATGTACCAGTGTAGATAAAAAAACTATCTACCACCTCTGCTGACGACACCTTCAGCAGTTATGGAAATGGTATACAAAGGAAAGTGGACCAGAGGTGGTCTTAGGACAACACGCTGAAAGCAGGGGCGAAAAAGTCATTACCATAGGACACATTAGCACTGAAACACCGTGATAAACAAACTGTCCTGCTCCACAAATTGATAGGCAACGGTTGTCTTGTTGCAGTCTAGCCTTCCATCAAGAAGGGCAGCAGCACTAGTAGATCGTCATCTACCGGCACGGACAGAGGACAAACTCATTTTGAGGCTTTGCTATTGTGCATAAAAGTCCAAGCCATGCGGACTCTTGTGGTTCACTGAGCGCACTTCACTGGGACAGTAGCATTGCTGATCGGGACGCATCCACTCTCTCAGTGAAGACGGAGGAAACGCAAGAAAACGCAAGACTGGCAATAAATCTCGTGTTGCAGTCAACGCATCGGCACAAGCCGATCTTTGTACTTGAAGTTGTATTCAGGTCGGCAACATGAACTTGGGGTTGGACGGCTGTGTTGTTTTCATCATTTCGATGGTCTGCCGGACGAGACTTTCCATCTTGCGATGCGAGATGAGACTTCGAAAGTGAGGGTGGCGTGGACGCTCCATTGTCTACTCAGCAACAATTCGGTTAGCCACTAAACAATCGACATCAGAGCAGCATGCACTTGTAGACGTACGAAAAACTCCTTAAACTTGTCGAGCACAACCAACTGACTTCGTTCGCGCTCGTGCTGCTTGTAGCGAGCGATCTCCAACTTGAAGCGGTAGATTTCGGATCGAAAGGTTTTGCGCTCTTCTCGTAGTTTGTCACGCAACGCTGACCAAACTATTGGCGATGGTATCCTAGGACAGTCCCGTAGTAGATCCACCACGTAGTACGACATTTCACCTTCGGCAATGGGCTGGAACACGTTACTTCGACGTAAGCGATGGCGACTGCTACGCCTACGAACTGATACCAAGGGAGGCTCGTTCCCCATTAACGATTCCTGAGAAGCTCCCCTTGCGCGTACTGGTCAATGGCACAGGCATTTCTTCACTTCCTTCATCTAGAACCGAGATATCGGTCTGCGCCAGCATATCCGCGATATCACGTTGGGACCCACCACCCGGAAATGGTGATCCGCTGGGGTATCCCCCAACATGTTCTAGTTTATCTTTCCAGTCGAGTAGTGGTGCTAGGATCAGACTCGTCGTGTCCGTGATCAAAATGAAGCGACTAGCTCCAGGCTTGAACACCATCAAATATGGCCGATAGTCGCTCTCGCCCTCATCTTCGCTACCAACTCCGTGCGTCGAGCCTAACGATACATTTGCGAATCCGTGTGCGTGGCAGCGGAAGTGTTTTACTTCCACTGCGAGGCGCTCACCAAAAGCACTCTCGATAGCATCTTCAGCTTCAGCACTTGGGTCAGGCGAGGAATAACCACGTAAAACTCCATCGGGACTTAGCACAAATCGTGCGGTGAACCAACGCTTTTGTTCGGGTAAATTCAGCAGCTTGTGCAGTGGCAATTGTGTTTCCACACTCACGGCTTGCGTTGCAGCACCAGTCACCGAAGCTCGTCGTTTTGTCAAGGAATTTGAGGAACCGGAAGTGCCAGACGATGGTGGCGGCTGGAAAACGCGTTGCAAGTGAGGCATTTGTGCAATGTGTTCCGTTCGCAGTCGTTGCTCGACAATTAACCACTTGTAGGCCAAACATTGCTCGCGAGCCCGCACAACTAGCCGAGCTCGACGCCACCAACGCTGGAGGTGAATAACTCGACGCTGGACGCGACGAACAGCCATTGCAAAGCGAACGTCAACGGAGAGTCCAGAAAGGAAGGAACGTAGCAGGTTTGCAGCACGAATTTTACGTTCCACCCGCAGCTGTAAGCGGAACCGGAATGTACTGCGAGCAATGAGCGCTGCAGCTAAAGAACGCATCGCATCTCGATCTCGCACATGCGTCCACGATTCAAAAGTGATACGTTTGTAGCGCATTTCCTGGGCGACCCGAAGTCGGTGCAGCACAGCAGCCACGACGAGAAGCCTCGCAAGTTTTGTTTGAGCAACGGAAAGCACAACCAGCGTGCCCCAAGCGTGGGCGACAGTCTCTCTGGTCTCCAAGTCGTTGACATCGCATTGCTCTGAGCCCACAGAACTTTGATGCCTTCGCTTTGCGCTGCTTCGGCCTGAATCGTGAAAACTGCCACAGAAGAGCGAGTCTCGGCGTCGCACTGAGGAACTTTTTCGACTTTCAACCTCTGTCTCCTTCGGCTTTTCCTGCATCTTGGTTGCAGCTTGGCGATTTTTTCGCCGCTGGCGCTGCTCCGCCGACATACTTTCAATCTTTGACTTGTTGCGAGCGATATAGTCGATTCCGGGGGATACCTGGGTAGTGTTTTGGTGGAAAACCTCCCGTCGTCTTCCCGGAAAACGTGCAGTGCGGCTCCAGTTAGGAATTCCACCTCCAGTCTTCGCGACACTATCCCCTGGTGTTGCGAAGCCACTGGATGGAACGTAGTAATAACTCGACACAACGTCAGCAGTAGCGGGAGGTGCTACAATAGAACCTCGTGGTGGCTGCGCAGTCTCCGTTTGTCTCGGAAGCTGGGAAAACACGACACGAGCTGCTCTTCTGGCAGTGATTCGGTCGTCAGGGAGATATTGACCGGGTCCTGGTGCGCGAGGATCAGTGTTCCCACCACCTGCGTGCTCTCGAAACCGGTCGGCAGGACTGAACTTGACGCTGCCCGTAGTAGCAGGTCGTCTCGGCACAACGTCGTATTGCCCTGGACCAAGCGCAAAGAGAGATGACTGCACGGTTGTTCGAGGTGAAGTTGTCGTGCGGTGGAATGCCACACCGCCACCTTTGCCCGCAGCACGTGGAGGAGAACATGGCGACATTGGAATTGGAGATGCCCCACTCCGTGCTTCTGCTGCAAAAAGCTGTCTGGAGGATTCAAGAACGCGTGTTCGGCAGTAGTTCCCGCTGTGGGTGTCACGTTTCGGAGGAGATCCCGGTGAAGCAGCAACTGCAAGCGGGTGGCGATATGTTGATTCGAACGCATTGCGAACTCGAGAACGGTATTCTTGAAGCTGCAGCATCATAGCGTGGGAAGTGTACGAGATCGGAGACGTCCGAGGCAATGGCGGCCGTAATGAGATTGGATCGGTAAGTGCAGAATTCGTAGGGACTGAAGCATTTGAAGTCTGCACAACCTTTCCAAGTTCCTTGGCATTTGCTTCTGTGCTTACGGCTGCGTCGTACCCGTCCAGAAGCCTTGCAACAATCATTTGAACGATATACTCTGCTGCAGGTGGCAGGAACTAGAAGGAAGTGAGAGCTTCGACCAAGAAGCACACGAGCCCGTGCTGCGTTCGTCAATGTCTTAGACGCTTCACGCATAAATAACTAATGGCAAGACTAGCAGCACGAATAAATGCCGTTGTTGTCTTTCTTTAGCGTCGTTGAAGTCGACTTGTTCCCATCTTGAGTCCAACATGACTGTCACATTTACCAGCCCATAGCACACCCATCCGCGCGGCCATCCGAACCAGCACAGAGAACTCCAGTTTTCGGGTCTCGGAGAATAATTTGTCCACGACCGAAAGTCGAGCGCTTGAGGCCCTCCACCTCTTGAATGTTGTGGCCAAACTGTCCACGAAGAGCTGCTATCACATCCGCGCCCAAATCTTTCTCCACGAGGATTGAGCTACCACCATCGCTCCTTCCAGGCTTTGTAGGACGATCAACATCGATACTGAATCGTGGCGCGTCCAGAGCTTCTTGAGGGTTCATTCCATGCAAAAGCATGTGACTCAAGATCTGAACGTGCCCTTGGGGCTGCATGAAGCCGCCCATGACCGTGAAGCTCGAGTGTAACTCACCAGAATCAGCAAACGTCGTGAGTCCGGGGATGATCGTGTGGTACGGCCGTTTGTTCGGCGCCAACGCATTGGGGTGCCCCACCTCGGCTCCGTGCAGCTCAAAGTTGCAACCACGGTTCTGCAGCGTGAAGCCACAGCCCTTGGGCACGAGGCCCGTGCCAAATCCTTCGTAGTTGCTATTCACCATGGACACGGCGTTGCCTTGACCATCAATCACCTGGAAACTCACGGTATCGCAACTGAGCTCCGGACTGCCGTGCTTCGGGTCGATCGCCGCCTTCGAGCGATCCACCAGCGCTGCCCGCTTCTTGGCGTAACTCTCACTCAGCAGCTCCTCAACAGGCAGAGTGTTGTGCTCCATGTCACTCACAAACCACTTGGCGTCTGCGAACGCAAGTCGCAGCGCCTCAATTTGCAGATGCACCTCCTCAGCGCTTCCCTGCGGCGGCAGAGCTCCGTCTTTCGTCAACTGCGAGAGAACATTCAACGCCAAGAGCGCAGTGATCCCCTGTCCATTGGGAGGGATCTCATGGACATCCACTCCTTGAAACCTCGTACTAATGGGCGTGACGAACGTCGACGTGTGGTTCTTGAGGTCGTCCAGAGTCATCACGCCTCCCTTCTGCTGGACCATGTCCACAATGGCCTGCGCAATGCGTCCGTCGTCGTAAAACGCCTTCTTCCCCTGTGCCACCACTTGTTCAAACACCACGGCCAAGTTTTCGTTCTTGAAAATCTCGCCCGCTTTCGGCGCTTCCCCGCTTGCAGTCAACAGTTCGGCAGCGTTGGGACCGCGGAGCAATTGGCTTTTGCCGCGTTCCCAACTTGCCGCCGTCAAGGGACTCACAGGGAACCCTTCTCGAGCCAACTCAATGGCTGGACGTAGTACCTGCGTCATAGTCATAGTACCCCATGTATCAATTGCATCCACCCACCCGGCCACGGTACCGGGTACGATGACCGCGTGTCCGTGGCCACTAGGGATGACTTTTGTTTCTTTTCCTAGATCTTTTAAGGCTTGTTCAGCATTGAGAGCTGCAGGACTTCGACCGCTTCCATTGAGTCCTTGAACCTTCTTCGTCTTGGCGTCGTAGAAGAGCAGGAAACAGTCGCCCCCCACACCGGTGGAGCACGGTTCCGTGACGTTGAGAGCGGCCGCAATGGCGATGGCCGCGTCCACGGCGTTGCCTCCTTGTTTCAAGATGCGTAGTCCGATCTCGGAGGCCAGAGGCTGCGAGCACGCCACCATCCCATGGCGACCGTAGACTGGCGAGCGAGTGCCGATTGAAACCATTTGATTTCACTTGAGTCTGACGAGGAAGATTGAGGAATGAGGGGTGGAGAGCTGCTGCTGATTGATACATTGGCCACTTGAAGTGATGTGTGTACACAATGCAAGAGACAGCACATGGAGAGTGAAGGTCACTTCAACGTGATGGGCAAAGATGACCCAAGATCTGGGGCTATCAATCTCTCGAGCCTTTACTGGAACGTACCACGGATGCATCAAAAGGAAATGAGGTTCGGAAGGAGAAGGAGAAACGAGTGCTCACTCTTCAATTTGCCAGCTCGGCATCAAGTGGTTTCCAGCATCTTCACGCGTTCCCAGCCTCAGGATGGCGTTCGCTGCCGTGGCTACGGTAAGTTGTTTGGAGTCTTGTTGTGAGTTGTTTGTTGATGTTTGTTGCATTCCCAGCCACGAACGCACCAGGTGATTCAATTACGACGAAGTGGAGTGCACAAGTGTTACTGCCAAGCTGCCCCGTTCTCAGCTCTGCCTGCTCTATTGTACGTAGTGTGTTGTTAGTTAGTCCCCTACCTAAAGTGAAATGATGACGGGAAACATTCGTACAAGCCCAGACCTCCAGCCATGAACGTGGTGCAGCTGGCTCGGTTGCACAAGTTCCACGAGTTCCTCAAGTTCGACCGGCCGAGCATCAATCGCACGGTGGTCGAGCTCCTACCGGACACGATGGAAGACGCCACCGAGTACGAACGCTTTCGCGAATACCTCATTAGAGGTCGCCAGAACCAGTCGCGGGCTGGGGTGGCCTTGGAAATGGAATCGCAGGGGTACAAAGTGTTCATTTTACCCCCTGGCCCAGAAGCCAGGGCTCTCGGTTACAAGGGAGACATGATGAGCTGGTGATTGCTACTTCGATTGGCGACCCATACGATCCATAGAGAGATCAAACGTTCGTTATGGTAACGTTGAAACGTAACAACTGCATCCTCCAAGCCTGACGTGTCATTCCTGGTCAACTAACCAAGTCATCTGTCGTTCGAGAAATAGTGGAACTACACTATCGCGTTCAGCTACACGTAAAGCTTTCCTCAGCAACGTTCGTGAAGTGCATCCACAGTTGTACATGGTCTCCACAAGGTAACTATCCCCCCTCTGCGCAGCATCAATAAACATGGCATCGACTACCTTCGACGAAACCATTCCAGTTTCGTAAAGGAAAGTTACTGGGTCAGCACAGTTATCCCACGCCGCGTTTTGGAAAGCTTCATCCACCACATCAGAAGGAATTGATCCTGTCGTAAACAGGAACTCGATAACCTCAGCGCAGGAGACCTCAGCTGCTTCAGGAAAGACCTGCGTGATCACGTCCGAACTGGTGCATCCCTTGGAATATAAGAAGCTCAAAACACCAACTGGTCGTCGATCTCCACGTCCTTAAGCCCCTTGCCTTGAGCTGCGCTGATGAAAACATTAATCACGAGATCATCAGATAGCTGTCCCTTGCGATCCAACTATTTCACCACATCAAGGTGGCCACCCCCTCCGGCGACGATCGCTGATTCCGTAAGTTCTGATGCCGATGGTTGATAGCCTTCACCGTCGTAGTAATGTTCAAGAATGCCTACTTGGCCACTCCCAGACGCCCTTACGAGCGCGTTTTAAAGTCGTGACAGATCGAAGCCTTCCTTCGACTGGAACAGCTTCGTGATTGCCAGTTGGCCACCACCTGCCGCCAGCTCGAATCCCTTGTTGACCAAAGAAGCGTTGAACCTTCGATCGGCGCAAAAGACCTCGACAGCTGAAAAAGCCATCTCAAATGCCGTCCGCTTGTATCCGTTGTTGTAATAGAGATATTTGGCAATCTCCACCATGCCAGCTCCAATCGCATTTGTGAGTGGACATCCACCTCTTTCACCACCGAAGTCTTCGTAGAGTCCCTCACCAAATTGCTCATTCAAGAATTTTACGATTTCGATGTGTCCGTACGCAACTGCTACAAGTGCGGCTTGATGGAAATCCCACATATCACTGCCTTCGCGATGACAATGATAGGCCAGCCGAAGTACTTCAAGCTTTCTGCCCAATAAATTGACTGTTCGCAGTCAATCTTCTCGCAAAGAAGTTCAAGGATATCGTGGTTTCCAGAATTCGGTTCGAGGTTTAGCACCTCAAGTGTGCTTACATGTACGTTGTACACCGAGATCAGATATCTAACTGTTTCCCGGTGTCCAGCGGCAACTGCTGTCAATACTGCCGAGTCCAAATTAATGCTGCCTGTTTCGTCAGAAGTTCTCCACCACTCATAAACTATCTTCATCACTTCGGAATGTCCATGGGTAGCCGCAATATTGGTCAACTTGCCAGCAATGTCCTCGATCTTGTCATGAAGCCGGTGCAAAAGAGCTTGTAGCAAGTCAACCTGGCATGTAGCTGCAGCCTCCATTGCTGCAATATCAACTGGCATACAATACAAGTCGATCAACTTCGTGACGTGATTGAGCGCTCGAATTGCATGAGGTAACGTGCTTGATTCGCGAGGTTTGTGCTGACAGAAATCATAGGCAGCAAATCCAGGAACGTTGCGTGTGGTGTTGGTTTTCGTTGCCAGGGATGAATAACGAGCTCGCCGCCTCAGGTGCTGTCTGAAGAAACAATTTATGATCGCAGATTCTTCCAGGCGTTCCACGAGTGGTTTCAATAATTCACGTGGAATGCATCCACTCTTGTACAGGCACTCCACAACGTAAATGTCTTCTAAGCTCGCAGTAACAATGACTTCGGCAACGATCTCCCTGGTGGGAATAACGCCAGTCTTACATAAGAACATAACTACGTCGATGCAATTTTCTCGGATAGCGTGATGTAGACCTTTGTCAACGTCATCAGGCGAAAGCGACCCATTGACGTACAAGAAAAATCGACAACCTTAACGCAACTACGGGTTGCGGCTTTTTCAAACAAAGCGCTTATAAACCGAGTTGATATGATGCCCTTGCCATACAAATACTTTAAAAACTGCAGCGTGTCCACACACACATGGATCCGTACATGGACCTGCACCCATAGTTACAGTCACGGTAAAGGCTTCCTTGAGCAGCTCGGGCGTAATGCTTTCTTTCCTACCGAGATATTTCAGCATCTCCACGTGCCCGTAATTGGCTGCTTCGTTTATCGCGTTACGCAAAACCGAAGCAGAAACCTTGAATTCTTCAAGCGTATACAAGAACTTGACGATCTCCATATCATTGCAGCTTACCGCTACCCCAACGGAGTCGCAGGCAGCGGAAGGATCAAAATCTTTCTTCGACCGGAAGAACTTCATAATCTCAAGCTGACCACTTCCAGCAGCGTACCTGAATCCTTTGGTCGCAAAATTCTCACATCTGCCGTCGTCATCAAAGAGTTTGACCAGTTCCAACGAGCCATTGCTAGCCGCAACGATCAACACCGTCTCCATCGACGAAAGCTTGTACCCATGGTTTGCATACAAATACTTGGCAACATCAAGGTGATCTTGTTTGATAGCAGTGGCAAGCGGACAGTCAAGTACAAGAATGTCATCTTCATCATCGTGTCCTCCAACCTCTTCCATCTCGTAACCTGCAGCTTCGTCTCGAAACAGTTTCTCTCCAAACTTCTCGTTCAAAAACTTGACAACTTTCAAGTATCCGTAATGCGCGGCAATCGACATGGTCCTAAACAAAGCCCTTCTTGACTTACTAACATCAAAATTTGGCAGGTTGAGAACAATCTTGATCAGTTTCAGACTGTTAAACTTGGCCCCCCATCGGAGCAGTTTGGACGTGGGCAAATTCTTGCAAATTGTATCAACGACCTGCTCCTGTCCATTTTCCAGAGCCGTTTGGAGTCCATCACTCAAGTCCCATCCACAATTACAGTGCGCTTGGCAGACCACAAAAGCGTTAAAATGTCCGTTTTCCAGAGCTAAAAGATGGGCATTGCCACAACCAACTCTCCTTTTCTGTCTCGGATCAAGGCGATCCCACCACTCATAAACCGCCGCAATGGCCTCGGAATGGCCATTGGCGGCCGCGATTTCCGTGAGCAGTATGGCGGTTTTATCCATTTTATCCCGAAATTCGGATAATTGTAGCAGATGTTTCAGCCACTTTATCTCGTTGGTGGCTGCGGCCGCTTTCACCGCTTCTTCGGGCGACATGGCGAACTCAGCCATGCGCTTCATGATCTTGGGGTGGTGCTGGACACTGGGAGGGAGTGGCAGTCGCTTTAGACGCTTGGGGTCGGGGCCAAGGCCCCGGTCGTCCTCATCCCGAGGCTTCATGGCTTTTATCCAAAGGAATTTGATGATTCTTTGGAATTATCCCAAAAAATGAGTGATTTGTTATTGACTACAGGGAAGTCAATGGTTCTACAGGAACTTTGTATGGAAACTATCTATGCCTCCGTGCTCGCACTGGTGTTGATGGTTCCTTCAAGACTAGCCGATGACGTCCACACGGTAGCTGCACTGTAGTTGCCAAGAAGTTGGGAACAATTGGTCATTTTTACTGGCGTGGCCACGAGGTCCGGCTCAAAAGCAGTCGAGTCCACTTTTGGAGCGTTCACCTCGAACGACTGGTCTTGCAGGTAGCAGCACACGAAGTCGTGGAAACGGTTGTAGGCTGCAATGCGTTCTTGCTGGGTCATTTTGATCGAGCGCTTGGCAGTGCGTTTGGCAGTGCCGAAGAGAAGCTGACGAACTTCTGCAGGTGTGCTTAGACACAGATCGCGGGACGAGAAGACCGGACGGAACTTTTCTGGAATCATGCAGGCGTCCAAAGGCTGAATCGCATCCGGTGTAAGCGTGATAGTATCGGTGGTTGAGTTGTCACCACCGTCCGCAATGGTGTCGGCAGTGTTAACGATGGAGGTGACGAGGGGCGTGACGATGTAGATCGGGTCGTCGATAGCGTGGATAAACATCAGAACGGATAGAAGCACCTTGGAGATGACGTTGCTCATGGCGCCGAATACAGCCTCCACGCCATGCATGAGTCCATGGATCGCGGCAAACCCACCAGAGACCATCAGAACGGTCTCAGCAGTGAACTCGGCTGGGTGGTGGGTAATGTGAAGCAGCAGACCGCCGGCCATGTTCTCAGCCGTCTCCTTCGGGTCTTCCTTCATCAACCCCCACAAAGACTTGATGTTCTTACCGAACTCCTTGAAGAAGCTGGTAACCTGTTTGATTCCCACGAGAGGATCGCGAATCGTGTTGATGATCCATTCGATCGCGTTGGCGATGGTCTGTGCGATGGCGATGAGGGTGTCGGCCGTGTAATCCACGATGCCCTTGAAGAACTTCTTGATCCGCTCGTTCAACGGCAGCTTCTTGTTCATCTCTCGCTTCTGCTTCCTCTCGATCTTGAAGTAGTCCCACAACGTGCTGTTGGGGTGGCTGAGCAAGTACGCAGACATGGCGGCGTCTGCAGCGTTGGCCTTGAGTTCATCGTCCGAGAGGTTATCTTGTTCTTCCGTGAAATCGACAACAACCGGGCAGACGTTGTAGATGTCGCTTGTACTACCGCTTGAAGAGACCACAGCGCTGTTGCTGGCCAATTCCAAGGCGCTTCCACTCGAGGAACCAATAGTGCTGCCACTTGCTGAGTCGAGATCGGTTCTTCTCAAGGCTCTGGGCGCGTCCGCGGTAGTATGCGCTGAGCAGACACACGCGAAGAGAACGAGGAGCAGAGTGGGGTACCACATGGGACCGAGAAGTCAAAAAGAGTTGTGAGCAGAGTGAAGGCTCGCTTGTCTACCTGCCATGAGCAACACTTCTCGTTCGCAGGTCTTTTGTATGAGGCTAAGAACCAGCCAAGCAAAGTAGATCCGCATCTATACAGAGGAACGTGTTGGTGTCCATTCAACAATTCATTTTTCCGACGGTGACGGCCCGTCGTCGGCAGAATGAGACTCCGGAGGCGGCATGGAAGTGAAAAGTAGGCCTCTTACAAATTAAACGAACAGCGTAACGTGAAACTATCAGTGCAAGTATCCGATTGTGAAACACATCAGGAGATTATGAAAAAAGCACTACCTGTTTCAACCTTCAAACAAGACAGCCATTAATCGTAATTGGAGAGACAGAGCTTGCCAACACTGCATGTGCTTGGACTACAGTATGCAAGCGCATGCTTGCGATCTTGGGTCGTCAATCCCCGAAGTCGAACAGAGAAATGCTTGGTGATCGCGTTGAAAGCTTTGGTTCTTGAATTAATCTTGTCGCCGTCGGCACAAACTGTGCACATGACCCATGCTGCACGAGCCGATGCGGTTGGCCCCTTGAAGTAATTCTCCAGCAAAGCACAAACTTGGAGAACCTCGTTTCGGTGGCAATAATACCTCGTATTCTGGAGTTCGAGTGCGGTTCTCCAATGTTTGAGGTATCCCCACAAAACAAACGACTTGCGCTAATATTCTACGGTTCGCATCATCCTCAGCTAATTGATTTCACCGATACAGCTACTGCGTTTGTACCCATAGAGGATGTAGCCATCAAACTCCTCATCGATTCAACCTTCACTGCCATTCTACAATTTGCAGAGATCACACACCACTTCTATCAAATGGGGTTCAAGTTGCGAATCGTGTCAGTCGTGCTGCAGCGTTGTAAAAATGTGGATATGGAGCACATCGCATCGCTCGTTACCCGATTTCTGCTTCCAAGTCCCAACTTGTCGCTTTCTAGTGCCGTGAATTTCAACTCGGTGGAATTGTTGGATTGGATCTGGGAGGCCAGTTGCACCTCCACTAAAACCAGAACTCCAACATGGACCCTCACCAACTACTTACGGTCCTACCATGTTTACTACCGCCAACAGTTCCGCTTGGCACTAATGAAAGCCATTGAATTGGACAGTTTGAAGATTGTCAAGTGGTTATTCGCCCACTTTTCGTGGTGTGTGGTGCCAGTAGAGGCCATAGATTTGGCCACTGGAAACGGGTCGAGGGATATTTTGCAGTTCTTGGTGGACTATGATGGAGAAGATCCAAACACGATGAACGAGTTCATGCACCACCAAATTTCCACCATTTCACCCGTTGCCGGTGAAAACATCATCATAAAGTGGTCCCTTCTCTCAGAAGCCACCGCGTCCGCTGTCGCCAAAGGTGATATTGACATTGTCTGGTGGTTGTTCCAGCAAGCCCCTTATCAACGTAAGAGTGCCCGTAGAACGAACGGTCTATCGGTCTTCGTCAAATACTATCTGAAACTGGGTGATGTCGAGCGCGCAGCATCCTTCTTGCCGCCTGGAAACGATATTTTCGACTACGCGAGGTCGTGCCCCTTTCTCAGTGTGATCGAAGCCATGATGAAGCGAGGATATTACACGGAGAAAGAGAAAGATGCAGCTGCTCATGCACTACCGATTCTGGCGGCTGAAGGGAGACTAGACCTGGTAAAAAAAGCTATTAAAACTGTCAATGGCCATGGCAGCATGATTGGCGTAGCGCTATTGAATAAGCATGCCGCGGTGGTCATCTTCCTGTTCTCAAAGTACTGATGAAGCATCCGACGGGGCTGCAAGTCGTCAAAACGAGTGACTTTAGTGGTCTCATGGTCCTGTCAGCAAAAGGTGGACACGTCGACATCCTCAGATACCTGCATAAGCAACCATGTATTACTCTTCTTACGCGTTCCGAGTTGCAGGCTGCAAGTGATGCTCCGCTGGCGTGGGTGAAGTGACTGGTCAAGCATTTTCCGAGTGTCATCGGCCGACATTTTCATTCAAGGGAGCGCCGAGAATGGGCGACTTGAGAATGCTGAAGTATTTTCACAAGATGGATACATCTCCAACGCGTGGAGTTTTGGGGTTGTCTCGTACGCAAACGAAGTGTTGGTGGTCTACCGGTAGCACTTGCCATGCAATTGATGCGGCCACTACAAACGGCCACCTCACTACAGTTGAGTGAAGTATTAGGTCTATAACGATCTATGGTCTATTCTTCATCACTTTCGCTGTCGTCCACAAGGCTCGTGGATCCCTCAGCACTAACAGATGACGTCCACACGGTAGCTGCACTGTAGTTGCCAAGAAGTTGGGAACAATTGGTCATTTTTACTGGCGTGGCCACGAGGTCCGGCTCAAAAGCGGTCGAGTCCACTTTCGGAGCATTCACCTCGAACGACTGGTCTTGCAGGTAGCAGCACACGAAGTCGTGGAAACGGTTGTAGGCTGCAATGCGTTCTTGCTGGGTCATTTTGATCGAGCGCTTGGCAGTGCCGAAGAGAAGCTGACGAACTTCTGCGGGGGTGCTCAGACACAGATCACGGGACGAGAAGACCGGACGGTACTCCTTTGGGATTTTACACACCTTCAGAGGTTTGATCGCATCTGGCGTGACGGTGAGGCCTTCAGTGGAGTTGTCACCGGTGGCAATGGTGTCGGCAGTGTTGACGATGGAGGTGACGAGGGGCGTGACGATGTAGATCGGGTCGTCGATAGCGTGGATAAACATCAGAACGGACAGAAGCACCTTGGAAATGGCGTTGCTCATGGTGCCGAACACGGCCTCCACACCTGCCATCAAACCACCAATCACCGCGAAACCAGTGCCGACCATCAGCACGGTCTCAGCAGTGAACTCAGCGAGATGGTGGGTAATGTGAAGCAGCAGACCGCCGGCCATGTTCTCAGCCGTCTCCTTCGGGTCTTCCTTCATCAACCCCCACAACGACTTGATGTTCTTACCGAACTCCTTGAAGAAACTGGTGATCTGCTTGATACCCACGAGAGGATCGCGAATCGTGTTGATGATCCACTCGATCGCGTTGGCGATGGTTTGTGCGATGCCGATAAGGGTATCAACCGTGTAATCCACGATGCCCTTGAAGAACTTCTTGATCCGCTCGTTCAACGGCAGCTTCTTGTTCATCTCTCGCTTCTGCTTCCTCTCGATCTTGAAGTAGTCCCACAACGTGTTGTTGGGGTGGCTGAGCAAGATACGCAGACATGGCGGCGTCTGCAGCGTTGGCCTTGAGTTCATCGTCCGAGAGGTTATCTTGTTCTTCCGTGAAATCGACGACAACCGGGCAGACGTTGTAGATGTCGCTTGTACTACCGCTTGAAGAGGTCGAAGAGTCCAAGTCGCTTCCACTTGCAGAGTCGAGAGCGGTTCCTCTCAAGACTCTGGTCGAGTCTATGGTGGTCTGCGCCGTGCAGACGTACGCTAAAAGGACGAGGAGCAGAGTGGGGTACCACACGGGACCGAGAAGGCAAAAGGAATTGTGAGTTCGAATGGAAATAACTTAAACTACCCGTGAAGGGTACAATTTGCTGATCCCAATTGTTCGAGGTGCTTTACTGGCCGTCATACGCTGCTCGGCAAACAATCAAAGCTATCGTTGCCGTCGCAGCAAGCTAGTCCGTCTACTTACGTGTTTTTCTAACCCTGCGTTGCAGGTTGCGGTAGCCCCAAGGCACGCGCCCTCAATCGCGAGATGGGACGGTTTGCTCTACGACATCGATAGCACAAACAGTATCCCCAGCCACACAAACCGCCGGTGAAATACTATCAATCGATCTGCTTCATGATTCATGATTCATGAATCATGAATGGCGTTTATCAAAACCGTCTGAAAGATTTAACTTTTAAACTACCTGCGTATGCTTTCGTACATGTAGCAGCAAAAGCTCAACGTACGGAATCTGCTTACCTGTTTTGTGCCCGACTCATCTGTATCGTGCGGTATTTTGCCGATTTTTATTGAGTTGGCAGGCGACTTGGCACGACTTTCTGTCGGCGTCCAAGTTTGCTGCTGATGCAGGGGGACAGACAATGCACAGGCAATCGATCGGGTTGACGAACAGGCTCTCCCATATATACAGCTTGCATCGCAACAACGCTCTCGGTTCCCGCATCAATGAAGAGCATTCTCATTGGAGCAAGGCACCACTCCCAAGCGCGCGATTGCGCCTGGTGGTGCTGTCAATGCAGACAGGAGTCGAACAGAAAAATATTGTGAGATTGTTCGAGTGCTTTGCTGGTCGCCGTCGGACAAATTGTCCGCTGGTTTGCTTCTAGGAACCGGCTCATGTGGCACGAGCCGGCTTTGAAAAGCAAAAACGGTGCATGTTGGTCCTTCTAGAGCTCACCTGTCTTGACTGGTACTGCAATAACATTGGCAAAAAAACCGTATTCGTACTGTACACGTTGGAAGCGAAGTATGTTTAGATGATTTAGCTACAGATAGATAGCAGAACGAGAATATATACATCCCTCTCCCCTCAACTTGACATCAGTGCTAGCGTGAGTGAGACTTTGAAAGAGAGAGGCAACCAAGAAAAATGATGGATCAAAAGGCGAAAAGATGCAACCACGCCATGCCGAACTGTCTGTCTGTCGTTTGAGGGAACTCTCGAGAGGCGGTTGCTAGTACGGCGCTGCAACAAGGATTCGGTTCGTACAAAAGTGCAATCTCCGGCGGCGCCGGAGATTGGGAGGTACCGGTGCTTCAGATGGAATCAAAGCACTCAACAGATCTTGGTGCGTGTCTGCCAGCAAAGCCTTCACAGCCGATTTTAATCAGCGCGTGGGCGGGGAACCTCGAGGGCCAATGGTACATTGCGACCCCCATCCCATGCTCAAGGCGGGGTGCCTTGCCCCAATGGGAGAGCTTGTGCCGCAGTCTTGTCGGGATACGAGCCAGGTCGCTGGTGGGTTATGGTGAGCTTTGGACAGTTTGTGTCCAAAGATCGTTTTCGTATTAATTAATCTTGAAAATGAGTGCATGCACCTTCGGAAGCGCGGCAACCACGGACCAGACAGACAGACAGACAGACAGACAGACAGACAGACAGACAGACAGACTCGTTACTGACTCTGAGGTTGTCAGTCTTTTCATATTCACCCGAAGGCTTAACACGCTTGAAACCCTTGAAAACGTTTTTGCAAGACGGTCATTTCCAAAATCTCCTTCGAGTGGCGAGCACTGCCCCATCAAAGTCATGGTTCAAACAGGACACGCCGTTGCTGTCGCGTTCGCGCTAAATATCGCTGCCGGAGCTGCTACGATTCTGGGTGGGATGGTCGTCTTCAGCAAGCGCCTCGTATACCTGGCCAACCCGTTGAGTTTGGCTGTTGCGCTCAGCATCTCGTCTGGTGTGATGATGTTCATCTCTTTGGTTGAAATCTTCGGTGAATCGGTGCATCTGCTGACGGAAGGTCTCAAAAGTGACGATATGACGGAGGAGACGGCCACCGGACACGGCTGGCTATCAGCTACGGCGTGTTTCGCCATTGGCATCGCTCTCATCTACTTCATCGATATGATTGTGCACGAAATCGCACCTGAACACGAGATGACGGACATCAACAACCTCGACAGCGTTCGCGAGTCGATCAACCACTTTGAAAGCAGCGTGAAGACCGGCGGCACTCCGGCGGAGTTTCTCGAGTCCCAAACGCCCCAACCAAACAGTTATCAGATGAAGATGAACGAGAAGTCCAAGCGCGCGTTGCAGCGCATGGGCGTTTTGAGCGCGCTTGCCATCGGCATTCACAACCTGCCGGAAGGAATCGCCACGTACGTCGGTGCTCTTGAAAATTCGTCTGTTGGAGTCTCGCTTGCTGTCGGCATCGGTCTCCACAACATTCCGGAAGGCATTGCCGTCGCTGCTCCCATTTACTTTGCCACTGGTTCGCGCTGGCGTGGAATTATGTGGTGTGCCATTTCTGCGGCTGCTGAGCCGGTCGGTGGCCTCATTGCGTGGTTGGCGATTGGTGACGGTATGGACCCGGTCTCGGAGGGCGTCCTGTTCGGCATTGTGTGTGGCATCATGGTGTGCATTTGCATCAAGGAGCTGATTCCAACGTCGTACAAATTCGCCAAGGACAAGACGTATCTCGTTTCTTTGGGCATGTTCGCTGGCATGTTCATCATGGTTGGTAGTCTGACGCTTTTCGGCTATGCTGGCGTATAAGAAGCAGCAATTCCGGCCCACTCCTGAAGCCTAGGCCACTTACGGTAGTCAATTCAAGAGTAGACATTAGCATGGCGCACCACTAGCGCCAAGCTCAACAGCTTACCCTATCGAGATAAAGATCAATGCATATTACCATTCTAACCATCTCACGAGCTGGCACGAAAAGAGCTTCGAAGACCCTTTTACCCTTGTCCATGGTAGGCATTGCCGTACTAAACAGTACCAAAGCTTAGCAAAATGTGCAGGCTAATCTCTCAAAGCTTGTTGTTTGCGCTTTAGGAACAGGATCACTCGACTGGAAATAGTACTGTTCGAGCGATGTTTCTGCAACGCCTTCGTGAGTGAATTCTGGGTAACGATCCCGCAATTGATCAGACACTCCATGGTGTACAGATCGTTACGACCGACTGCTTCGAGAAACACCGCCTCGCCTGTCTCGTGACGGACACAACCAGCTTTGAAGAGAAATTCCACTACCTCGGCACAATTGTGTTCCGCAGCATTTCCAAAAGCCCTTTCCATAGACTTCGGGGAGATCGACCCCATCGAGTACAGCAGCTTTATGACTTCGATGTCACAGGACTTCGCGGCCTCAGGAAAAGCATCGCTAATTACCCCAGGGTAAACGCCACCTTTGCTGAACAAAAACTTCAGTACACGAGCTTGATTAATGCGAGTTTCACTTAGACCACCTGCGTCTGCGATGGAACGAGTAAAGGCCACACTTATCACTTCACGCGAGAAGTCCCGCTTTCCATCGAGAAATTGTAGCATTTCAAGGTGACAGCCAATCGCTGCGACGCTGAAAGCCTCATCAAGAGAAAATGAAGAGGGTTCATAACCCTCAATGCCACAAAGATACTTCGCTGCTTCCATTTGGCCAAAGCACGCCGCTGTTTCGAACGCCAGGTAAGAGTCTCTACGACTGAAGACGTGCTTTGACTGCAGAAACCTCATTACCTCCAGTTGATTCCCGCGAGCCGCGCTCGTAAACGCCCTCCTAAGAGCTGGCGTCTCGAAAGTCTCCTTGTTGTAAAACAGCATGAAAACCTCCATTGGACCATACGCAGCGGCAGTGCACAACGCCGACTCAAAATTTTCACTCTTGTGCCCCCACTCGTGTGCGTGCAAGTAGTCGATTAATTTCCGTTTCCCATGTTTAATTGCGGTATCAAGAGGGCAAGCAAAAAGGTCGTGGCGGTCAGCACAGTCGAGTAAGTCAGCCCCGCAGCGATCGATTACGAGCTTGACGATGTCCAGACACCCACGAGAAACTGCGATGAGCATCGCTTCATACAGGCCGTCGATATCGCCAAGGTAGTGGAAATGAAACAATCCGTCAAACACTTGGAAATTGTCGTGCTCAGCTGCCCACTCGAACAATTTTCCCGGCTCGTTGCTCTCCTCGCACAGTACCCAAATCACCGCGTCGTCCTTGTTGCTCACAGCAAGCTCCAGCGCCTCCACCATGTCAAAGTCGAAGATTTCGTCTGGGTCATCCCCTTCAAACTCCCCCTCAAGGATCTCTCTGATGTACCACTGCGAAAGCAGGACTCGGACTGTCGTGGGGTGGCCCCCTGCCACTGCGTTGTAGAGAGCCCGTCGGCAGAGAGTAGTGGGCTCATAACCTCCTGCGACCCACCATCTATAAATGGCTTTGATCACGTCATTGTGTCCGTGAATAGCTGCAATATCAATGCCCTCGCACCCAACTTCGTCTCGGTCGTACTCGTCCTCGAGTTGGCCCAGGAGCGTCGTGAGCCACTCGATGTCGTTGGTGGCGGCTGCCTCCACTGCTGCTTCGTAGATGGTCATGGCGAACACGTCGATGCGTTTCAGAACGTGAGGAAGCGCTAGGATGGAATCGCCTCCCTCACACGCTTCTTCCGGCGCGCGTCATAGTCCCAGACCTCGTCGTCTCGAGCATGCTTCATCTCCTTTGTGCAACGTAAAACATAAGCACATACCCAAACACTTACCGAATTCCCTTTGTTATCACATTGTTAAAAAGGTACGTACAGTGGCCAGATATTTTGGCTGGTAAAAATTTTATGTAACTAATTAAACACGTTGATTGGCTAAAAACACCACTGAATGCCATAACAAATAGTACGCAATAACTAATGGAATGCGGTAGAACCTTTTGACTTCAAAAACACGATACTTAATTTAAATGACTTCAAAAACACGATACTTAATTTAAATCAAGTCAAGCCGTATCGCAATGGATCTTGGAGCGTCGCCGCCACCACCGCGCGCGGCTCCGACGGGGCTGCTCTACTGCCTCTTCCTTCGGTTGATGGAAATGGTCTTTGTCGCCAGCAGGGGGGAGATCGTGCATTACGAGGGCGAGGCTTGGGTCTCCTTGCGCACCATCACGAGCATGATGGTGCGGCGTTACTCGCAGTACAGACAGGAAGTGGTGCTGGCCAAATGGTTCGACAATGAGCTGCTGCAGTACGCGGGGGACGGGAAGTACAAGCTGGCCCACCATTTCGATGTGCATCATGGAGGTTATTTCGTCCGGTTGTCCAGGGGGCTGCTCAAGACGGTGGATGGGAAAACAGAGATCTTTGACACGGTGGCGAACAAGCTTTTGAAGGTCATTCTTGAGCAGAATACGACCCCCGTGGATGAGAATTGCGTTCTCCGAAAGAGAGAGGATCAACTGGTGTATAAGCCCGTTCCGAAAGAGGACAGAACGAAGGGGTTATACTTCCTGCAGCTCGCTCCGCTTTTGAATTTCACTCGAGAGAGAGGACACTTTATCTGTGGCAAGGTGGGAATGAGCTTGGCTTTGGGCGAACGAATCTACACCGAGAGCTTGACGAGTGGTCTGGGGAAATTTGGCAGGGTCGAGTGTCGATTCTACCTGCCTTTCAAGGACTCGACACCAGAAGATGTTCTCGAGGGCGCGGAGAAGAGATTGCTATTCCACCTTTTTAGGATGGGGCTCTCGTTTGTGTTCCGAACCGAAGAAGAGTTTTATCCAGAGATGGTATTGTATCACCCGAGTCACTTTGGATTGATCCGAGAGTGCTTTTATTTTGTGGCGGAAGAGTTCAATGATCACATCTCCAGGCAGTTGCCTTAAACTGAGCCAAATATCTCCAACAAAGAAGTCGACTGTGTTTGTAGTCGTTTGCATGAAAAGTCGGCGGCGCAGTACTGTCGATTGCGACTCAGGAAAAGCTGAACTCGATCAGAGGTATTCGGATACGCAGCTTTCGCGAGAAGTTCCTGTGAGTTGCACCCGCAGTTAAACAAAAGTTCCACAATGTAAATGTCTCCCCTCCCGGCAGCAGTGAGAAACGTTTGCTCGACCGACTTCGGAGGAACAGCGCCAGTCTTGTAGAGATACTCAACAACAGCAGCAGTGTTGAACATGACAGCGTTTTGAAATGCAACGTCCATCAGTTTGCTCGACCGACTTCGGAGGAACAGCGCCAGTCTTGTTGAGATACTCAACAACAGCAGCAGTGTTGAACATGACAGCGTTTTGAAATGCAACGTCCATCAGTTTGCTCGACCGACTTCGGAGGAACAGCGCCAGTCTTGTTGAGATACTCAACAACAGCAGCAGTGTTGAACATGACAGCGTTTTGAAATGCAACGTCCATCACATCGGATGAAATCGAGCCTTTTGAGAACAAGAAGTCCATGACGCTGACGCCACTGTAGATCGCTGCTTCTGGAAATAATTCACTGATGGCGTCGTCAGTAAAACATCCCTTGGCATACAAGAAGTCCAATACTCCAGCTTGATCACAAAGTCTTGCATGCTTGAGCCCTTTGTCCAAAGCTACACCCTCAAAAGTCTCGTTAACCAGGTCGAAAGAAATGTGAAACTTGCTGTCCAAGAACTTGACCATTTCAAGGTGTCCAGCAGCTGCAGCTACTACAAACGCCTCGTCAATTGACGTCACGGCCTCGTATCCTTCAACAGAACACAGGTATTCCACGGCCATTATCTGATCATGTCCTGCAGCCTTCACAAACGCCTTATCAAGCGAAGTAGCTTCTTCAAACTCGTATTTACTCTGTAAAAACCGCATGATCCCCAGTTGACTTTTGCTAGATGCACGCGCAAACGCCTTGTTGAGCACAGCAGCGTTATATCGTCCATCGTTATAAAACTGCTCAACAAGCTCCAACGGACCGTGCGTCGCCGCAGCTAAGAGCACTCCATCAAAATTAGACTCGTCGAAACCCTGATTGCCATACAAATAGTTGACGATGTCAGGTTTACCATTTCGAATGGCCACGGCAAGTGCGCATCCAGTAGCACTAGCCGCATCACGTGCACTGTGTAATTGCTTTCCACACTCAGTGTTCAGTAATTTCACAATATCGAGGTATCCACGTTCAATTGCATTTACCATTGCGTCGTGGTAATCATATAGATCCCCGTCTCTCTTGTCAAGGATAAGCTTGACAGCGTGCAGATTTCCATTGTCAACTGCCCACGGAAGCGATTTAGCGCAATTTCCTTTGTCACACAACACCTCAAAAATATCTTGTCGACCAGCATCTAGTGCCAAATTGAGCGGTTTTACATACCCAAAGTCATACAGGGAAAGGATACACTTGATAGTCTCTAGGTCTCCGCCAGCAACTGCCTTAACCAACCCTTGTTCACACACCCTTTCTGATCCACGCTTAGATGTTGCCCACCACTCAGCAGCCGCCTTAACCACGTTTACATGACCGTTTTCAGCGGCAAACTCGATACAATCGCAGGCCACATCGTCCATCTTATCGCGGAGTTGAGGAAGTAGTGTGTTGAGCCAATCGACCTGACCGGTGATAGAAGCCTCTGTTACTGCTGTTTCGATCGAGATGGAAAACAGGTCAATCAGCTTCATGACGTGAGGGAGCGAGCGAATCTCAAGTGGAAAGGGAATTCCTCCGAAACGCTTGTACTGGCGGGCAGTATAGCCAGCCTCTGTGTTTTTGTCAGCTTCTTTAATCTCAAAACCGCTGTGGTTGATGCATTTCGCAGTTGTGGCCAAGCTCCAAGAGTAGGTGAGAGTTTGTCTGAAAAATCGTAAAACTGTTGAAACTTTAGCGTATGTCGACGATTTCTGCATGCACGCTTGAGAAATAAATACACCCACTCTTGCACAAACACTCGACAACGTAAGCATCTCCTAAATCTGCAGCAACTATAAACTCCGATTCCACCTCCTCCCCTTGAGACAGCGCCGATCGAACAGAGGAACATAATCACGTCAGCAGTGTTGTCTTCAATTGCAGTACCAAACGCCCTGTCAACTACAGACGCTGAGACTGGTCCTGTGGTATACATGAACTTCATGACCTCCGCACAACTACGGCTCGCAGCACGGTAAAACAAGTACGCTACGTACCCAGGAGAAATGACACCCTTCGCGTACACAACTCTCATAACGCCCGCTTGATCAATGACAGGTGAATTTTTAGGATTCGTCATCCCGCAAACCAAATCCAAAAATGCACAATTCACCGTATCATCAGAAATGGTCTCACGGCGATCCAAGAATGTAACCATCTCCAAGTGACCACCACCAGCTGCGTTCACGAATGCATCCTCAATTGTAGTCAGTGAAGGATGGTATCCCTCAATTGAGTATAAATATTTGACTATATTCAATCGTCCGAAACGAGCAGCCCGGCTAAAAGCGCGGTCCATACAGTGAGAATCACAGAGCTGAGTAGAGCAAATGAACTCCATAAGCTCTAGATGCCCTTGGTTTGCTGCAGAAATCAAGAGTTTTTCCAGCGTTGACGTCTTCTGTTTTGCCGCATCGAAAAATAGCTTCCCCACCTCTAAGGCACTGAACGAAGATGGCACCGACAGCACCGACCCAGTCATCGCAGCGTCGAACCCGTTACTCGAGATCAGGTACTTCGCAATTTCCACATTACCAGCCTCAAGTGCAGCGATCAGGGGGCATCCGTTAATGCCTTGATCATCATCCAAATCGAACAGAGTCTCGTCAAATTGTTCCCTAAAAAACTTCACTATCTCGAACTGTCCATTGGAAGTTGCCAGCACCATAGCTCGGTGCATCGCCCACAGGTTGTCCTCTGTAAACACCTGGTTCGTGGCCAATGCCATAACCCCTTGAATATCTCCTTCGCTCGACGCTTTGAACAGCTTTCGAAGTGTGTAAAAGTCTCTTCGAGCAATTTCCACAAACGTATCGTTATCTCGAACGTCAGGCACCGTCTCAATGTCCCGATGGTTTGTGTTGTACATTTCTCCAAGAAAGCTGCACAATCTCTGATTGCTCCCATGGTAGGCATAACGTAGTGCGTGGCCACACCCCAGCACGAATTTGTGGGCGCTTGGGCGGTCCCACGACTCGAACGCGAGCCGAATCACAGCTCGCTTGCCACGAGCGGCACCTATTTCAGTCACGACTCGAGCGACATCGTCCATTTCGTCTTCAACTCTGGGTAAAAGCTCCTTTAGCCACTTGATTTGGCCCGTATCAGCAGCTTCCATGACTGCTTCAATAGTTGTCATGGCGAAATCATTGATGAGTTTCATGACATTTTGGAGGAGACGGATATCGGAGGGGAATCCTATCCCTTTAAGGCGTTTAAACTCGCGAGGAGCACACGCAGCATCTTCTTCTTCTTCATCGCTGCTGTCTTCTTCTTCTTCTTCACTGAGATCGTCTTCTTCTCCTTCTTCTTCACTGAGATCGACTTCTTCACTGTCGTCTTCTTCTTCTTCACTGTAACTGTCTTCACCTTCTTCTTCCTCGTAGTCGCTGTTCTCTTCCCTCTTCTCTTCCTCCTCCATGGCTTCTCGGGTGCGCTTGTTCATCGCTTCGATATTTCTTGACTGGGATCTCTAAAGCGAATAAAATGGTAAATTACTTACGGGCTGTCTGATAATAAATGACGAGTTGTATTAATACAGCAACAGCAACTTGGGAAGTGTACCATCTACATCTTATTACGAGTTATGAAATGCAAAACGGACTGGTCGGCCGTGACATCAGTGAGTAAGCTAGTGAAGCTCGAGTCTCTCTACATCGGAAGGCTAATCTATCTATTACCTGTGCTGGACAGCTTAGGTTGTAAGGTACTGGTCCAAGGACTCGCCTGAGATGTCCTCGATCTGTTTAATCACGCGGTGGCACGTCTTTTCCACCTCGTCGTTCGTGTCCTCCATGAGCTCAGCCAAGAACGGAATACTCTCCGGCAGCATGGCCAGGAACTCGTCACCAATCACCTGGTAGCACTTCTCCACCGTCACCAACGCTGCTAGACGCACCGGTGGGCAGTCCCCGCGAGACTTCATCAGTACCGCGTAGTGCAGCGGCTTCCACAGAAGGTCGCTCTTAGCCGCCCACGCCAAGTTCGCCAGGCATGGCGCCACGGTCTCAAGCACAAACTCGCGCATCGAGGTGTCGTACTGCAGCACGTCCAGCACATCCACCAGCGGCGTGAGTACAACAACGAACTGGTCCTTCTCCATAAAGCCGTCGTTATCGTGCACGAAGCAGCCATCCAGGGCGCGCACCACCGTAGTCAGCAGCAGCGTGTTACGCTCACGATCAGCCTTGGCATCGACAGTAGAAGACGCTCCCAGCTTTGCCTTCTTAGCAGGCGGTTCATCTTCACTAGCGAAAAAGTCGTCGTCGTCTTCACTTTCACTGTCCTCAGAGGACCGTGGGGGCTTCTGCATCAGCACCTTGCGGCTCTCACGGAGTGCCGACGTCAAGAACTCCAACACGTGAGCGTAGTAAGGCACGAAAATGCCACGCAAACGTTCCGAAAGCTTCACAACCAGCTTGAAGAAGGCGATCTTGCGCGAAATGTCACCAGTCTTGCCAGACGACGCAACGCGAGTCTGTGCCCACTCAGCCAACTTCAGGAACAACGGCTTCAACTGCTTCTCGCTCAGCTTCAGAATGAATTGCAGCAGGCATTCCAGGACTTCATCCTCGACCGCATCCAGATTCTGAAGCTTTGACGCGTGCACACGGCGAGCGTCAAGCGCCGTGACGAAAAAGCGCGCAAACGAAGGCAAGTGCTTTCGAATAGCCGGCAAATCCAGGTCGTTCACGACTGTACCAACGACTGAGAACAACCGGGTCACACTGGTGTCGCTCTGTAGAGTAAGCACATGCTCATACGCACCAACCAGGTTCGGAAGAAGTTGGCGCAACTCCACGTGATTGCACAAATTCAAGAAACAGCAGTCCACAGACATCAGCACTTCGGCGTTCGAAGGAGCAGTTGATAGGACGGCTGGTGTCAGGAGTGCGCGGATGATGGACGGCAGATATGGCCCCAGGAACTGCGGAATCTTGCTCGTAAACACCTCCAACGAGGCCAACAGGCACTGAAGAACTGCCTTCGTGCCACTAACAGCACCAGCTGACGAGCAATACTCAATTCCACTAAGCAGGCGAGGGAAGAACTTCGGCAGAAGTGGGAAAACAACCGGACCGACCGCACGGCAGATAGATGACAGACACACGAAAGCACACCCGAACAAGTGTAGTGTCATCGGTGGCGAATTCACAATGTCTTGGTCAACGTACTTGACAACAGTCGGAAGAATCTGCTGGAAACGCTTGGTGTGGTCTGCAGCAAAGTTGCGTGCTAAAATGTCAACACTAAGCAGTGCTGTCTGGATATTAACGCTGTTCTCGGATCCGTCAGCGTTCTGAAGGATTGAGTCCAGCTCGTCCAGCATGTCGATAAAGAGCAGAGCTTCACCCGACGTAAGCGAATCGCGCTCCTCCTGAAGACGTTCGTTGAAAAGCTGCATCGCTTTCTTGCGTACCAGGCTGTTATCGTGATGCAGCAACTCACCTATAACCGCAACAAAACCCGGTGTTGACAGAAGCTGTTGAAGCGCGCCGAGAATTTCAATAGATTCAGCAGCCAGTGCAGTCCAGAAACCGCTTTCATCGTCGTGAAGAGATTGTTCACGAGCAACACGACGGAAGTACAGAAGGTCGAGCTGTGCCAGCATCAAATACTGGTGTTGCAGCACATCAACATCTTCGTCATCCTCTGCGTGACCACGTTCACTCTCGTAGCTGAGGATTTTGTGGTGCAACTCACGTGCGCGCAAGTGTGCAGTCACAAACTTCAGCAGAGTCGAGTTGAATTGGCGAGACAACGCGTTGGAACCTTGCAAGCGCGCGTCCAGTACAAAGTGTTCGTATTCTACATCATCTTCGTCTTCATCCATCTCATCAGTATCTGTGTCCGCATCTTCAATTACATGCGGCAGTAAGTCACGCGCCATACGAAGAACCATCACGAGAGATGACACTTGTTCCGAGCAGTCAAAACTGAAGCACAAGTTGTGAGCAAACTGAATCCGCTGTCGTTGGACATCTAAATCCTCCACGACGGCAGCCTGCTGCAGTAGCGCAACAGCGCAGTAGGGTAGGAGTTCGCTTCCAAGAGACCTCACAACCACCTCAAACAAAGCTTCACGTTTCCCCTTCGGGATCTGGGTGAACGCATCCACGAAAAGGCCAATGAATCGCTGCGGGGTAATCAATGCACCAATTTTCTGGTTCTTGCCAGCGATGATATGCGGTACCACCGCCTTGATGATCGTCTCCAGCACATAAAACGAATACTCGTCCTCATTGCGAATAGATCCAGAACTGATGAAGCTGAGGATTTTGTCCAGCGATGTAAGGACACTAGCCGAGTGAAGGTTCACCAACGAACTGATGAACAGCACAGCCTCGTTGCGCGTCTGGGGAGACGAGGTACGACCCAGACACGTTAGCGTGTGCTTGACGAGTAGTTCGGGCTTCACGTCCGCAACGACGTGCTTTCCAGCCTTAGTCAATCGTTCACTAGCTTGAATAGTCGACGAGGAGCTGACTTCACAGACGCGACGCAAGCAGCTGAACAACACCTGCAGGATGTATTCCGAGACTACACTCTCGTGCTTCGGGTCGCAAAACAGAGCCAACACGTTCGCCAAGCTTGTCAAAAGCTTACTGGTGTCATCATCCGTTTCCGAAAAGCTGGAAGCACTGTCAACCTTGACAACCAGTACTTCGAGAATACAGCTCAGATCTGAGAACTCAACTGGTAAACTGAGCGTATCCTCCAGCAGTTGCACAAAAATGCTGAAGCTGATCGGCAAGGTGTTCAGGCACTGGATAACCTTTGAGGCAACGGCTTCGTCGGCAACGATTAGCAAACGAAGCAGCTTAGCGACAAGTACATGTCGGGACACATCATCCAGAGCCTCGTAGAAAGTAGTAGTCAGATTTGACAACGTGAAGACTTGCAACTTTCGCAGGTGCGCAACGACACTCTTTTCGGAGCGTACAACAGCAAGCAAGGCATTCAGGTACTCCTTGGAAACTAAAGCCTTTCCTTTCTTCGTGGTCTTGACAGCGACATCCGTATCCAGATAGTGGCCGATAAAGGCAATCAGCAGCTTAACCGTGGCATTGCTAGCACCAGTTATTGAGCAACCGTCAAGTGCCTGCAGAAAGAAATCAACAGACTGCAGCCAGAGCGAGGATTCCTTGACTGGAGCCAGCAAATCGAGAAGCTTCACTGCGATGGGCATTTCATCGCTGCTCGCAGACGACACAAAGTCCATCACCAACTGATAAAACTCTGAGCTCTCTCCGTGAGTACTATAAGTGCCGCAAAGCGAAATAACCGAGTTGGGATCCATGAGAATATCTTGCTTCGCTTTCAAAAAGAACCCAGTAGCCTTCTGAAGCACCTTTAATTTCGCTGATTGTGAAGATTGCACAGATTTACCACTCGACAAGACCCACCGATCCAGACAGGCAATCGCAGATTGACGCACTGTCTTGCTAGAATCTGAAAGTGCCACCATGACAACCGGAACAACGTGGACAAGCGGCTTCAGCTCCTCGCTCGACTCGGAATACGAATAACCTTCAAGAACAGCAGAAATGATGTCCAGTGCACGAGTTTTAGCCAAAACCTTCAAAACGCTGATTGCGGGAACATCCTCTGTGACTAATCGAGCCATTGCTGGTAAAAGTTCGACCTCCAAATCACCATGGAACAGATTCAGCAGGCATTCTTGAATGCGAATAAATATGGGGGTCGGCGACTGTAACAGAGTTGAAACACAGGCATCAAACTCATCACGGGATACAGCAAATATGTCGTACGCAACCTCGGACAACTTGGTGGCAACGTGCACTGCATGCGCAATTTGCTCTTCAGTAGCGTTTTCCTCACACACCGACACAAACTCCTTCTTCAGAATAAAGCGGTAAGATTGGTCCAGCGACACCAGTTGTTCCTTCGTCTTCTTTGTCTTCGACTTCTTCGACGTCAGTTGAATACGAGCACTTGAAAGGACTTCAATCAGAAACGAAGTAAATGGCTTTTCAAGAAGATCCGACTTGTGTGACCAACTCAAGCAGTATGGAAGCAATCCCGGGACATCTCCAGCAAGAGTGTGACCGAAGTTTTCCGCCAAATCGCCAATTGTCTTGCTGGATTTCTTGGACGCCTTGGCAGACTTTGCGCCAAAGGGGTGGTCGAGCGCGGACATCCAACTCCATACTGTGTCAACAGAAATTGCAGCGTTCTTACTCGATTCTCCTTCCGTGATGAGCGAAACGAACACAGTGAGCAGTTTCTCGTCAACGTCCGATGACGCATTCTTTCGGAAATGCTTCAGGGCAAAATCAGCAATTGCCTCCGCGACCGATGATTGTCCACGGTTTGACCACTTCCGCAGCGCCTGAACAATCGCATCAAGCATTTTCTTTTTTGTGCTCAGGCTCATGATAAGGTCACCCAGAGAGCTAGTAACCATAAAGTTCGCGATGCGCTTGCTGTCGTCCAAAACACGGCGCAGAAGAACATCACCGCTCGTAAGCACCTGATTATCGTCGGTGCCTTCTGTGGCATCATTCATCTTTGCTAGCGAAACCAACGCCTGGTATCGGATGTGTTCAGTAGGGTGGTCCAACGCTAAAGCAAGCGATGTGTTCGCGTCTGTGTGAGAAGGCACAAAGTGTGCTGAGTTAGCTACGTTTTCAAACGTCTTGGTGAGGAACAAGTTAAGCTTCTCATCTTCCTCGGACTTTTCACCCTGCTGAGAAAGAAGGCCGTTCACGACGACGTCCACCTTAATAGCATTCTTTTTGCTCAACGCCACCAGAACCTGTGAAATCGCCTGTACACGCTCGTTGTCCATCGAGAACGCCTGCTCTTGAGCCTGTGCCAACAATGTCTCCACCAACTCTTCCGTAAACTCATCAGCCACCGAAACGCTCTCAATCAACGTCGTCAGCAGACGCAGGTACTCGTCATCCGTAGACTTCATGTGTTGGGTCAAGAAAATCGTCAGCACCTGCACAAACTTGGCCGACTCGTAGTTGGACGTCGCGTCGCGCAGGAAATCCGCTGCATTCTCCATTTGCACCAGGTGCTTGCCAGCGCTGCTCGATAACTTGAACGAGGGCTGGGTCTGCGCCAAGAAAATCACGCACAGCAGCGCGTTCATTTGTGCTCCGGCCTGGGCGTGTTTCACCAGGGACTTGACAAGAGCGTCCACCACCTTGTCCGTGAGCGTGGCCTTGGACGCCAGCTTGGTCACGATCATGTACGCGGAGGACTGGAGCTCCGGGAAGCTCGTGCTCTTGAGCGCCGTAAGTAGGTGCGGGATGAGCCAGCGCAGCATCTTCTCCGTGACGTTACCCTGCTCGAGCATCTGCAGCACCACGAGCGTGTAGAGCGACGTGAGCTTGGGGTTGCTGGCGCCGATCCGCGTGGCGGCTGAAAAGACGAACTCGATGACGGACGACTCGTCGATGGCGCGCTGCACGAGCGCCGAGCGCAGCAGCGGCGTGCCGTGCGCCTTGACGGCCAACAAAAACTCCCAGCGCGTGTTGTGAATGTGCAGGATGCGCACCATGCGCACGAACCACGAGCTCTCGTGGTAGGCCACAATGGTGGCCATGACGGCGTCCACGTTGTAGCGGTGCACCTCGTAGCGGCGCACGAGGAACTCGAGCACCTTGTGCGTGGCGCCCAGCAAAAAGTAGGCGCTGAGCGCGTCCAGGAGCTTGTGCAGCGCCGCGTTGAGCTCCGGCTCGTCCTGCTTGCTGCTCTGCGCGCGGTGGAAGTGGATGCGCTGGCGGCTGAAGAGCTTGGCCACGCCCGCGTCCTCGTGCAGCTCCTCGAAGCGCGCGTCCAGCTGCTTGAGCTCCAGGAGCCCGTTCCACGCCAAGTTGTACACCGTCTCGTCGTCCAGGCACGCCGCCTCGCGCTGGTCGTACAGGAACGTGTCGGCGCGGCGCTTGCTGCCGGCGCCGGCCTCGCGCAGCTGCTGCAGCTGACTCGCTAAGGCGCTGCTGGCCATGGCAAGAGTGATGGTCGCGTCCTGTCAGGCAAAACCTCTTCTGGGCCAAGCCGCTTCGAAAATACTTGGCCTCGGTATGCCCAAGGCAATCAACGGCCGAATGACTGGCGCCGAGCGCCTCGAACCACGTCGCGTGTATAGACGGGACGGCAATAGTATTGCCAATATATTGGCGGCAAAGTATTGGCGGGGGACGAAGCTGCGGATGAACACAGTACCCGCGTTCATGAAGCGACCTGAGGGCGCAATTGGGGAGGCAATCGGTCATTGAACCGCGATCTGTAGTGGCAACAGTGCTTGGACCCGAGGCCTGAAGGAAACAGTAGCAGCAAGAGAGGGTCCTTGTAGCAGTGAGTTGGTGAAAGCGCTGTCGGCTGAGAGGATCCTAATGGTAACTTTTCACGACGAGCTTGATGGTTCCGTGTACGGTTGAGAGCAGCTTGGACGAGTGGTTTATACCAACCTCCACAACGCACAACAGCTTCAGTCTGTGTTGTCTACGAGTGGGTATTTGTTGTCTGCGCCAATAACGTGGTCTTTGTGGTCAAATTGACGCCTTCTGATGCTAGTCGTCGTAGCCATATTTGTGCTTTCCTTTCGCATGAAGCACTAGCATTGGCAGCCTTCCCTTGACATCCCAAGCAAGCAATACTTGACGTCCCAAGCAAGCAATACTGGTGCTGTTAGGATATCTGTTAAACGGCCCTACCCCTATTCATCGTTGAAGTACGGTCGCCCTCACTCTGGAAGCTGCTCCCCCCTTTGACGATGAAGGTGCCGGCGGTGCGTGGAGTGCTGTCGGCAATGGGCAAGACGACGATGACGAGGGCGATGGGGTCCGCAGCTGCTGCGTCTGGGTATCCGAGCTTCGTGAAGATCGTGGAGGTGGGGCCTCGAGACGGACTGCAGAACGAGAAGACGCTCGTGTCGACGGCTGACAAGGTTAAGCTCATCAATCTGCTGTCGGACACGGGCTTGTCGGCTATCGAGGCCACGTCTTTTGTGTCCCCCAAGTGGGTGCCGCAGGTGAGCAGTGGAAGTGGTGGGTGGAGGGGGATTGGTGTTGACTTGGAGGCGGTGCACTGCAGATGGCCAACAATTCCGACGTTCTGAAGGCCATCACACGCAAAGACGGCGTGTCGTACCCCGTTTTGACACCGAATATTAAGGTGCGTGTTGTGGATCAGTGAATTGCTGTGTAGTGGTGTGTTTACGCGGTTGCGTGACGCTTGTGCAGGGCTTTGATAGTGCTGTGGCCGCTGGAGCAAAGGAAGTGGCGATTTTTGGAGCTGCGTCGGAAGCTTTCAGCCGGAAGAACATCAACTGCTCGATTGAGGAGAGTCTGGAGCGCTTCCGCCCGGTTTGTGAGAAGGCAGACAGTCTAGGAATCCGTGTCCGTGGGTAGGTGGAGCGATGGGATGGAGAAGTGTCAATGCTGGGCTCCACTAACCTGTCTTCAACGTGTAGATACGTGTCCTGCGTACTGGGGTGTCCGTATCGAGGACCCGTGGAACCTTCTGCTGTCGCTGCGGTTGCTCTGAAGATGCTCGAGATGGGCTGTTACGAAGTGTCTTTGGGCGACACCATTGGTGTTGGCAACCCCGGTAAACTTGAGACGCCCTTTAACTCGATGGAATATCAATTGCAACTAACACACTTGTGTTGTTATTGCTGCACAGCATCTACATTGGCGATGCTGCGGGCCACAAAGCAAGTCGTCCCGGTTGAGCGCCTCGCAGTGCACTTCCACAACACCTACGGCCAAGCGTTGTCCAACATCCTGATCGCGCTGCAGGTACGGCACAACTTCTTGTCCAGCTTCAATTATTGCCAGCATCGTTGACTCACACAATACTATTTGCCATGTACAGGAGGGTGTTGCTGTAGTGGACAGCTCCGTTGCGGGTCTTGGTGGCTGTCCCTACGCTAGTGGGGCGTCCGGGAACGTGGCTACTGAGGACGTTTTGTACATGGTGCACGGTCTGGGCATTCAAACGGGCGTCAACCTCCAGAAAGTGATGGCAGCAGGCGAGTTCATCACGGATCTTCTGGGTCATCAATCGCACTCGAAAGTGGCGCTGGCCTTAGGTCGAAAGTCTCCTTCCAGCCGTCTCTAAAATCCACAAGCGCGTAAGCACATCAACCGAATCGTTGTGGTAATCGCCTTTTCATCCGATAAAAACGCGTTAAATGCCCGTTTCTACCAATCAACCGCATTTCTCCAATTCGCTTCCTCCTAACTTAATGGGCAGCTCCAGCTCCAAGAACAGGCAGCACGCGTCCTCAAGCGCTGGGGCTGGCAGCGGCGCCGGAGCGAGCGGCGTGCGGGCGCAGATCACGTCCAAAGATAAGGCCATCCTGGACCTCAAGAACGCCCGCGACCGCCTCAAGAAGTACCAGGCGCGACTGGACATCGAGGCCAATCAACTGCACGACAGCGCCAAGCGACTGCTGCAGGCTGGCAAACGGGACCGCGCCAAGCTGGCGCTGAAGCTCAGGAAGTACAAGGAGCAGCAGATGCACCAGGCGGACGAGCACTTGATCCAGGTGCTGGGGATGCTGGACACGGTGGAGTGGGAGACGCAGCAGCTGCAGGTGTTCGAAGGGCTCAAGGCCGGCAACTCGATCCTCAACGCCATCCACAAGGTCTGTGGCTGTTCTGCGAGGGTGTTGGTGCTCGACGATGTCGTGCATTGTACGTCGAGTTCTCGGTTGTGATACTAATGATTGTGGCGTTGAATATTGTTGCAGGAAATGACTGTTGAAGCTGTCGAGGAGCTCATGATGGAGACGGAAGAGGCCCAGGCGACGGCAAATGTGCGCGATGCAATCTGTAGCTGCTGGTTGTCAGCTGGTCTCATTCTTGTGTGTTGTCTTGCACTGATGTTGTTGACAGGAGATCAGCAGGATTATTGGGGGCAGTCTGACCGTCGAGGACGAAGACGCCGTGCTCAGCGAGCTGGCCGAGATCGAGAAACTGGAAGCGGAATCACTCTCTGCAGCGATGCCCGAGGCCCCTTCCACTGCACTCGAAGCAGGTGCGAACCAAGCTTTCTGCAATGATGTCGCCCACGAGAAAACTAATTTGTATTCCTACGCAGCGGATATCTCTGTGGAAGTCACAGCACCAGTGGCAGACGGAGTCAAATCCAAGTGTCGCGCGGTCAAGATTCAAAAGGAGGCCGTCGCGATTTTAGGGTGACGCAGTACAATGCAGATTTTGTAGTCGAGCCATATCAAGGGACTTACCTATCACCGAATTGTATCTTTTGCATCATGTTTGGTATCTGCGACACCTCTATATTTGTGCTCCATACAAACTCCCACATTAAATTGGTCCATAAAAAGTAACCCACGCTCCCGACGGCCTATTCCGACGTCCGGGTCATTCGCCAAACGTCTCGGAGACCACCAAACCTAGCAGCTCTACCAGACTCCGTCCTCTCCCGAAGTCGGACGGCTCCATCTCACCCACAACTCGTTCCTCCCATTACGTTTACAGCGCAGTAATTCAACCGACGGATCTCCGACTTTTACCAGTTCATGCTACCCACGACCCCCACGATCTCAGTCCCACATGACTGCGAGTTCTTCACGCCATGGTGCGACCCCGCGTCCTTCTACCTGTACTTGATCATGTCCCTCGTGCTCATCTGTGCAGCAGGAATGATGGCGGGACTCACGATGGGGCTCTTGTCACTGGATATGCTCAACATGCGCATCTTGGAGATGGAAGGCTCGGACGAAGAGAAGCGATACGCCAAGCAGGTTCTACCGGTTCTTACCAAGCACCATTTGCTACTGGTGACGCTGCTCATTGTCAATGCAAGTGCCAACGAAGCGCTCCCCATTTTCCTCAACAAGTTGGTGCCGGAAGCAGTTTCCATCCTCTTGTCAGTCACGTGCGTGCTGCTCTTTGGAGAGATCATCCCGTCCGCGGTCTTTACCGGTCCGAATCAATTGAGGATTGCAGCCATGTTGTGCCCTTTTGTCAAGGTGCTGATGGCCCTCACGTGCCCCATCGCGTACCCGATCAGCAAAGTGCTCGACATGTGGCTCGGGGATGACCACGACCCGGCGCAGTACAAACGCAAGGAGATCAAGGCTTTGGTGACACTGCAGCGGGAGAACGACGCGGCCAGGAGGTCGTTTATTGACCACATGCTCCAGTCGCAGCACGTTGAAGACACGCCCACTCACTCGCACACGGTGACGACCATGTCTGCCATTGGAGACAAGCAGCCGCTGCTGACGCCGCACTCACTGTACGAGGACTCGGCTCAAGGCACGAGGCTGCACGTGGATGAAGTTACGATTATCCACGGTGCTCTGGACCTGGCCTCCAAGACGGTCACGGAGGTCATGATCCCTATGGCCGACGTGTACATGCTGGAACTCGACACGGAGCTGTCTCCGGACATGCTCGCCAGTGTTTTGGCCTCTGGACACAGCCGTATCCCGGTGTATGAGAAACACAAGTCCAACATTGTGGGTTTGCTTCTCGTCAAGAAGCTTATTGTGTTGGACCCTGATGATCGCCGTCCCATCAGAGATCTCATTTTGCGCAAGCCCATTTTGGTGGGGCCCAAGGAATCATGCTACGCCATCCTGAACGAGTTCCAAAAGGGTCGCTCGCACATTGCTCTCGTCACTCCTGATGTTGACAAGGTGCTGAATTATTGGCGCTCCGAGGAAGAAATCCCAGAATCTGTCGTGTTCGAGGGCATCGTGACCATCGAAGACGTCATTGAGGAGCTCATTCAGGAGGAAATTGAGGATGAGAGCGACGTGTACGTCCATGATATCGTCGACTACTGGCAAGCTCGTTACCGCAGGGTCGTCAAAGGTACGGGCTCGGCCTTTGTAAAAAAGCGCCTCCGTCTTCTAGCCGACCGAGCCCGTCGTCGCGTTAAAAGCCGTCGCTCAAAACAGGCCGCAGAAGCTGCAACTGCTACCTCCATGAAATCGCCCGGCATACCGCAGCTTGACGCTCCTATAGAGGTCAAGGTGGTGTCCGAGAAGACCCCACTGATCTCGAATCCGTAAGTTAGATTCAACGGCGCTACGGAACGTCAACAGCATGAAGACGATGCCTCGTTGCTGTCTGTAGCTCGTTGCTCGCCATAAACAGTCGTGTGTACAAATGCAAAACAAACTCGGTTGTATTGTCCTGCAACCTGTTGTTTGAAAACGTGAGATGACACTTCAAATATTTTTTCAGCTCCAACGTAATGGAATACATGTACGTAGTAGATGAAAGTGCTTCACCCCTTCACATGGCAACTACGATCTTCCTAAAGAAGACGATGCAAGCTCATGACCACACCGACGGGTGCCCAGCAAATCAAAGCCGGAGTGATTGTTGCCGCCGTCAACAACAACGCTACCAAAGGCAGAACAGTACAAGTTCACGTGAAATTGCATCGTCTCAAACGGTTGTGGGGCATCTCGGCTTCAATGAAAAAGACATTGCTAGCACCTATCGAATACGAGTATCCTCTACTTACTGCTAGCAAAGGTGAGACTCGCATTGAGCAATTGGGCTCTCAAAACCATGAGCACTGATCATTTATAACAATCAAATTTCGATTACGACAGACTTGCCACCCCCATCCAAAGTCGAGATCCCAGGGATGAGGTCCTTAGTGAAGCTGAGTAATACGCTTCCCTGTTGTGACGAGGGTCTACCTAGACAGCGCGTGGTGACGAAGAAATTCTTGTATGTAGAGCAACTCTTTGCACCAAGATTTGGTCCCAGCTCACGTACGGACATGTACACGATGCAGGGGTGACCTCTCTTTTTCCTGAAAGCCAGTTGTCAAACTTCCTGTTCGAGCGGCGCGCTTTGATCCGCCCCAACGAACGAGCACTCTACAATTATTCACGTGAATCACCGAACTACGAAAAGTGTCAACCTCCGATGAAGATCCGAGTTTTCGTTGGGATCGCTGTCACCTACCTCGCCTCCACTCAAGCTTTAAAGCTGCAGGTGGAGGAGACGACGCCAACATCGCAACTCGAAATTCAAAAACAGCAACAGCAGCAGCAACTTCCGATCTCAACTCGTACGCCGGAGACACCGACCCCAACACCGGCACTCAAGACCCCTACTCCGACACCAGCATTGGAAACGCCAACACCTACACCAGTACTGGAAACACCGACGCCAACACCTACACCAGTACTGGAAACACCGACGCCAACACCAGTTGCAGAAACTCCTGAGCCAGTGAGTGAAGCACCGACACTGGTACCAACACCGACGACCCCATGGGAGGCGAAAACTATTCCTCACAAGGACGTAGTGCCGTTCAAGCAGCCCGAACCTGTCACGATCTCGGAAAAAGCTGGTGTGAAGTTCAAACCTCAGCTCCACATTTCAAACGGCTGTCATTCGTATCCTGCGGTGAACGAAGCCGGAGAGACGAGTGGTGGTCTAAAACCCACTGGTGCGCCTAGCTCTAAATGCAAGGGCTCAGGGTGGGGCTCGCAGGTTTACGGTCGCTCGACCTGGTACAGTGATGTCTGGGCCATTATGTACTCATGGTACTTCCCCAAAGACTCACCTTCATCAAAATTTGGACACCGTCATGACTGGGAGCACGTCATCGTGTGGATAGACAATCCCGATGTGGCTGAGCCCAAGATCCTGGCTGTCACGCCGTCGGCTCATAGTGGCTATTCCGCTCAAGTCCCCCCGGACGCCGACAAGGTCAACGGTACCAGCGTCATGGTCAACTATGAGAGCAAGTGGCCGGTCAACCACGCGCTCGGAAGCACGACCAAGGGCGGTGACTACCAGGACCTCATCATGTGGGACCAAATGACCGACTTGGCTCGGAAAGCCCTTAACGACACGAAATTTGGCGCTGCTAACGTGCCGATGAACGACTACAACTTCCTCAAGAAACTCGGCAAGGCCTGGCCGTTTGCGAAGTAGAGTTTTAGAGATCAAAGTCATCTGTTCTTAGCATTTTGCTTCGTATCGCTCTAGCATTATCAGAGTTTTCACGTTCCGCCACAGTAACACGAAGATGTTACGAGTACAGATCTGTAGTTACCCCCCCTCGCACACACACACCAAAGTAATGATTTTCGGGATTAACTGAGTGATGACGCTGGTCGCCTTGTTTGTGAAGGTCTGTTCAAATTGTGTGACGAATGAAACCCCTAAGTATTCCCCCTCACACATATTATATCATCGTGCTCAACCTCACCCTAGGATGGAATACGTAAAATATTGAAGAAGTGCCATTTCGTGAGAACATGATATAAAGGAATCGTCCTGTCTTGAAACGAAATGCCCACTTCTTACTTGGTGGACAAGTTATAGAGCTGGAGCGCAAAAGCGAGGAGGCATCATTACCAGTAAAAAAATATCCGCGCAGCAAAACGATTAGCAGACCAAATAATTCTTCATGTTACAGCATTTACGATGGCAGAAAATTGAATCCTACAATATCGTAGGGATTAAACACTGAACTACATTCGTTCTTTGTTTGTCCGTCATTGGAACTGATGTGCCAGCATTCGTACTAGGATATCATACGCAGTAAATTCTTTGAATCGAATTGACATATTTTCATATTTCCAACACCTGCACGGAGGATGAAGAAGGATTTTTTTAAAAGCCCCGTAACCGGTAGCGCTGGATATTGTGTTTCACCCTACCTCGGAACTATATCCCTAGAAATCACCCCCAATCTAACGATTTCTTAAAAATAAATATTTCAGAATACATGTACAAGTGCTGGTAACACTTACTTCGAAGTACTTAAGTATTGTTTCAACCATCCCGGTTGCATCCAGAAAGAGCACGACAGGCCAGTGAGGCAAAATACCTCTCTGTTGTCAGGAACAGCTCCGCGGCATTTGCATTAAACTGCTTCGATTCATGAAGGAAGCATCCTTTCCCCCACTTCGATTAGTACGTTGTTATGGATTCGTTGGAAAAAAACGGGAAAAACACCGTGATAATAGCACAAAATCTAGTAAGACGGAGGGTGATTTGTTAGTTTTACGAAGGATGTTTTATTGTGAAAACCATTTTCTTATCGCTTGTTCTAGGCGTTAAACACCGGCGAAACCTGAACGGTGCCACACTTTTCCAGCAACGAGCAACAATTTGCCACGAATGAAGTGACAGATAAACACAAGGACGGAATAGTAGATATTCGATGCGCTGGAGGCAGCTAACTGTAATGGAGACATCAAATTCTAGGCGTTGGAAGGTTTTGATCTTAACCTTTCATTTGCCACTGGTGCATTCTCAATTTAGTCCAAGCAATTGCGCGAGTCCAGGTTAGTAGCCTTGCATTACAGTTCAGCTGTGCGTGCAAAGTGTAAATCATGTCGTAGATTCTGTGCCCGTCGATCCGATGTACCAAGTGTCAAAAAGTGTGGCCCGGAAAACTGATGTACCTGTTGCTTTACGCGGAAACACCTGCGGAGTCCGGCTAGCGATTCAATTCCCGATCTTTCATCAGATGGGGTGCTGTCGACGGGTTTGTTGGTAGGGTACAGTAGATTGCTCTGACTGAGAGTATCAGTTACGATGTGAGATAGCAATAGAGTATCTTGTCATGCTCGGGCGATTTTTTAATTTATTGTATTGCAATAGGAAGGCCTGGCATCGAGTTTGTGCTTCCCAATAATTAAATTGGTATGAGAAGCGAAACATTAAAACATATCGTCTATAGTCCCTTCGGGTCTGGACCTGTATTGCTCTGCTAGTACATGTACGTAATAGCCACAAAGCAGACACAAGTGGGAGAGTTACGCTGCAGTTAAGTTTGTACATATGCTATCGACCACCAGGATTATTATCTCGAGTTTCTTGAAGTAGAACTCCTCAGAGACACTTTATATATCAATGTGCATGTTGTGATGGGGGTCTTGTATTTCATCTTCGAATCCACCCCCACCCACCGACACATATACCACAAGGCAATGTAAGTGACAACATGGAATTGGAGAATGAATCAAAAGAATGGGTAAACGTTGGCAACCAAACGACGTCGAGATCGGAGATTCGGCTACTGCACAGGAACAACCGGTCAAGACCTGTCTCAACGAATGGTACTCAATCACCAGGTGTTAATGGTACAGTTGTGTATTTGTTGGCCGAGGCTGGTGTCTGGTAGTGAGCATTCACCTTGGATGCTTCTTTTTGTATGCCTTCATTTGAAGTTTCTCACAATGGGCTGGTGGGTAAGTCTATGCCACAATCAGGTCTGCACAGTTTGTAGTAAAGAGAGCCCATTGCCCGATCCCGAGATACAATGTACAGTTCTTTTAGTCTTGACCGGTGGCCACACAACACTACAGTTTGGCAACGCTGTGTACGTATGTACCACGGCAACCAAGCGGATAGACGAACAGCAACATGAACTTGGCTCTCCAGCGTGGAGTCATGGCGCTGCAGCAGGGCAACCACATTTCTCAGTTTGGATTTTCCACTTTGCCACTCAAATCAACTCTACGACGATGAAGACTTTTGCATTGCCATTCCTGGTACTTGCCGGCCTTGCGGCTAGTTCGGTATCTGCTGCCGATGTTGATTGCAACGGACCTAATGCACGAACTGTTCCACCGACCGGTGCTATCGTCGTCGATGCTACTGGTGTGTACAACGGCAGCTTCCACAACATTACGGAGGCGGTGGCCACCATCCCCAACACGACGGACGAGCACACTCTCTTCTTCTTCCCGGGTGTCTACCACGAGCAGGTACTCATCTCAAAACTTGAGAGGACCGCTTGTTCTTCAGGGCTACACGTGTGACACGACTTCGTACGCCAAGAACCAAGTGACGATCACCCAAGCCAAGGCTCAAAAGGACATTCCTCCCGAGATCACCAGTGGCCGCAATGACCTCACTAGCACGCTGCGTCTCAAGACGAACAAGGTGAAGGTGTACAATCTCAACGTCGCCAACACGGCCGGCAAAATCGAAGAGCTCGGTCAAGCGGTGGCAACGATCATCGAGGGTTCTGACTACGGCTTCTACGCGTGCAACCTCACGAGCTACCAGGATACTCTGTACGCCAACAAGGGTCGTGAACTCTTTGCCAAATCGTACATTAGTGGCGCTGTCGACTATGTTTTTGGTACCAAGGCTCAGGCGTGGTTCGAGTCGTGCGATTTCGAGACGATCGGCAAGGGCTGCATTACCGCCAACGGCCGTACCAACGAGACCAACCCGTCTTACTACGTGTTCAACAAGGCTCGCGTGTTTGGCACCAGCGGTCCCGGAACGGCCTACCTTGGTCGCCCGTGGCGCACGTTCGCCCGTGTGGTCTGGCAGAACAGCGATCTTAGCGACATTATCAACCCCGAGGGCTGGCAGCGCTGGAATAATGACAACAACACGGCTAACGTGTACTTCAAGGAGTTCAACAACACAGGTGCCGGTGCTGCTGTTGACAAACGAGTGGCTTTCAGTGGTCTGTTAAACGCCTCGGTGCCAATCACGGAGATACTTGGCGAAGGTTATGAGTCCCAGTGGTGGGTGGACACCAAGTTCCTGTAAGCTTGCCTGACTGGACAACAGTTTAGAGTCAAACTTACGACGCAAATATTGCAACGCTAGACTACTACTTACAAGAATGAAAAACAAGCTAGATGTATATCGTTTACCCTTTACTACCAATTGAATTCGTCAGTGAACGTTCTCCATGAAGCTTACTGTATCCAAATTGGCGAGCTAACACTGGTTTGAAAGGCACTATAAACTTATCAGGAAGTGATCTGCTCAAGATGTTTGGACACTACTTCAGGAACAAAATACTTTTGAGTGGTATCCGGATAGAAAATATGTACACCAGCGGCCAGTACATGCAGATGAGTTGCCTTGCATTCGCTTTTTGTTGCTTATGGCGAGGATTTCTTGTAATTCCTATGAGACCAATACTATACGAGAAGAAGTCTGCTGCATACCACGGATTTAGCTTGTCCCTAAGCTTAGGATACTTTCATGGTTTGAAACACTGGCCAAACACAACGCCAGTTGCAAACAGTACTTACAGTCGCTTTTCTTCGTCAAATACGCCTTATTGTGGCGTCGACAACGATGGCAGCACTGCTGCTGCCGCAGCAAGTCGACGACAAATACTGGCGGCATCAGCCGACGACGGTGCTGTTTACTGACACTGGCAGGCTGCCAACATTCATCATCATGATCTGCGCGGGGAATACATAAACAAGCACCAGTGGCTGTTTCTGTGGAGCGGGTAAATGTGGCTGAAGGGATACGAGAAGCCATTACATGTATTCCTCTCCAACAACCATTTTAATCGCTGGGCGGGTTAATCGATAATTCAGGTCTTGGTTGAAGCTGCCTATCTGAAGATACAGTTTAGGTGCTGTCACGGACCACAAGTCGCAGATAGACAACAGCAACAGCGTGATGGCTAGGCAATCCAGCGGGATGCGATTAAAAGTCCGCGTTCCTTAGGTCCTGACAGTTCACTTTGCCTTTCGCCCCTCCTCCCTCACTCGACTCTGCAGACGATGAAGATCATCGCACTTCCGTTGCTGGTAGCTGTTTTTGCGACTCAGTCGCTTTCTGCGGCACTTGACCCCGCGTGCAGTGGACCTGGTCCAGGACTTGGAGAGCACAACACTTGCAATGGGCCCAACGCGCGCACTGTTCCACCGACCGGAGCCATTGTCGTCGATGCCACTGGTGCATACAACGGCAGCTTCCACAACATTACGGAGGCGGTGGCCACCATCCCCAACACGACGGACGAGCACACACTCTTCTTTTTCCCGGGTGTCTACCACGAGCAAGTCCTTATCCCGAAATTTGCGGGTCCGCTCGTGCTGCAGGGCTACACGTGTGACACGACTTCGTACACCAAGAACCAAGTGACGATCACCCACGCCAAGGCTCAAAAGGACATTCCTCCCGAGATCAGCAGTGGCCGCAATGACCTCACCAGCACGCTGCGTCTCAAGACGAACAAGGTGAAGGTATACAATCTCAACGTCGCCAACACGGCCGGCAAAATCGAAGAGCTCGGTCAAGCGGTGGCAACGATCGTCGATGGCACCGACTACGGCTTCTACGCGTGCAACTTGACGGGTTATCAGGATACCTTGTATGCCAACAAGGGTCGTGAGCTCTTTGTCAAGTCGTACATCAGCGGTGCCGTGGACTTTGTCTTCGGCTCGAGGGCGACGGCGTGGTTCGAGTCGTGCGATTTTGAGAGTATTGGCGAAGGCTGGATCAGTGCCAATGGGCGAACGAACGATTCGAACCCTTCGTTCTACGTGTTCAACAAGGCTCGCGTGTTCGGCACCAGCGGCAATGGATCGACCTACCTCGGTCGTCCCTGGAAGCCCTACGCTCGTGTGGTCTGGCAGAACAGCGAGCTCAGTGACGTTGTCAACCCGGAAGGATGGTCTTCTTGGGACAAAGAGACCAGCACGAACAACGTCTACTTCAAGGAGTTCAACAACTCCGGCGCTGGTGCAGCTACCGAGAAGAGAGTGACCTTCGGTGGCCAGCTCAATGCCTCGGTGCCGATCACGGAGATTCTTGGCGAAAGTTTCGCGTCCGAGTGGTGGGTGGACAGCAACTTCCTGTAGACGTAGGTGACCTAGCTAGTCGTCAAAAATGGCCACGTTTCGAGGCTGTGCAATGCTACGTACAGATTTGTATCGAAAAGTTCTGATAGTTTTGGGGAGTACATTTCCAAAGTTGTGTACGCCAACGATAGTTTCTTGAAAGTAATCAGCAAACAGGGTAAAGCTCGGAAACATAAATGCCGGACCACACTGAAAACGCTTTGTTTGCCAATTTCACGTACCGGTACATGTAGTTGTGGTCTGCTGTTTGAACCAACCGCGAGTCTGAACGGCAGAACGTCGATCTACAAAGGCGGAACGTGCTGTGCCTGAGACTTTGCTCCAAAAGTAACTAGCGTCGTGTCGCGCGCAGGCACATCCATCATCTTGAGCCTTGCAGCTACATTCAAAACCTCGTGGCGATTGTTACTCTCGACGAACGCTATGAACTGCGTTTTGTGGCCGGTAACGGTCTCCCTGTCGACGGTCGAGTGACCTTTAGGTACCGTACACTCATCAACAGCACTGTAGTTAGTTCCACAGCCCCAAAACTCGCCAGCAACGCAATGAACCCCCAACTGTCAACAGACGAACTCATGTACTTGTACATTCCCCTGACTAATATCCGCCAGATCACTTGGAGACAATCTCCATCACGGACTAAATAATGCCCACCTCGTTGATAGTCTCCTGCAACCCCACGCTGAATCTTCCGCCTTCTCGCCTAAGTACGGATTAGTCGCGCCTGAGATAGGCGCCCAACGGAGTTCCTCACTTCTCAATTTGCCGCTTCGTGCGCAAGTGCCTCGCACCGTCTCAAGCCTCCAAGTCCCTTCCTCTCCTCCCACCGCCCGTGCCTCCTGCTTATGGCAGGCGAAGAATGCGAGTACCTCTCGCCATCATGTGACCCCACGTCCTTCTGGACGTACCTCTGCATGTGTCTGCTGCTCGTGTGCGCAGCAGGCCTTATGGCCGGACTCACCATGGGCCTCGTGTCGCTCGACATGCTCAACGTGCGCATCCTCGAGATGGAAGGCTCGGAAGCCGAGAAGCAGTGCGCCCGCAAGGTGCGGCCCGTGCTGGAGCGCCACCATTTCCTGCTCGTCACGCTGCTCGTCGTGAACGCCAGCGCCAACGAAGCGCTGCCCATTTTCCTGGACAAACTCGTGCCCGAGGGCGTGTCCATCATCCTCTCGGTCACGTGCGTGCTCCTGTTCGGCGAGATCATCCCGTCCGCCATCTTCACGGGCCCCAACCAGCTCCGCATCGCCGCGGCATTGACCCCAGGCGTCAAGGTGCTCATGGCCATCGTGTCCCCCATTGCGTACCCCATCAGCAAGGTCCTGGACTGGTGGATTGGCGCCGACCACGACGCTGCTCAATACAAACGCAACGAGCTCAAGGCACTCGTGGCGCTTCAGAGAGAGAGTGAGGCCATGAGACAGAGTTTCGTCGAGTCGCGCCTGTGCGACTACGAAATGAGCTCCGGACGCAGCAGCAGCACGGGTAGTGCACACAGCAGCGTTCTGATGTCGCCCAATACGCTGCGTCAACAACCATTGCTTAAGCCCGAGCCCGAGACGGAGGTTGACGTGGAAGTTGATATAGAAACCCCGAACCAACGTAAGCGTCGTCGCCAACAAGCGCTGGCAAGTGGCACACGCCTCAATGTGGATGAAGTTACGATCATTCATGGAGCTTTGGACCTGTCGTCCAAGACGGTGGTCGAAGTAATGCTGCCGATGAGCGAGATCTACATGCTGGAAATTGACACCAAGCTAGATCGCAACACTTTGGCGGATATGTTGGCCTCAGGGCACAGCCGAATCCCAGTGTACGAGTCGCGCAAGTCCAACATCGTCGGTTTGCTGTTTGTCAAGAAGCTCATTGTGCTGGACCCGGACGATGCTCGTCCGATCCGCGACTTGGTGCTTCGTAAACCCATTTTGGTGTCGCCCAGCGGCTCCTGTTACTCGATGCTGAACGAGTTTCAAAAGGGTCGCTCGCACATAGCCCTTGTAACAAAGGACACGGAGCTTGTTGCGTCCTCGTGGCGCAATCACCAGGCCATCCCGCCTCATGTCGTGTTCGAGGGTATTGTTACGATCGAAGATGTCATTGAAGAGCTCATTCAAGAGGAAATCGAGGATGAGAGCGACAAGTACGTGCACGACATCGTCGATGTCTGGAATACCAAGGCACAGCAGTCGCGTCTGCAAGCCGTGGCAGCCAAAACTTTCATCACCAAAAAGCTCAAGATGCTTGCAGAGCGCGCTCGTGAACGCGTCAGGAATCGCAACCAAGTGGCCGCATCTATCCAAATCACGGTTGTTCCCAGTGGTGAGTCTGTTGGTCACGTGAACTAAAACCAGGGTCGGGCCTCATGAGCCAACTGCAGTTTGTAGGCGTCAACGAGCGAGACCACAACTCGGGAACATCAAATGTTCCGTCTGCACTTCTCTTCAGTGATGTCAGCAGCAACGAAAACATTTTGTATATCGCTACTTGTAGTGGGTGATCAAAACCTTGTTGCTTGGTGAACATGCATGCCCGCGAGACGTAGTAAAATCTGAAAAAATGTACTTCTCGCGTGATCGATCAAATGTAGTGTGCTAAATTGCTTATTCATACCTTTCCTCCGCAACGTGACCGACGGAATCAAATCGGAACGTAGTTGCCATTCACCGATTTCCTCAGACGCTCCAGCGGCACCGAGATGGGCGGTAGATCGTTTGAAAACGAGTGGCGACTCGTCTTGGGAGGGAAGAGGTCGTCTGAGAGAGACATATCGATCACTTCCTGCTTCGTGAGGGAGTCGCGGCCGCATTTCGGCCACACATCCACTGTGATCGAGTCGTCCTCCAGATAATCCACCAACACCACCGGCACGCACTTCAACTCAAGTTGAACTCCCACGTTGTAGCGGTGGTGGCCATCCAGAATCGCACCAGTAGCTCTATCAACAAGTAGCGGCTCGAGGTAAGCACCCCAACGCACTGTTGCGCGGCGCAGACCGTCCACACGGTCCCAGCTCACAACATGCTCATGTGCCTTCAGCCAGCCTATCGATGCCAGGTGTACACCAAGCTTCTTTGGTTGACGCTGCGGGCGAGCATCAAAGTGATACTTGTAGAAGTATGACGTCGGGTCTGCAATACGCGTCAGGAAGAATTTCTGGCGTCGTTCCTTATCATTCGACAGAAGATCTTCCAAGGTGGCAGCCTTTTGTCGGCAAAAACTCGAGGTTGGGTCATTCTCGCGGATGGCGTTGAAGAAGTCTTTTGGATCGTAAGATGGTCGTCTCACCAAGTCCATCTGTGTCGACTCACGGTTACGATCAATGAAGCGTAGTCGGCCACGAAATAAGCTCTTGGTCACCGACGTGGCCAAGTTCTGAGCGCCGCAGATCAAGCGGATTGACACTTGCTGCAAGCTGGGCTTACGCTGCAACGATGGCACTGTCGCCAACTGCATCTCTCCGTTGGGCACCACCGACAGCGTTGCCTGTTTTGTAATCTCTTCAATTGGAAGAGGGGGCTGACGCAGCACCGACAAGGGAATGGAAATCGGCGGCAGGCTCTCGGTAAATCGGTGGCGACTAGTCTTGGGAGGGAACACGTCCGGCGAGAGTGACATAGCAATGACTTCTTCCTTCGTGAGGTGCAAGCGTCCACAGCCCGGCCAAACGTCCACATGAATCGAATTGTCGCCCAAGTAGTCCACCAGCACGGCCGGTACCTGCTTCAGACGCAGCTGCAGCGCCACATTGTACCGATGGTGGCCGTCCAAGATGGCGCCCGTCTTGATGTCCACGAGCAGCGGCTCCGTGTACGCGTCCCACGACAGTGTGGCCTTCCGTAGTCCGTTCACGCGTTCCCAGCTCACAATCTGCTCGTGGGGTTTCAGCCACTGCACGTCCACGAGCTGCACCTCGGCCTTCTGAGGAGCCAAGTGGTAGTGGTCGTCGTAGTGGAAGCGGTAGAAGTACGACGTCGGGTCCGTCACGCGGGACACGAAGAAGTCCTCGACGGCCGACTGGTCCTTGCTCCGGGCCTGCTTGTGCGGACTCGACGAGCCCAGCAGCACCGAGTCGTCCTGCGTCTTGGGCAGCCACAGGTGCTTCCTCGTCTTCCTCGAGTTGCGGATCTCGTGCTCCAGACTCGACTGCGCGTCTCCGCAGACCTCCTCGGCGTCGGCCAGCCGCGAGGGCGCCACGTTGCGCAGCACGTCGTCGGCCACGTCTTTGCCCTTGAGATAGAGCCGCATGGACACCTGCCGCAGGACGTCGCGCTTGCGGCGGCGTGCAGGGGACGGGGCCACGGCCACGGCCTGCGCAGCGGGCGCGGGCTTGTCCGGGTGGTCCATCACGTAGCGCTCAGCCGAGCGCACGGCCAGCGCCGCGCCCGGGTCGGCCGTGTCCACGCGCAGCAGCAGCGGCATGTCCTTGGCCGTCACGGGCCGCTCCGTGGCCGTATCGGCCATGCGCTTCACGACGGCTGGGCCGGTTTCCTGTCTGTAAGAAGGAGCGACGTTATTAATTGCCGGCGTAACGGCGAGACAAGGCGATCAGTACTGTACCCGAAGTGAGGGGCCATGGCGACTGGAGACGTGGGGGGGTCCGAGGCAAATCTGCGTGTGAGACCGTCTGTGTTCGGGAACAAAAAGAAAAGGACTTGGCGACTGCATGCGTGACTTGCGCTCAGTATGGGGCGGAATTCAAGATACATTCGCCAAAGGACTCGGAGCCCTCCATCCACTGCACGCCTTTGCTCTACAGGCATCATTTGGGTCTATTACATAGATGGATGGAGAGGCTTGCTAAGGTGCGATGGGACTGTAGGGAGACTGACGGAGCGAGGGCGTGTTCAACGTGTTCGTCTACGGTGGTGCAGCTTGGAGGACCTGTTTCTACCGAACACGCTACGTGTACGTGTTCTAGAACAGCAACATGCAAAACAAGTACGATAGCTCTACCATTGTCGGGTGGACTCTACGGCAGCAATTATTTCGACTTCTTGTCTTCGGCCTCCTCCTCCTCCTTCTTGTCGTCCTTGTCGCTGTCCTCGTCCTCCTCTTCCTCCTCCGAGTACGCGAGCAGCTCCTTGAACTCGCCGCGCACGAGCGCAGTGACGAGCGCCGAGCCGAGACACGCCGGCACCAGGTACAGCAGCGCCGGCTGCGCGGCGTTGAAGATGAACATGACCGAGACCGTGGCCACGAGGCCCAGGATGTAGAACAGCAAATTCACGTGGAAGAACGGCTTGGCGAAGGCCTGCGCGCTGCTGGTGACGTTGGCGCGGTGCGCGTCGTAGCGCAGCAGCAGCGCCACGAAGATGCCGGGGATGACGATGTCTCCCAGGCCCAGGATCGAGTTCTTCTGCTTCTCCGTCTCGGTGGCGAACTCGCGCGGGAAGATGAGCTTGATGGGGGCGTCGAACGACGTGGCCACGGTCACCATAACGTCCGTGCCGAAGACCCAGAAGATGTCGTAGAAGAAGAGGCCGCACAGCAGGATGGCGCCCACCTTGAAGCTGCCGAGCGACAGTGACTCGATGCCCTTGATGGACAGCGAGATGCCGAAGATGTTGTTGAGCAGGTAGTGCTTGGTCTGGAACCAGGCTGCCGCGAAGGCCGCAGCGAACACGAACGTGAGCATCCAGGCCTGCGACAGCTCGAGCTTGTACACGCCGTAGAACGGCACCTTGACGTTGTGCGTGTACACCTTGGAGCTGCCCTTGAACAGCAGCTTGTCCAGCAGCGGGCTGAAGGCCTCCGTGAGGCTGTAGGCGCCGATGAGCGCGAAGTACGACGTGAGCAGGAGGTTCACCAGGTCCTTGTCGAACACTTTGAAGAGGATGTACAGTCCCAGCAGCACGCCCGAGCCCAGCAGCGGGAACATGTAGGCGTCTTCCGCCTTCATCACTTCCTCGTTCTTCTCGCCGCTGGCCTCGCGCTGGTGCTTGAGCTTGAGCGAGAGCGTGGAGCCGATGTAGACGATGGCCGAGGCCGACGTGATGAGCTGCACGGGCACGGGGATCAGCACGAAGTTGGAGGCCAGCATGAGCGAGATGAGCGCCACATAGCAGCTGCTCTGCACCGAGTCAATCATGACTGCGGCAAGAATGCGGAAATGGCTCGTCAGCGGATTTGGAAAAAGCGGCGGGACACGTGGCCGAGGGCACTAAAGAGGCACTGGAGCGGGGGACAGTGGGTGTAGGGGTTTCAACCAATCCGGAATGAGGGGATTAATGATTGGTGGAAAAGGAGCATGTTGCCGTTCTCGGCGTTTTATCGTGCGCCAGTAACGCGACCACCGCGACATTTTTGATTGCAACGAACAGATAATGAGAGAAACTGCAAATAATAGCGGCGCCCGTCCTAGTGGAAGTGCGGGTGGCAACCACCAGAGCTTGATTACTGCCGAGACGGGCCCTCGCGTCGTCGCTGCGGCGGCGGAGCTCGCTGCAGGATCGGCAGGCTGGGACAACCGATCTCTCGGCTCGCTGCTGTCTGCTTCGTCTGGGGAAATTCAGTCGACGACGCCGACGGCGCCGCTGGCTCCATGGCAAAGTTTGCCAACAATTTGCTGCAGTCTTAGTAGACGTGCGTGCGGCCCAGCCGACGTTGCAGCTGGGCAGACTGAAAAAGAGAGACCCGACCGCAACCTGGTCGGCGTCACGAGGTCCAAAGTGCAGGCCATAGCAGGCTGCCAGCACCACTACAAGCAAAATGCAGTCATATTCCGCCCAGCCCCGATATAATCCGTCAGGCGAGGCCCGCCAGTTTGAGTCCGCGGCACTGCCACAAGCGGGTCTCATCATCAACCAAAAGCGGGGGCCCACACTCGCTCCCACTATGGCGCGAAAGGCGCAGGAAACGTCCAGGATCCCTCCAGATGCCACTGTCGATCAAAAACTGACCCATGTGCCCTCGCCATACAAAGTCCAATATTCTCCACCGAACCCAGAGCCCGTCAATATACGGAATAATCGATGGGGGTCACGAAGATGGACGAGCGCGCGCGCTTGGAGGAGAGCAGCGACGACAACCAGCGCGAAGAGGAATGGGCCGCCGACGAGAGCGACTGGCGCACGAGCAGCTCGTCGGACCCGCGCCTGTCGACGGCCTCGCGCTTCTCGCTCATCGCGCTGCCTTCCAAGGTGCGCAACTCGGTCTTCCGTCGGCCCACGAAGGAGCGCAAGCCGCAGAGGAAGACCAAGGACAGATCCAGCACTGCAGACACCACCAGGACGTCCTCGGCCGCCTCCACGCCCAGAGACTCGGTGCTCTTCACAAAGCAACAACAGGACTACGAGAACGTGGAGAAGTTCCGCGTCTTCTGGGACGAGAAGCTGCGAACGACAATGGACAGATTGGCAGGCACTAGACACAAGAGCGAGGACGAACAGGAGGACGTCTTCCACCTGCTGCTCAAGCTCTACGCCCACCAGGACGTGGTGGAGGAGCTCTACAGCAGCTACGAGCGCAACGCCGCCGAGTTCGAGTTCTACATCCCGCAGCTGTGCACCTTTCTGATCCATGGCAACTACGCCAAGCAGCACCAGTTAGAGTGCTTCTTGATGTCCAGAAGTGGAGAGTCGCTGCCCTTTGCACACAGGTTGACGTGGTTCTTAAAGTCCTTTTGCGACGATGCCAAGGAGTACCAGTCCGAGTACTTGAGCGTGACGGCGGCGCAGGATCAGGAGAATTCCGATCTACTTACAGCCATCGGGAGGCGGGCAGGAGTACCTGCGTTGCTGATGAACAGCGGACTGTGTGTCGAGGAAGTCTCAGCCAAGAAGCCGGCCAACTTGCAGCGGAGAAGGTCGACCGTTTTCCCGACGGATACAGAGCTGGACTCGGAGACGCTGGATACAGATGAGTCGTTTGCGGGGCATTTACTCAGCAAACGGAACTCGATTCAGGATGAAGCACGCACGGACGAAGGGAATTCACAACAGATCTTGCTGTTCAGGCAGACGCCGAAGTTTGTAGGGGCTCTGACTGACTTGGCAGACAAACTTATACCAACGCCACGTCCGCAGAGGAATACAGAACTGCGTAAGGGGCTGACAGAGATTCGGGACGAGATGCTGCCTTCTGATGTGATTTACTTGCCGATCGGTAATTCATACCACCGTGTGAAGGGAATTCAGGCGGATGAATGCTTCACGTTTTCCACAAAAGAGCGAGTACCTTACTTCCTGTGTGTGGAGGTACTGGACTATTCAGTTGCCTCTCCAACTGCAGCTTCCAAGAAACAGCGAAAGAGAAGGAAATCGAAGGCTAGTCGCAACCAGTCGAGAGTCTTTTCGCTCAAGCTGCCTTTCGTGAAGACTGATGCGGACCCGGTGATGACAGCGGATGATTCTCCCGTGTCAAGCAGTACATCGCCTGAGAGCGAACTCAGCTTCGTTCCATCACCGAGTGTTGCTTCTCCTCTGCCTGAAATTGAAGAGGAAAAAGGTCCGGTACCATCAGAATCATTGATGCCTTCGCAAAATGCTGAGGTGACACCAATTGATGATCCATTGGATGGTGAAGATGGCGATGACGAAAAGGAAAAAGCAGTTAGACGAAAGGCCAGAAAAAGCTTCTTGGAGGACGAGGATCTCCAAAAAGCAGCGGATGAGCAGCAGGAGCGAATGGGTCAATGGAACTTGCCGAGACCTCGTCGTCGCAGTATCAAAGAATACTCTTCCAGTGCGTCAGCTCGATCAGGCGGACAATTTGACAGCTTTTATTCGTCGTGGTTTTCAAAGAAGGCGCAGCTAGATGACGAGGAAGATCTCCAGAGTACTTCAGCAGGGCCAACAGAAGCGCAGCGTTCGACTGAGGTCGATAGTAATGAAGCCGCTGCAGAGTCATCTGAAGGTGTCAATTCTTCTGAGGCTGTGATGGCAATTGTTGACGTATCAGCCTCGACAGAATCTCCGCAGGGCGCCGCCAACGAGGAACAGGCTGAGGTTGTCGACGTCATGGCGGAGTCCGAATGCAAATTGCAAGCTGAGAAAGTTCTGGGATCATCTTCCGAACGAACTGTACCAGTGGATACCGCAACTGGAGGCATATTTTCGTCGCTCTTCACCAAAAAGCCGAAGCCTGACGTGGATATTCAGGTCGAACAGACTATTGATGAAACACCCACCGTCTGTGAACCTTCAGAGATTGAAACTCAAAGTGTTACGACGTCAAAGGTTCCGATTACTGCTGTGGTTCCACCTCAAACACCGGGGTTATTTTCTTCTTTGTTTGCGAAGAAGTCCAAGGATCTACCTGCACCTACCTCAGACTCTGTCAATCCTACGACTAATAATAATGAACTGAAGCCAGGAGACACAACTGGTTCCAGCAGTGAAGAGTTCGACGCAACAGTAGAAAGTGGTGAAGTGAAGTCTGCGGCGATCCCTGCTGAACCAGTGGGCATTTTTGCGACTCTCTTCACGAAAAAAGCTTTAGGAAACACCGAGGCCAGTGTTGCAGCTGCTGATGGCACCGATGCTTCGGTGTCCTCGCTTGAGCCTAGTGAAGACGCGGATTCTGACGGTGTTGATGCTGAAGATGCTGATGGAGAAGAGTCAGAGTCGAGGGAAGCACTTCCTTCCGACAATGACCCTGCTGATGCTGTAGACACGTCTTCACTCGAGGCTAGTGAGGATGTCACGGACGACTTGGATGCCGAGGATGCTGATGGCGAAGATACAGATTCTAATGGCGGGTTGTTTTCAGACTGTGAAAGTGTTGCGTGTGAGCCTGAGCCTTCTCCCGTTGTTAAGCCAGCAGAGAAGTCGGCATCCTTTGTGACATGGTTTTCTCGAAAGCCCGCGCCTGGATTGGCCGAACAAGTTCCTGCTAAACAGGGGGAAATAGCGACGGAAGTTGCGGATATCAGTGAAGTGGGCGCCATCGATTGTGATCACGCTACACCTTCAGAAGACATTCAGGGTCAAGGCAAAAGTACTCTGGAACGCTCAGGTCCTGTGAAAGAAACAACTCCTCAATATGACGGTCTACCTCTGACAAGACGGCGCGATTTGAGTGTAAGTCTTGATTTTGCTGACCCAACCGCTTGGAAAGAAAAATTCGACTTGGAAGATGGTCTCTCTGATGACGAGCCAGATGGAGAAGGTGCTGATGCTGACATTGCGGAGGAGGATGCTAAAGGGGATCACGATGTCTCTGATGATGGTGATGACGACGAGAGGCCTATGATTGTGTTCCGCGAGCGCTGGAGTGAAAAGGAAGCGCGAATCCGCCGCGAATCGCCTTTTGGCGATCACCCAGGCTGGCGGCTTCTCTCTGTCATTGTAAAGAGCAACGATGATCTGCGCCAGGAGCAATTTGCGGCGCAGCTAATTGCCCAGTGTGATCGCATCTTCCGAGAGTACTCTCTTCCCCTTTCTTTGAGGTACAACACGTTTCGAGTCTCCTCGTCATCTAAAGATTTGTAGCTAACCTGTGCTGTCTGAATTTAGGCCGTACAATGTGATCGCTACATCTGCAACAACGGGTCTCATCGAAGCAGTTCCAGACACTGTTTCTCTGGATTCTTTAAAGCGCAACGATCCTGGATACACCACTCTCCTGTGAGTCAAGTCAGCTTACAATCGTTTTGTTGTCCGATGCTGACATTGTTCTCAAAACGTTGCTTTTTGCTGTAATAGTGACTTCTACACTCGACTTCACGGCGACAAGGAAACCACTGGATTTACTCGAGCGCAGCGAAACTTCGTGGAGAGTCTTGCAGCCTATTCGATCGTGTGCTACGTGTTTCAGATCAAGGACCGTCATAACGGCAATATTCTCGTGGACACCGACGGTCATGTGATCCACATTGACTTTGGCTTCCTGCTCACCAACAGCCCCGGCAGTAACTGGAACTTTGAACGGGCTCCCTTCAAGCTCACGGACGAGTTCGTAGAGCTCATGGGCGGGCCGCGGAGCTCGACATTCCGTTACTTTCGGTCCCTCTGCATCCGCGCGTATCTGGCTTTGCGTCGTAACATGGACCAGATTGTGCTGCTTGTGGAGATGATGCTCGTTGGGAACTCGGACCTGCCATGCTTTGCTGGCGGTAAGAAGGCGGTGATTGAGGGTCTTCGAGCTCGACTCAAGCCTGGCGCCCGCACGAGCACGTGCCAAGTATTCGTGAACCAGCTGATCGACCAATCCATCAACAATTGGCGAACACGCTGGTACGACAAGTATCAACGAGCATGTCTTGGAATTCTGTAGGTGGTGTGGCGTTCAACAACAAACCTCCGTTTTTGATTTGTAGGTAGCTATAGCGTAGGAAAAGTTTGATTTATAAACGAAATGGCTGCGGAGGTAGAAGGTGAAGCGAATACATTCCCTTGTCATGTAGAAAAAGTATCAGCAAGACTCACTTAGACAAATGTCAACGGTGGAAGCTGGAACGGCTCAGACGGGAATGCGATGAGGAAATATTTCGTTTACTATTCATTCATGCCGCCGGCATGTTATACAAACTGCATACGTTGCAGACACCGAGCTATTGCGTCAAACGACAGTATTGGCATCTTTCAGCTTCACTTCATCTTTTGGGGTGGAAGTTGCTATGATGTGATCCTCTCGAAACGTGCCGGCGTGCTCTTCGACATTCTCACCAGCTTCCTGGGTACTGTGAGCTGATGAGCTGAAGTCTAGCTCGTCGATAATTTCTTGTGGGTCTGAGGACGGAATTAAGAAGAGGAAGAAAATCGGCACCACTTTGAGCACGCTTCGCACCACAACAGCCAGCCACAGGTTGTCGTACTCGTCCTTGGCGATACCCATCCACGTGCAAACAAACGCTCCCCAAAACTCGCTGACACTGTACGATATGTTGGAGATTGACATAAGCAGCGCAAACAGCGTGCCTTCAATCCCCTTCGGGCATAACTTAGCGCAGAGAACCATGATAGGCATCGTTTTGAGGCGGCCGATAACATCAGCGACCACATGATCACCCAGCACAAAAGCCTTGTCAGGAATACCAACGTCCAAATTCGTGCGCGTGACCAACACGACGTCAAACAGCGATACGATAGCCAGGCTAAGCTGCGCGAACAGGAAGATGCGGCGGAATGACATCTCCGTAAAGCACATATTGTACAGCATGGTGCCGAGCATCAGAAAAATAAAGCCGATAGCGGACACGGTTCCCAAAAACTCGGGTGTAAAGTGAAGTACGTCCGTGGAGAAGTAAAAAAGGATCTGCGTGTATGCAGGGCTGATCGCGTGCGAAAGGAAGACCCACAGTGCACACATCCAAATCACCGGTGTGCAAATGGCGTCCTTGAGTTGTCGAACCTGCTTCTTGGCTGACGATGCAAATTGACGTTTACTCAGCGTACTCTTCGCTTCATCCATGAGTGCAGAGAAGACCAAATTTGTGAACGGACCCACAGCAGCGAGGCAAAAGACTCCACGAACGCCCAAGTTGTGCGTTGCTGGGCCGGATAGGAACGAGCCCAGCATACCTCCCACCGACAGTGTTATCCACGACACAGACTGGAGATCGCTTGCTCCGTGTTTCGGATCCAGTCTCGACATTTCCACGGTCCTTGCGTCGATCACCACGTCTGTGAACGCAATCGACAAACTTTGCAGCATGAGCAGCAGCACTGCAATTGTCGGCGTCGTAACGAGGTCAGGTACTGCCAATGTGAGCGTAGCAGCCATGCCCAAAACACTGCACAGCATCATGTAGGACTTGCGGTGATAGCCGAACAGCGGCAAACTGTCCGACATGATTCCGTACAGCGGCTTGACTCTCCACGGCGCTTTCATTATCGTCTGCAGCAGCTGGGACTCGGCTGGTTGTAGCTGCAAATTGTCCTTAAAGAAATAGTTGACGGCCAATGTGCTGAAGCTGGAGAAGCCTTGCACTGCGTTCACGACACATATCAACACCAAGAACGAGGTGCCGAACGTCTGACGCAGACGCTGCACCCAGTTGAAAAACTGTTGAGCTCGTGACAGTTTGGCCTCGGGTTCTTCGCTCTGGACATTGCTCTGCTTGTCTTGAGTTGTTGGGGACTGGGTCTTGGTCTTGTGTAGCTCCATTTTGTCCGTCGACGCTACGACGGAGAGGTCATCGTCCTGTGGGGCCGAAGTGTTGCTCAGTTCGAGGCCATGGTCCAAATTCAGTCGAGGAAGGAGCTCGTGTGGAGACTGCGCCTTGACCGTCTCGACCGCCATGGTAAAAGACTGCGAAGTGAGCAGAGCTGCTGTTGGAGCTCACATCTGAATAATGGCGACACATGGCGGTCGAAGATAACAAGCAGGATAGGACAAATCTCAGTGGTCCAGTTGATGCGAAATTCACAGCGTCGTAAGCACCAGAATGTAGAGGAGTTTGTTGTCCGGCTCAGAGTCCATCCGTTTCGGTGAAGCGATTCATGAAGACAAGACAAGAAGCATGGCTTATGTCGTTCCTTCACCAACGAGATATGATGGCCTGCAAAAAGCGAGTGTTGTGCCTCTATGGTGCTTAGACCAGGTACCTGTAAGCAACTATCGTTTGGTACTCGGTTGCCACCAGGTCTGCAGTCGTGAATTTTGTCGAAACGCTGTCGAATTCTCAAGACGAACGATATCAACTATGGTCCTGACTGGTTCATGACAATTCATGCAGCCACGCAAAAACGCATTGGAAGCGATGTCGATGGACCCAGAAGAGTAACCTCAGTTTCAATAAAACTTGTGCTAGTTCTGCTCAGCCTATTGAGCAAAGTCACGTTAGAGCACAGGATTCTTGTGATACAAATGGCGTACATGACTTAATGCATACCCAGGGCCTTGAATTGATGCCGACCGCTTATGAAGCTGCACAAGAAAATCATGGCTACTCTGGCGGTGCCAAGAGAGTCCAGCAACACTTTCACTTTGCACTTTCTCCATGAGAATAGTTAATGCTAACACCGCACAGCTAAATGGACTTAAATAATAGTAGTTCTGTATGTATTAACGCCAGTTCGCATGAGGACACTCGAGACAGCAACTTGATTTGTCACGCTGTCGGAGCGCCACGGTACTTTTGGAGTCAGCATTCAATGGACTGCTAAACCTAAATACCTTAACAATTTCATATTCCCAATCCATCCGATTCCACAGGTTCCTCACTAAGTACGAAGGGAGAGCCGTTGTGTAACAATCCGCAGAATTCAAGCCGAAGTCGAGAGCACAGCAAAACTCCCCACCTCGCACGCAGTCGCCATGGCCTCCATCGCCGCCTCCCCAGGTACGGCCCCCGCCCCCTTCACCTTCTCCGCTCTTCTGCGCGTCCGGCCATCTAATTATCTCTCTCGGTCCTCCGTTTGGCCACCTTTTGTGCAGTTTACCCGGATGGCCTCAAGAAGCGCTCGCGGCTCTCGGACTCGTACGACCTGTCGCGGAAGAAGCGCCAGCGCCAGGCCAGCACCGGCCAGGACGAGGCCGCCGCCGACGCCGACGTGGCCAAGTACAGCCAGCGCCACGTCGAGTACTTTGAGCAGGTGAAGCAGGCCGAGATCGCGCGGATAAGGGCCGAGTATGAGCAGTTTATCATGAAGAAGGACGCCGAGTTCCAGCGCCTTGGCCAGGAGCTGCAGCACACGCAGGAGCGGATGGCCGCGCAGGCCACCGACGTGGCCCGTCTCCAGGAGAGAACAAGCTGCTGAAACGCGCCGTGGCCATCCAGAATCAGCAGAAGGAGGAGGTTCAGCACGAGAACAACGCGCTGAAACAACTGGCCACACAGGCCGCGGAGCACATGAAGCGCCTCGAGCAGGCCAACTACACGCTGCGGGTGCATCTGCAGACCAGCACGAGCGCGGGCGTCGGCTCGTACCAGCAGCCGCCGGATGTGTACTAGGCCCGACCGGGCCAACCATTGGCCGACAGTCGGCCCTTTATAGACAACCAGCCAGCCACCCTCCCTCCCGTTCTACTACTATTCATTATTCTATGGGCTGGCGTCGGAGCGTCGGACGTCGAGAGCTACAAGGGGAAAACAGGACACGTTTCAAGGCTCTTGCCGGACCGACGTACGTTGCCGACTGCGTATTGTGTGTTCCTGTTCATCGGGCCCCGATGCAGACTGAAGACAGATGCTGTGTGGACTGACAAGTGAAAGGAAGTGGAGTTCTCTTTGGCTGGATGGAGCCCGGTACAATCACTTCGTACATCTTCCGACAGCTGATCGAGACCTGAGCGCTTCCTGCCATTATTCCTCACCACCAGCTTAACTCCAAAAACATTGTCTTTATTCCACCACGTGTGCGTTCATCCTCTAGGCTGACGCCTTCCTCGTACGTCGTTTGCTCTTTGGTGAGGTAGGGCTCGTCGGCTCCTTCACTTCATCTTCGTCCCCGTCTTGGGCTTGCTGAAAGTCGTGCGCAAGCTGCGAGGCTGAGGCAGCGCGTGCCCGCGCGATGTCCTGGAACCCGAACAATGCGTAGAGCTCAGCACGGAAGACAAAAGCGATAAGCAGCAGGATGAAGACTGCGATCGCGGCTGCAATCTGGCGCCGCTCTTGGGCAGCGTGGTACTCGTCAATGTGCGCGTAGCGGTTCTTGAGGTGGTACGGCAGCTCGAACTGCGAGCGCTTCGGCCAGATCGACAGGAAGAGCTCGTGCAGAATCTGACTAACGGCCGTCGACGGGTTCTTCATGTCGTCGTTGATGCAGACGAACTTGGTGCGCCGCGCACGCGTGCCCATCATTTGCTTCCAAGCGAACTTGTAGTTGTCGCTCAGCATGTGGAACGTCACCTCAGTCTCCGGCATCAACTCCACGTTTGTCTCGTACCTTACATTTTTGATCAGAGCGTCACGCACTGAAGGGCAGCGCTCCAGGTTCTCCAATGTAATGTACGGCGTCAACGTCTCGCTCAGTCTTAGAGTACCTTCGGCCGTGGGAATCTCACGCACCCTTTCACGCTTTTCGGGCTGCACGCACTCGCGAACTTCGTTCACAAAATCTTCAGGTGGTGCGTCACCATGCGCAAGACTTGCAGCGGTCAACACTTCGTTCTCATCCAGGATTCCGTTGCGGTTTGCATCCAGGTATTCTCGCCAAATCTCTTCCAGTGTGTGCGGGTGGATCTTGGCGCGGTTGATCAAGTAGTGGAAGTACGAGAAACTGAACTGCATGTCTTCCGGATGGCGGAAGCGGTGCGCCGATGTATCCTGGATTTCCTTGGTCCAGTAGTCCTTAATCTCACGAATGATAGACTTCTGCAACAAGAACGGCATGTGAGATGGCACGCGACGTCGATCCGATGTCTTGGGCTTGCCGAACGCGCGATTATACAACTTGTTCACAAAACGCAGTGAGTCTCCAAACGTGTCCTTCGATAGGTGAGCCTGGGCACTCTTCAGTGTTACCTCCGGCTTTGCCTTCTTAGGTTCCGTCGACGAGGCAGGACCGCACACGTCCTCGTACTCAATATCTTCCAGACTTTCATCTGCAGGTACGACGTGCCCAAGCCCCACTGCAGACTTGATGCTGCGAATTAAACCACTCAGCTTTCCAAAGACACCACCGCTGGCTTGAGCTTTAAGCTCTTCTTTCTCGATTTCCTCGCGCTGTGCCATTCGTCGTTTATGGGCTTCACAGGCTAGTCGACGACCCTCCTCTTCCTTTTGCACTTTGGGGTCTACCTTGCTTTCATCCTTGCTGTGTGGGCGTGGGACGGGTACTTCATCCGGGTAACAGATTCGCGGTCGAATTCCGATTAGCCGTCTAGTGGTGTCGATACAGCGGTCGAGCAGTTCAAGCAGAGCCGGATCGTCTCCCATGTACGGGGTGTACACTACCTTGGGCTTGGGCGGATGGAGCAAGGCCCATAGTGTAGGTTTGTGCACCACCTCCACTTCTTCCGAGTGGTAGTGCCCCATGGCTAGAGCAAAGCAGTAGCGATAACGTGATGGGTCTGCACGGTCCGTGTCATAAAAGCAAATTTGGCCATCTGCCACTTGAGGACTTGTCACCCACTCCTCCATTAGCTTGTTCACCTCGCTGTTATCCACAGTGGCATCAGACTCGCTTGCGGGTGTACTTGGCTCCGGAGTTTCAGCAGCTTCTGCATCGCTTTCTTCGTCATCAAGCGCACCCGTAGCCGTGAAAATAGCGTGCGCATGATTTGTCAGTACGCGCACAGTGACAACAATGCCGCGGTTGTCTTCTGCTAGGCGGCATTTAGCAATTCCGCTGGCCTCTTCGGAACTGCCGTCACTCGCACTTTCGTCGTGCTTGACTTCCTCCTGTTCAGCATCTTGCTGCTGTTCAAGAGCCTTGTCAGCACTTGTCTCCCCCGTTGAATCAGCAATAACGGGCACGACTTCTTCTTCTTCAGTCGCCTTCTTCTCTTCTAAAGCGTCGTACTTGCTTCCATCGACAGCATAGTAGTGAAGCTTAGCTTCACTACTAGCAGTGTCGAGAGGAGGTGCGACAAGCTTCTTCTTCGGAACCTGAAGTCGGCAAACGTTATGGTCACTCCAGTCAATATCCTTTTTGTCGTTGTGCAGACGCAAGTCCATGTGCCATCCAAGGTTCAGAATATCGCCGTCGTGCATCTTCTTTCCGGTGATGTTAAAAGGCAAGAAAATTTCCACCAGCGGCACCTTGGTTGCCAGCTTGTTGGCAATACCAGCAATCTGATCGTCATTCGAAATTTCTGGAGAAATTGTATCAGGCGCCTCCACGCTGACTTCCGCACTCGCTTCCTCAGCGATAGCAGGAAAAGCATTGCGGAAAGTGGCTTGACGGAAACCGAAAGGCAACCGAATGTGGTTTGGCCGGATGCTAGTGTTTTGGAATGTGGTCACACCGGCAGAAATTTCTTCAGTATCTTCACCTCGCACGGCGCTAGAAACCAGCTCGATCTGGTTCTTTCCTCTCACCAAGGCAAAGTCTAGCTGGATGGGAGTTCCTTCAGCATCCTCACCAACAACGGTAATCTGTGCACTGCTCGTCATCGGGTGCGCATCCGAGTCACGGCCGAACACGAGTAACAGAACCATTTCCGTTTCATACACCGAAGCAAAACGGATCAGCTCCTCGTTATCATGAGCAGCACTCCAGATGCTACCGTTAACACCAAATGCGTCTGTCAGGTTGAAATACGTAGCGTTCACGCTCAACGGCACCAGCACGAGCGTGTGGTTCATCTCCACATCGGCCGAAAACAAATCTTTCACCAGTGGAGAGAGTCCTTCTTCCTCTTCGTCGTCATGGACATGCGGGCGGTGTCGGTCGTACGGCTTCTGGACACGGCAATCACCTCCATCGAACGCACACGAGCTCACATTACACGTGCGGTCACACACGCCGTTGCCCAACCACTGGTAATGGCACGTTCCCTGGCACAAATGGTTGCCCATCTTGGGGGGCTTGGGCGAGTGTTCCAAAATGCTGGCAATCTTGTCTGCGTCGCACGTCACGGATCCGTCCAGCGGGTTCACGTCACAGCCGCAATCTCCCATATCAAAATCACACGCCGTGACATTGCACTCCTTATCACACCTGCCGTTGGCCAAGCTCGTTTCCCAGCACCGGTTCGAGCAGAGCGGGATCTCCCACGCAAAATACGCCTTCTGCACGCCAGCTTGGCTCACAAAGTCCTCCGGTCTCACCGGCGAGCCCAGGAAGACGTCGTCATTGAAATATAAAAACATGTCACTCAAGCCAGGCACATTGTCCAAGTTCCACTCGATTGCCGGCGACGAAAACACGGGCAGGTGGCTCTCATTCGAGAAAATATCTCGATGTTTGACAATGCTCAACTTGGGCGACTCGATGTCGAGCCACGACGGGATCTGTCCGTCCGTCACCACGTAAATGTGACGCACCCAAGGCGCGTACTTCTCCAGCGACCGCAGCGAGTACCGCAGCTCCTCGTTGTCCCGGAAGCGGTTGTCCGAGTTGGAGTCGTCTTTGCCCTTGACGTTGGCCTCTTCGCCCCACACGGGCAGCGGCTGCCCCGTCAAGGACGCGATCCAATGTTTGTGCCAGAACTCCTTCTCCTTCTTCCAGCGAGGGTCCGTGCCGTTCACCCACGTGTACACGACGTCGATTGGTCCATAAGAGAGATAGTCCGAGGCCTGCACGTTTCCGATGTTGCTGCGGTCCACGGGCGCCAAATCGAGCAGAAAAAACGCGCAGCAGGTGGCCAAGACGCCCACCAAAAAGAGCAACGCGGAGAAGGCGCTGCAGCGACGCGCCTCCGGGCCGGGGGCGGGCTCTACGGCGCGTCGGGAACGCGACAACGCCATACGTGTCCAGTTTGGTAATATCTGGCGAGGGTTTGAAGTGGGTGGATAATTACCGGACTTAAGAGGAGGCAGAAGGTAAAATCATGATTAATTGAGTAGTAAACGGCGAGGAAACTTACTCTCCGTTTTGAACGTATGCAGCCTGGCTTGCTGGCAGACTTACAACTTTGTACCAGGGAAGATAGAGCTGCCCACGCCAGCATAGCTTCACCAAGTGAATATTAACATCAAATCTGCATACCTCTAGTACACGAGACTGCGGTACAAGTCGCCTCTCTCTTTGTCTACGACTCTTTGGGCTTGGGCACCGGTTTAATCTCGAACTCGTCGAGCGTCAGCTTCTTGGTCATTCTCTGCAGCATCAACACACCAACACCACGTGAGTCTCCTGCATCATCTTTAGTGCACTTCATCCCCACTCCGACCTTGTGCTCTTCCTCCAAGTTGAACATGTGCTCCGATTGGCTCTTGACCAAATGATCTCTTGCCTCGTACTTGCCCCCGACAAACTGCAGCGACCAACCACAAGACATCACCGTCAATTGCCTACTACCTCCACTGCAGCAATCCATTTCTAAAGCTGTGTCACCTGCGTCAAGGCCACATAACCGCCGACAATGAAGAGCACGAGCGGTAGTCCGGCCGTCGCGAATTGGTTTTTCTTCTTGTGGTGCTTCTTGGCACGTGACGCCTGCTTGGCCGCCGCGCTGGAGAAGCCACGCACTGCACGGCGCAGCATCCGAGACGTTTCTATTTGCTATGCGCGCTTTAGAAATGGCGTGATGGATAAATTTAACGACCCTCCAATCAGAACGCGCGCTTTCAAAACACTAGGAAAATTATAAAAATCGTGTGGCGATGGCGAGGGTGACGGCCAAGCAATACTTAGTGCTCTTCAGCGCGACGCTGGGCTCCTTGTTCGCGGGCTCCAGCGCAATGCACGCGGTGCTCCAGCCCGACCTGGTGCGTCGTTCATTTGGTCCCTGAATTTGGTCCTGCAGAGAGGCTGACAGCTTTGTGTGCTCAATTTTTAGACCATTCCGGACCTCAACAACGATGACAAGAAGCCCAAGAAACAATAGCAACGGACTAATGAAGCTGTGCAGAACAATAAGATGGGGTGATGGAAGACCAAGCTTCTAAATAGTAGTTTACCAAAGCAAATAGAGAAAATTCGGGGTCCCTTTAGCGGTGCTGCAGCTGCTGCTGTCGACGTTGTTTCTGCTGAAGACGGCGCTCCTGAGAAGAAATGAAGAGGTTCGTATTAGTACGTGATGGATGTGTACGGGAATGGTTGTGTGTCGCACCTTTTCCTGCTCGCGCAGCTCGTTGAGGCGCTCTCGACGCCTTCGCATGACTTCTTCCTGGCGCTTGCGCTCGACGACTTCGGGGAGCTGGTGATACAGTCGTCGACTGCGCTCCTTCATCTCACGGCTTGAAATCTTGGCGCGGCTGCCGGTAGCCAAGCGGTCGAGCAGCTCCTGCTGTTCTGGAGGGAGTGGGTTGGCAACGACTCGGCCACGAGCACTTGATACAGAGGCTTCGGTTCTCGTGTCGTGCTGTGCAAGGGTGTTTCGCTCTGAATCTTGTTGTCGCTGCTGTTGCTGCTGCTCGCGCTGACGCTTTAGCATGTCACGATGACTTTCTGCAAGACGACCGAAGCGTGGGTGACGCCGCTTGAACGCTTCTGCCAGAGACATCTCTTTCCCCTCTTCGTCGCCTTCGCTGTCTCCGTCATTGTTGCTACGAGTCTCTTTCACGGGGATTACAATTTTCTCCGCTGGTTTCGTGCTCTGTCGCCTCGAGCTTGCAAAAGAGCTTCTAGAGGATACCTCGCTGAGCGAGGATGCACCGCTGTCACTGCTGGAATCGCCTGGCTTTCTTTCGTCTTCATTTTCGTATGGACGCTGACCATGATGACGCCTTTCAGAAGCCTGAAACCCGTCGGAACTCTGCTCTGACGATGAGTGGGAACCAGCGATTTTCTGCAGGGGTGCTGGCGGCTGAGTCATGTCAAGAGATCCTACTGGAGGTGGCGGCAGCATCGCAACTCTTTCCTTGATGTCCTTGAATGTTAAGCGCTCAGAGCCACCTTCAGTGCTGTCACTGAAGCTGCTTTCGTTCAGCGCCTTCGTCTGGTGGACTGTAGACTGGCGCAATTGGCTTGAAGACGGTTGCCATCCTACCATACGCTGGGTGGCCTCGGGACGTGGGAAAGTAACCTGCTGCTCCTCGAGGAGAGACTCGCTCATCTCCGAGTTCGAACGAGGAATACTTCTACGAGAAGGAGGGACCTTCTCGTTGGGACCCACTTCGCTAGCACTGGCAATTGAAGACACCGACGACGATGACCAAGCTATTGGTATCGGTGGCTTGGTCATATCCTTCTTGCCATATATCATTGCTGGCAGTCGGAGGTGCAATGGTAAAGACTTCCCCACTGCCGAGGTCATGTTGGCCAGGTAGTTGAAGTGAGCGTCCATCGACACGCTTGAACTGGATGCAAAACTTCTTTCGGAGACGTTGCTATCGTTGTCCTGGTGATCATCAGCGGCAGTTGCGTGTACGCGGGTGTTTTGTTGACGTACACCATGCGCAGAAGCTTCTTGTCGACCGTCAGCGTCAGCGCGTCTCCGGGTAGTGCCAGCTGCAAGGTTCAACTGGACAGCAAAGCCAAGACTGGAAACGCCCGAGTCGCTGTCTGAGATCTCTGATAGATTGTCTGATGAAAAGCTCTCAGTCGTGCCAACTTGTCTGCTCTGGCGGCTTCCAAAGTTGGAGGAACGGGTCGGCCCATGTGAATGTTGTTGCATTCCTGGCCGTTGTTGCTGTCGTGGTGCGTCCACCGATGTTTTCACACTCTTCACAACTACTCCATAGTTGGAAGAACTAGTGGAGCTTCGTCTGTTAGGTGAAGACACCTCCATATTATCGATTTGAGATCGCCGTTCACTAGTACGTACACCTCCACCACTTGCATTAGATTGACGGCGTGAATGGTCAATTGCAGCACCAACCTGGTCTTCACGAACGAAGCGTTGTCTACTGCGACCAAAAGAAGTACGCCCATCTGATGTTCGCATCCTGCTCATATTTGGAGCTACCAGCTGAACGTCATACTCCTCCAGTGCTTGGCTGTCTTCGTCCAATGATTGAGGGGGCGGCTGCAATGCACGCTTAGGAAATAATGGTACCAGCTCGTTCACGAAACTATCTTCCCCGTACCCAGGATGCAGCTGATCCAAACTGTCATCAAATGAGGTGTGTGTATCCGAAGGCGGAAGTGAGTACTGTGCAACAGATACAGCTGAAGTGCTGCTTCTCCGAGCTTGGTGGTCAATCCGCTGGCGGTATGGATCATACGGATTGACATTCACAGACTGGTGAGCGCCGCTACTGCCAATAGACCGACGAGATAAATCTTCTTCATCCAGGCCTTCATCGATACTCAGCTCCTCTGATGAAGAAAAGGATAGCATGTGTTGATCGATAAATCGCTGACCAAGCGACCTCGCTCTATTCTTAGCCACTTGATCCAAACGTGAGATAGACTTCTGGCTGGGAGCGAAGGATGACTCAGATGCTGAGTCTTCTTCAGCAGTCACTCCGCGAGAAAATTGATTGGGCTCAGTGTTTAGACTCGGACGCAATTCATCGTGACCAGTAGCTGATACCGGTTCTCCCTGTTCAGCTAGCAGTGTCTCTGAACGTTGAGTAGATGAAATCTTTCCTGTAGGTCGCAGTTCGGTAGCTCTTTCTTGAGTTGACAGTCTCGACATGCCCACCGTACTCTGGTCATGCTCCTTTTCATCAACCTCGCCGGTATGAGAAAATTCCCCGGCTTCTTTCTTATCTGACGTCTGCAGGCCAACATTACTGGTTTTAATGGAGTTTTCAGGGTGAATTTCAAGTGCTTCATGCCCCACTTCATCACGGTAATGACCCAACTCGTGACGCTCAGGCTCATAACTCGATTTCGATGATACACCTGAGTCGCCCAATCGGCTGTCGCCAGCAACACTTGCTTCTCCATTTAAACTTGGAGTGGTTCCGAATTCATCACCACGGATATTACCCGCACGCAATTGCTGCTCAGCAGCGGATGCTAGTCCACCAACGTGCAATGGCAAGAAATCACCACTCGTATCTCCATGCTGCTCGCTTTCACCGCTTGAGCTAGATTGGCTGTAATCAAGGATCCCTGTTCGGGTAAAACCCTCACTTCTCACGGATTCTGTATCACCCACTGGCTCATCACGATGCTTGTTAGAAACCACAGCCCCGGAAGTTGTAGAAAAGGGTAGCCGAGACGAGCTTACGTCTCCTTCAATCTCAGACACAGCACTACCATGTCCGGTATCACTGGCATCACTGTGGCATTCAGTTACTTTACCCCTTCTGGCTGTTTTTGCACCAAGCTCATCCAGTTGACTAACCTGCTCGTCAACTTCAGAACCCAATCGCGACGATTCCACATCTGCTGCTGAATGAATTGTAGTTGCAGGTTGTTCACGCCGTGGTCTAGGTATGCGAAAATCCAAAACTTCTTGAAGACGACTTTCTAATAGCTCGATAGAATGATTTTCTCGTTCCAGGTGGTGGGAAGGAGACTGAAGTTCGTCATCTTCGCTATCCGTGCCTTCTGGGCGTTCACTGATACTATCGCGACGGTGCCGGCTCCACCCCTCCGTAGCAGCCTTGTTGTTTCGATATTTATTCCACTGAATTGCCGATGCCTCTGGCAAAGACTTGTCGCCACCGTTGGCCAATGACCTCTTCCCTGTCTTGTCAGAAGTACTTTCATGCTCGTCGTCCATCGCTCGACTACGAGTCTCCAAAGGCACACCCTTCGATGCCAAGCCACCACTTCGTGTTCCTTTTCCTTTCTTGGGTTTCTCAAACTCTTGGCGCTCATTCTCTCCGAAGGAAGTCGCCTTCAAAGGCTTCACAGATTTGTCTTGCGTGGCTTCAGTTCGTCCATCAGTATCATTTGTCCCGATCCGACCAGACTCTAATCCATGGGCCAAATCGCTGTGCTTCGTCGCGTTAAACTTCACTCTGTATCCCTCGTTTGCTTCCGCAGTCTCGTCATTATCTGAATGTTCGCGGTCAGTATCTGCCAACCCAACAGATACATCATCATCTGTCTCGATCGAGAAAACGGATAGCTCCACCGAATCTTCATCCAAGCCAAGAATCTGCGCAAAAGCTCGTTCAGCCATACTCTGCGGGTCGTCAGCTCCACCCACGTCTCCAGTATCCAACGGATAATCGTCTCCGCCCAGTTCCTGTCCTCGCGCTCGCCGTTCCATCTTATCCACCAGCGCCAACCACTCTAACGCTTGTTGTTCCTGTTGTCTCGAATTCACACCGTCTAACGCAGCTTTACCACGTTTAGCCGCCGTTTCTGCCTGCTCCTCCACAACCAACCTATCACGCTCTCGCTTCTGGTCAACTGCATCCCTGTGTTTCTGCGCCTCGTCCTCTCCGCGCATCGCAGTCGGGTGTTTTCTATTATGCTTGATCACCGTGATCGCCGACCTCTCCTTCCCAGCCACCTGTACCGGCGTAGCAAGACAATGTGTCCTCGTAAACTGGTACGACACGACATCGTTCCTGTGCGGCCTAGGCGTGACAAACACCTCTTCAGGGCTCTGCATCCTTCGCAGCTTCTCCAGCTCCTCTCTGTCTTTAGCTCGCTGCACGGCCACCTCCTGTTCCAGTCTGGCACGATCACTAGCTTGCCGTCTCTGCTGGCCGCTCAAGAGCTTGAGTCTCTGCATGTTCTGCTCCACCTGTCTTCTCCTCGCCGTCCTCACTGCTTCTTCTTCTTCTCGGTCTTCTTGGGCCTCTTTCCCCCGCTGTTTGCCTGTAATTTTCCTGTTGAAATCCCACTTCTCCTGCTCTTGCTGGGCCTGTTCCATGAGCTCCAGAAGCTTCGCGCGTGCGTTCCTCTGCGCTGTGCCCATGTTCTGCAGCGAGCTCTGGTAGCGTCGATGCAGCTCCGTCAGCAGCGCGTGTTGCTCTTCGTTCAGCTGCGTGTGCGTCCTCCGGCTCTTCCCGTGCTGCAGTCGCTGCAGGTTCTGACGGTAGCGCTGCGTCACTTGCTGCGCCAGACGCCGCTCCTGGTCCCGCACGGCCAGCAGCCGCCGCCGTCGACGCGCCGCCTCATCCTGACGCGAGTAGAGCTCAATCTCGCCCGAGCTCAGCGGAATCTGCCCCAGAGTCGCGTCGCGCCGACGCCGGTTCGAGGTCGCGCGCGGGGTCATCGCGGAAAGTGACGGTTTGAATTGAATGCGGCGGATAAGAATGTGGTGTGGTGCACATCATGTTTTTGAACTAATTTTTGTTATTGGGGACATCCCGCATGTCCTCAAACTTATCGATGTGTTCGCTATGTCTACAGAAGCAGTAGTCATGGTCCATGAGTTGGCTCAAGAAACTTTTGCGTCAACTGAAGACCATAACTAAAACAGATACCGTGGTGTAGGCTGCAATGGAAGTCGCAGCAGAACACGGCCAAGCTGCCGCCATTTCGAACATTCGTCGGGGGTGGAATTTTTTTCTCATTTCGTGAATGAAAGGAGTTGTAGGCGTGCGGTGGCGAAGGAAGTTGCTGGTTGACACACGGAGGCGTTTAGCACATTGATCAACATTTACGGGAAATGTGACATTGAATACGTTGTAAGTGTGGCAGACGAGTTTACACAGCAAGAGATTGCCGAAATGATATGCCGAAAAGCAGATCGCCACAAGGTACTTGAATGGGCAGCCGAAACAGAGATCTTGATGTGATTTAAGTCCTTCTCGCCAACTCTAATGATGACATGGCTGGACTGCAAATTGGCAGTGCAATTGCAGCTTCTCGCGGCCATCTTGACGTCGTCAAGTTTCTATACGAAAAAAGCGGGAGCGCACTATACGATCTTTTCTCGATTGGCGGGTGCGAACCTTCGCCGTCCTTGGTGGCAAGAGCTTTCAAAGCTGCAAGCGCAGGTGGTCGTCTCGAGGCGGTGAGACTTTTAGATGGGAAGGAAAACGTGTTTGTGGACCTGTTGTTTGCAGCCTTCAAGTGTGCAACCGCTATCACTACGCACGAGCATGATGGAATTAGTGACCCACTTGGAATTATAAAGTACCTGCAGCCGATGTCGTCGCATTCTTGTACAAGACCAATTCTGCGAACTCCACCTCGGTGAAAAGGGTCGCGGTCGAAGGAAGCGTAGACGACGATATGTACGTACTGGAGTGTCTGGGTAACTGCGGATACAAAATTGTCGGCAGCTGCTACTAACGTTAAAACACGAGCTGCGAATGGACCAACATACAGCTAAACACTTGGAAGTCTTGAGACTAATTCGCACTCAATTCAAGAACAGCTCAAAAAAATACCGACCTTGCCGTATATTGTTACATGTAGTTTTCGTTGGCGGCACGCGCTGCGTCCGTCGTCAAAAACACATACTTACGTCGATCTCGACTTCATCCTACGACTGGATGCCTACCTATCTGCTCTCGTCAGCGTACTCCCCACCTGGGACGCCAATAAACACTAGCGCCGCGAGAGTCTTACAGCGACTTTCCAACCAGAGCCGAACGCATTGCGCTGATCAGCACAGCCACCACTTCCGGTTCGGCCAACGTCGACATGTCGCCCAGAGAGTCCTCCTCACCGTGCGAGATCTTGCGCAGCACACGACGCACGATCTTGCCACTGCGGGTCTTGGGCAGCTCCGGGACCATAACAATGATGTCAGGCGCTGCAAACGCTCCAATCTTCGAGCGAACCTCCAGCACGAGCTGCTTCTGGATGTCAGCAGAAGCCTCAACGCCGTCCACCAGCGTGACGTAGCAGCAGATACCCTCGCCCTTGATGCGGTGCGGGATGCCAATCACCGCAGCTTCAGCGACGGCGCTGTGACCCACAAGGGTACTCTCAAGCTCCGCCGTACCGATCCGGTGGCCGGACGTGCACAGCACGTCGTCGATGCGGCCCGTGATGAAGTAGTAGCCGTCCTTGTCGCGGCGGCAGCCGTCGCCCGTGAAGTACAAACCTTTGTGAGACGCCGTGTACACCTGCAAGTAGCGGTTGTGGTCACCGTACACAGTACGAGCCATACCCGGCCACGGCGAACGAATGCAAAGCTGGCCCTCGATACCGTTGCCCTCGATCTCATTACCGTTTTCATCCGTCACCACGAAGTCGATGCCGAAGAACGGCTTCGAGCAAGAACCAGGCTTCATGTCGATAGCACCGGGCAGGCCAACACCAATATGTCCGCCGGTCTCAGTCTGCCAGTACGTGTCCACGATGTAGCATTGACGGTTGCCCACCACTTCGTAGTACCATTTCCACGCCTCCGTGTTGATCGGTTCGCCAACACTGCCCAGCACCTTAAGACTCGACAAGTCATACTTACGAATCTCGTCATCTCCACGAGCCATAAGAGCACGAATGGCAGTCGGAGCCGTGTAGAACTTGGTCACCTTGTGACGCTGGATCAAGTCCCAGTAGCGGCCGTGGTCCGGGTACATCGGAGTGCTCTCGAACATGAGCGTCGTGACACCGTTAGCAAGAGGGCCGTACACAATGTAGCTGTGGCCCGTGATCCAACCGCAGTCAGCGACACACGCGAAGACATCATCGTCGTGGATGTCGAACGCATACTTGGCGGTCATCATGGCGTACAGGAGGTAACCAGCCGTAGTATGAGCAATGCCCTTGGGCGTGCCCGTCGATCCTGACGTGTACAGGATGAACATCAAGTCCTCTACGTTCATGAACTCGGCCGGGCAGTACGGGCGGTGGAGCAGCAATTCCTGGTCCATGTCCACGTCAATACCCGCGTTCATGTTAACCTCCGGGTTGTGCGTGCGCTTGAAGACGAACACCTTCTGCACGAAATCGAGGCCTTCCAGAGCAATATCCACCGTCTTCTTCAGAGGAAGGGTGCGGCCACCCCGCTTGCCCTCGTCGGCGGTAAAGACCCACTTGGTCTTGGCGTCCACCACACGGTCACGAAGAGCATCTGCAGAGAGACCCGCGAAGACCATGCTGTGCGCGGCACCGATACGAGTACAGGCCAGCATCGTGAAGATGGTCTCCGGAATCATGGGCATGTAGAGCGCCACCGTGTCTCCCTTCTTCACACCCGCGTGCTTCATGGCGTTGGCGATACGGCACGTCTCCTCCAGGAACTCTGTGTACGAGATGTTGCGGCCCTCGCCGATCTCGTCGGCCTCCCAGATGATGGCCGTCTTGTTCGGGTGCTTCTTGACATGACGGTCGATGCAGTTGACGCTCACGTTGAGCTGGCCGTTAAGGAACCAAGCGACGTCGCCCTTGGCCACCGTGCCGACAACGGTCTGGTCGAAGTCGCGGAACCAGTCGAGGTTCTCGCGAGCCAACTCGCCCCAGAAGCTCTCGGGATCCTCGAGCGAGCGTTTATGCATGGTCTCATACTGCTCGAGGCTGCCGACGTGCGCCGTCTTGGCGAGTTCGTCGTTGACCGGGTACACGCCGTTAAAACTGATGCCTGCGATGTCGCCCATGGTGCACTTCCGTTTGTGACGGCCAGGGAGCGCCACGAACTTTGCGGCGGCGGCGCGGCGAGCAGCGACCAACGTCCGGCTTTTGTCCGGCATCGCAGCGCGCCTCCTGTCTATACCAACTGCGTCATCCCGGCGCGGAGTTTGCGCGCTCGAGTCGGCGGCTCCCAGCCCCAGGGCGAGCTCGAACTCTGCCGTCACGACGGCTGCGGCGCCATACTTTATGACGTGAGATCGCTCGCCGCGCCCGACATCGCAGTCGGGTTCGTGCGAGGCTGCCGGCGTTGCGTTTCAGGCTGCTAGCGGAGCAGGCGCTGAACGCCCGCCAGACCTGGAACCTGGAGCGATCTCGACCACCAGAACCTGTTAAACGTATCGGCCAACCAGGAGCGGGACCCTCGAAACTGGAGCCATCTCGAGCGCGTTCGCGGTGCTCGTCGCGGCCTTGTCCGGCCCGAGGAAGTGTCTCGCACGCGCACGACAGGCCACGGGGAAAAGCGGGCTCGACGCCGCGCTGGGAGTCCTTGCATCAAACAGGTTGATGAGATGAGGGTCTCACATTGAGACTCTCCATGCCCCGGTCTCAGTAGCAGCAGCAGCACCAAGGCCAGCACCTAGAAGCCAAAGCAAATAGCTCTCACGCCCGAATTCGTTGCTGCGAGCTCGACGCCCGGCCGACAACCGCGGCAACTTTGCCCGCCAAGAGGCGCCAATGCTGCTTGGACAACGCATTTCTGAACTTGTGCGACACGCCATGACGCGCATCTTTCCACGGCCGGTGCAACGCTCGACGCGATCAAAAGGCAACTTCCAGTTGACGGCCTGGACTGCAATCGCGAACTTCCGCCCTCGGTCTGGACCGGCAGAATGCAAGCAAGCGCATGACAAGGAGGCGCGCGAAAGGAGAAAACGACCATATTCATTAGAGAACGTGCACCGCCTCAAATGGACGGTGCGTTATCGACGACTACCAATACATGTACACACAGAAGAGCGGGGCTTTAAATGAGGCGGCGGCCACTTAGAACGACTTGCCGACGAGCGCCGACTTCGTGTTCGTGATCAGGATCGGCACCACCGACGGGTCCGCCAACGTCGACACGTCCCCCAGCGAGTCCTCCTCGCCGTGAGAGATCTTTCGCAGCACGCGACGCATGATCTTGCCGCTGCGCGTCTTCGGGAGGCCCCGGCACCAGCACGATCAAATCAGGCGAGGCAAACGCACCAATGTGCGCGCGCACCTGCTGCACCAGCTCCTTTTCAACGTCCTTCGACGGCTTCACGCCCTCCACAAGCGTCACGAAGCAGCAGATACCTTCACCCTTGATGCGGTGCGGGATACCGATCACCGCCGCCTCGGCCACAACGCTGTGCGCCACCAACGTGTTCTCCACCTCAGCCGTGCCAATCCGGTGGCCAGATGTGCAGAGGACATCGTCGATACGGCCCGTGATGAAGTAGTAGCCGTCCTTGTCGCGGCGGCAACCATCGCCCGTGAAATACAGACCCTTGTGTGTTGCCATGTACGTGAGCAGGTAACGGTTGTGGTTGCCGTACACCGTACGAGCCATACCAGGCCAAGGCTTGCGGATGCAAAGCTGACCCTCAATATCGTTGCCCTTGATCTCATTGCCGTTCTCGTCTGTCACCACAAAGTCGATGCCGAAGAACGGCTTCGTGCATGAACCAGGTTTCATCGGAGTAGCTCCCGGAAGACCGACGCCAATGTGGCCACCCGTCTCCGTCTGCCAGTACGTGTCGGCGATGTAACATTGGCGGTTGCCCACCACTTCGTAGTACCATTTCCACGCCTCCGGGTTGATGGGCTCACCCACGCTTCCAAGAATCTTTAGGCTGGACAGGTCGTACTCCTTGATCTTGTCGTTACCGCGGGCCATCAAGGCACGAATAGCAGTCGGAGCCGTGTAGAACTTGGTCACCTTGTGGCGCTGGATCAAGTCCCAGTAGCGACCGTGGTCCGGGTACATCGGAGTGCTCTCAAACATGAGCGTCGTGACGCCGTTGGCCAGCGGGCCATAGATAATGTAGCTGTGGCCCGTGATCCAACCGGCATCGGCCACACAAGCGTAGACGTCATCGTGCTGCAAGTCGAACGTGTACTTGCAAGTGATCATAGCATACAAAAGGTAGCCAGCAGTCGTGTGTGCAATACCCTTGGGAGCACCCGTTGATCCCGAAGTGTACAGGATGAACATCAAGTCCTCTGCGTTCATGAACTCGGCCGCGCAGTACGGGCGGTGGCGCTTCATCTCGTCGTCCATGTCAATGTCGATCTTGGGGTTCATCTTCACCTCTGGGTTGTGCGTGCGCTTGAACACGAACACGTTGCGCACGAAGTCCAGGCCATCGACCGCGACGTCGACGATCTGCTTGAGCGGCAGCGTGCGGCCGCCGCGCTTGCCCTCGTCCGACGTGAAGACCCAGTGGGTGTTAGCGTCAATGAGACGGTCGCGCAGAGCGTCGGCCGAGAAACCAGCGAACACGACGCTGTGCACAGCTCCAATACGCGTGCAGGCCAGCATGACGAAGGCGATCTCCGGGATCATGGGCATGTAGATGGCCACCGTGTCGCCCTTCTTCACACCCGCGTGCTTCATGGCGTTGGCCACACGACAGGTCTCCTCCAGCAGCTCCGTGTACGTGATCTCACGGCCCTGGCCGATCTCGTCGGCCTCCCAGATGATGGCCACCTTGTCGGCGTGCTGCTTGACGTGGCGGTCGATGCAGTTGACGCTCACGTTGATCTGGCCATTGAGGAACCAGGCCACGTCGCCCTTGTTCACGGTGCCCACGACGCTCTGGTCGAAGTCGCGGAACCAGTCGAGGTTCTCGCGGGCCAGCTCGCCCCAGAAGTTCTCCGGGTCTTCGAGCGAGCGCTTGTACATGGCCTCGTACTGCTCGAAGTTCTTGATGTGGGCCGTCTTGGCCAGCTCCTGGAAGGGAGGGTACTCTCCGTTGATGCTGACGCCGGTGCTGTCGCCCATGGTGAGCGGCGGGTTGTGTAGGAGGCGGTAAAAGGGCGGAGGCGCGGTGCGCTCGGCGAGGCAAATTGGATTATGAGTGAGCAGGGCAAGACGCTTCTTCAGATCTCGAGGGCGGCGGCTTGCACTGGTTGCAGTGTACAGGTGTGATACGAGCACCTCGACGTTCCTGCGTAAGCTGGTGATGATTGTATAAAAATATTTGTGTATTCAGGCGTTTTGAGGGTTAAACGTTGCTGTGATAAATGATAGTGGTGCTGCAGACTGCATTTAATAGAATGTAAAGACGCAGGTTTTGGCCGACGGCTAACGATAAGAAGCTAGGAGACCACGTTGAACTTGGCTAACGATAAGAAGCTAGGAGACCACGTTGAACTTGGCATCTTGGAAAGCAGTATACGAACCTCAAGGATTAGGAACTCGATACAAAAGACGTCTAATATCCCTCGCTTTAAGCCCAACCTCGTTAAAAATGCAGCGCCACCGCCGAAACTTGCGTTTCAAAACCGGTGTTAAACCGACTTGGCTTGGTACCAGTAAGAGCCGCGCTAAGTGCGACTCCAGCGTTGCTCAGTATTCGCCTGACACGCAATAAGCCTTGCGTCGCCCATGAATCGATCCAACGCAGCACCAAAAAGCGCTGAGAGACCGCCGAAACAGCAAGTTGAAGCCGAGTCCTGCACGACAGGCAGCGCCTTGCTCCTGACGTTCCGGCGCCATGGAACTTCACGGCTGAAGCAAAACAACTGGGCCCGCCAATCGTCCGGCCATCGGTGGTCGTCCTCAGAACAGCAGCGACCCACTCGTGGTGTAGCCTCGCTGTCGGTCTCCGCTCCAAGTGAGGGTGGCCACGTTGAAGTTCTTATCTCCTGCTGTGCTGGTGGCTCGCCAGCCAGCCAGCCAGCCTTGCCATCACTGCTTGCCGCCATCTGCCCGCTGCTGGTGATTACATGTGACTACGCTCGCTGCGGCCGGCACCTTGCTGTTGAAGCGCATTGACTCGGGTATTCACGTGAAATGCATGCTTAACCTGCACGACCAATCGCGGCGATTATGAGCGGCCGACACTACATCGCTGCTCGCTCACGTCGAGGTTTCTCCGCGGCCCGCACGCCTCCACGTGCGCGGCAGCCACTTCGCCACACGGACGTTCTCGGCGATGAGCGGTGGCCCGCGTTTCACGTGATGACTCGGCCTTGAAGTTGTCCCGACCCGAGCCGAGTTTAACAAGCGCTGTACCAAGCGGCCGACCAGACACTGTCCGCAGACTGTGCGGCCATCTGCCCCTCTCGCGGCTCTTCTCGTGGATGCCTCGCACGTTGAACTAAATGACCGAAGATGCTTGCGCTCAACGGACTGCTGGTCATTTCGGAATCTGCTCCGGCCTGCTCAAGTCACTCGCCACCGCGTCCTTCAAGACCCCACTACGACAGCATGGGAGACAGCGCCGGCGTGAGCTTCAATGGGGTGTACCCGGTGCCCGACGGCTTCGCCAAGACGGCGCACGTGCAGAGCATGCAGCAGTACGAGGCCATGTACAAGCGCTCGCTCGAAGACCCGGAGAACTTCTGGGGCGAGATGGGTCGCCAGCACCTGGACTGGTTCCGCCAGTTCGACCAGGCCGTCGTGGGCACCGTGAACAAGGGCGACACGGCGTGGTTCCTCAACGGCGAGACGAACGTGAGCGTCAACTGCATCGACCGCCACGTGAAGCAGCACCCGGACAAGACGGCCATCATCTGGGAGGCCGACGAGATCGGCCAGGGCCGCAACATCTCGTACACGGAGCTGCTGGAGGAGACGTGCCGCATCGCCAACGCCATGAAGTACGCGGGCGTGAAGCGCGGCGACACGGTGGCCATCTACATGCCCATGATCCCGGAGATCGCCTTCGTCATGCTGGCCTGCACGCGCATCGGCGCCGTGCACAGCGTCGTGTTCGCCGGCTTCTCGGCCGACTCGCTGCGCGACCGCGTGGTGGACGCGAGGTCGCAGTGGGTCTTCACCGCCGATGAGGGCAAGCGCGGCGGCCGCACGCTGCCGCTCAAGCAGATCGTGGACCACGCCGTGAACGGGCTCGACTTCGTGCGCAAGGTGTTCGTGTTCAAGCGCACGCACAACCCGGCCGTGAAGATGAACCCGGGCATCGACGTGGACATGGACGAAGAGCTGCTGCGCCACCGCCCGTACTGCCCGGCCGAGTTCATGAACTCGGAGGACCTCATGTTTATTCTGTACACGTCGGGGTCCACGGGCACACCCAAGGGTATTGCCCACACGACGGCCGGGTACTTGCTGTACACAATGCTGACGGCCAAGTACACGTTCGACCTGCACGACGACGACATCTTCGCGTGCGTGGCGGACGCGGGCTGGATCACGGGCCACAGCTACATCATCTACGGGCCGCTGGCCAACGGCGTCACGACGCTCATGTTCGAGAGTACGCCCATGTACCCGGACCACGGACGCTACTGGGACCTGGTGCAGCGCCACAAGGTGACCAAGTTCTACACGGCCCCGACGGCCATCCGCGCGTTGATGGCCCGCGGCAACGACAAGATCCGCGAGTACGACCTGTCGAGTCTGAAGGTGCTGGGCAGCGTGGGCGAGCCCATCAACCCGGAGGCGTGGAAATGGTACTACGAAGTGGTGGGCAACCGCCAATGCTACATCGCCGACACGTACTGGCAGACGGAGACAGGTGGTCACATCGGCGTGGGCCTTCCGGGAGCAACGCCCATGAAGCCTGGGTCGTGCACGAAGCCGTTTTTCGGCATCGACTTTGTGGTGACGGACGAGCATGGCAACGAGATCAAGGGCAACGACGTGGAGGGCCAGCTGTGCATTCGGTCTCCGTGGCCGGGCATGGCGCGCACCGTGTACGGCGACCACAACCGCTACTTGCAGGTGTACATGTCGACGCACAAGGGGTTGTACTTTACCGGAGACGGCTGCCGCCGCGACAAGGACGGCTACTACTTCATCACGGGCCGCATCGACGACGTGCTGTGCACGTCCGGCCACCGTATCGGTACGGCGGAGATCGAGAGCACGCTGGTGGCGCACAACGTGGTGGCTGAGGCGGCGGTGATCGGCATCCCGCACCGCATCAAGGGCGAAGGTATCTGCTGCTTTGTGACGCTGGTGGACGGTGTGAAGCCGTCTGTTGAGGTGCAGAAGGAGCTGGTGATTCAGGTGCGCGCGCACATCGGCGCGTTCGCGACGCCCGACCTGATCGTGCTGGTGCCAGATCTGCCCAAGACACGCAGTGGCAAAATCATGCGCCGCGTGCTTCGCAAGATCTCTCGTGGCGAGGAGGACTCGCTGGGGGACGTGTCGACGTTGGCGGACCCGTCGGTGGTACCGACGTTGATCAAGAACACGAAATCAGCGCTGGTGGGCAAGACGTTCTGAGTTGGCCGGCGTTGAAGTGGGGTGCCAATACCAACTTGCCATCGGAGTGGGGATGGCGTTCACGATCTGCGTAGATGCATGTCGTATTAGTTAGGTGTTCAAGTTGAGTGTAGCATATCTTAAGTCGTCCGCATGCAGACGCTTCAATCTAAGAAACCAAGTTGTCAAGTCGTTTGCTCTTCAACGTTACGTGTGGACAACATATTACCACGGAAAGTCTCTTCGACCACCGAAATGTGTCTCGCACACCACTTCCAGGTCGTTTTTAGCTCCCGTGCTGCGATTGGTTGATATTCCGCACTGTGCGTCGTTTCCAGCGCACACTAGCCCCGGTCTCAGCATGATGGCGTCCGCGGCGTTCAAGCGGTGCCGCGCGCCCAGCGACGGAGACGAGTACCTGCCGGCGGCGCACAACTACCAGCTGGCGCCCATGAAGGCGCTGCTGCGGTCCGCGCGGCGTGACTTTTGCCTGCAGCGTCTGCAGGAGACGTCGCCCATCCCCTCGGAAGACGAGCAAGTGGCGGTGTCGCCCCCACAAGAGCAGCAGGAGACGCACGAGCTGGACAACAAGTGCAAGAAACTGGCCGACCTCATCGCCAACTCCAAGCACCTGGTGGCCTTCACGGGCGCCGGCATCAGCACGTCCGTCGGGATCCCGGACTACCGAGGAGAGCACGGCATCCGCACGAAACACTTCGACAAGTCCAAGCTGCAGAGCAAGAAGAGGCGGAAGGTGAACGGAGAAGAGGAAGACAACAGTGAAGGGGACGAGAATGACGTTAAAAATGAGGCGCAGCAGGTCCAGATCCCGGACTTTACGAGCCTCGTGCCGTCCACGACGCACATGGCGCTGTTCGAGCTGCACCGCCTCGGGTTCTTGAAGCACGTCGTGTCCCAGAATGTAGACAACTTGCACCTCAAGAGCGGCATCCCCGCCGACGCACTCACGGAGGTGCACGGGAATGCGACGCAGGCCAAGTGCGAGACGTGCGAGAAGATTTACACCAAGGACTTCCCCTGGACTGGACTTTGTGATGACCCCGAGTGCGTGAGCACCAAGCGGTCTATGGAGCAGAGACTTAGGGCGCGGACACGGCATGGTAATGGTAGATTGAAGAGGAACGTGGTCGGGTTTGATGAACCGCTCGGGGATATCGACTTGGCCATTGACGAGTGCGAAGCGGCCGATGTGGCACTGGTGCTGGGCACGTCGCTGCGTGTGGAGCCGTTCTCCGAGATGGCCGGGGATTATGCTGGGTCCCTGTGCATTGTGAATTTGCAGACGACGACGACCAAGTTGGACCGCAGGGCGGAGGAGACCGGCGTGCGCTTGTTTGAGAAGACGGACGTGGTGATGGAGAAGATGATGCAGTACCTCATGAAGGACCCCGAATACCGCGTTCCGAAGTGGAATGGGGAGCACCCGACTTCAGTGTTTGTTCCCGAGCACGAGAGTTCGAATCTCGTGAACGTTCTGGCTGGCCGTATTCTCTCCTGACGGCCTTGTGCGCTGGCGTACGGGGTTCTTATGCTACAAACTGATCTATGAAGGTGACGATGGCGAATGTAAAGCAACCTCGATGCCATCCGTAGGCTGTTAATTTATATCTTAAAGGTTTCCTTGCTGCTGGAGACGGTAGGATACGAGTAGGAAATGAATATATCGACATTCTATGCGTTAAAACATTGTGCGTACCATACCATGATCTCTACGCCTCGTTCATGAGCGCCGTAATTTCCTTGTAGTCGGCGATAAGGGCGTCCAGCTCTTCCGAGTACTTGGTGGTCACGATGATATCCTCCATGGGGGCGGACATGTCGGACGCCTTCTTCAAGCAAATCTTGTACTGCGGGTACGCGCCGCTGCAGTATGCAATGTCCGTGTATTCACAGAAAGCGAGCATGGATCCGTCACGGCCAAGGATGTGCATGCCGTAGCCGTTCACAGCAATCACGAAGTAGTTAGGCAGCTCGATACCTAGGCAATAGTTGAGTCCGTTGCCAGAACCATCCCTCTTTGAGCCGCGGTTTACCAGCTTGGATGGGAAAAAGCAAGCACCGTACAATCTGTGACGTGTGACCTCTTCAATGTAAATGCGCTGAAGCTCGCTCACCGGGAAGAGCGCATCTTGATCGTCCAACAGGTTGTCTGTGATCGTATCCAGCACAAGTTCGGCCCATTCCTCTTCATCGTGCGCTGGTCGCCACTCTTGCGGGAGATAGTCCTGAACACCCATCTCGCTAATTTCCTCCACGGAAAGAGGCGGGGCCTCTTCGCAGTCCACGGCAACTGCCAAAGCAGTAAGCCGAAGTAGAGCTTCCTCTTCCATAACAGGCAGGTTTCCCTTGACAATTTCATCCTGCACTTGGATGTACACGAGACGGTCGTACATTTCATCCGTGTACTGCAACATGTAAACTGGATTTAGACGAATCTTGAGCACGAATCGGACTTCACGCCCTCGGATCAGCTCCTTCTCGAATATATCACCGAGGTATACATCGGCGTTCAAGAAGGAGGGAGCAGCGACAAACTTGTGAAAGTAACTGGACGGAGATGACGAGGAAGTCGTCGACGATGTGGATGTGCTGACAGTGAGAGCTAGTGGTGGCGGGATTTCCTTTCCGGCTGCCTCATTGCCATCGGCCAGGTCAACTCCATCGTTGCTTGCAGATACAAACGAACTAGTGGTCGACGTAGCAGCAGAGCCAGACTGGCCTTTGCTGAGAACCACACGTTCCGATATTGTCGTGAGACCCAAGAAGTTGACGACGTGATCTTCTAGACCCAGGAAATGCGAACAGATTTCGATGAGCTGCGGCACAGTAAGCTCGGGAGTAATCGGGAACGCATCTGCTAGGGGAGTGCCGTCAAGTAGCTCAATTGTCGCCAGGAAAGGTGGTCGTGCTTCGTAGCCGCGGATTTCGTCAATGCTGGGAATAAAACCAGTTGCTCCGTTCTCCAGCAAATTCTCCAGCTTTTTCAGCGAGTAGGCCGCAAAATTGCGCACCAAACGCCAGAAACTGTTGGAATCTGCAACTTGTGCTTTCAAGAACATGATTACATACTTCTGGAGCGCTAGTGAAGGGGGGAACGAGGTAGCGCACATGGCAAAAAGAGACCAGCCGCGGATACTGCTATCTCTCTTCGGGTTCTTTGTGAGCTGTTTCAAGAGCTGTAAGTAAATTTCATCGACAAGCGATGGCTTCATCAGTCCAATCTGAAGAATGTACTGCGCCAGCATCTCCCGATAAAACACAATACGGTCTCGCATGTATCCCAAAATGCAGCGGTTAATAGAAAGCGCCATTTGCCCTGCCGATGCCGACGTAGCGAGGGATGACACTTCGTCAGGATTGTCATCCAAGACAGAAAGACTCTGCGAGATAGCTCGACTCTCCCAACACAACTTTTTAGCAAGCGCGCGCTCCGACTGTGCGTTGTACCCGCGCAAGTTTTCGAAGTGGTTAAATGCCAAGGCATCCTTTTCCACACTCAGCTTCGATTTCTTGTCACTCGAATTGTCGGCGCTTTCATCCTCACCAGATATGCCTGGCCACTCTGTCGTATCACACCGCGGACGCTCAGATTCACCGTGAAAACTGGGCTGGCTGCTACTGTCACTGTCGTTGCGAGTGAGAGTGCCAGGCCCATTAGAACGCAATCGGTCACCTGTAACAACGGACCGTCTTCGCGCTGTCACCATTTTTTCCTCCGCTTTCATTAAAAGCCGCTCATGCACACCTGCATCTCTCGCTGCCTGAATACTCAACTCTAACGCACCAACCGACGATGCATCGGTGGGGAGCGCAAGGGCGGACTCCAGCCGGGCTGCAGCAGCAATACGAGCTTCTAGACTCCGTCGTAAATTGCCGGCGGTAAGAAGCGCTCGCTCACGTTCTGCCTCGCCATACTGAGCGTCATTTTCTTCATTTGATGGAGACGAAAACTCTTCAATCTCACTCGATAGTAGTTGCACAGCATCTTCACGAATCTCCGCACTTGCTTCCACTCGATGAGTCAAAAAATGGATAGCAGCATGCAGTCCATCCATATCGGCTGTAATGTCGGAGGCATCTTCGCCACGTGATCCGCTTCGAAGCGTCGAGTAGCGCTCAAACAACGCAGAGAATAGTGGCGAGCAAAATCCAATACTGATAGACTGGCCGAGTTCTTGCTCTATAACTTTCGGGTCGTCGGTATCGAGCGCCTTACTTAGGGCACGCTTGATGTTAGCCACTTGCTGCAATCGAGTCAACTTGGCTTCGAATGCAGCCTTTAACAGGGATGGAATGGAAGATTTCAATAAATCGAGATCTCTGACTTCACGAGCTTCCCAAATCTGCAAGAATAGTCCAATTGGTGCTGGTTCCGACACCTTCTTTTCTTTCTTCACAGGGGTGCGCTGCTTGGGCGGTGTTGACTTCTTTACTGCAGCTGGGGCCGGAGGTGGACTATCTTCTGAAGCAGCAATTTCTAGCAGCTTTTCGCGCTCTCGCTCTGCATTCTTGAGATTAAAATCCCATTTTGCTAGCCCAGCTCCTACGGCAGCCTCAATTGCTTCGTTCAGTAATTCGATATCTTGAGACATCTTTGCTACCGCCAGAAACTTTACCATTTGCTTGCGCTCCGAATGTGTGCTAGCAGGAACTGTTTGCGATTCCAATGCTCGCTCAGCATCTATCGTTCGAGAATCCCCAGCAGGAACTCCAAGGGCTTTTAGTCGTGCTAATACCCTCTCAACAGCAATAAAATTCTCATCATCCAATGCCTTCTGAAGCGCAGCAACTACGTTTGTCGTGTCGACAGACACAACTGCATCTGGAACGATCTCCTCTTCCTCTACTTCAGCCTCCGACTGGTGATCCTCCTCCTCTTCATCATCAAGAGTTACATCAGTGTCGTTAGGAAGTGTGCCAAGCGTATCCACAAGTGTAGGCAACTTAGCCTCAACACCCAAACTAATCGCCTTGGTAGCAGGTCCCAACAACTTGTTCAGTATAGTTGTATCATCGTCGTCTTCTCCGATTGTTGAAAGAGCATGCGTCACAGACTCAACAGCGCTTTTCTCCTCCAGAGCACGAATAATCATCATTGTTGCCAGCTTCCGCTCTAGAGACTCTACAGAAGGCTCTTCCAGTGTTGCCAAAGAACCCATCAGCGCTTCGGGGTCGTTGGCGATCATGGAAGCACGGAGTTTCTTGTTGATCGCAGCAATTTTCTCCGTTTTCTGCTTTTGAAGTGCTACGATACTTTTGCTTTTCCTCCGCAAATGATCCACGGCTAGCCACGGAGAACTCTTCTCGGCGACACGTACAGCGTACTCAATCAGAGCAGGGTGACCAATTCTTGTGGCATCAGCAATAATTGAGTTCACGTATTCTTCTTCGTCGAGACGTGCAATCAGCTGCCGACTCTCGTTCAGTACGCGAATATCCTCCGAAGCACGCTTTCCTAGAATTTGTGTACAGTTTGCAAGATGCTGAATTATATCGTTCTGGTCACGCTGTGTCATCGCCTCACGTAAACCGCGCATTACATAAAGCAAACGTGCAGATTTCTTGCGGAAACCGCCACGAAGCATATTACGCTGGATCATTGTTGCGCATGCGTTTAGGTACAAGAAGCGCGCTTTTTCCAGCTTCTTCCATTGGTGACTCGTCAAGTACACTTTTGTTTTTCCCACCACAAACTTTTCTTCCTCCAATACGCCAATAGCAGATAACGATCGCAATAGGGACTCCAGGGTACCACGATGACCACATACATTTTTGTATCGCCGGAAAAAGTGGCCGTACGTCAAGTGGACAGTGAAGATAGATCGACTTGCTTGCATCAGCTCCACGAGATGGTTATCACGGATTTGCTTCATCACGTACGCCGAGTCAAACCCACCTTCTTCTAGCTCCTCGTTTGGCTTAATACATACAAGGAAGTTCTTGCCTGTGTGGTTGAGTGCATGCAGTAGGGCACCTGCTTGATTGTACACATCAGTTGCTGCACTTTCACCCGCTTGCTTCGAGTCTTTTGCCGAGCTTATAGAGTTTCGGAACTTGGATGACGTGCTTCCTCGAACAGCCTGCTTCGCAGCTTTTTCACTGGATGCTGCAGCCATCTGGGCTGCTCCGACGGCATGGAGTACAGCATTCTTGGACGACTGCATAATTGCTGCACAAGTTGAAGAAATGCTGAGGGCATTCTTAGCCGAAAGCCCCTTTCCGTTGTATGTCACTTTACCACAGTGATGCTGAACGATGAAAAGTAGCCGCCAGTCCTTCGATGGGGCCAAATACTCATTCGTAGCAGCAGCTCCCATGTTAGGTCGTGACAATCCACCCACGGCCTCGTTGCCTGAGAAAAGCTTGTTCACGAAATCTTCGTCATTGGGCGACCGCACCTTTCCGTTCTCTGCCAGCAGATCGAAGATACCGAAGGGTTTATCCTCGAACAACTGCAGGCACTTCTCTTGCTCGCTAGTGATGTCCACGTTAGAATGGACAGTCAATCGGTTCTCGACTTGCTGTGACTCGTCCTCCAAGTCCGAGAAGTTGATAGCTAACGTGTTTTGAACGTAAAAGTTATGTACCTTTTCACTCCAGTAATTGAAGCAGAGTTGGTCGAAACTGTTCTGTGACGGCTCCAGGTTCTCAAAGCCGACCATGTCCAGAACGTGGACACCTTGTGAATTAATCACAATATTTGATTTCTCGTACCGATCAAAAATGCCACCTAGGATACCGTTGAGTGTCTCCACAAGAAAATTAAACAGACACTCATACAGACTTCGGATGAATGTGTCTCGGGCCTTGCGAGCTTGATGCACAGTCACCACTTTCAAGGAGGACACCGTCTTGCCACCATCCTTAGAGAAGAACTGGCGCGTGCGGAAATAATTATCCAAGACTACAGGCTCCACTTCAAGTAGTTTGGCCGCCAGCAGGATCTGTGCCGGGTCCTTAAGTGCACACGACTGAGCATCACTTACAGTTGCAGAGCTGGCCCCGCTTACAGACTTGCCAGCTTCGGGGTCGAGCACAAAATCCACGTTTCCTAAATGTAGCAGTGCTGCCACAATGCGCACAATCTCCACACGTTGACTCTTGCGGATTCGCAAAGCAGAAAAACTGGACATCAGGTCGCGGTAGTCACGAGCATCAAGAGCAAAATTGGTGAGCTCTGGGTCCGCCTGCTTCAATAGATGGAACTCTTCCACGCCCTTGTTCAGCTCGAGTGAATCGCGAAGTGTAGGGTCATGCTGTACACCGGCAAGGACCTGATAAAATACGTGAAAGTTGCGTTCATGACTGCGGCAGTCAATGATGCGTGACTTCTCGAAATAATGCGTCGTAAACCCGCCTCCAATCACGTAGCCATGCTTACTGAACTCCACTGAAATCATCTTGGCGAAGCGCGAGGAGTTCGGGTTCTGGGGTGTAGCGGCATTCCCAAAAGCGTCCAAGATCGTAAACGCGTGCAAAATCTGCTGGCCGATGGGGTGCAGTACGCCCGAATCAGCCTCCGAATCGCGAGGGGTGGCGCTATCTCCAATCTCGCACAAATACTGCACAATCAGTTTGGCTGCCTCGGACTTTCCCGCGCCCATTCCACCGAGTAAAATCACGGCCTGGTCTTCCCCTGCGTCCTGCATACACCTCAGCGCATTCTGCGCTAGTGCGAACACATGCGGCGGCGCGTCGTTCACCGTGTCCTTCTCGTAGAACGGAGTCTGTTCTCTGCTCTTATTATACGCCTGCATGTGGTCGGGCGTGTAGATCGGGAGCGGCGTCACCGGGTTCACCCCAACCAGCACTCGATCCACCCACGTGTACACCTGCTCCATGCGATACCTTGCTCTCAACGTGTACAGCGCCACATTCTCCAATTGTTCAGCCGTAAAAGTCTCCGTTCGTCCTGCGTCTCCCTACAAAAAGAGTAAAAACAAGGTAAGTCTCTTCAAAAATGCACTAACAACCACCAAAAAATAGGTACATTGGTCGCCATGAGCGGCACATTGCTCAGGTCGTGTAGCTCCAGTGGCAGCAGCTGTTTGGGGTGATGACAAGCCGGCAATTTCACCAATGGGCGGTCGCGAATGGCGCGCTCCTCGCCGTCCTCCGTGTGCACGACCGTCACGTGCTGCTCCTGCTCCGCTTCTTCGTCGAATAGGAAGCCGGTGCGCACCACCACAGCGGACGTGCACACGCCGCTCTCGTCACTCACCCATACAAAGTCCCCCTCCTCAATAGGCGTCGGTCCAGAGGACGAGGAGGACGTTGCGGTGGACGTTTGTTTCTTCATGGTGACGCTCTGACGCGTGGACCCCCGAGGCGGCGGCGGCGACGGCTGGGACGGCGCGTACTCGTCGCTGCTGAGGCGGAAGCTGCCGTTCGTGCGGTGGCTGCGGCGAGGGCCGCCGGCGTCCGCGCTCATGGAAGTAAAGTCTCCCCTTGGCGGCGTCTTCTACTGCGCTGTTGCGTTTGTGCCACGTAACGGGTCTGATTGGTTGAAATACATTTCTGAGAACGACTGTAGGTTGGCTGTAGGTTGGGATCTAGGATGGGATTTGAAACGTAACGGTTACTAACATGGTTGCACTCGATTCGAGTGACTCGAACAGTCAAAACTGGTCAACCAGACGAAGCACACGGCTTCTAGACCGATTGAAGACGGTAGTGCTATTACAATGGGGAGAGAGGCTGCATCTGATCGATACGTGCTCTTTAGACGCAGCTGAAGTGCCTACGGCTTGGTGGAAGGCGAGCGCAGACTCGTTGTAGCGTCTCTATTGCAGCTCTTGTCCGTCCTGCGCGGCTCAGTTGCAAGTACATGCACGTTTGTCGAGGTGCAGCACCTCCACCACCTAATAGTTCTGCACTGCTCGCGTCCGCGCAATTGATATTCTTCACACACACTATTGGCCTTCATGGTCTGCCGTATCGACATCCCAGCTCCGTCGCGGCCCACTTGAAGCGAGGTTGCCCATGGACCGACTGCGATACTTGCTGGTCATCTTGTCGATTACGCTGCTGGGTGGACTTGGCGTTTGTATGTGGCCATTTCAGCCAGTGCGCGCGCCGAAAGGCAATCTCCGCTGGCGATTCGCTGAAATGGAAGGTCTCCTTTTCATCCAGTGGGCGACCTCCATTTGTGTGGACGCAGCCAATCAGCGGCGTTGGCGCCACGTCTTCGACGCTGTCCTACCTCCCCCATGTCTGACGTCGCGGCCCAAAACTGAAGCTCTCGCCACTCGACGGATCGGGCCACGTACTTCAGAATCGCATTTGCAACCGAGCGCGTAAGAAGCCCCACAACAAGTTCAAGGCACTTTTGTCACTACCCACCCACCTACCAGTCAACATGCCTGTCGAGATCCACACCCCCGAGGAGTTCAACGCCGCCATTGGCGAGAAGCAGCTGACGGTCGTGCAGTTCTCTGCGCCGTGGTGCGGCGGCTGCAAGATGGTGGCCCCCAAGGTGAACAAGCTGATGGAGGCGGACTTCGCCGGCGTCAAGTTCCTCAAGGTGAGCGCGGAGGAGCTGGAGGACTTTTGCGAGGAGATCGACGTGGACAGCTTCCCGACGTTCCGCGTGTACAAGAACGGCGAGGTGGCTGCGTCGTACGTGAGCTCCAAGTTCGAGAAGGTGGAGGCGTTCATCCGCGAGAACGCGCAGTAAGTGCGAGTCTTCGCGTTGATCGCTGCTGCTGCACCTTCAAAGAGAGCCGAGGACTTCGCTGCGTCCGCTCTGTTTGGTCTCCGTCGAGATGGTTGGATCGGAGCGGGGCGGATGGAGCGTGTCTGTAGCACCTCGTTAGCACCTCGTTTTGACGTTGGGGTCGTAGAGGCGAGAGCCCGCCTACTAATGTATTGAAAATATAAAGCCAATTCACAGCGAAGTACATGTAGTTTTGTCGAAGATTGTGCTGGCGCGAGTGTCTGTTGTGGATGAGAAATTGCAGTGAATAGAGGAATGTACAAGTTCCCAAAGTGATGGCTTATGCTGGCCCAGGGGAGTGCTGACTGGTGAAACATCGCAATATTCCGCTATCGAGTTTGCGCAGCGGTAGTTCACAGCAACTTCTATTGTTCTGCTGGTACTTCTTTCAATGATAATGTGTGTTTATGTGGCGAAGATCCGTGTACATGTATTCAAACTCGGCATCAAGATCACAGCTTTGTTTTAAGACAAATACAATCTTCTCACCTTACACCTCATCTAAACCTCCTTCTCCCTACAATCTTCGACAAAACTACATGTACTTCGCTGTGAATTGGCTTTATATTTTCAATACATTAGTAGGCGGGCTCTCGCCTCTACGACCCCAACGTCAAAACGAGGTGCTAACGAGGTGCTACAGACACGCTCCATCCGCCCCGCTCCGATCCAACCATCTCGACGGAGACCAAACAGAGCGGACGCAGCGAAGTCCTCGGCTCTCTTTGAAGGTGCAGCAGCAGCGATCAACGCGAAGACTCGCACTTACTGCGCGTTCTCGCGGATGAACGCCTCCACCTTCTCGAACTTGGAGCTCACGTACGACGCAGCCACCTCGCCGTTCTTGTACACGCGGAACGTCGGGAAGCTGTCCACGTCGATCTCCTCGCAAAAGTCCTCCAGCTCCTCCGCGCTCACCTTGAGGAACTTGACGCCGGCGAAGTCCGCCTCCATCAGCTTGTTCACCTTGGGGGCCACCATCTTGCAGCCGCCGCACCACGGCGCAGAGAACTGCACGACCGTCAGCTGCTTCTCGCCAATGGCGGCATTGAACTCCTCGGGGGTGTGGATCTCGACAGGCATGTTGACTGGTAGGTGGGTGGGTAGTGACAAAAGTGCCTTGAACTTGTTGTGGGGCTTCTTACGCGCTCGGTTGCAAATGCGATTCTGAAGTACGTGGCCCGATCCGTCGAGTGGCGAGAGCTTCAGTTTTGGGCCGCGACGTCAGACATGGGGGAGGTAGGACAGCGTCGAAGACGTGGCGCCAACGCCGCTGATTGGCTGCGTCCACACAAATGGAGGTCGCCCACTGGATGAAAAGGAGACCTTCCATTTCAGCGAATCGCCAGCGGAGATTGCCTTTCGGCGCGCGCACTGGGTGAAATGGCCACATACAAACGCCAAGTCCACCCAGCAGCGTAATCGACAAGATGACCAGCAAGTATCGCAGTCGGTCCATGGGCAACCTCGCTTCAAGTGGGCCGCGACGGAGCTGGGATGTCGATACGGCAGACCATGAAGGCCAATAGTGTGTGTGAAGAATATCAATTGCGCGGACGCGAGCAGTGCAGAACTATTAGGTGGTGGAGGTGCTGCACCTCGACAAACGTGCATGTACTTACAACTGAGCCGCGCAGGACGGACAAGAGCTGCAATAGAGACGCTACAACGAGTCTGCGCTAGCTCCATTTTGGCCTTCATTACGATCTTTCTCTTCGCAGGCTCAACGCAGCTGTGACTCCCACGTATGATACGTGACGTATCTCGTTTTCACGGCGCAGTCGAACTGCCGTCTTCGAAAAGCGCCACCAAGTCCGGAAATCCTTTCTGATCTGCTACCTGCGCCGGCGTGAGGCCTTCTTTGTCTGTTGCATCACGCGCAGCACCGTGCTGAAGGAGCAGCTTCACGCAGTCGACGCGATGCCATTCCACTGCGCAATGCAGTGGCGATCGACGGATGGAGACGATGTTGGGGTCTCCACCGAAACGCAGCAAGACTTGCATTACATCAACGTGCCCATTCGCGGCAGCATAGTAAAGTGCAGTGCAGCCGTCGATGTTCACAAAATTAACGTCCACGAGCTTTTTCTCCAGCAGCGCTTGCATGAAACTAGTCTTGCCCTCCACTGCCGCGTAGTGGAACGGGTGTCGCGCCATCACCTTGTCTACTTGTTCCTGACCATTCGGATGCAGCGATACGTCATGCTGCACCAGCAGCTCGAGCATGTCCACCGAGCCATTTCCGGCCGCCTCGTGCCACACCGTCACTCCCATCTTGTCCACGACGTACTTGTCCGCTCCATTTCGCAGCATAAAGTCCACCACGTCCGTAAATCCGCCAGCAACAGCTTCGTGAAGCGGCGCGTGGTTGGTGCGATTGCTCAGATTCACATCCGCCTTCGCTTCTTGCACCAGGAACTTGACCATATCCACGTGTCCATCCTGACAGGCAATGTACACCGCCGTGACACCCATCTCGTTCTGCTCGTTCACATTTGCGCCTGCCTCGTTGACCAGAAAGCGCACGAGTTGCACGAAGTTGCCCTTCACCGCGTACATGAGCGGCGTGCGTCCTCTCGTGGTGTGGCAGTCCACCAGCAGCCCGAAGTTCACAAGCAGGCGGCAGACCTCCAAGTGTCCATTGATGGCGGCCTCATGCAGCGGCGTGCGTGCGTATTTCCTACGCCCACCGGCCAAATGCACCTCTCCAGCGCCTAATTGCAGCAGCAACTGCACCATTTCGCAGTGACCTTCACTGGCTGCCAGATGCAGCGCCGTGGAGCCATTGTGGTCCTGTGTGAGCTGCAGAAAATCGCTGTTGGACTCGTCCGATCCGTGCAGGAGCTCTGTGAGCGCCTGGCAGTCCCCACTCTTGGCGAGATGCAGCAACCGACTGCCGCGGTCCAGGCGCGTGTTGTCCTTCCACTTGGAGCGGCGGCGTCCCATAATTTGTAAGTGAGCTGCTCGTGTGATTGGGTAATCGGATGTTGGTTCCAGTCCAAAACGCAGTTGCCAAATCGAGATGTCACGCCAAGGCAGACTGCAGAGGCTCCAACATGTGCGTTTGCGTATTGGGTAGAATGCGGTAGAATGCATGCATTTTAACGAGGGGAATCGTGCAGGCCATCGCAAATGTCAGCGACGGGTTCTTCCAGCTGCGCACTGTGCTGTACGTGTGGAAAGCTGTGCATTTTACTGTCAATTTATTGTTCGTGACGATCGTGACGATCAATGGTGCAGCATTTTAGGGCTGGGTAATGCTGCAGACGCCATTGAGATCTTGTCCATCGGGTACATTCTGGCGGTCTATGAGGACAAGGAAGGCGTCGAGCTGACGAGAACCCAGCAGAGTTAGTGGAGACCGTCTTTGTGAAATGTGATCCGACGAAAATGCTGACAACTTTTGGTGGTTTTTCATTCGTGCAGGTTTGTTGGCGGCGGCCATCTTCGCTGGGATGTTTACTGGTGGAGTGCTGTTTGGCTCACTCAGTGACCATATTGGCCGGCGCAAGAGTCTTCTGTACTCGCTGCTGCTCAATGGTGTCTTCGGACTCTTGTCTGCACTCTCACCAAATGTGTACGCTCTCATCATCTTCAGGACGTGTGCTGGCATCGGTTCGTAACTTGAATAAGGCGGCAGGTCTTTAAGAAAAGAACGCTGACTGATTTGTTTTTTTAATGGTCAAGGTATTGGAGGCACAGTGCCAGCCATGTTCACGTTGTGCTCGGAGCATGTACCTGCGAACCGCCGAGGCTACTACGTCACAATAGTTGCTGCGTACTGGATGGTGGTATGTGGAGCTTTACTTTGATGTTTACTTTTTAGTTTTTCAACATCCATTCACGATCTGGTTTGCCGTGTACACTCTGCAGGGTGCTGTATTCACGGCGGGTCTAGCGTGGTTTATGCTGGGCCGCCCCGAGTCGGTGTACTCCTGGCGCGCATTTGCAGCCATTGTGTCGATGCCGACATTCGTGTGCTGGATGCTCACGTATCACTACGTGCCAGAAAGTGCTCAATTCTTTGCGCGACGTCGGTTGTTGACTGCTGCAGAAATGGTGGTTAATACGATTAAGACTATCAACGGCAACGACGATGACCAAGTGACCGAGTCAACAGGTTTAATGTCTCTCAATGGCGATGATACCCCCGTGGATGGATACACTGCTGTCGCTGATCTATCAAACACTGAAAATCATACGAAGATGAGCGCTTTGTCAGCGTTTGGGATGCTGTTTGATCCAGTACTGCGTGGCACAACGATCTCGCTGCTGTTGTCGTGGTTCTGTTTGAGCTTTGGGTCGTACGGCCTTGCGACTTGGATTACCATACTCTTCAAGCGTATCGGTCTGGAGAACCCGTTTTCCAACGCTTTCATTTACGCAGCCGCGAACCTCCCGGGCAATGTCATGACTGCATTGCTCATGGATCGTCTCGGCGGTCGTCGGATTCTCGCCATCACGATGCTTCTCTCGGCTGCTTGCGCAACAGGTTTTGCGTATGCAAATTCATCGGCATCGGGCGCGGCATCCATCGTACTGCTGGCAAGCGGCTTCAACGCGTTCAGCACAGCCGGTTGGAATGCTATCGACTTGATGTCTGCCGAGTCATTTCCGACGGACGTGCGCACAACTGGCATGGGAACGCTGTCAGCTGCGGGGAGAGCTGGATCGGTGGCAGCCCAGTTTGTTAACGGCTACCTCATTGGCCCACCCGTCCATGTGACGTTGCTGCTGGTTATCACCGCCAGCATGATGCTTCTTGGCAGCATTAGTTCTGTTATGGTGCGCGACTACAGTAACAAGATGTTGCCGGAGTCTGTCGAAGAGATGCGCGTGAAGGTGTCCAAGAAAGGAAATGAGGTGTAGCTACGGGTTAAACTACAGCTCGGGTGTTTTCTCCCGACCTACACACGACCGTGAAAACATAAAACAAGATGTCTATCGTGCTTTCCTACGATGTAAGTCCGTCTTCTCAAAAGCTTTCTGTTTGTCCTGAAATCATAAACTCATACGTGGTTGCCCATGGGCTTATCGACGTAGTTGGTTCTCCGTTCATAACTACTTCAGAATTAAGGTGTATATCCATAGGACCTCATCTTGTTAGATGTTCATCGCGAATTAGAAGGAAAAGTTGGAGAGGTCTAGCTCCCATTTCACGAGCGTGGGGTTCCTAATAATTTGGGGTGAATCTTTGGATTCGCCAGTTGGAACAACCTTGTCGAGCTTGACTTCCTCGGTCAAATCGAGTTGCTGATCGTTTGGCATCGCTTCCTGAATCAATGAGTCCGTAGCTGTGCGATTAACTTGACTTTGGTCTTCATACCTACTATGTGTACTCCTTCCACTGATTGACAGCATACTGCTATTGCTTCGTTTGCTGCTGCGACTGCTGCTACGACCACTTGTACAGTTGCTGCCACTGCTGACAACACTTCGCCGGCTGCTGAACGATGAGTGTGAAGACTGGAACAAGCGATCCGATGCAGAAGAGCTTGAAGAGGAAGAAGAAGAACTCCACAAGGAATCAGACGGTGAAAATGATCGAGACGAACAAGGTGAGTGGCTTCTCTCGCTTCTGCGACGACCGTTAGCAAGGTCCGCGAGTGTAGGCCCGACAGCAACGGGGTGAATCTGTACTTTTGAAGTCGAGACAGCTTTTCCATACGTATTCTGCGGCGGAGGTCGAGGCTCTGAAACGAACTCGGTAGCTGGAAACAGAGGGTCGAGCGGTGAGCGAGGTGGGTAATTCTCTGTCTCCGTTGCTTGATCTTTCACGCATGTTGTTGTTTGTTGCTGTTGATCCACAGTAATGTTGCGAGTCTCAGCACAGTATTCGAGTTGATCGTGCTTGTTTCCAGTATCTACGATATCGTTTGCGGCTTTGAGCGAGTAAAACTGCCTTTCCTTATCCTCCAGCACCGCTTGAAACATGTCCAGCACCGATTCCTCCCTTCGAGAAGGTTCCTTGGTCGCACTCTTCTGTTGATGATAGGAGCGATGCCGCTGGCGGCGCTCACAAGAGCGACTCTCTGATTTCTTACCAGCTTCGTGCCGAACCTTTGTTACTTGGGGCTCGACAACTCCTGTATTTGTCGGACGATGGTATTCGATTGCAGCATTCACCGCTATACTCAGCTCTTCAAGTGTCATTCCACCTGCTCTTCGTTTGCCACGTCGGTCGCACGACGAAGTATCGAACCCCCACTCCGACTCCGAGTCAAAGTCGTCCCCACTATCGTCGCCATCGTCCTCGGAATCAATACACAATGTCTCCAAGTCTTCCAGCACACGCGCAGCTATCTCCCGCTCGTTTCTAGGTGAAATGGGCTCGACAGATTTTCGTCCGCGTTCTTTGTACACTGTGCCATCCAAGGAACCTTGCTGGGATTCCCACGATTCGCTGTAGCTCGAGGCCGAGGATACCGATGACGCAGCCCACCTTGTAGGCGAGACCATTCTTTTGCGTAAATGGCCGAGCGACCGTTTGCTGACGTACTTGAAGTTGCCTTGTAACGGACAACTGATCTGATTGGATGATTCAAATCCAATTCGACCCAGCGATTGGCGGGAAACGTGCAAGTCTCAGATGGGATCACTATCGAATTTGCCCGCAACAATGAGCTCCGATGCGCCCAATAATGCAGCCTCGCCGTCAGCCCCACGACCAGTGATTTACCTTACGGGCGATTCACTGACACAGCGTGGCACGGATCCGAATAATGCAGGTTGGGTGGCATTGATGCAGCATCGCTACAATCGCTCGGCCGACATTGTCGCTCGAGGACTGTCGGGTTACAACACCAAGTGCGTCTTTCATGCTTCTTGGCTCGTGTATCGCGCTGCCCCTAATACTCGCCGCGACTCCATTGTTTTTCTTTGCTGTAATGGTAGGTGGTTCATTGAGTTTGCGTTGCCTGTGATCGAGCGTGAACTCGCCACGGAAGGACGCGCTCCGGCGCTAATCACGTTGTGGCTGGGTGCGAACGACGCTGCTCTCCCCGACAGCTACGCCGAGCGCCAACACGTCCCTCTTGCGACGTACAAGGACAACTTGGTCAAGATTGTCCAGACGTACCAGGCCAGTGGCCCTCAAGCTCAGATCCTGCTGATCACGCCGCCCCACATCGACGATAGTGTCCGCCAGTCACGCTCATCCGAAGGACGCGCCGAACGCACGAATGCTACTGCAGGGAAATATGCACGCGTGTGTGTGGAGGTTGCTGGTCAACTTGGTGTGGAGGTGCTCGATTTGCACTCGTTCTTCAATGCGATGCCGGAGAGCGAGCGAGCGACGTTGTTGGACGACGGACTGCACTTCACCGCGAAGGGCAACCGCTTGGTGGACGAGCAGCTACAAGCGAAGATTCGAGACGCGTTCCCGGGTTTAGCCAAGCAGCTTGAAGCATGGCAGCTCCCGGACTTTCACATTTGGATGGATGCGTAGATGATACCAGTCACCTTCGAGAGCATCATGCCGCACCATAGTCGTTCTCGTTCATTGATCACGTAAGGACTTCCGTGCCCAACAATGAATAAACCGGCATGCGACGATCGGCGACCTTCCTTTCCTAGCCGCACCTTACCACCGGTTCCCTACCGGTTTCCATTTTCCCCGATGCCGTCCAAGACGCGCGTCACGTTGCGCCGTCTTGTGCCTGTTGCTATCAGCGTGGCAGTCGTCCTCCTCGCTTCCTACCTTGGGGCTTGGGAGCAGGCGCTCCGTGTGATCCGTGGAGGCTCCGCTCAGACCCGACCGGTGCTACTGCTCATAGGCGACTCCCTCACCGAGCACGGCGTCAATCCGGACAAGTCTGGATGGGTGACGCTGCTGCAGAACCGCTACAAGCGCTCAGCGGACGTCTTGCCTCGCGGACTTTCAGGCTACAACACGAAGTGAGTCTTTCAAGTGATTGTTCTGGCCAAGGTATCCGCTAAGCTGCTGGTTTCGCAGGTGGTTCATTGGGTACGCGCTGCCTGTCATCAAGCACGAACTGTCGAGTGGCAGCATCTCCCCAGCCTTGATCACGCTGTGGTTGGGAGCAAACGATGCCGCGCTTGCAGACGGGCCGTCGGCGCGGCAGCACGTTCCGATGGATATTTACGCCACCAACCTGGAAGCCATTGTTCACAGCTTGGAAGCGAGCGCCCCGGGTGCCGGCATCCTCGTAATCACTCCTCCGCATGTGGACGATGCGGCTCGGCAACATCGTTCCAAGACTGGACGACTGGATCGATCCACCGCTATGGCGGGCGAGTACGCACGGGTGTGTGTGGAGACGGCCAAGAAGCTCGGCCTGCCTGTGCTAGACTTGTGCAGTCTCCTTTAGCTCCATGACGCCGAGCGAACGCGCAATGTGCCTCGAGGACGGACTGCACTTGTCCGCGTGGGGCAACCAGCTCATGGAAGGGCTGCTACGTGCAAAAGTCGCTGAAGCGTTCCCAGCGTTGGCGTCTCGCCTACAGGTGTGGGAGATCCCCAACTGGGATCGACTCCCGTGACCGAATGGCTGCGGACACCTTGAATCGAAACACGTGCATCCATTTGCAACCCAAGCAATGGCAAACCCAGTAACTTCGAGGAGCTCTTGGCACCTTTTGCATTGAGAGGAAGGAAATGAAGTGCTCAGCATCGGAGAGTCTCCAAAGACGTCTCCATTTGTTCATCTCGCAACGTTGGCCTCTCTACTAGCAAAACGCTGTAGCAATTCCTGCTGCATCGAGCGTGTCACACCCGATGGACTTTTCGTGATTCCCCTTGTCCTCGGCTCTCAATGCATCATGGCACCGCTCGTTCAACGTAGCAACCCTCAGTGCCGAATCCGCCTCCAGTGGTCGCCATGATCCGCACGCCCATCAAGCCCAAGCCGTCCGCCTCCTTGTCCTTCGCGCCGCTATCCCTCAAGACCAAGCGCGTGCTGCTCGCGTGCTTCGCGTTGGTCGCGTACGTCGCGTGGTCGTTGGGCGCGTGGGAAGAGCTGCTGATTGAAAGCGGCTTGCGGCCACGACTCCGTCCTGTGCTGCTGCTGGCGGGCGATTCACTCACGGAGAAAGGCACCAACCCCAAGGCCAATGGGTGGGTCACGCTCCTGCAGAACGACTACACTCGCTCGGCCAACGTCGTTCCTAGGGGTCTCTCAGGTTACAACACGCGCTGGTATCTCAAGTACGCAATGCCCGTCCTGCGTGGCGAGATCCTCAGCGGAACGTACACGCCGGCGCTCATCACGTTGTGGCTCGGAGCCAATGACGCGGCGCTTCCTGCAGGCAGCAACCCGGAACAACACGTCCCCATTGACATGTACAAGCAGAACCTGGTCGAGATCGTCCGGGAGTTCCAGAATCTGGCCCCGGACGCCAGGATCATCATGATCACTCCGCCCCATGTGGACGACAATGCGAGGCACCGACGTGCCAAGAAGCACGAAGGAGAGAAGAAGGGCGTGATCGACCGCACCAACGAAATGACCAGGAAGTACGCCAAGGTTTGCGTGGACACGGCCCACAAGCTCGGACTCCCCGTCGTGGACCTGTTCACGTACTTTAACGACATGCCCCACTGGAGACGCAACAATTTGCTGGAGGACGGACTGCACTTGAACACGAGAGGCAACAAACTCATGTACGACCAGCTTCTGGGCAAGATCAAGGACGAGTTCCCCGACGTGATGCGCAAGCTCGAGCGGTGGCAGCTCCCCAACTTTAACAGGCTGGTCGAGAGCGACCCGTGGGTGCCCGACGCTGCCAGCAACAGCACGCGCAGTCTCCGCAACAATTGATCGTACAGCTAACTTATATCATAGAAGACGTATTACTCGCAGCTTCCTCGTGCTAAGCTGTCATGTCCTGACGTTATGCGTTGGCAAATCTCGTCCGTCAAAGACTCATGCATCGACCGTTCTGGTGGTTGAACCAACCGTGCTGTGTACACCATCATGCCCTGCAAGCCAAGTCAACGCCAGCTCCGTTCCGCTTTCTCGATCTCTGCCTCCAGGAGCGACTCGTTCAAGTGATTGCGACCCGATGGCGACCTCGGCGCATGTGAATGATCAGCAGCAGTGATGGGGAACTGGTGCCGTTCGCCGCTGCTCACTGCTGGAATTCGCTTGTGTTTGACTCAGTCCGAGGCGTCAATGATGGCCTCTCCAGAAAAGGAGTCAGCTCCGTCACCAACCCCAGAACCAATGCCAGCCACCCGTAACCTGTCCGTCAATATCAAGCGCGGTTTGCTGATGCTTTTCGGCCTAGCAGCCTACGTCGCATGGTCGTTCGGAGCTTGGGAAGCCATCCTGATGAGAACCAGCATCCGTCCTCGACTTCGACCCGTGTTCTTGCTCGTGGGGGACTCTCTCACCGAAAAGGGCACGATCCCCAAGACGAACGGCTGGGTCACCTTGCTACAGAGCGACTACAGGCGATCGATCAATGTCGTGCCGCGAGGACTTTCAGGCTACAACACCAGGTTCGGACTTGATGCTGCGATGCTGGAGCTGTGGGGCATCTATTGACAAGTGTCTGTTGTCTCGTTAGATGGTACCTCAAGTACTCCGTGCCGATGATCCGGAGTGAAATTGCCAGCGGTGCCTACATGCCAGCTTTCATCACGATTTGGCTGGGCGCCAATGATGCCGCGTTGCCAAACGGAAGCAGCCCAGCCCAGCACGTCCCCATTGACACGTACAAGGAAAATCTCGTCAAGCTGGTAGATGTCTTCCATGGGATGGCTCCGGATGCCAGCATCTTGCTCATTACCCCGCCGCATGTGGACGACGCCGTTCAAGAGAGAAATGCCAGGAAGTACAAGGGCGCCAGGAAAGATTTGGTCGCCCACTCGAACGAAATGGCAGGAAACTACGCACGGGCTTGTGTGGAGACGGCAAATGGCTTGGGGCTCCCTGTGCTCGACTTGCACACGTATTTCAACAACATGAGCGAGTGGGACCGCAAAAATGTGCTCGAGGACGGACTGCACCTCAACAAGAGAGGCAACAACTTCATGTACCAGCAGCTCCTTCAGAAGATCGATGCCGAGTTCCCAAACATCTCTCAGAAGCTCGAGCGGTGGCAGATTCCAAGCTACGAGAAGTGGGTCGCGTTGGACCCTTGGACACCAGACAATGCGAACGACTCCAAATCAGAGCTCAGAAGAACATGACTGCTACCGTTGTGCACGAATATACATCCTCAGGTTCAGGAGACGTCAGCAACTTGCACAATCCATCAGGACGTCCTGCTTATTCCTGCTTTCGCGACAAATCCTCCTCAGCCGCAGATCCCTCTCGCCATGTTGCATTACGGTCTCCATTCACCAATTCTGGGCCATCATGTGTCCATTATCTCATCTTCCTGGCCACGGGCATCTTCGACAATGTCTTCTCGACCGAAGTTACTGCTGCTAGGGGACTCGCTCACCGAAGAAGGCATCAATCCAAGTCTCGGAGGGTGGGTGTGTCAATTGCAGCATCGCTACACTCGTTCAGCCGACGTCGTGGTGCGTGGGCTCTACGGCTACAACACGGAGGCTTTCGTCCAACATGCACTCCCAAGCATCAAGAGAGACCTGATCGCGTGGACGGAACCTCCAGCACTAGTGACGTTGTGGCTAGGCGGCAATGACTCGGCACTGCTGTCCGGGTGCGATGCTGTACTGCACGTGCCAATTGCCAAGTACCGAGCCAACCTTTGCACAATTGTGAAGGCCATTCAAGAAGAAGCCCCCGAAGCTTCCGTGTTAATGATCACCCCACCAACAGTGAACGATCAGGCACGACTGGAGCTATCGGCTGATAAGAAGCTGGACTTTTCTACTGCTGGAACTGCCGAGTACGCCCATGCCTGCATTGAAGAGGCGAAGCAGTTGGGACTGCCGGTGCTTGACCTACACGGTGCCATGTGTGACTTGGCTGATGAGGAGCGCCTTGCTTTCCAGTATGATGGACTGCACTTTAATGCGAAGGGGAACGCGTTCGTATTGGAGAAGCTGCTAGCTGCTATTGAGCACCAGTTTCCAGCACTGACAAAGCGTTTAGAAACCTGGGAACACCCTGACTACCTCGAGTTGATAACCACCAGCCAAGAGCTGGAAAACAAGTAATGATCGTGTCAATCGGTTGCACAAAAATCTCTTGTTTCTCTTTAAATTACTCTGACTTGGATTTCGTCGACGAAGAAGGGTCCAGCTTGTTATCCGTTGCGTCTTTCATATACTTCAGTAGCAGATACCAGTCCATGATAAACAGCACCAGCACGATCACCACTGCGGGAGCCGAGCGAACTGACAAAAGTGTCACGTTCAGTACAGCTGCAAGGCCGAGCTTCCATTCCAGTGGGAGATTGTGCAGATCCGGTAGGTTTCCATTAGCTGCTGTTTGGGCATCCATCGGTATGCGGCTTGCAATTACTCCAGGAACCTCCTCGATGTCATCGCCTTCGTGCAGTTCATCGTCCGAGTCCGATTCGGACTCATCGTCGTCGTCATCATACGAATCGCCTTCCTCCTTCGCGTCAAAATCATCATCTGAGTCATCCGATTCCTCAATGGGACTGAGTGGCCTGTTGGGGTCGAGTGTCGAATTCATGGTGGGCATGGCACTTCCGTTGGTGTCCAAGTCGGCGTCTACTTTAGAAATTTCGTCGTCAGATTCACTCGAATGCGAGTCCTTCCGTACTGCTGCTGAGCGCGCAGCCTTCAGCATCGTCTTCTTGCTTTTCCCTCCACGGCGCGACAACTGCGCCGCTAGGATAGCTGTAGAAATTGCATTCTCCCACTCGTTGTACTCGGTTTGCGACGGAGCACAGATCTTCCAGCAATGCTTCTTGGTGCGAATAAGAAACATGTAGGGCGTAGGTGCCGCGTCCAAGCTCAGACTGCTGGTGATAGCGAGCGACGCGTGCTTGTTTTTCAGGTTCAGCTTGGCCAACGACAATCCCCGGCGAGCAGCAGTCTCGGAGTCGTAGTAACGCAAGACGCACTTTCGCGGATCTAGCACAAACCACTTTCGGTACCAGTTTCTCCCGCGGAACTTCACACTGCGCTGAATAATGAGGGACCCAACTTTGCCTGGAGGCATACCGCGGGCATCACTTGGAACAGACACGGTAGGCGCGGACGATCTCCGAGGTATCAAGTGTCGAGCCTTTCCTGACGTAGATCTATCTTCATTGCCTCCATGTCCATGCACAAACGGCTTTGAAAGGAGTGAGATCGATGAGTTCACGAGACGTCTTGGGTGCATTGCATTGCTTCGCGTATGCTCAATAAAGCCCATTCGGCGATTGTCTACATCCATGTCGTCCGACGCCCCGCTGCCAGTAATCCCAGCCTCGTCAGTAAACGCAACTCCGTCTTGGGCTACGGTTGACCCACTTCCATTCGTTTGTGGCGTCCCATTCTGCGACTCCACCTCGGCCCAGTAGATCAGGACCTTCGCTTTACTCCAAGTGTATGTGTTATCCCACGTGAGTGTGCACGTGCCTGGGGCGGTGCAGCGATAAAAGCCCTTGATGGGCTTCACATCTGCGCCTTCACGTGAGTACGCACGGATCATCTCTCCTTCAAACGTGGCACTGAATCCAATGTTGTGTTTCTTGGTGGTAAACTGCCAGGACGCCACGTCTCCCGCCGTGCTCAGTGGCAACGTCACCGAGAACGACTGCCCCGCTCTCACCGTCACAATAGTCCCAGGCAGTCCTTCCAGCATCCTCGAAGGCATTACCAGTCCGTCTTCGTCGTCACTGCTGTCCGACACGGCAGTGGACGCCTCCAAAAAGTCTCGCAGCACATTGGACGCCTTCACCTCGGGGATCAACATCAACTGCGCCAGATACGCCGTCAGCTCGTTGCGCTTCTCTTCAATGTACTCGTTGTCGTATCTCTTGTTGCGCATCGTGGGCAAATCCCGCGGCAGATTGGACTTGGGGTACGTCTTGAGCAGCTACAAGCACACCAGAATAGTCACCACAATTTCGTCAGCGTCTGAACAACCAAATGTCAACTTAAAACACCTCCGTACTCTAGCATGCAGTGTACTGAATTGTTTGTAGCTCCGCTGCACGACATGGCGTCGCTCCGAGGCGTCGTCCCCTTCCCCGTCCGCTTCAAAGTACGCGGCGATCGTGAAGAGCGCGTAGTAGCCGCCACCGTCGGGCAGGTACCGTAGCGGGTCCAGCGCCTTCTTCTTGGGCGAGAGTCTCTTCTGAATCTTGTGGCCTTCGATGCGACAGGCCACGAGCTGCTTCTTGCCGCACTTGGGCGGCGCGTCGGCGGCCATTGCCGAGGCTTCAGAGGGCGCTGAGGGCTGCGAGAAGCCTGGTTTGGTGCGCGCGGACTCGGCGTTGGTGGCCATGCTACGTGGCGGTAGTCTACAGCGCGTAGGGGCGAGCTCTTCCTCGTCACAGATGGCCCCTCGGCTCAGGTGTCAACAACGCAGCAACCGCCTTGTGCTCAGGCCGAACCTATTTATAGGGTCGCGCCTATTCATAGAAAGGGAAGTGTAGGGACGCACGATGGTGTACATAATGGTGTGGTTCGATCTTTCCCGCCAAAAGCCGTTGCCTTTGCTGGAAGTGAAAGGCAAGATCAAAGATCCGGTTTGGCCTGTCGACGAAGAAACAACTTGGACTTCGTATGCCCCAAAGTGAACCCAAGAGTGGGTGCTGACAAGTTTCCGCACGCCAAGTTTCGGCCTCATTCTTCAATTTGCCGAGGCGCGCTCAAGTCCAAGAACCTCCAAGAGAATCGACGCAAGATGCTCGCGATCACGTCGGCCGAAGAGTTCCACGCCGCTGTCGCCAAGACGGAGCAGCCGGTCGTGGCCTTCTTCTCGGCGCCCTGGTGCGGCGGCTGCAACTTGGTGGCGCCCAAGCTGGAGGCGCTGGCCGAGGAGCTGCAGACGCGCGCGCAGTTCGTCCGCGTGAGCGCCGAGCAGCTCGAAACGCTGTGCGAGGAGGTGGAGGTGGACAGCTTCCCTCACTTCCGCGTGTACAAGGAGGGCAAAGTCCTGGGCGACTGCACGAGCTCCAAGTTCGACAAGGTGGAGATCTTCGTCCGTGAGCTGGTGGCGCCCGACACGACGACGGAGAAGGAGGAGATGCCCGAGGCGGAGAATGACGAGACGATGGAGGAAGCTGCTGAGGAGGCGACTGCGAAGGTGACGGACGAAACGGTTGAGGAGACAGCGGAGGAGTCCCCAGAGGGAGTTGCCGAAGAAGAGACTGCGGAGAACGAGCGTGCGGTGGAAGCTGGGGATGGTTTCAAGAAGCGGCAGGAGCGGGAGGAACAAGATGACCACGTTGCCAAGAAGGCCAAGACGGAGGAGCTCGAGGAGGAGGCGATCGTGTCAACGATTGAAGAGGTTGCAATTCCAACGGCTGAAGAGGTTGTCGTGGAGAAGAGCGAAGAGGTTGTCGTGGGGACAACTGAAGAGGCCGTCGCGACGGCGGATGCGGAGCTGGCCCCAACAGAGAACGCGGAGACCGCAACCGCAACTGCAGAGCTGGAGATGACGGAAGTGGAGGGTGGAGACAAGGAGGAAGTTGCTGATAAGGATGCAACAAAAGCTGATGCGACGGAGAAAGAGGCTCCTGCTGCTGAGGTGGAAAATGAAACGGAGGCTGCACCAGCGGATAAGCTCGAGGCAAGTGAAGCAGCAGAGGCGAACGGAGCTGTGGTCGATGCCCCCGCCGCTTAATCAACCGCTTCCAGATCTTCATGTGGCAAGTTTTTATATGAGTATTTGCTGAAGTTGCAGACCGTTCATGTCGTAGCTTTCTAATCAAAATAAAAAAAGTTATTTGGGAAACGTTTGTGTATTATCTGCATGTGGAGAAGTCTCCATTGCAACTAACAGCCTACTTGACTTCGAGAATCGCCAGGTACTCGCCGTACTGCTTGACGACGGTGCTGTACTTGTCCAGCAGTCCTTGGTGCTTCAGCAGCGTTTCAATGTCCTCCTTGTCCTGGCCATTCTGCAACCAATTGCGGAAGGTCTGCTTCGCGTACGCGTGGTCGCTGAGCACTTTGTCGAGGATCTGCACTTCGATGTCCCTCTCTTCGCCCGCAGCGGTGGCCGCAGCCTCCGTCTTGTGACTGCGTAGAATTCTGGTACCCGACGACAGGGAGGTTGCGGACGCAAATTCGCTGCTGGCGACGAGAGCGGCTGCGACCAGAACGAAGACGTTGATCACACGCATGTTTGGCTTTCCTGTCGAAGACGAATGAACTCGGGACTGCAAATGCCAGACTGAATCTCTGAGGCCCTCGAACAGCAAAGCCCAGGATCACAATTCGCGCACCGATCTCTCCACGCGAAAAAAGAGGTTGCACACGCGGACAGCGAGCTGGTGGTCGAGGTTCATGACTCGTGGAGCCTTGGACCTACAGTGCTGCCCTTGTGTGAATCGAGTCTTGCATTTCCTGGAGATAGCCGTAATGACTCATTACGGTCAACTTCACGTGATTTTTTAATCCCGGAAGCTGGAATAATTTACCGCGTGTGAAGCAAGCCGAAATGCTTGTTAGACGAGAGCAACAACGAGCTGGAACTGGTGATCTGCACTGCAACCTCCGTTGGCGTGAAAATCCTAAAGTGCATTCGACAAAACACAATCTACATAGGCCCTATGTATGATATTACGCTTGTTGGCGTATCAATTCGTGGCACATTTGCCTTTGACTCACGACGTTTGAGCCAATTTGCAGTGCTGACGCAGTTTCTGCCGAGACTGACTGGTAAAAGGACTCGTATGTTCTGTTGCAGTTGCGATCACCACGTTTTCCGTGCAAGTGTACATTGTTTTAACCCGAAGTCTCCACGCACTCTCTGTCTAAGTTATTTACTGCAGACGCACGACTTCAACAACAGCGAACTTGTCGCTCTCCTTAATCGCCGCCTTGAACTCCTTCTTGACCTCCCTCTCGCTCTTACTCGACAGCTCCTTCTCCTGAATCTGCTTGAGCACCTGTTCACGCAGCACGTCCATCTCCAGCTCCTTCCCCGCGCTCTTCAGCTCCGCCTTAATCAGTTTACTCCACTTGATCGGCTTGTCCTTCTTCTTGCTCTTCTTGCCAGCAGCTTCATTGTCCGTCTCCGCTGGCCGCTTCTTGCTCACGTTCTCCTCTAGGACAGCAACAACAGGCTCCGCAGGAGCGGAGGCCTTGAAGGCAGTCTCGTAGATGGTCCAAGCGCGCTCTACGAGCGCCGTATCACGCAGAGCGAGGCTGTTGGTGACAAAGTTGACGAACTTGTTCTTCTTGCGGGGCACGTTGTCGTAGCCGGCGATGCGCGTAAGCACGTCCTGCAGCTTGCGGTCCTCGGGGCACGTGGCAGACTGCACCACGTCCATCCACCGCTCCTGCGGCGTCTGCTTCTTGCCGCCCTTGCTCTTGTTCTTGTCGCCCTGGAACAGACTCTTCTCGTACTTCTCGGCCTCCGAGATGCAGCTCGTGTGGGCCGCGTAGTCGTTGCCCTCGAACACGACGCTGCAGTCCACGCAGCTCACGGCCCAGCAGTTGCGGCAACGCCCGGCGTGCGCGTCCACCTTGTTCTTCTTGAGCGTCTCATTGCAGCCCTCGCACACGAAGAACACCATGCTTGTCCAGCGTACGTTGTCCAGTGCCTTTCCTTTCAAGCGACGCCAATCAATCACGCACTTGTTGAAGTATTATTTTATATACGCTAGAAACTGCAGTCCACGCTGATTGGTCAATATACTGCAAATTTCAATTGAGTGACGTAATATGTTTCTTAGTGACCGCTTCAACGAGATTCCGACGTGGATGCACGCACCAACGGAATCGTGCACTTCTTCAGAACCCAAGAATCTTTGCCGCGCCTCAAGACGCCGACTAAGCCATGAGCAAGTATCCGCATCTTCTGCAGCCGCTGGACTTGGGCTTCACGCAGCTCAAGAACCGCGTACTGATGGGCTCTATGCACACGGGGCTGGAGGAGGGCAAGTCACTTACTCGCCTCGCTGCATTTTTCGCCGAAAGGTGCGCGTCATGGATACGTGATTGCATTTTTGCAAGCGTAAAATGCTAACCGTTTTGTTATAATGCAAATGATGCAGGGCACAAGGCAATGTCGGTCTCATCGTGACTGGAGGCATTGCACCCAACCGTGCCGGACGAGTGAGCCCGCTGGCAGCCAAACTGACCACTCAAGGTGAGGTGAACGCCCACAAGGAAGTGACCAAGGCCGTGCACGACAATGACGGCAAGATCGCCATGCAGATCCTGCACAGTGGACGCTACGGCTACCACCCGTTCAATGTGGCGCCGTCTCCGATCAAGGCGCCCATCGGCTGGTTCACGCCGCGTGAACTCTCGAGCTCGGCGGTGGAGAGCACGATCCAGGACTATGCTAGTTGTGCGGCGCGAGCACGTGAAGCAGGCTACGACGGCGTGGAGATCATGGGGTCCGAGGGCTATCTCATCAACCAGTTCATTGTGGAGCACACCAACAAGCGCAAGGATCAGTGGGGTGGGGCGTACGAGAACCGCATTCGTTTCCCTGTGGAGATCGTCAAGGCCGTACGCGCAGCAGTGGGCAAGGACTTCATCATCATCTTCCGCCTTTCGATGCTGGATTTGGTGGAGAAGGGCAGCACGTGGGACGAAATTGTGCTGCTCGCCAAGCAGATCGAGGCTGCTGGGGCCACGATCATCAACACGGGTATTGGCTGGCACGAGGCCCGCATCCCGACGATCGCGACCAGCGTTCCGCGCGGTGGGTTTTCCTGGGTGACCCAGAAGATGAAGGGCGAAGTCTCCATCCCGCTCATCACGACGAACCGCATTAATATGCCCGATGTTGCCGAGCATATTATTGCCGATGGACACGCAGGTAAATTTATCGTGAGCAGGTTCTTGTTTGAAGTTGCAGGTATAACGTGCGCTTTGATGGTTTGTAGACATGGTGTCAATGGCACGTCCCTTCCTCGCAGACCCAGAGTTTGTACGCAAAACGGAAGAGGGGCGAGTGGATGAAATCAATACGTGCATCGGATGCAACCAGGCGTGTCTGGATCACACGTTTAAGGGCATCACAGCAAGTTGCCTTGTGAACCCCCGCTCAGGGTACGAGACCATACTGAACTACACCCCTACGGATGGTACGTCCGTCATTCATGCACCATATCATGCAGCGATCCATTGCTTATTTACTCCCTCGATTTTGAACAGATGTACAACGTGTAGCAGTGGTGGGCGCTGGACCGGCCGGCATGTCGTTTTCAACTGCAGCAGCGATGCGAGGACACGAAGTGACCTTGTTTGACCAGGCTGACGTTATCGGTGGTCAGTTCAACATGGCGAAGACCATTCCGGGTAAGGAGGAATTCTACGAGACACTTCGATACTTCGAGAAGCAGCTGAAATTGAAGGGAGTGAAGGTGAAACTTGGACAGCGAGTGGAGGCTGCGGAGTTGTCCTCGGGGGCGTTTGACAAGGTGGTCATTGCGACTGGTGTGCTGCCGCGCACACTCAAGATCCCTGGTGCCGACCACCCGAAGGTGCTGAGCTATATTGGCGTTCTCAAGAACAAAGCTCCGGTTGGTAAAAAGGTGGCAATCATTGGCGCTGGCGGCATCGGATTTGATGTAGCCGAGTTTATCACTCATGTGGGTGAATCTACAAGCTTTAGCGTGGATACGTTTGCTCGTGAGTGGGGCATTGACACTACCAACTCGGTGCGCGGAGGTGTGGCTGGCATCAAATCCAGCCTTCCACCACCACCACGTGAGGTGTATCTGATGCAGCGAAAGTCTACGAAGCACGGCAAGGATCTAGGAAAGACAACGGGATGGATCCACAGACTTTCGCTGAAGCACCGTGATGTGAAGATGATCGGTGGTGTATCGTACGACAAGGTTGACGATGAAGGGCTGCACTACACTGACAAAAAGGGCAAGAAGCAAGTTCTGGACGTGGATAACGTCATTGTTTGCGCTGGTCAAGTACCCCTGCGCGAACTTGAGAAGCCACTTCAAGAGAAGGGTATCACGGTGTTCCGCATCGGCGGTGCTGACGAAGCCGGCGAGCTGGATGCAAAGCGCGCAATTGACCAAGGTGCTCGTCTGGCAGCTAAGATCGAGAGTGCCAAGCCTGGAGATCCTCTGGAAGCGGAGCCTACTCTGTCCGCAAAGGTTTTCGAGTTCTTGGGCAAGTTCCAAAAGTGAGCAACATGCAAGGGGTTTATAGCACTAGTTTCGAGATAGTCGTTCCAAGAAGAGTAACGCGCTAGCTGAAATGAAGTTGCTGGTGGAATTATGGCTTAAGCCAGTTTACTCTGTCTTTTTCCGCTTAGCTTGGCTTAGCCCCTCGAAGAAATTCTGGATGTCCTCCTTGCGCACTGTCTTACCTGCAGCTGCAAAGCCTGCGAGGTACTGCTGAAGGTTGTTCTTCATGAGACTGTAGCCCATGGCAACCTCCACCTGCTGCTCGTGCGTAAGTTTGTTTGCGAACGCTCGCTGAGCAACTTCTTCATCCGAAGCAGTCTTCTTCTCTCTTGCACTGGCTTCGTATACGTGCAACGAGTCATCAGGGTCCATGAGGAACGCAATGCCATGCTTTTCAAACAGCGTGACGCACGAAGCGCATTGGCAGAGGTCGTTGCGCCACTCACTCGACCAGAAAGTAGGCCGCAGAGTTGTTATTCCCTCAGCCTCCAGTTGCTGTTGCTTGGCCTTAAGCACACACTCTGTCTGCGGTTTTGTAGCAGCATCTTCTCCTTCAGCCGGCACATTATCAGCCTCAGCTTCCTCCACGTCAGGACTCTGCACCGTGTACGCCAAGAGGAATGGGTGCTTCTGCATGCACTCAAGACAGATGAGTTCATCGAAGCTTTCCGGCGAGACGGCGTTTCCATCGCCCTCCTCTGCAGCAGGTGAGTCCTTATCCGTCTCAGCGGGCCCTTCACTCGACGCAGCAGGTACCGCTTCCTCCTTGCTTGCAGTTTTCTCCTCCACACCATTGGAAATGTGCTCCTCATGCAGCCAGTCTTCACAAATGACACACTGCACCATAATCTCCGTCGTGGTCCGCTCTGGGTCCGGGTACGGGCGGTGGCAATTGCAGTACAGCCCTCCATGGTTCTGCGAGTACGTGTTGCGCGGGTTGGTGGGCGCCTTGTCCGCTTCCAACTTGCACGGGTTACCTACACCAATAAAAGCAATGAAACCCTATCAGCACCAACCTAAAACTCTTCTTCTAACCCGTAGTAACTCACTCCTTGGGAACTTTTCATTGCCGCAGTCGCAACGGAACGAGCGCTTCGTGTAGAGCTCCACGAGCTCGTGGTCTTGGTGGCAGTTGTACGTGCATGCGAGACAGACGCCAGCCCTAGCCTCGGGCTTCTCCAGTGCGTCCGGCGTGCAGGTCATGCAGGCGTACACCGCTTGACGCATGTACCCCATGGGGTAACTGCAGTGCGTGTCACTGGCGTCGCCCAGCACCGCGTCCGCCGTCTCCGTCATCTGCTCGTTGTGCTGCAGCACCTCCGAGAGCGTCATCACCTCCTCCTCGTCGTCATTCTCCTCCCGCGCGCGCTTGGTGCCCGTCACTTGGTCCATGGATCAGAAAGTGACGTTGCTTCCCGCCAATAAAACAAACCGATAGTCTAAAAATAGAAGCAGTAAAGCGAACTAACTTCGTATTTGTATGAAACGTACAAACACCCTGATATACGCATTATCATCCAATCAGAACACTCCACATTATTAGCCAATCGCGCGGCGTCTCCCCTCACTCGCTCCCCCGCCGCACGATTGAACCTTTGGCCAGCCAGTCAAGAAGCCCCTTTCACCATGACCAAGGAGTACACGCTGGACGAGATCCGCCGCCTGGCCGACAGCAACCCGGAGAAGCTCGCGCAGGAGTACCAAGCCTCGCGCGCCGCCACCGCCAACCTCGTGGACCGCGCGCGTGCCGGCATCGCCGCGCGCACGGCCAACCCGCCCACCAACAAGTTCAACGCCTGGGCGCAGGGCTACGGCAACCGCTTCATCTACAACGGCAGCATCAAGCCGCTCGTGCACATGATGCTCATTGTGGGCGGCGCCGGCATCGCCGTGGAGTATTGGTGCCACCACAGTACGTGGATATCAACTTTCACAGGTTCTAGATGGCAGGAAGTAATGTATTTGTGTATGATGTGGTTTTACAGGACACGCGTTCGCCGACAAGAAGGAGGAGCACCACTAAGTGGACACACCCTCTCTCTTCGTGTAGCTCCTGATGCTGCAATTGCTGAACTGAAGATCCAAGTTTTTAAAGAGAAATGAGGAAGGACGGCTGCTATCTTTTTCTCTTAAGAACGGAAGGGACGTCAAGGGACAGTGACTTGCAGGATCAGGGAAGGCAGACGAGATGGCAGCAGGTCTGATAGGGTCAAGCCTAGCGAGTTTAGCTGCAACCTCATGCGTGGAAAATGACGCGGCGCGTAAATAAGAAACATCTCGCCTGAAGCAAAATCAAAACATGAGAGCGACCGCAAGTGCAGTGGCAGTGTTGTATCATTTCAGGAAATGTTGCCTCTATCTCTCAGAACTCAAGAATTGCACAGATAGCTCACTTCAACTAGAGGTTAAACGGATCAATTCCGTCGGCGTGTTCAGGATTTCGATGAGTTTGTTTTCGCTGTGGGGAAGCGAAGCTCGCGCGTCGGGATCTTGCCGTAGCCTTTCACGATCAATTTGTCATCGTACACGTCAACCAAAGCATGAGCAGTTTCAGACGGAGCGCATTCCAGAATGGCGTCGCACACGACGAAGTGAACACCTTTGTTGTGCATACCTTCGTGCGCATACACGTATCCGTCGGCATGTGAGTGGCCGGAGAAAACGACACGGACGCAAGCAAAGCGACGAATTAGCTCGAGCATTTCTGGGTAGTTCCACAGCAAACTCGACGGCGCCGGCGTTGTGCTTGGGTGAATGGGGACATGCGTGAAAATCACCACGTGCTCCTCCTCCGCTGTAGCTTTGACGAGCGTATCTTCCAACCAACGCATCTGTTCTGGATCCACCGCTCCGTTGAAGGCAACAAACCTCCGCTGCTCTTCCACAAGACCCGTCGGAGAATTAAGGTTCTCGTTCGGGTTCACGCGGCGTAGCAGTGCCATCGCTTCCTGGTACACGGGGTCCGTCTTCTCCCGCCCGAGGATCGACAACCCATAGCAATCCAGCACCACGAAGCGAAACTTCTGTGCTTCCGGTACTTGAAAGTCGTAGTAACTGCGAGGTGGTGCATCCTGCTTCGTCTCTAATGGTTGGTACACAAGTTCCTTCTGGATGGTCGAAGCTGGAAAGTTGTAGAGCTCGTGGTTGCCAACCAAGTGATGCACTGGCCCCACGGCGTCTTCAAATGGGATCCACGCTGCTTTGGTGCTTTCCAGCGCTTGGCGTGACGTGGAGGCAGGTCGGTTCTTGCCGTCGATGAGGTCTCCCAAGTTCACAGCAAAGCGAAGTTTCGACGAGGAACTTTCGCTCTTGGCCACGCGCAGCCACTCAGCGACGGTGGCTTGCAATTGCGGCAGTGCGTTGCAGTAGAAGCGCTGCGACGTGTGGTGGAAGTCCCATCCGTCCTCCACGTCCGCGTACTGCACGTCGGCCACCAAGCCGAACGACACTAACGGAGACTCTAACGTCATTCCTCGCTGTTGTCTTGATTTCACTATGCTTCAGTATCAGATAGATTGTCGTGACCAATTTGAAAGGCTAATTCGGATGGTTTTGCGAGGTTTTGTATATTTAGCGACGTGGAGTTGGAGATGGCAGTCGGAGAAATACACGAGTGCTTTTACTCGCAGTCGAGAAGTGGTGATCGAATTTGAAGCATCTGAGGACTTGAAAAATGAAGCCCCTAGCTTCGGTGTTTCCGGTGGAAGAAGTGCAAGCGAAACCAAACTTTCGACAAGTAGGGACGAAGGCGACCGGATCGGTCGTGCGAGGTGCAGCGGCACTCAAACAACCACCTCCGGACCCGAACATGGTACAACAACATTTAGAGTGTGGGTGGTCAACAACTACTTGTGAACAGAAAGTGTCGTCGATACCGTCCAAGTACGAGACGGTTCTACATCGAGATCCGAATGAGCGCAATGGCTTTGGCAATAGAACGATGCGATTTGGGGACTGCGAGGTGCGTCTTGATTTGTTTCATTTAGTTTTGCTGAAGATATCACTAACTCTTGTTTCGGCAGAATGAGCTGCCGGGGCCTGGTCAGTACTACAAGCCGCCAAGCCTTGTGCGCTCAACTATAGATTCTGGATCTGTATCTCGCCTGGGGTACAGTACAGGGTTTGTTTCGAAGGCGAAGCGATTTAATGAGCAGGCCAAGCTCGTAGTTCCAGGTCCTGGGCAATACCAACCAAACAGGTAAAAACGCTCACACTTGTATTGGCTTCGTCTTTTAGCTGCTCACCGCTTTGATTGGTGACCTAGAATCGACCGCAAGACGCAGAACAGGAAGCATGGCATGAGCAGCTTTGTGAACACAGTACGTTGGCTTCGTTATATTACCGTACGAGTGGCTAATTGTTCTTGCGCGATGGTTTTAGCCTAAAAGAAGCAGCAACCAAAGTTTGAACGCTTCTGTACCAGGACCTGCAGACTACAACGCTGCACAACCATCATCAGCGTATACGCACAATGTTTCCAAGTCTGTATTTTCGTCCAAGACATCCAGAGGGTGGAATATTTCTACCGAGGTCCCTGCGCCAGGACAGTACGAAAACCCTATCCAGCTAGGTCAGTCGCTACGCGGCCATCGGTCTCCGCACTCAATATTCAAATCATCCGTAAAGCGCCTTGGTTCGGACGCAACTTTTACTCCTGGTCCAGGCGCTTACAATGCTGAAGACGCCGAAAGCGCACTTCGATACGACTGGGTAGCAAAAGCTCATTCGAGTGCAGCATTTCACGCAGGAACCGCTGATCGCTTCGGCCGTCTGCCGGGGAAAAACTTCACTGACGGGGAGCTCGGTAAGACATCATTCAAACATTGAGTTTTTCACGGTAGTAACAGAATCGTTGTGCTACAGGACCAGGAACATACGAAGTACCTACGCTTGTTGACAAGCTTTCAAAGAAACAGGGATCTGCTAGTGTGTTCAAGTCCAAGACGTCACGAACCGAGGGAGTCAGTGGAATGGCACAAAAGGGAACTGCACCCGGACCAGCGTTCTACCATCCTGCAAGCCCCGACAAACGGTCTCACCTACTCAATGCAAACAAAAAGTGGTTGTAATGCAATCATTTTGAAGCTGTAGCATAGTTTGAAAAGTACTATAACCAAGTATTTGGTGGTCCGAACAAGAGCATTGAAACCAATCTCAACCACTGACGCTCTCAGTTCTCTTTCGGAGTGAAGTTGTCAAAGTATCGGCTGATTTGTCCGATGCACAGCTCCTGTGTCGCCTCTGGCATATCTTCAATAAGTTTTCCTGTAGAGCAAAAAACCTCGGTAAACAATCATAATAACTAAAGCCCAACACTGTAGTCTTTCGTACCAGGAATGCCACCAATCCTAGAAAACGGCGGGATGACAGCATCAGCGGGTACCACAGTGTTGTCTTCAATCCGGCAACAGTCTCGAATAATAGCACGCTTACCCTACACATCAGAACGAAAGCCAATCAGGCAACTTACAGCACTCACTCACCAAGGAATTGTCGACTCACAATGACACAGTTCTTGCCAATCTGAACGTACGACCCGATCATTGCGGCTTCCACCACCGTACCCTCTCCGATGTACACGTAGTCCCCCACTTTCACGGGGATAAATGCCAGGCCGCTGCAGGCCGCCCCAATAAAAAAACACATTAGAAATTCACATCGTACCCTAATGTAGCTCTCGGGTTTCGTACGTCGACACAATTCGCGTCGGCGGCTTGACGACGCACTTTTCACGAATAATGCACTGCTTGCCCAGCGAAACTTTGGCCAAGTCTGCACGCACAATTGCACCGGAATCGACGATTGTCTGAAAGCGTATGAAAAATAGTCAATATTTATGATTTGTGTATGGTCTAAATTGAGCCTGCAAATACCGCACCTTGCCACGGAGGTGGATGTTGTAAGCGCCGCAGAGGGTGCATTTACGGCTGATCTTGTTGCCCGTGGACGTGTGGATGTACGTCTCCGGGTCGAACTGCGTCTCCGGCGCCTCCACGTACGGGTTCATCTTGCTGCACTTTGCTACAAAAATGACAATAATCAAATTTTGGGATCAAAAGTGAAGGCTCAATCATTTCAGTACGATTGCCAATGCGCAGCACTATTTAACGTTGTCTATCGCAGGATATGGCCGAAGATTGCAATGTGTGCCATCAGTTTTTATTTTCACCAAGGCTTTATCTTTAATGCATCGCCAAGCCCCACAAACAAATATATATTGCTTCCTTTAATGATTCAAAATGCTTTTTCCTGGAGAGGAAAACGAAGTTCTTTATGAATTATTGAATGGCAATCATCGCTACGAGTATTTCGGTCAGTAAATTTCATACAACGATAGCTGGTTTCTCGTAAGTGGGTCGTGGTAAATGGATAAAGTGGCAAACAGGCTCCATGTCTTATAACCGAGCTCCAAAAGTGCACGCCAGCCCAAACACAATTGCTACCAGCAAAGTATTTTCCAGAGCTCGTTTCTAGGAGGACGATTTACTGCAGTAAGGAGCGACAAGCACTACAACTAGCAGTATGTGAAGCAGCAACAGAATCTACGAGAAAATAGATATAGATAATGAACTTGTTAGAAGTTAATAAAGTAGGAGATGCTTCAAACTATTTGCAGTGCGATGTAGTGTAGCGATAGCAAGTCCGCGCCAAAGTCCGCGGGCTCAGCCTACTGACTAAGGCTGATGTTTGCTCCGCTTGGACGGCGATGGTGCCGTGATGCGATCATCCGGGTGGAGTCGGCGATCTTCGTCCTGTAGCTCCAGGATCCGTTTGCCTTTGTACAATCCCTTAGCAGCACAACCCGAGGATAAACTCGAGCTTCGTTGCAGCGGACTGTAGCCCGACGGGGTTTGCTTGGCGGGGTCACTGGAATATCCACTGTCACTTCGTGGAGCTGGGGGGTACAGGTCTTCACTGAGACTGCGCATTCTCAAGGACGCACTAATTGACGGTGGTGGCATCGATGTGTCAATAGCAGGAACGTGCCACGTCTCCGAGTACTTCCGTTTCGCGCCGCACGTCGACCTGGGCGTGGGTGGGAGTCCTTGACTGCCAATTGGCGACGTGGTCGCCGCCGGCCGCACGCTGCTGTAGTCGACGTCGTGTCGTCTCGGACTGATGTTGCTCGTGTTCTGACGCAATCGGTGGTGCAGTTTCTGGGTCGGTGTGCAGGGTTTGACACCCGAGAGCACCGCTCCTTCCTGGAACCTGTGGGCGACACTCACGGGCAGCGGGCGCGCGATGGGGAGCAGCGTCATGTTCATCTGCACGAAGTTCCACGTCGAGTTGGTCGCTGGGGGGCGCGTGGCCTCGTTGGCGCAGAGTTCCATGGGTTTCTCGTCTTGCGCCTTGGCGGCCATCGTGCGGATAGCTGGGGGCAAGTGCACAGCAATTAGATTAGTGGGAATCTTGGTATGCAGGCGCAGATTTGGAAGAATACCGAAAGGGGGCGTCGTGTCGTGTCGTGTCGGGCACGCAACTCAGTCCAAACCCTGCGGCTTTCCGAGGACTATGGAGATATCAGGAAGGAGAAGCACGAGTCGCTCTAGCTGCTGCAGCTATTGGTCATGGAGCGGGCCCAAGGAGAATGAGGGAATGCAGTGCCGGAAGAAGCCCAAGAGGTCGCACGCAGGAAGTTTTTAGAACGCTAAACTTAAATTGGTGACGATTTAGCCCTCGAATTAGGAGGCAGCCACTTCAAGTAGTTGCCTTTTTCGGCACCAAAACGCCACCGACGTTGACAAGGTCTTGAGTCGGAGCCATATATGGACAGTGCCGGCCGTTGAAGGCGTGGCCTCGACAGGCTGCAGGGTGGAAGCTGGTTGTGATGGGGCGGAAGTTTTCCCAGGAGTTTCAAGCCAACGAGAGCAGGAAGCGAAGAGGAGAGAAACTCGAGCTCTGGAAACGCATTGCAGGCGTTGGCAACGAGTCTGCAGCGTGCACACAACGCGGATTGCGCGGAAAGCAGCGGTTGTACAAGCGCACGTCGGTCGGTGGTTCGATTGTCCTTGGACTCAACTGCTGCAATACAACCCCACCCGAGCAGAGGTTGCTCAGCATCGACGTGTTCGACCAATGCAGTCAACCGCAGGTTCTTTCTTCTTGCAAGGACAGCTGGAAGCTTTCGGCTTTCGACGGCGAGGTTTTCACGACAGGCAGCAGCAATGCGTCCAGCAGACTCAGGCTTGTAGAACAGCGTCCGCAGTCTGGTCTCGAAGCGATCCCTCCTTTCGAGTCAGCAGTCTTCCATTGCAGTGAAGCACACAATACACATTCGGTCAATAGAGAGCAGTGCATTCACCAAATGCAGAGACAATGTAGCGTGAGAGCATCGTTCGGTCGTCAAGGTATCCAGGCTTGTAGACGCCGCTAACTCGTCGCGCTAATTCGTCACCCTATCCAACCCTGTTGTGCAATTGTGCCCAAAACTGCGACACAAAACAGTATCCCCCTCATTTCGGAATTGAAGCTAAAGACCAAAAGAGACCCAAACCCCAAAATGGCTGACGTGGCGGCGATCATCAACCTCGTCAACAAGTTCGCGCTGTCGTACTCGCTCGAGGACGGCGACAAGTCGGTCAAGACGCTGCTGTCGCTCTTCACGGAGGACGCGACGTTCTTCGAGGAGCTCGTGGGCGGCAACTGCGCGGGCGCGAGCGAGATCGAGGCGGCGCTGCAGGAGCTCGTGCAGCTCAAGTTCCTGGCCGACACGCGCCACTTGCCCAGCGGCCACGTGGTGGAGCTCTCGGACGCCGAGCACGCGTCCGTCACGAGCCACACGACCGTCTTCTGGAAGTGCGCGCCCGTCATGGTCGTCACGTGGACGGACGTCGTGGTCAAGCGCGACGGCCAGTGGAAGTTCCAGAAGCGGGCAGCCGACGCCGTGCAGAAGAACCTCGAGATGATCGGAGAGATGCAGCTGCGCGGCAAGAAGCAGTATTCCCACAAGGACGAGGCCTAAGCGAAACTAAGCTGGCAACTTTTTACTTTTCCTACATGAGACGACAGTCGAGGGAGACGACGTGAAAAAAAAGCATAGAAAAAGACATCGCTCGGCCTGCCAGGAGAGTGGAGAATAAATAAAAATGCAGTGAAGCAGGAGTACCAAGTTACTACGAGTCGACATGGCTGTTCGTCTTGCCTACATCGTTCGGGATAGATAGCGTCCCTTTGTTATAGCAGTCGCGTGGGGTTACTATGGGTGGCGCGGTGTCTGAGCTGCGTGGGGAGATCCACACGCACGTTTTGATTGTGCAGCACTATCCACTGTTCCTCGAGCCGGTCTTGGCAGGTACGTACGAGTTGGCAATGGAGACTGTTGCGTATTCTTACCTAAGAGATCGTGTTTGGACACTTGGTAGCGGTGCAGTACTTCCTTCATGCGGCTGAAATGGGTGAAGGAACCAACCGCGACAACCCACTCGAAGAACTCTCAATGGACGTCGTCATTACCGACAAACGGGTGTTTGAAGAAGCATCGACCGAGGTGGAGCTGCTCTCAGAAAACCCAGCCGTGACGGAAGCGCTGCTGCATGCTGTGCGCAGCTATCGCCAATTGGAGCTCTCCCCTGACATTGATACCTTCAAGCGATGGTATGATCCTCCATGGCGTAAGAACAAACCTTTTCCGAGGTTTGTAGTGGTCCCGCCGGATGAAGTTCCGCGCTTCCGGATTGCGGTGCTGCGAACGAGCATTCGTTGTCTTCGACTGATGATGTTCTGCCAAGACGGCAAAAGGCAACTCGAAGAATCCGGCGGGCCCGCTGTGCTCAACCAGGCAGTACTCGAGAACCCACTGGACGATTTCGTGAAAAATGACGTCAAAGCCATTTTCTCGGCGGTGTATGGTGGTGACAACGCGGTGCGGCGAATCGCGATCAGCAACGTTCCTATCGTCGTTGAGATGATGAAAGAAAACCATGACAGTGCCATCGTCCAACTCGCAGGCATTCGCCGGATCTGCTCGCTCCTTGCTGACGTACAAGCTCGCCAGTATTCGCCATCCCAATCACCCACTCGTACAACACAGCCAACAAGCCCGGGTAACCAGCCAGGCGACCACACAAGCAGCAAGCCAATTGATCCAGTTGAGCAGGAGCGACTGGTTCTGTTTGGAGAAATTGACACGTTCGCAGTTCCCACTTTGGTGACAGACACACTGAATCGCTTCGATGTCGACAAATACTTGAGCTTGTACGTTCACGTATGCCGCTTCATCTCCTTCGTAGCAATTGCAGGTAAGCCATTCCTAAGCAATTCACCGACACACTCCACGCTTACCTTGTTTCTGCTTGAAATCAAGAACGGCACGCAAAACTAGTTGGGCAAACCGGTGGCATCGAAGGTTCAATCCGTTTGCTGTTCAAGGCGCGCGAGATGCAGCGTGGGAAGAAAACCGACGAAAAGGCTGAAGCAGATCGACTGGCACGCATCGCTAAAACACCCGAATCGGTAGAGTGGTTGGGACTTCTGGAGTCCAGGAAGGCACCACCGCCCCCACCTGTTGATGCCTCGGGACAAGCAACTTCCCTCGCTTCACTTGCTGTTGTGGATTTCACACCCACAGAAATCGGTCAACAAGCACTCTGGGCACTCGATTTGCTGGCAACACTCGACTTCAACGTGTCAATGATGAAGCTGCACAGGTTGAAGTACTTGTTAGAAGAAATTCGTCTGGACCCTGATGGTAAGGAGCTAGGAGCAGTGTTAATCCTCACTCGAAGGTTGCGGCTCATTCGGTGGGATCAAGTCGGGGCACCTTCACCTGAGAAGACAAAGCGAAAAGCGGAGTCATAGAGGTTAAACCAATTCAGAAACAGCGTGTATTTTTTTCACAAGAGGTTGCACACCGCAGCGCAAAGAAAAAATGGAGATCAAATCTACGACGAAAGCGTCGACACGGCAGCCAGGGCTTCCTTGTCAGCGGCGGTCAATTCCGGCATGATTGCTTGGAGAAGATTGGCATTGGCCGTGACGTTCTGCAATGCCTGCGGAATCGCACCCTAAGTAAATATGATACAGTGAAACGAGTTAGTGGGTCACCAACGCTACACTGTGATAAAGAAATTGGCTCGTACCTTCAGATCGACTTCGTTCAAGGGGTCAAAGTAAGCCTCAAACTCCTCCTCAGGTTCTTCGCCGTCACGGACTTCAACTGCACCTTCGGCATCGAGGAGGTCCGAAAGGTAGTTTTCTGTACAAAAAATATCGTCAAAAGTTAGCATCGTGCTCAATCGGGCTCACTGATAAACCACAAAACTTACCAGCAGGAGCAAACACAGACGGCGAAGCACCGGCACCCGAGATACCTTCATCGTCACCCTCACCATCCGATGAGTCGTCGTCCGATGATTCCCACTCCTCTTCATCCTCCGCCAAGTTCGACATCGTCTTTGCAAGAATGACAACGAACTTGGTCAAAAAGTGCACTGTGGTATACTGTGTCTTGCCGCTCGCAGGGGTGCTACGAGCCTTCGAACGGGTCTGAATACCGGCTGCTTCTGCAGTTGTCGAGTCCACAGCGCTTCCGGTGACGGTGATGGAATTGATGCGAGGGTCATTCCATTCAACGACCTTCAGCAGCGCACTTACAGTTACCTTGATGCAGTACAGTCCGTAAAAGTCCTGCTGCTTCTCAATCCACGTGCGGAACACAAAGGTCAACATGTTCGGAGCCTGGGCCTGGCCTGTCGGTGCAGCAGGGGGTGGCAGTTGCTCCAAAACGTTCAGGATCTCAGGGCCGTGAGAGTGAACAAGGCGAGCAAATACCATGCACAGAGATTGCACGAGCGATGGGAGCTCTGTCGCAGCGAGACGAGCGCAGACCGCACTGAGGATAGACTGCACGGTGGCAGTTGGCAGACTCGGTCCAAGCTTTAGCAAGATCTGGGTGATCAAGCCACCAACGCACGTAGCACTTGCATCAGTGACAGCAGGGGACAACAGCTTCGCAGAAACCGACAGAGTTGTGTCAATGCCGTTGCTTCCAGCAGCGGTAGTGTACGCTGCCAAAGGTTCAACAGCAAACATAACAAACCACTTCAAGCATTCGGAGCCAGCGTTAAGCACCTTCTCATCTTCCACAGCACCAAGGACCGTCACAAGTGGCTCAAACGTCTGCTGGACAACTTGAGCTCCAAGCTGCTGGGTAGCCGGGTCAGCGCCGCCGCTTGATAAGGTTCCGCTTGACGCAAAAGAGTGGCGGAGCAACGTTTTCAGAATAGTAAGTGCGCTTCCGGCAGTGTAAACGCCGTTACCAACACCTTCCAGGTCCGACACACTCTGGATGAGCATCGAGCGAGTTACAGGCAAGACCTGCTCGTGAACCTTCGCCGTGATAGCAGCGTTATCCAACTGAAGAAGCGCGCCAAAAGCACCATCAATCAACTCGGAAATTAACGGGTCGTTCAAATTCTGTCCCCAGTGGTGCAAGAAGCAAGCAACCACGCGTTGAGCCGATTCAAGCGCAATACCCTCTGATTCTTGAAGAACCACAACCAGAGTCTCAAGAGCAATGTGAAGCGTTTCATGAGTAGACTGCTCCGCCAGGCTGCTCAACCGATCAATGATGACAACCCCCGCCTCCTGAAGTCGAGCCTTGCCTGTGTCGTTGCGGATAATAGCACCGATAGCGCGACAAGCGTACATACGCACAGGTAAAACCTGTCCCTGTTCAAGACCCGAAATCGCCACCTGAAGGAAGGCGTCGAGCATCTCCTGGTTCATGCCCTTGGCAAGACGACTCGCACACCACAACGCTCTCGCACGCAGATAAATTTCCTGGCTGCCCGCGTTCATCACCTTGAACAACGTTTGCAAGAACGCTGAGAGGTCGAGCAACTGGGAAATGTCGACGGCATTTTTACTGATGGCATCAAGCGTTGATGCAGCCAGCGATCCTACGACTAGCAAGGCCGCTTCCTGGAGGCGCCAATTGTTCGGGTTTTCTGCCTTTAGACGCCGCTGGGCCGCATCGAGAGCAGCAACCACAGCCTTGCGTCCAAGCACAGCCTCCAACTCCGTAAGGAGGTCCGTGGCCGCATTACGGACGCTGAACGCGAGGCTCTCGTCGTCTTCGTCCGCCACGTACTTGTTCGGGTCCTCCTGCCACGACTCCATCTGACTCACGGTAATTTGCATGTATCCGATCATGACGAACACAAAGTCGGCCAGTCCGCCAACGATCAGCTGGCGGGTCTTCTTGGTCGGGGCCTGGATGGCTCCATGCACGAACTCAAAGGCAGCGACAATCATGGCGCTTCGTCCGATCAGCGCGCCCTCTCCGTCACTGTCATAGCCTTCCTCCTCCTCTGACGCACTCAGCACCACCTCGCGCTCGTACGCCTCGGCGTCGTTCAGCATGAGGCCGTACACCTGCGGCATGATCTGCGGCATGAGGTCCGTCATCTCCTTGGGCCACTCGCGCACGAAGCTCGCGAGCGTCGTCAAGATCTGAATCTTGATAGCATAGTCCTTGACACTCTGCACAGGCAGCGCGAGCTGCTCGAGGAAGAGCGCGATCCAGAGCGTCGTGTTCTCGTGCAGCAGCTGCAGCGCCGTGCTGTTGCCCACCTGCGCCTCCATCCCCACCATAAGCAGACTGCTCTGCACGATGCGAGCGATGCGGGACCTCGTGCCGGCCGGGAACTCGTTCGTGAGCACGAACACGCGGCGCAGGTGCGGGAACACGGAGGCCACGAGCTCACAGCAGTTGTCGCTCGAGAAGTGGCCGCCCGCGAGCGACAGGAAGCGCACGGCGAAGTCGATCCGCAGCTTGTCCTGGCCGGAGATCATGGCCATGACGGCCGGCAGGATCTCGGTCCATTGGTCGGGCCAGTCGCGCTCGAAGATGGCCGTGAGGATGAGGCACAGCGCCGTCTGCAGTTTGCTGCCGGCGAAGAGCTCCAGCCGCTGCTGCAGCGCCAGCACGAGCGCCTGCTTGACCTGCGTCTTCTCCTGCTCGGGCACGACGTACGCCAGCGCCTGCGCGTCCTCACTGGGCACCCAGTGGGACGTCACGAGCTTCTTGAGCAGCAGCGCCGACAGCTGCCGCTGCGCCTCGGACGCCTCCGCCGAGAAGAGGAACTCGCCCAGCTGCAGCGCGAAGCCAGGGGTGCGCAGCAGCTCCGTGAGCCGAGCCTCGCTCTGCGCGCGCACGTCCGTGGCCGCCGACAGGCTGCCGTCCAGTAGCTGCACCAGCTCCATTTCGTCCTGAGTTGCGTTGAGTCTTCCCGCGCTTTTTTGACCAGTGAAGGGATGTCATTTGGAGGGGGGAAGTGTAGCCATGTTGAAAGGCATAGTGAGCGCAAGTGGTGGGGAAGCTAGTGGAAGTTGTTGTGCATTTGACTGACAGGAGGAGAGAGTGCAGTGGAAGTTATGGCGCCTGCGTGTGAAGGCACCACACCAACTCGGTTTAGGTCTCTGGTACTGCGTTCACCAAGATGTTGTCGACTAGATAGTATTGGCTCTAGAAGCTGTCGAGTAAAAGTATCGTGGTGCAGTGGTAGAGCAACAAGTTGTCCCGGACGACTGAGCGCAGGCACTGCATTGCGAGACGAACGAGAGCTCGTGGCGGCCGGCAATTGTCCACCAGTGGTCTGGAGTGTGTCCCGCTTGACTTTCGCACCAGTGGACTAGCGAACGTAGCAAGCTGGTCCCGGGATCGTCTACGTCTACAGTCAAACCACGCCGAAATGTGACGTGACAAACGGCTGTCCGTCGAGGTTGCTCGCGATCTTGCCGCCGCCACCACCAGATCAATTGCCGACGCGTTTCTTGCCGGTCGAGAGGTTCGTTTCTTGCGCCGCTGCAGCGTGTACATGTACCCCCACGTTGGCAACGGCAGCGGAGGCAATTGGCCGGCATGGCCAGCCCGAAGTTGCCATCATCGCAGATTTCGCCTCGCCGGCGCACGAAGTCCTGTGCAGAGTTTGCTTGTCTTCCCTGCGCTACTGTACAACTACAACTGCATCGCTAACGCAGCGGCTGGTGGAGTTGAGGTGCACCGCCAAGCTGACACCGTGGTTGTCATGGCCGTCTCATTGGACACTTCGAGCTCAGTGGAGGACATTCGAAGTTTACGCAAGACAACTGCAGGACGCTCGCCAGCGAAAGTTAAACAAAACTCGTGGGCAATAGCCAACCTATCCTTGACTCTAGTTGTTCGCAACACAGGCGTGGCGGAGGGATGGCCTTCTTGACTGTCGCCGAACGTCCATCGGCGGGAAATCGCAACGGAGGTAGAGGGTGATGGGCATGGAGCAGCGGCTAAATATAGTCTCCGCTCGCTGATTGGTCCATTCATCCAACACCGCCCCCTCATTCGCTGAAAATATGTCCTCACGTACGTCACTAACACAATGCCCATCCAGGAGCGGCGCCGGTCGAACGCTGCTCACTCGCCAATTCGCCCGCCGGGACTCAAGCGACGTGCCTCGTCACACGATGGGGCCTCTGAACGATGACGAGCGCCAGCTGCTGCTGTCCCCGCGTGTGCTGCGCTCGCCGCGGCGCTCCGCACCCACGCCCACGTCCCACGCGCCGCCGTCCCACATGGTCTTCGAGCCGCCGCCACTACGCCGCGACGCCGGCGGCAACTCGCTGCACTTCGCCAAGCAGACGACGACGCCGTCCCCGGCCAACGACACGCTGCCCATCACGGCGTCTCCACGCTGCTACTCGCCGTACGGAGCCACGCGCGCGTCCATGGAGTCCTGGGGCTCCCACCCGGATGTCAGTGACCCACTCAACGGCTGGGAACAAGGCGTCACGGACGTGCTGCAGGCCACGCCCTGCGTCGCCATCGCCGTGCTGGTCAACCTGATGATCTGCGTGCCTTTTGGCCTCTCCTTCTTCCCCGTCGAGTGGGACGACATCCCCGTGCCGCGCGCGCTGGGCATTCAGATGTTCCTGCTGTCGTCCACGATCTGCCAGTTCACGTTCGTGGCGCTCAGCAACTTTGACGGCGCCATTTGCCAGATGATGGTGGAAAACGTGCCGTTCATGCACACTATTTCTATGGCCATCATCCAAGAGCTGGGACCTACGAACCCGAGCGTGCTGCCCACGATCATGGTCACGTACGCGTTTTCGTCCGTCGTGTGCGGCTCGCTGTTCTACGTGCTGGGACACTGGAAGCTCGGCAATATTGTCTACCTCTTCCCCAAGCATATTATCGTCGGCGCAGTGGGTGGCATCGGCGCCTTCGTGCTGCAGAGCGGCATCGAAAACGCCACTGGACAAGCCTTTGTCTGGACGTGGGACGGCGTCAAGCAGCTTTTCGACGAGCAGATCATGTGGCTATGGGTAAGCTCGGCACTGTTGGCGTTCACGCTCTTCTTGCTGACGCGCCACATTACGACGCCACTGTTCCCCCCGCTCTTCTTCGTGTCCATTCCTCCGTTGTTCTACGTGGCGCTGCTTCTGCTTGGGATTTCGTCGGAGACGGCACGAGAGCACGGGTGGTTCTTCGACCGTGCTCCACATGTACCTTTCTACTCCATGTGGGAGCAGTATGACTTCTCGCTCGTAGCCTGGCATGTCATTCCGAAGCAACTGGGCACGATTATCGGACTCACGTTCTTCTCGCTCATGCACGTGCCTATCAACATTCCGTCGCTGAGTCTTACAACTGACAAGGAAGTTGACATTAATGACGAGCTTGTTGCACACGGAATCTCCAACACACTGAGCGGAGTTTGTGGCACGGTGCAGAACTACCTCTGCTACTCTACTTCAGCTCTGTACTACAAGTGCGGCGGTGGTGGCCGCAAGAGTGGGTTCGTTATCGGTCTCATTATGATGTTTTTCTTCTTCGTGGGACCCAACGCTGTATCCTACATCCCGCGCTGCATGGCAGGCTGCGTCATGATGCACCTTGGATGGGACCTACTCAAAGAAGCTTTGATCGACACGTACGACCAGCTAGATGCTTTGGAACTTGGCACTGTGTGGGCTATCACTGGAACTATGACATTCTGGGGCATGAACCAAGGTCTGGCTGTCGGTGCCTTGCTTGCCTGCATGACCTTCGTGATGCAGAGCGCGCGCACGCCAACGAACGCTCCGATCCGAGGAAGTATGAGTGCTGCCACGCTACGTAGTCACATGTGGCGCACGACGGGCGAGCTGGATATGCTCGATCGCGAGTGCCGCAACATTCATGTCGTGCAGCTCAAGGGCCATCTATTCTTCGGCAACATTAACCAGCTGAGCGACTACGTGCGTGAGCTCTTTGAAGATGGTCCTGGGTGTAGCAGAAGTGGAGTGGAGTCTCCTCTTGAGAGCGCGATAAGCGACGATATCCGGCCAAGACCTGACATCCGTTGGCTTGTGCTTGACTTCACGTTGGTGGTGGGCTTGGACTCCTCTGCAGCGGATCGACTCACCAAAATCAAGTACGCGTGTGATGCACACTGCTGCAAGATTGTGTTTGCTGCCGTGCCGCCTGCGTACGCAAAGTTTACTGAGCATCTCATCGAGCTTTTTGGAGACAACCGGATGCTCCACATCGCTTCAGATTTGGATAGCGCTCTTGAATGGTGCGAGAACGACATCTTGGGAAAGAACGGATACGAGAAGGATGGCTCTCCTGCTAGCACATGTGCTGCAGATGAAGATGAGTTCACGCACTTGCGTAACCTGCGGAGATTTATGCCCGACCAGCCACTCTCCGTCCAGCAGCGGTTGCTAGACTACTTTCACATCCAGGAGATTGAGAAGGACGAAGTGGTGTGGAGGCAAGGTGACACCCCAGATCGCGCGTTGCTGCTTGTCGACGGAGCACTTACCGCTGTGGTCGAGGAGGAAGCAGGAACCACTGAAGAGGTGTCGGTGGGCTCTGTTGTGGGCGAGATGTGCTTTTTGACAGGGGAGAAGCGAAAAACATCTCTCGTTGCGACCAAGCGCAGCGTGGTGTACGTGTTAGATCGTGAGAGCTTCGCAGAAGATGCTGGAGAAGGATTGCTACCTAGCGTTCTTGTTCCAGGGCATTTCACTGCGTTACACATCCTACCGGTTGCAGTATGTAGGCAATCGTATCTGGGAAACCAAGTGTCTGCCGATCTAAGCTAACCTACTCTGTTTGACAACTTGTAAGTGCACGGAACATTTAACATCATCGGTCGCAGAGCACAAGGTAGCAAAATTCATTGATGCACAACTCTTCTATCGCTGAATCTCTTTCTACCTGAACTCCATAGCTGTAAACGGGCAGTCACTCACTATGAACAAACCAACCTTGTGTAGCTCAAACTGTTAGCGCTTTCTTTATGTGCGTGGCGCTTTCCAGGTCAGCATCACCAGGCCGTGTCACCTTATGCCTTGGTGCCCGAGGCGTTCTGGATGACAGCGCGGATCGCCTTCATCTCAGCCTCAAGGCGCACGAGGCGGTCCATAGCCTGCTCCAGTGTCATGCTGCGCTCCACGAACGAGCCGCCAACCGCACGGCCAGCCACGAACGATCCACGCATGAACGAGTCGTTGTTCAGCAGCGTCGAGCCCATGCGGATGCGGTTTTGGCGCTGAGCCTCCTGCTTCACGTACTTCTTGCTGCTCACCTTACGCTCGAACACGTTCATGTGGTCAATGTGCTCAAGCAGGAACACGAGAAGCACCTTGCCCAAGTCCTGAACGAAGAACCAGATGAGGCAGTACACCCAGACGAAGCCAGCAAGCTTGAACGAGATAGCCTCCATCTCCGTGAACGGCCAGAAGACAGCAAGAAGCGTCGACACAACCGTGGCAAAGCACGCAGCAACCGCGAGCAGGCGACCAGGGGCACGCGTGAAGAACAGACCGTCGGTACGAGCAGTGAACACCGTCATAAAGTCGGACAGCGAGATCTTCAGGTACATCATCATCATGACCTGGTCGTACGGCAGCTCGCCAACACCGAAGTACGCGAGCACGCCGTTCTTGTTCCACGAGTCAAGACCCCAGAAGAGCAGCAGCAGGGAGCTGGCAACAGCGATCAGACCCAGCGTGGTGGACACCCAGTAGATGCGCGGCAGGTTCCAGGTCTCCGGGCGCTTGGAGGGCACCACGTTGTCGTAGGCAATGGAAATGATCGTGCCGTCGTTTAGGATCGTGATAAGCACCAGAGCAATGACTGGCAGCTTGAAGTACGGGTCCACAGCCTCCGTGCTCTCGTTGTTGTTGTACGGGCATTCGCCAACGTGGGGGATGAAGTGCTGGAAGCGGCAGCTGTCTGGGTGGAACAGCAGCACCGAGATGAAGAAGAACATGAGCAGCTGAATCGTGCAGGCAATACGGTACGTCACGTAGTTGCGCATGCGCTGGAAGATCTTACGCGACAGCGTGATAGCGTTGATGATGACCGACAGGCCGGGCTGTGTGAGCACAATGTCAGCAGCAGCGCGGGCAGCATCAGTAGAGCCTTCGACAGCGATACCGACGTCGGCCTTCTTGAGAGCAGGGGCGTCGTTCACACCGTCACCAGTCATGCCACACACCCAGCCGCGCTGACGCAGCACCTCCACAATAAGGAACTTGTGCTCCGGGAACACCTGAGCAAAACCATCAGCGCTCTCAACAATAGCACCGTAGTCAGCGCCGAGGGTCGTTGAGAGACCGTCCTGCACATTAGCCGTCGGCAGCACGTCCGTGCCGAGGATGGTCGTGCCCATTCCGAGCATGCGGCAGGTCTCGACAGCAATAGCAGCCTGGTCACCGGTAATCATCTTCACGCCAATACCGTTCTCGTGGGCAAGCTCAATAGTGCGCTTGGTGTCGTGACGCGGGGGGTCCAGGAACGTCATAATGCCCAGGAAGACCCAGCCACCGTCCGCCTCCTCGTCCGAAGTGCGGCCAACAGCCAGCGAACGGATGCCGCGCTTAGCCAGGTCCAGCACCTTGGCCTCGACATCCACCTGAATCTCCGTCACGTTGTGAGCAAGTGCGAGAATAATCTGCGGGGCACCCTTGGTCACCTTGAAGACCTTGCCGTCCGGGCCGCGGATCGTGGACTCCGTGCGCTTCACTGAGGGGTCAAACGGCATGTGGTCCATCATCGTGTACTGGTCAAGCGGGCGCAAGTCAATGGCGTTCAGCACAAGCGTGTCGAGCGCGTCCTTAGGCGGCTCCTTCCATTTGGCAGCGAGCGCAGCCGTCACAAGCACCTCCTCGCGGGTGGCAGTCGGGTGGAAGATGGGCAGGTCGTCCTGCAGCTCCATCTTGTTGCGCGTGAGCGTGCCCGTCTTGTCCGAGCACAGCATGTTCATTCCCGAGAGCGTCTCAATGGACTGCAGCTGCGTGACAATGACCTTCTCCTCAGCCAGCTTGCGCGAGCCCAGCGCCATCGTGGACGTGCACACCACCTGCATGGCAATGGGGATGGAGGCCACAAGCAGCACGACGCAGAAGGCAATAGCCTCAAGGAAGTCCTCGCCGTTGTAGATCAAGTAGCCCAGACAGAAGCCCACAAGCACAAAGGAAATGGCCATCAAGAACATGGTGATGCGGATCAGAATCTTCTGGAAGTGGCTCACTTCGTCCACGGACGAGATGAGGCTGGCCGTCTTGCCGAAGAACGTCTGGCCGCCGGTCGCAGAGACCACGGCCTCCACTTCGCCACGCACGACGGTGGAGCCCATCTTGGCGTTGTCGCCCGTGGCCATCGTCACGGGGAAGGACTCACCCGTGAGCGCGGCCTGGTCGATCTGCACGGGGTTGCCCTCGCACAGGTCGCAGTCCGCGGGCACGGCGGATCCGGCAGAGAGCGTGATGCGGTCGCCCGGCACGAGCAGCGCGGCGTTGATGGTCTGGTGCACGCCGTCGCGGATGACCTGCGCCTCGGGCTTGAGGCTGGCCTTGAGCGCGGCCACGGCGTTGCCGGCCTTGAGCTCCTCGTACCACCCGACGGTGCCGTTGAGCAGTTGCAGGAAGAGCAGCACGAAGAAGTCGGGCATGTCCTTGGTGATGGCCTCGACGAGGATGGCGAGCCAGATCATGATGGGCATGGGGCCCCAGAACTGCTCGGCCAGCTTGACCCACGGACTCTTCTCCTTGCTCTCGAGCTCGTTGGGGCCGAAGATCTTGAGGCGGCGCGACGCCTCCACGGTGCTCAGGCCGGCCTCGCCCGTGTCCAGCAGCGAGCGCTTGTCCACGCCCATGTAGAAGCGCTCGTCGTTGCTCACGCCGCTGTACGAATGCTCGTCGCCGTTGGCGAGCAGCGGGCTGTGCTCCGACATGATTCTCTCTCTCTCGGGGACTTGGGGGCCGGAAGGGGAAACTGGAAGTGAGGCGCTCGATCCGGTGGCGCCCGGCGGCTTCAATACCGGTACCGGTATCGAGCTCTCTCCCCTCTCAAAAGATCCGTTTTGCCACGAGCCAATCAGCGGCGCGCGGTGGTGGGCGCCCCGCCCGGTCTCTGCGCTTTTGACACCAATCTTGTGACAACCACACCGCAGGATGGCAGCGATGGCAGGACCGAGCCGAGTCCGGCGTGCGCGGGCTTTCATGCACGGGCCTATGCCGTCTGCAGCTGGGGAAATAAGTTGGTGGCGGGTTGCCGCCCCAGCTGGCGGTGATTCCACACGGCAGTGAATTTTGCCAACGGGTATCGCATACCGGTTGTGTAGGGGGCGGAACGCGGAGGAGGATCCGCCGGCGCACTCGATTTGAGCTTTTCCCGTGGACAGCCTCGGACTGCTCCGCCCTTGGAGCCAGACGAACACATCGGCTCGCGGAGTGTCGACGCTGGAAGCGAAATTATTCGCCGCTGCGAAGCCGGCTGAAACTAAATGTTAGGCGCGCTCGCCCCACGGATGGCCAAACTCCGCTGCAGACGGCTGCCCGCGCGAATCAGCGTCCGGCGGTCTTGCACTCGGTTTGCGCGGTACTGCGTTGAGCTGTACGATGCAACGCTGTTTCATCGGATACCGATACCATTTCTGAAGCAGGAGCCAGCCGGCGGTGCCAAGCACCACTTGACGGTATCTTTCCGCCACGCTTCTGGCATCTGTATCCGCACCGACCGACTGTAGGGAGCGCCGCCCGGAAATGAACACAGGGTAACGAGGAGCCTCCGACTTCGCTACTCACTCTCCACGCACCATGATATGTATCACGGTACCAACAGTTAGAAGTCGTGGTGGTCCACTGCACTCAGCTAATCCATTAGTTTCTGTGGCAAAAGAAAGCTCAATCACTCCGACGCTTGCTACAGCTATCTACTGGACTCAGCGTTTGCAGCATCAGCTTGTGCAGTTAGAAGCTGGGCATGAGCTTCTTCAGTGGGCATGGCCGCTTGTATGCTGGAGGAGTAATGTACCCCTCCTTGCCCTTCGCGCCGTCCCAGTAGAACTCGTACGCGAGCTCGTCGTTGAGCGGCCAGTCGTTCTCAAACCTCTCCGCCAGGTCCGGGTTCGACATGTACGCGCGCACGAAGCTCACCAAGTCCGCCGCCCCGCTACGAAGGACACCTTCCGCGGTGTCGCGCGTGTAGCTGCAGTTGGCCATCACAGTCCCCTTGAAGAACATTTTGACGTCGAGCGCTGTCATCACGCGGCTCTTGTCGGAGTAACCAAAGCCAAAGCCGTCCAAGATGGCCAAGTACCCGAGCCGATGTTCGGACAGGCGCTGGAACACGTAGGTGAACATCTCCGTGTTGTCCGCACTACCCATACCGCCGTACTTGCTCGACGGAGGAGACGCGCACACCAATGTGGTCTGCAGGGTACACAGTCTTCACTGCTTCCACAATCTCGTCAAGCAAACGGTAGCGGTTCTGGAACGATCCGCCGTACTGGTCCGTCCGCTCATTCGTGCAAGATTGAAGGAACTGGTCGATCAAGTAGCCGCTCCTACCAGCGTGTACTTCTGCGCCGTCGAAGCCCACCTGCTTGGCAAGCTCGGCGCATTTGCGGTACTGCTCCACCACTCCGGGGATCTCATTGAGTGTCAATGCGCGAGCTCGTTCGAAACCCGTTCGTTCACCGTCCGCGTTACGCGTGCTGCCGCCTTCCAGCTGCGTAGCTGAAGCCGACACCACCTCGTTGGTCTCGTGAAACGAAGGGTGCGACTGGCGCCCCATGTGCCAAAGCTGCACGAAGATTTTGCCTCCTTTGTTGTGCATGCGGTCGATGACTGCCTTCCACCCGGCAGCCTGCTCGTCAGTGTAGAGCCCTGGCGATCCGTACCAGCCGAAGCCCTGTTCGGAGATGGCACACCCCTCAGAAATTATGAGTCCTGCCCCAGCTCGCTGCTCGTAGTAGATGGCGTTCATCTCGTTAGGCGCGTGAGTATCCGGGTTGATGCGGGCGCGGGTAGCGGGGCCGAACACGACGCGGTTCTTGAGCACGAGGTCTTTGCTCATCTCGAGCGGCGTGAAGAGCTTGTAGTTCTCGGGCGGAGACATGGCGCGCAGTGGTAGTAGTGATGGGGTTGTTGTTGGTTGTTGTTGGTTGCTGTTAAAAGCGTGTTGCAAAGTGAGAGTTTGAGAGAGCGGTGCAGGTTTGGCCGATTATGACTTGCGTTTTGCGCCGAATCGTGATTGCGGCTGACTTTTGACAAGTAATCACCAGAAATGGCTACATTTGGACGGATCTGACGCAAGCGGTTTGTTTAGGTCAGTCGTATGCGACTAACGTTGTCAGTTCCTGGTTGCTTATAGGTCCTCGATAGTAAGCTAATATGTCTGACGCAAACACCATGCTTATGTTAGAACCACTTCGCTGGGCAGAAGGCGTCAAAGCTCGCAGACAAGCATCAGTTTGCAATTTTCAAGCTTCTAAACAATCCGCTTCCCCCACGGCACCACAACTATGGTCTCCAAGACAACCAACTACAAGCTTTTCACGCCACTTCGTCTCGGAGAAAGCCTTGAGCTAAAGAACCGAATCGTGCACGGTCCTGTTACCCGTGCTCGCAGCGACATCGACACTCACGTACCTTCGGAAAGCAACGCTGTCTACTACGAACAGCGCGCCTCGGCTGGTCTCATCATTACTGAGGCGTGTGCCATATCCGAGCAAGCTTTTGGCTGGTACGGGTCGCCAGCTCTGTACACAGATGGACACGTTGAAGGCTGGAAGGAGGTGGTCAACCGCGTGCACAAGAAAGGAAGCAAGATCTTCGTGCAGCTCTGGCACATGGGGCGTCAGTCGCACCCCTCGTTTCATGACAACAACGAAGTAGTGTCGTCCTCCGCCACATTGTACGAGACTGGCAGAACGCGCGATGCTCAGATTGAGCACGTGGGCTACGAGCGAGCCCGTGCGCTGAGACTCGACGAAATATCCGAGGTCGTGGAGCAGTGGCGCAAGTGTGCTGAGCGAGCGAAAACAGCGGGCTTCGATGGTATCGAGGTGCACGCTGCGGGAGGCTACTTGATCGATCAGTTCATTCAGTCCTGCACGAACCAGCGCACCGACAAATACGGCGGATCATTCGAGAATCGCTACCGCTTTTTGAACGAGGTCATTGAGGCGGTGAAGACTGTCTACCCGGCTGATCGCATTGGCGTGCGTACGGCTCCAAACAGCCCGTACGGCGGAATGGGCAGTGTTGACAACGCGGAGTTGTTCACATACGTGTACGAGCGTCTTTCGGAGCATGGATTGGCGTACTTGGCCATTCTTGATGGTTGGGAGGGTGTCGGTGCAGACGCAGTCTACCAGGATAAGTGCCGTCCATTGAGTACCTTCGACGCGAAGAAAGCTTTCAAGGGAACGGTGATTGCCAACAAGGGCTACTCGAGAGACATCGCTGAAGGTGTCATCCGAAGCGGCTCGGCTGACCTCGTGGGCTTTGCTCGGATGTTCATGGCAAACCCGGACCTTGTAGACCGCTTCCAGCATGACTGGCCCCTCACTCCGATGCTAAAGTACGAGTTCTTCTGGGACCCTCTAGCAAGGGCGATGAAGGATACACCACTTTGAGCAACTTTCAAGCCCTAACAAGACAACATACCAACGTTGTCTAACACGGGTCAAACAGGATGATCAACATTAATCCTGGAAAATCATAGCTTCTCACTGATTCACGCCTCACTGCTCTCAATTTGTCAACACTACAGCAAGAGCTCTCTGGACATCAAGACGCCCATAGCCGAAAATGTTGTTCGGGTACGTAGAGGATGAAATGTTTCCACAGGGTACGTGAAAAGCGACGAGCTTGTCGTCCCTCACCGCTGAGTTGGTCAACGCGGACCAAACTTGCTCAAATGTATGCTGTGGTTTTGCGCTCAGTAGCAGCGCGACAGACCCAGCAACGTGTGGAGCGGCCATGCTAGTTCCAGACGTGATAGTGTAGACATCGTCTCGAGTCCACCATGCAGAATAAAATTCGTACTCCTGGTGCAGTAAGATCAGGCTTGATACGGCCGACAATTGAAGGCCCTGTTGAACTCTGGGGTAGCAGCAAGTCTTCGGAGCTTATCGCTCCAACACCAATTACATTGTTCGCATCACCTGGTGATGCTACAGTTGTGCATGCTTTCGACGACCCTGAATTGCCGATGGAGAAAACGGGGATGATCTCAGCAGCTTGCCAGGCAGCGATAACAGCGCTAAAGTTCGCAGCTCCATGAACAACACCCCAACTATTATTTACGACGCGTGGTGCTTTACTGCAGTTGTAGGTAGTTCCCGTTGGATCCGTGGGGCACAGTACAAATTGTGCACATGCCAGCAAGCTCGATTCGAGGCATGAAGTGGCGCTACGACATCCTCTGCACGTCATCCACTTCGCTCCTGGGGCAACCCCAATGCCTCTTGCTCCTGTAATTGACCCCATTACATGCGTTCCGTGGCCCGATGTATCATAAGGGGTCGTACGTTTGGTTTCAGGGTCGAACCATCCATAGTCACCAAGAAAGTTACTCCGTAGTGCTTCGTGAGAGACGCGTACACCAGTGTCGATCGTGGCAACCGTGACGTTCTCGCCCACGATCCCTTGAGCCCACACAGCTTCTGCGCCAATCTTCCCGACACCCCACGCCTGGATGTTCGTTCTCAGCGGAACGTCCAAACCGGTCTCCGTCTCAAAATCCTCTTCCTTGAATCTGTTCCCCATGGACAGGCTTATCTCCTCGCGGATTTCCGCGATCGACGACTCCAGCGCCAACTTCTCCATTAGCTCCAGGGACGCATTGGCGATAAACACTTGGTTGGAGATCCAAAACGTTGTCGAGGATGCAAAGGTTGCAGCCCTTTGGTCGAGGAGCTTCATCATAGGTTGTTGTGCCATCGCAGCGGACGTCTGGAGCGAATGGACAAGCTGGGCAATTCGATCTCCTCGAGATGTCAAGGTGGACTCTGACAACGGTGACAGGGCTTCAGCAGTTCCTTCACGCATGGTCACCATGAGGTTGACTGTTGTGCTAACTTGAAATGTGTCGTATACATCTTGATGTACGTGAGGACTGCCAGCTTGGGAGGTTGTTGATACGCTTCCCAGAGAGGTGAAGGCCACAATCCAACCGAAAACACTCCAGAGTTTCGTCATTTGCTACAGGGAACCAAGCGTCCAGTGTATTCTTCAGCAAAGTGAACAGTGTGCTGCCTTCCATGGGAATGTGGTTGGAGCACACGTGCGAGCATATTGTCGGATGCAAATTCTGCTTTGGGACGAGTCCTGCGTCCTTTCGCTAGCATATCCATATCTTTGACTGGCGATGAGACCTCTCCGATGGTTCATAGCGGTGGTTCTGCTCGTGCAGGTAACGAGAGTTTGCTCTTGATAATGCTGCTGTGAATGCTGTTGGAGTGACCCTGTTGGTATGTTTCTTTTGCAGCGGATACAAGCTGAGCTTCGTACCAACGATGACGTTGAAGGTATTAACTTCAATGAGAACCAAGATCAGGATTCTTCAGCATGGAGTGAGGAAGCAGATACGGAGGACGGCTTTGCAGAAGCGTATACAGAGGTGGCAACATGTTCGATCAACAGAGGTGTGCAATGTCAACGGTCTTACAAGTTGATTGCGATGAAGGCGGAAGCAGAAACTGCAGAGACCACTGAGGAGCCGTACGAAAGAAAACTAAGCCCACGAGAACGAATAATGTTTGAAGACGAAGAACGCTGGCAGGTGCGTTTGCATCGTTGGTTCGTTCTCATGTTCGTGCAAGAACTCACGACCGTTGGAATCAGCGTGGTTTGGAGAAAGTTGCGCAACGTGAGCGCGAGGAAGCTTTACAGGAGGAGGATCCGAAGGAGATGCCCGAAGAGGTAGAAACTTACGCATGGGAGCGGTCGAGCTACTTGCCCTGAAGAGATTTGCTCCCTGCTTCTACGAGTTAGTGTCAACACTCACTTTCTTACATTGTTTGACGCTGAAATTCCTTATCAAGTACCCAGAGGACAGTGCTGATCCACAAGACGATGACGAAGCCCTTGCTGCATACCTCGAGAGACAACGAAGACTGGTTCGTTCGCTGTAAAGTTCTGATTGTACCAGCTGGCTAATTCAAACAATAATTCGCGCTTTGGTTTCAGGAGGAACAGAGTGCCGACCAGTCTGGAGATGGCGACGAAGAGGAGGCAGAAGCTCTCCCGGTCATTCCCGGTCTGACTGACGTCGAACTGATCGCGTTCAACGCCGAATACGCCGAAGAGGAAGTTCTCGAAAAGATCATTGATTGGTCCTACGACCAGGTCGCAGCCTTGTCTCGCTACCGCGACAACTACATCCACGTGGAAGATCTGTACCAGTACGTTATCATCAATCTTGATCACTTCCTTGCCACTTCTCTTCTAACGACACCTGTGACGTGATCAGATTCTTGCTCAAGACTCTGAACCCTCTGGACGAAGAGATCGACCAGCAAGACGAAGAGATCCTGACCGACGCCGTCGCAGAGCTCCGAAAGCAGCAAGGTCTGGTTGACGAGGAGCAAATCGTGTACCGAGGTTTCATCGCGCGCGGCATGCCTCTGCGCTTCCTGGAGTCCCTGGCGCAAGACATGCACCAAACCGTCCAGATGAGGCGTCTGCAGGCTAATGACGAGCTCTAGACTGCGGGCCAGCGCCGGTCAAGCATTGGATCCAGTGCAACCACTTCAACTTGGACGCAATCATTCCTGTCCGATGTGTTAAATGACGTTCTCGAAACGCCTCGAAATGACTGATCCACCTGTCTTTAACGACATTCCACCGTACCAAAGTGGACCACCGGAATATATCACCTTTTTCATTCCACTTATAGTCACTAGATTGATAGTGTTCGTATACAAAGTGGTATCTATTCCGAGGCTCAAAGTGCGACGACGAGCCTTTATAACGTCATAAACCTATCTATCATCATATGTAAATCTGGTATGCCCAGTAAAAACGCCTTACACTGAGCCATAATCCTACCCAACCGCATACCAGCTGGATTTACATACACTTGAAGAACCACAGAATAGCACGTTTCCAACGGCGCTTCGTTTTCAGCCGTCCAATCACGCTGTTTGCAATCCTGCGGCGGTGATTGGCTCTCTGCGCGTGGCCGCGCTCTGATTGGCGCAATACCTGCTGCATCCAACCGTCCCATCACTTGCCAATCTGCTCGCGTACACCACAAGTCAAGGTGCCAATAATGGGGGTGAAGGCGGAGGACACGCTCAAGAAGGCGGCGGCGGCGTCCTCGGGCGCGCTTCTTACGTCGCTGTTCGTGACGCCGCTGGACGTGGCCAAGGTGCGCATCCAGTCGCAGATCCAGACGGCCATGGACCCCGTCAAGACGCTCTCGGAGCTGCGTGTGACCCACTCGACCGTCGGCTCCTTTGTCGCGTCCGTCGCCGAGCAGTGTCGCTGTCGTACGCGCTGCGTGTGCAATCGCTCCGTGACGCGCCCTGTGGAGAAGCTGCAGGCCTCGCGACGCGGGGGCAAGTCCATGCCAGCCATGCGCATGTCCTGCTCGAGAGCGGTGGCTCTTCCCCAGCTGCAGGGCACGTCCCATGCACTGCGTCATATCTTCCAGACGGAGGGACTCAAGGGCCTCTTCGCCGGCCTGTCCCCTGCCATGGTCATTGCCGTGCCCTCCACGGTGCTTTACTACATGTCGTACGACCTCTTGCTGCACGAAGGACGTCAAAGGTTCCCTCAGATCGAGGGGTTGGTGCCGTTGATGGCCGGAACGACGGCGAGGATCGTGGCGGCGTCGATTACGTCGCCCATTGAGCTCATCCGCACAAGGATGCAGGGCGAGCAGGCAGGGGCTACGATCTGGGACACGTTCCGGCAGGCGGTGCGACGTGGAGGATACGCGTCATTGATGAACGGATTGGGGGCCACGCTGGCGCGTGACGTGCCATTTTCAGCGATCTACTGGACTTCGTACGAGAACCTTCAGCGGCGAATGAGTTCTATGGAGGAGGAGATCACGCGGACGCAAAGGGCGTTCGCGTGTGGAGCTGTGTCAGGAGCGATTGCCGCTACGGTAACGACTCCGTTTGATGTGGTCAAGACGTTGCAGCAAGTTTCCATTACGGCGCAAGGATCGCAACCGTCCGGGATGATGGTGCTGCGGCAGGTGGTGGCCAGTAAGGGCGTGAGCGGAGCTTTCACAGGACTCAGCGCACGTCTGGCGCGTGTGGCTCCATCCTGTGCCATCATGATTTCGTGCTACGAGCTTGGTAAGGAGAAGCTCGGGATCGCATAAGTGGAGCGCGAACAAGCTTGGAAACGTCGAGTTGTGGTGATGGAGGTCACTCATCGCAAGTGAAGTAGAGCAGAGCAGGGCTAAATGAGCAGGATGAGTGACCTTGACGATGGAACATGGAGTCCGATATTTAATTATATACAAGCTGCGGATTTCTTTCTCGACTTCGAAGTGTCTTTGATGTTGGTGATCGTGCGTTGAACTGCGTAAGCAAGAAGGGGGTGACTCATAAATTGCATTTTTGATTTTCAGCGCAAGTGGCATTGAGCAAACTCAAATGCGCTTGATTCGCCTTACTTCATCGCGTCGGAAGCGCCTCTTACCACCGTGCAGAGCTTCTCAACAACTGCGAGTGTTCACTGACAACCCCCGAGTGCTCGAAGGCCTCCGGTTCAGGGTACTGGTGCGGACAGACGGACAGACACCGCCATTAATCCTGTGAGGGCTGGGCTATCAGCACTTCGTTGCTTTCCTAACCCAGAACCGGTCCCTGGCTCGCTTTTCAATGTCCCCAACCGATGTCGGTACCATGGGAAATGTCCACTCCACCGGCAAATTAGGCAGTCTATACTTCAGCCGGAGCTCCATGTAGTACGGTGAGTGCTTGTTGATGAATGAAATTGAGCCTTTGCATTAAATGCAAAGCCTCAATTTCATACGAAACGATTGGCGACGACCCGGGTCACCATAAAAACCCGGAGCTCAAAAATTCTATCATGGTGCATGATTATTCATATGAAATTACGTAGGTTATGCCAATGCGGTTTTCGTGTGCTAGGAACTTGACCAACATATCCGACTCGTTCTAGGTGTATGCCGTCTGCAGCTCACAAAGACTGGTTCCCATTTTGAGTCCAGCGATTTGAAAGTCTCTTGTAGCTGTTGAACGACGTCGGATCCTAGCTTCCCTTCTGCACGTTCGAGAGACCTTCAACGTTGCCGTACGGGTGGGAGTCGCCTTGGTGTTGTCTGAGCTGATCCACCAGCACCTCCAGAACGACGTCCAACACGTTCAGGGCGGTCGGCCATGGTGCTGCCAAGACTTGGCTGCACGCAAACACTTAAGTGTTTGTGTCAGTTGCAACCACTGAAGGTAAATGTCAGTTGTCAGGCCACACAAAAATAATTATTTCGATTTTGGCTTCTGGTTGTATGCGGTGACCCGGGTCGTCGCCAATCGTTTCATTTGTACATATTACTTGAAGTATTTGCAATGGCGTGAAGAGCATCCTGGGATTTCAGCAAACAAATTTGTTACAAGACAATATCTACGTGTGATGGCGCAAGATGCCGTACCTGAAGGATCCCTACAGCAGTGCATGGCATCCCTCGGAAGATAGTTCCATCACTCGGCGACAACGTCCAGAACTCGTCGACATTCTTGTACGTCACGCAACAGGTCCTGCACACAGAGCGCACTTTAAGTAAATGAAATGTTTGGCTACCATCACGCTTTTACGTACCATTCATCGCCAGTTCGCGTGTTGGTGAGACGAATTATGTTGCCAGACACGATGTAGTCCGCGGTGCAACGGAAGACATCTCCGTTCATATCAACTAGGTCTGCGCCACCCATTTTCGACTTGCTTGATTTTGAGCTTGTTCAGAAGTGAATTTCAAAAACATTAGTGAATCTTTGTTCGGTAGGTGTTGATGTTGCCGTTCCAACTCGAGGAAAGTTGCAGCCATCAAGACACTGTCTGTTGGTAAGTTATTGACCTTGCTGCTCTCCAACGCGAGGAAAGTTGCCCACTTCAACTTCCAGCCTAGTGAAACCAAGCTATTCCGATTAACTTGATTTCACTATGGGGTACGCTGTCAAAGTGTCCTCGCCGCACACCGTGTACCCCAGGGTACCCCGTGCATGGCTTTGAAACCGGTCACTTTCTGGTTGAAAATCGCCCACATCAAGAAACGCGACACAAGTCCCCAAGCTCCTCGGATTGACGATGCTGGCGCAGGCAGCTCGACGCAGCGCGCACTTCGGCGCCACCCACAGCTTCGCAGCCACTGTATGTCGCCCCCTGCAATTGCATTGACAATAGCGCAATATTGAGCTTAAAAAGCCGGCCGAACCACCCGAATTCTGATCTTTTGCTTGTGCTGGTGGTGCAGAGAGGCTTCGGACTCGCCGGCAGCCGCTACCAGACGATGGTGAAGCCTGTGATGGCTGCCCCTACCAAGTCGACGTCCATGTGGACACGTCTGGGCCTGCAGACGACCAAGACGACCAAGCAGCCGCTGGTTTACTCCACGAAAGCTCGGGTTCGTGTGTACAACTTGTTTCAGAGTAGTTGCAATGCTCTCAGCGCTGCTGTAAAGGAGGATATTGTGCAATGCTGACGCTGCGTGGTGTGCAATTCTGCAGAAGTTCGCGGCCTCGACGGCGACGATTGAGAACGTAGCGGCCAACCGCCCTGTTGCCTACTGGATCTTCGGTACGGCGGCCATGGTCGGCGGCATGATTGCCGTCGGGGGCGCCACCCGTCTCACTAGGTCGGGTCTGTCCATGGTGCAGTGGAAGCCGCAGGGAAGCCTGCCGCCTATGACGCCTGAGGAGTGGGAAGCTCAGTTCGAGATCTACAAGCAGTTCCCGGAGTACCAGCAGCGCAAGAACATGGTAATTTGCATTAGTGTATAGGTTGATGCTACATTGTGAGCTCACAGGTCTTGTGCTGTAATATTTTAGTCGGTGGAGGACTTTAAGGGTATCTTCTGGTGGGAGTACGGCCACCGTATGCTTGGCCGTACGGTCGGTCTGGTGTACACAGCGCCATTGATTTACTTCATGTTGCGCAAGAAGCTGCCCGTCGAGTTGTACAAGCGCTTTGGAGTGCTGTTTGGTCTCGGTGCGGCACAGGGAGCTGTGGGCTGGTGGATGGTGCGCAGTGGTCTGGAGGAGCACGGTCACGAGCAGCTCAAGAAGCGCAACGAAGTGCGTGTCAGCCCGTACCGCCTTGCCACGCACGTAAGTACAAGCTCTTCAGCGAAATATGTAGCGCGATGACTTCGACTCTAACAGCCATCTCATGGACTGTGTTGTTACTATTGACAGCTTGGTTTCGCCTTCACGACTCTGGGTGTTCTTCTGTGGACCGGCTTCAACCTGGTTGCGCCTCCGTCGCGTGCGGCCATGACGCGTGAGATGATTTCGCCGGACGTGCTGAAGAAGGTGACGCGTATTCGGAAGATCCTCGGCCACGTCTCGACCGCGCTGGGCTACACGATCCTCTCCGGTGCGTTCGTCGCCGGCATCGACGCCGGCATGGCCTTCAACACGTTCCCCAAGATGGACGAGCAGTGGATCCCGGACGACCTGTTCGTGATTGAGCCCAAGTACAAGAACTTCTTCGAGAACGTGCCGCTCGTGCAGCTGGACCACCGCGTCCTCGCGCTGAGCACGCTCGCTGGTTTCGGCGGTGTGTACACCATGGCTCGTCGTCCGCAGATCTGGAACCAGCTGCCGCAGCAGTCGCGCAATGCGCTGAACATGGCGTTGGCTGCTGCCGGCGGTCAAGTGCTGCTGGGCATCACGACGCTCATCAACTGCGTGCCCATTCCTCTTGCCGTCTCGCACCAGTGCGGCGCCATCGTGCTCATGACGGCCACGTTGTGGTCTCAGCACACACTCAACTTCGCCAAGCCACTCAAGAAGGCCGCCCAGGCCGCTATCAAAGGTGCCCCCAAGACGCTCTAATTGATGCAAGGATCGATTGCTCATCCACGCACCAAGGACTTGTGAAGTATCGAGGTGCACCCCCAAGCCCACTTAGACCAGAACACAAAACACAAAACGATCCAAAACAATACAAAACCACAAAAGTATTCACCCGTGCTCTCTTTTCCATCACATATACGGTGCAACAAAATTCCCGTTTAAGTACGATCGCATTACCACCTGATACAGCACCCAAGTGCTGCATTTCGACAGGAACGGAACGTCGCCGCCATGGACGACTCCGGTACGCTGCCCCTGCTCCCCCTGCTCCTCCCTATCTATCTGACCTTGTAGCTCTGCATCTCCTGTTTCGATTGCAGCCACCGCCGGCGATCGTCGAGGCATGTGGTCCATGATCAAAGAAGGTTACGAAGGACTCGTGAGTACCGTGATCCGCCCGTTACGAGCGCAATACGCGCCCTCCGAGCTCGGTCCAAAGCGCGCGCAGATCGGAGACGTGTCGGTGCAACGCGTGGACCTGAAGCTCAAGAATCCGGCGGGTTATACGCTCGAATGCAGCTGGTGGAAGCCCAAAAGACCCCAAAACGGTCAATTGGTAGACAAGGACAAGCTCCCGTGCATCATGGTGCTGCACGGCAACAGTTCGTGCAGATTAGGGGCTCTGGAGATCATCATGTACGCTCTCCCGGCGGGTTTCACGGTGTTCGCACTGGATTTCTGTGGCTCCGGACTCTCGGAGGGCAAATATGTGTCTTTGGGTTACCATGAGCAGGCGGACATTGCCACGGCCGTCAAGTACGTGCGGAAGACGGGGGAGACCTCGAGCTTGTGCCTCTGGGGACGCAGCATGGGCGCGGTGGCGGCGCTGCTGTATGCAGAGTCGGACGCGTCTGTGAACGCCATGGTGCTGGACTCGCCGTTCTCGAGCCTGCCGAGACTCGCGACCGAGTTGGTGGCGGACGGCAAGCTCGGCGTCCCCAAGATCGCTGTCAAGCTGGTGATGCGACTCATTCGGAGGGATATTAAGAAGCGGGCCAAGTTTGACATGTTCAAGTTGAAGCCCATTGCCAAAGTGCACAAGTGCGCGGTGCCGGCGTTCTTTGTGGTCGGGTTGCAGGACGAGTTGGTGGGGCCGCACCACGTGGAGGCGCTGTATAAGCTCCATAACGGCCCCAATCAACTGTTCAAGTTCCCTGGCGGGCACAACAGTCCCCGCCCGTTCAACTTCTTCATTCAGGCGCTGCAGTTTCTGCGAGTTATGGTGGGGCTCATGCCACTGCCGGACGATCTGTCCACTTTCGACCTCTCGCCAACGCAGCGCCAACAAATACAGTCCGGAAAGGCGGACAAAAAGGTGTCCCCAAAACGCAAGAAGCCGTCGAGGGTGTACAAGAACCCGCTTGAGCCGGGCGTTACGATTGAGGCTGTACATAAGATGACTATCAAAGAGCTCAAGCAGTGCATTGATCGTGCTGGATACAGTGACGTTACGTGTATCGAGAAGAAGGAGATGGTGGACCTGGTGCTCAAACTTTATGCGCGCTATCGACGATCCAGCAAACAAGCAGCGGATGATAGACAACCCGATGCCGTATCAACGTCGGAAGGCGATGAAACTAGTACCCCATTGGTCGGTAAAACAGCGTCAAGCTCTGCCAATAGTGAATCAGCGCCGTTGGACACCTCTGAAGCAAGTGCGTCGTCGTCTGAAAGACATTCTCCGACGCCTACAGGCCGCCGCCGCAGCGAAGGTGATGTAAAACCGACAGAGAAGTTTGTGGGTGAAGACGCAGCAACAGCAGAATCTCCGACTTTACTTCCACCGATGAAAAGCACAACATCAAGTATCCTCTCTGACGCGGAGTTGGCTCGACGATTGAGCATTGATCATCCCAGTGATGCAGAGGACGAGCTTGACTCGGATAAACCTGCGAAGTAATTGGTGCAAGAGAGTGAAGAGGCTACGGCGCGTTTTAGACGGTTGAACGGCGGCTACACGAGCTACGCTTCAAGTTAATGGACCAGGCGAAAGAAGATGCGAGCAGATATCATGTGTTGCCAAGCTCGTGAGCATTGAAGACGTTTTTCGCTGTGGATATGATTTTGAGTCCAGACTGTACCATCGTAGGGCCGCTATGCTTTTGTGGGAAGATACTCTGTGGTGTTTCGTTGTTTCGCCTGATGTGGAATTTCTCGTACAGCGATAACAATACGATTGATTTTGATGAGTGCTGAAGAGTGTGTAAATTGGATGGCAAAGACTATGCTCAAGTTTGTATATGCATGCAGGACGAAGCTGCTGTACATGACCGGGAAGTACACCGTCGGTAGCGAGAGACTTCTCCTGGCATTTTTCAGATCGCCCAGGCTTTCTTCTTGTTCACTTTCCGTTTTGCACCGCGTACAGGTGGATCCATCTCTGTTGAGCGCCACCTTCGCGCTGCCGATTGAATTGAGGGCGATATGGCACATATCCGAGCTGGTCAATGAGTTTCTCAAGCCCGTGACTTATGACAGCGCCGTGTACAATGATCTTCCGCATGTGATTCAAGCCTTTGGGGCTACGCGGCGCCTAACAGTCCGAGCGATGGACAGTGCAGCACAACGAGGCCGACCCAATATCGTGCAGTGATTGCTCAACAACCGTCGTGAAGGATATTCGGCAGCTGCCTTCACTGGTGCGGCAGCGAATGGATATGTCGATGTTATGAGGCTGTTGTAGAACTCGTACAAAAATCGATGCCACCCAGGAGAGGTTACAATGTCTCGGCCACGAGGACGTTGTTGCATTCCTGCTCAACAAATGTGCAATGGTGGCGAAGACCTTGGCGCAAGCCGCCGCCGCCACCAATGATCATTTATTTGTGGTGAGGGTTCTTCCCACCAAGAAACTCGGGGTCGACAGACCCAAAGTTTAGTTGGTTTTGCTAAAGACCTCTACTGGCAAAGCAATCCGTATGGAGGCTGCGTCAAACGGACATGTGGAGGTTGTAGCGTTCTTCTTTGAGCGAAGTCAACTTTTGAGATGCTACGACTGTGGTGGTGAAAGCAATATATGGTGGGCATACTCTGCTTGTCCTGTATGCTCTCAATTCCGCTGATGAAACTGGCTGGTTGCTTGGGCATTCGCTGACTACTGTTGTGATCATGGGCCACCTTCACTTGCTCAGGTATGATGAGTAAGAGAGCTGGTCGGGCAGAATTACACCGTTCTTTGGTAAAGGCATCCTGGAACGGGCAAACGGAGGCTGTGAAGCTACGTATGAGCAATTGGACTGCGGTGATTATAATGATACCGAACTGAACCAACCACATTTTCCTCAACGAGGCGCTATCAAACGCTCCAAAGAACCCACGGGGCCTTGTGATCATTTTTTGCCGAGAAAGCTTCAGCGGTAAGCGTCCAGCGAGTGATGATTGAATCCACGGTTTCTGGCTTTGCACAGGTCGTGAAAGTACTGCTTGAGACCGGATCATGCATCAAATGGCATATCCATCAAGGGCTGATAATGGCTTTAGAACGTGGTTACGTTGACGTAGTGGCGACTTTGTTCCAGTCGTGTGCTTAGGACTTTCTTACAGTCCGAGTCGGACTGTCCGACAGGTAACAGCGGACTTGATGCCATCAGGTCCTCTTTGGTGAAAGCGGTGATGCATGGCTACACTGATGTCGTGTTGCAGATGCTGCAGAAGTACGAGTCCTACAGTGATGAAGTCGCTCGAGAGTATCATGATACGATTGTCTGTCTTGTACAACCAATTGATACGGTATTAATCCGGATCAGCAAATCCCAGTCAACTGCATGCCCAGGGTTTCACTGCTTTTGCTGTCACTTATCGTCAAAATCTGTAGAATATTTCATTGATCAATTACAGTGGCCCCCAATTGACCGTTTACCTGTGTGTAGTCTCACTTGTCACGGCGTGAATCGTACTCGGCTTGGATTTCTTCCGCTGACTTTCCTGAAGTCTCGGGCACCAGTTTCAATGCCAGCAAGTAGAAAACAGCAAGAAGTACCACAAACGGCACATACGCGTAGTCGTCGAGAGCATCCGAGACGTACGGGTAGGACACGCCCACGATGAGGTTGCAAAGCCAATTGATTCCAATGCAGAATGACGACGCACTAGCTCGGATCGAGTCTGGGAACATGTCGGCCGTCATAACCCACACGAGCGGACCCAGGGTCACACCGAATACGATCACGTACAGCGCCGTGAACACGATCGATAGCGCTGATACATCAATGATGAACGCCACCGTCATGCCAATTGACATGATCACCATGCCCGCTAAACCCCACAGGATCATGCTGCGGTTACCGAAGCGAACAGCGAGCACGCCCGTGAAAAACGCCGGCCAAATGTTGATGAAATCGATGATGAGCGTTCCAACGCGCGAATCCGAGATACCGGCGTCCGAGAAGATGCTACCGGAGTAGTAGAACACTGCGTTGATACCCGAAAGCTGCTGAGCGCACGACAGTAAAATGGCACCAGCCAGTTGAAGCCGGTAGCGTGGGGCGAACATGGACTCCTTTGCAGGTGGTTCACCAGCGATCCTACCCTGCTCCGGGTCGGCCAATTTGTTGGACACCTCAAGCCACGACAGTACCGTGCCGACGTTCTCTTCACCGTAAAGTCTCGAGATCACTCTGCGAGCTTCTTCTCGTCGGTTCTGGTTTAAAAGCCACGCAGGACTTTCAACGCTGAGTTTCGGGGCAAGAAGCAGGAACAACGCGCCCAAGACGCACGGGAACGCTGCTAGGTATCGCCATCCACTGCTCGAGTTGGCGAAGAAGAAGCAGATCGCAGGAACCAGAATGCCGATAGTCGTGGAAATCTGCAGACCCAGACCCAAGGTGTTGCGCATGTGTGGTGGGGACAACTCATTCACGTACGCTCCAATTGTGCCCGTGGCAGTGCCCGACGCCAATCCGGCAATGAGACGGCCAGCAGCAAACACCCAAATGTTGGACACGGACGCTTGGACAAGACCGCCGACGACCATGAAGACGCAGTTCAGCATCAACACCTTCTTACGACCGAGCTTGTCACTGAAGTGGCCGCAGCAAAGAGACCCGACCATGGCACCGAAGATCCACGCGTTCACGGCGAAAGTCCACTCGAACTTGGAATGGCCTGGAAACATGAGGCAGGTGCCGTCCGCAACCGGTCGAGCATCGCACTCGGAGGTGGTGTTGTACTGCGACAGATTCATCTGCGAGGTGGACCAACCGCTCTGGAACGGCTGCAACAAGGTGACCAGGACACTCGTGTACAGGAGCGGCTTGGGTTTGAGTTGCAATGCAGCTGCCTTGTTGGAGTCGTCAAAGGCATTGATGTGGATGTCAATGCTCTTGCTTGGAGTGTTCATGCTGTCGACGTACGCATGGTCTCCAGTATCGAATTGGTCAGCCATCGCTGTTTGGAGTCACACTAGCGAAGCTGCAGCGGTTGTTGTTACGAGGAGAAAGTAGAAATGAGGGTCTCGTAGTTGTCAGCTCTTCTGCTTGCACGCTTTGAGCACTTGATTAATGGCGCGGCTATCCTGTCAACGCGTGGTGGTGGAGCGCACCAACTCGCAAAATCACGCGCTTCAGTTGAACTTGGAAGCATCTGTGTGAACCTTTGCACGCACTTCCGGTAGTCAGTCGAAAACTGATGCCACGTGACAATTGCTGCCCCATTCCATGCTACATCTCGTGGAAATTGGTCGTACAGATCCATCGGAGCGGCCCATACGACGAAGTAGATTGTTGGTCTCAAGAAACGAGATATCGTGGGATGACATGCCGTTGGCGAGACTGCTAGTTCAGTTTGCGACACGAACAAGCTGTCGAGTCTCAATCTCGACTCGAGACTCCGCCAACAACAGATACAGGCACGTCGTGCGTACCACAATCAAGACTTTCATCTGGCACGACATTTCCATGCCACTTCATAAAAGGTGACAATCGAGCTCACCACCAACCACCCCGACTAGAAAAAAAGAAATGAATCAGGTATCGTAGTTATAGAGCATACCGTATACAGGTAGAATGGACGGCCTCAACGCTTTAACTCCACGGTACTGCGTGCGCGTTACCTCAGCTATTAATAACATTCGAGCAACAACCCGACTGTTGCACCATCGGGCGAAGTGCATAGTTATTCTGCTGCTACAGCTCGCCGCTTGCGCCCAAAAAGATGGCAAGCGGAAGGTATCAACTACAACACATCGTAATAAGTCCAGCGATCATGAATTGTGATATCTTCAGCAGAACGGAAGGCCAGCACACGTCTTCCATTGCTGTTGGCCCAAGGGGGCCGTCAAGATCAAGGGTTCCTTCCGTGTGCAATCCGCCAGTCACATAAGTCCTCAGAGGTGGGTGTGCACCCAGGTTCATAAATGTTCTTAGTGCCGAACGACCCCGGACATCGTTTACGAATTCGCCGCGCCGATGCCCCGACAAACTCCCCCTCCACCCCCTCCAAAGAAACGTCCGCCTGACCCTGATCCAGAGACTACCGCAACGAAGTGCTGTAGGCTGGATGTGTCACTTCACATCAAGGCAAGTAAGAATGTGGATCTAGTCGCGCGGAGGCTTACGTTGCAGTCTTTCTGCGAGTGTGAGGCATTGTCACTTCACTGGGTCGACACTATCCTCACGATGAACATGATCACTATGGAGGCCTGGCTCCTCGCCAATTACTATGTACTGCGGACTATCGAAGAGTCGGATGAAGGTGTGGAGCTACTCGTACTCGACCAAACGTTTTTTCGCCGGTGCATGAGTTCTATCGCTAATTCGGCACGAGCTTCGAAGTCGTGCGAAGACATGCATAAATTGTACAAGACTGCAATGGAGAGGAAGCACAAGGAGGGGGTACCAATTGAGGAGTGGAAATGGGTGGATTTTGAGCGAGCAGTCGACTCGTACCTACCATTGCGAGGTGGTACGCGAAGCATCAACGCTGAGTACCTCTGCGCAGGCTGGTTTGCCGAGGCAGCAACACAGATGGCTACCAACGTCAAAAACAGTATGTGGATGAACCTCGGTCGGCGCTTGCGACAGTTCGTGAAGATTAAGTACGGCAAGAACTATTCAGACGTGAAGACAATAGTAAAGTGCATCTTGGACACGTCGTACAAACGTGGACGTTGTTTGTTCAAACTGCCAGAAACGGAAGCGCAAGAAGCAAACGCTTTCGAACACCTGTATCGCATGTATGTCCATTGAGATGATTGCGCTTGACCTCCGAGACTCTATTCCGCGCAAGAAAAACGGGAAAATGGCATGGGGATCGACTCGCATTTTACGACTCTTCCACACGTGGTTAAATGCGGTCGAGAAGTTCAACAAGGACAATAAGGACGACCGGAAAGTCCGCCTGGAACGAGTGTACAGCGTTCTCCCAACCAAACAGGGCTTCACGAGTTGCTACTTCACAATGACTAAGACAGGCCTTCGGGATTTATTACGTCGTAGCCGTGACGATCTCAAGCTGGATATGACTGTGACGGATTCGAGTGGCGGCGTAATTTCGTTGGAGGATAGTCTGAAAGATAAGAATTGGTCTGCTCCCGTGGGTGATTTGTGGTGGCGAAAACTATTTAAGGTGCAGGGCCTGGAGTGCTTCGATCCACGGACTGGAGTAAAGAGTTTAAGCTTTCACCATCAAATTTCAACGGATGGCAAAGGTGTAAGTGTTATCCTCCACAAGACGAAGGCGGCGCCAGCAGCCAAACGAACACAGAAGGTAGAAGATTACGACTGCATTAAAGGTGTAGATCCTGGCTACACGGACATGTTCGTGGCTAGCAGCTACGACACGCAAGCACAATGTTTTAGCGATGAGTTCTTCAGCTATCCATCCAAGCAATTCTACAGCAACTCTGGGTATTCCTCCAGCAACCGCCGTGTGCGTCGAAAGATTGACTACAACGCTGAAGTGAAGCTTATTTTTTCGGTTATGCCTTCAAAAAAGACAGCCTCGATTTCCAACCTCCAAGTCTACGTCGAGTACGCTGTGCCCAACATGGAGATGCTGTTCTCATTCTTCATGACTAAGGTTTTTCGCAATTTGCGCTTTCGACGTCGAATGTTGGCCGAGAGGAATCTTCCCTTCGCTTGTCGAGAGCTGGCCGGGCCGCCTGGTCAGCGCACTCTTGTCGCTTTCGGCAATATGCCGATGTCCAATAAGAATGGGGTGATCAAGAAGAAGACGCCTGGGCCGGTGATCAAGCTACGACGCCTTCTCAGCGAGTACTGCGATGTCATGGTGGTAGATGAGTACCTCACCAGCAAGATTCACCATGACTGTGATTCACCAGAACGCATGGAGAATCAGCAGGTCCACCGTCGTTTCAAAGACGGCAAAATGCATACGGTTGGCGTGCACAAGGTGTTTCATTGCTTAAAGCGCAATGGGGGCTGTGGATCGACCGTCGATCGGGACGTCAACGCCTCCAAGAACATGGTGGAAATAGTGCTGACTGAACTGGAGAGTGGGTACCGGTACCCGCCCCGAGCGACTGAAAAGGAAACGAGCTCGCGATGACGATGCAGAATGAAGCACTCAACCAACATTACAGGCAATTCCCAAGGTTTCCACGGAGGGTGTGGGCTGTGTAGCTGCAATGGAGGAGGGCAGCTGCACCAATTGGACGCCAATTCGCATAAAACAATGCGTCTCGGTAACTAGTACTTGCTGCAGATAGGCTGTTTGGTACTTCAACAGATCTAAATAGCCACTGGGATTCCCAGTTAAGCGAAGCAATCTAGTAGGGAAGTGAGAAGATGGTTCACACTCAATGCGCAGATCCCCAATCTACTCAATCTACTTAATCAGAACTGAAGCGCGTGTGACACCAGGTAACGTCCGAAAATGGCGTAGGAGACTCTAGCATTGCCATCGTTGGGTGTTCGTTGGTATGGAGACGACCGTTACGAAAGGCTCCCACACGAGTTCAGACCGTTTGCGATGCAGAAGATAACCATCATGCGATGTCGACCTCAACTCAACCTGGTAAGTTTGATTTGACTGACAAAATCATGGAATGACATGCCGCGAACAACTTTGCTCGATAACTTTCAGAATTCTACCATTCACAAGTTTTGATCAAACGAGTGGGCCATGTTCGAGCACGTTTGGCTGCATGATATTCGCCATCACGAAACGTTCATACGTTTTGCTAGATTTAGCCTTGAGGACGTGGCAAATGAAATACCTAGCTGGTTGTTTGCTTCGTTCACTATCCGATTTGCCTCAACATCCTCTAGTGTGATTGATAGAACCTCGTGATCTTGTCGTGCACCTCGAACAGTAGCAACTTCGCCAAAGAGTTCCATTGATCACTTTCGTGCCTTGACAACTTCTTCACGGATGGAAGGATACTTGATTCGGGTACCAGTTGAAGCATGCTTCCATGAGGCACGACCTACGTGGGGGCAGCGGTTCGATACCAGTACACCGGTTCGCTCGCGTCTGCTCTACTATATCGTTGAAGAAGGCTATATGCGCGGGTATGAGTCACCGGATGCTGTAGATGACCCGGTCGAGTCTTTCCAGCTAACAAGTCACCGCATCGAGGTCAACGCCATGTACTCGCTCAATATTTTCGAGCTGAAAGCTCGAACTGCTAATCTGCCTCCATCACGACAGTTCGTAGAAGACACTTCAAGCTCGAGTTCGGACAGCAGCGATGACGACGGCGATAAAGACAGCAAAAGAGTGCAATCGTTGCTATCGGATGTACCACAAATTGCGGTGTCCTCGACTTCACCGGGCGTGATTAGCGGGAGCTACCACGTCGTGTTCTTCGCGTCAAACAAAGACCTGGTCAAGAAGTGGTCCGTGAAGCTTTTGAACTGGAACCGGTTTGTGTTTGGATCGAGTGACGACCTCGACGCACAAGCGCTAAAGCAAGCCAAAGATGAAATCGTCGATGCCCTGCGAGCAGTCAACGCTGCGGACCGTTTCCTGAGACCGGTTGAGCTTTGGACACCAGAAAGCATTGCAGTCTCGATGGATAATGCTCCAAAGCCACTTGTTGCTCGGGTTGACCTCGCACCTGTCGATCTAACGTCGACCAGTAGCCAACTCACCCCGACAGAGTCGAGCAGCATTACTTCACCTGCTCAATTTGCAAGCGTTCTGAAACCCTCCGACACACCCGCGCAGCCGCCAAACCCGTGGTGGATGGTTCCGTTTGGAGGACCCAGAAGAATTTCTTCGTACTCCTTAAGGCGTTAGATAAGCTACAGCTCCTTCGGTTCTGGGGAAGATTCATCCAAATGCAGTTGGACGGTTCCGTCGATGTCGTTGGTCTCAATTAGGTTACACGCCAGCGTTTGCGTGTACGTTCCCAAAACTTTGAACTCTTTTGCCACAAAGTGCTCCATGTCTCCATTTTGCACAGACTGATTCTCAGCACATACTGGGTTGGAGGCATCGCCGCCATTATCTCCATTTGATAAGGTCTGATCGTCCATGGGACCGATTGAGTCGGTGGGGATAACACGATAAGTCATCCTCATCGTAATTTGTGCACAAAGTGTTGCTGTGGCGCCATGGGTCTGGGAGATTTCGATCTCAACTGGTTCCATCGATTGTGCGTCCGGGCATATACAAAATCTTTCGTGACCGAACAAAAGATGCAACGTATCGAGAATGTCTCCACCTCCATGGGTGCGTGAGCTGCAAATAATGACTTGGCGTGCAAAGCGTAAGGCAGTCATCTCTTTGGCTACCATTGTTACGAAAGGGGTTATTACTCCGTGCGTTGTCTTTGCAGAAATATCGTCCGTGCATCTTAGGATCTCGAGTGCCAACGCGAGGATGTTGGTTTCTAGTGAAGCACCAGAGAGTAGTAGGCCATTGATCTTGACTCGATCTCGTTGCAAATCCTTTAACGCTTGGTTCAGTGTCCAAGATTTGTATCGTTCTGCTCGAGCCGTCCCACTGAGACGATCAATCTGCGAGTACAGCGCGCGCAGAGGAATTATTAACGAGTGTTGTTCACCTATAGTAGCTGAGGAGTGAGCCATTATGTCTGTCCAGGTATGCAGCGGATCAGCTTTGCTGGTATCTTCCTCGGGCTTCAGTTCTTGTTCATTCAACTCGCGCATTCGTGAAAACAGCTTATTGCGGCTGATTTCAGCTGCAATCAGTCTTGCCCATATTCTTGCTTCAGCTGCGGTGTTGACATCTAGGACCAATTTCATGCTTCCATTTGAATCGAAAAATGCGAAGGCGTTGCGATGCGCTTCGTGGGAACCTTCTTCTAGTTGAGTGCTTTTTCGCACAGACCAATCCGTTTCTGATAAATCAATCCGACTGAGGGGGCTGTTGTCTTTCAGGATACGCTTGCTTATATCCGATGCATTGCCATCGCGCTCGCGTCCCAACTCAAAAATGAAATCGGCACATTGCGTTCTGTTGGTGAAGAAATAAAGCACATGTGGTTGTCGCAGAGGCAAGCATACTCTTTGCGTTGTGTCCTCCAAAATGTACCCCACTCAGCAGTGACGACCCAGCCCTCTATAAGAATGGTGACACCTCCATCCTTTCCAGCGATATCCCACGACAACCTCCGAACCAGATTTTCGTCAGCAACTATAGAAGTAGAAGACGTAACAGGGCTTGACTCGAGTCGGGTGTGTGTCAACGTTTTCACCATGGTCCTCAATATGGCCAATAACTCGCCGAAATTGAGGCTTGAGTTCCCCAGTATTGCATCTCGAAGGAGAAACACCAGCTTTCGGACGGCGTTCTGGAGAAACTGTGTACACTCGATCAGTTGCATGCCCGCCTGAAAAAGAATTCGCTCCGCAGTCTTGTGCACTTTGCTAGCTTGTCTCCTTTCCTGAAAACCAGTAGACAGCAAGTACTTTCGTTTGCTTCGCGAAGTAGGGTGTTTTCGAGCTCTCCTTCTCCGAAGTGTAGACCAACCAGCTCTTGACTTCTGCACCAGATCCGCCTCCCTCACTTCTGAATGACCCTTGACTGGTTCCAGGTTACGCGACTCAGCTCCTTCAGTAAGGCTTTGACTTGCTGCTCGTTCGTTCCAACGCTTTTCCTGCTTGACCCGCCACAGTGGAATTAACGTCGTCGAGACTGGCCGAACTTCTTCACCAATACTTTGAGGAGAAGAGCTGAGGATCTGGGGCGTTCTTCTGCCAAAATTCTGGCACACACGTTCAGGCGCTCCACCTAAAGCGTTTGAATCGACAAGCCGATACTCCAAGATATCAAGTTCCTCGACCTCATCTGATAGCAAGGATTCAGGATCCAGCTCTGATCAAGTACAATCGTCAACAACTGAGTTCATGAACGAGGTGAACATGAAAGGAAGCTCTTAAATTTCCACTGTACCTTCTTCGTGGCGAACGAGCACCAGCTTTCCTCGTACAGCCTTGGGCAGGATACCTTTCGATCGGCATCCCAAACTCATTTCAGTCGCCGGGTCGGTGTCGTGGTTGTTATCTTCAAAAGGATTCCGACCGCTATCTCCATTCCTCTCAACTCCGTTTATTTCCCGTAAATTGCAGCGTTTTCCCAGCATGTTCACTAGATCTGCCACAGTCATCGTTGCCGCACACTCCACTCGAACCAGTTCGTCCGTCGGAAGCACCACCCTGATACAACGCAACTTCTTGTCAGTCTCCACCTCCATTCCCTTCCAAAGCAAACATATAGACACTGAAATACTTCTCACCTCACACAGGTCGTCGCCTTCATCCTCTCACCTTGCTGTGCCTTCAAATCTTGCTCCAGCACGCCAAATTCCGTTTCATCCACCAACAGTCCCCAAGCGTCTCCGCTAATGCCTCGAAGAGTCACAGCCACCAACCAGCTAAATAAAGCCTCATGAATCCTCAGTCATATTGGAGTTTCTCGCTAATGAGGGATATAGGCGTTGCCAAAGATGTCGGGGCTATCTCGGACCAGATCCCAAATCCAAGGTTCGTCCTGCTTCGGATTGTAGGTCGTCAACGGGAAATTGTACGGTAGTGGCAGCAATTCGGTTGGTTGGTTCCTGGACCTCTCAGACACTTCAACACCAGCATGTTCAGCTGCTTTGCTTCCAATCGTCACAAGTTGCGGCGGTGGTCCACCGTTTTGACTCGCCAAAAGCGGTGGCAGGAACATGATGCCAAGTTCATAGGACCGGATCATGAACTGCGTCTTGTTTTTCTGCAGCGTCCCCCACGCCGCCTTGCTCAAATTGGAGCTGGTTACAATAGCCCAGTCCAGGGTTCCAGCTGCCTCATCTTTTGGGTCAAAGCGAGCATACGACTTGATGTGCGGCATTGCGTTCTGTCGGTGGAGCGCGGGTGGAGGCGTCCATTTGCGAAGGTACTTGTGCAGAAATGGCTTCATGTTCTTCAGAGGACACGGAATCGACCGCCCAGAGTTCCATCCCTCGAGTGAGTTCCGCTGTGATAGCAACAAACGAAGGTTAGTAAAAGAGCCTGCAACAAGAGACGTCGACCGAGACGATCAGATATAGCTTACCACATCATCCACTGATGGCCAAATAATGTGCAATGCTTGGACTGGCATGAACGCTGCAGAGATATTCTTCTTTCCGGGCAAGAAGCTCTCTGCAAACTCGCCGAAGAGCCACTTCTCATCGAGAGATCCGAGGCTAGAAACCTAAATGGTCATTGCAACTCTGTCAAATTGAGTCCACATCATAGACTGCATTGTAAAATGCAAAGCTCGTACCTGACAAATCAACGGGTTGTCTGTCTGGGGTACGTTGAATGCCTTCACGAGTCTGTTCACAGACAAAACGTTGCGCATGTTAGGAAATATATGGTATCTCCAAAACAGAAAATGACTTGAACTTACTTGCGCACACGAAGATGTCCGTATCGCTCCATGTCTGTCAAACCATATCGTTAGCACTATGATTCCTTCTAGCAACATTCCCATCATTTCTCGCACCTTTGCCCTTGTGGACTCCTGGGACAGAAGCGATCAGTGCAACACGCGCGCTTGAAAAGTCAAAGCGCCTCAGGTCTCCACAGAAAGTCTTCACAGGTGCCCCCAGTGATGATAGATAATGGACAAGGTCTCCTTCAAAATCATTAACACCACAAGAGTTCGGTGCAACCCTTTTCTCCTCCTCGTTGTCACTGTCATCCAGAACCTTAAGCCCAAAATCCTGGTACCACACACCCTGCGTCTTGGTGTTCCAGTCATTGGCCAAGAAATTGGCTGTGAAAATGGCCACCCGCACTTTGTCTGGGTACAGAGCCACCAGCATCTTCGTGTGGTGAGTACCGTACGGAATCGGCAGTGGAGGCGCCACAGGTACCACATTTGCGTACTCCCGACACTCCTTCATCATCCTACAGCATAAAATATCACAAAATACAAAGTTTAGATAATAAATATCGTGGTAAATGCATTGAAAAGTTGCCAAGAATCAGCAACGTACCCCTGTCGATCTCTTTCTCCATGTACCAGAATCACTGGCACTTGTCTGAGCCTCGGACACTCAGCGAAGAGCCACGGGAGGTCGTACATGTAGTTGGTGAGTAAGCAGCGAGTGAATTCTCCCTCCAGCACCTCATTTAAGCTCTTGGCGTGCACTAGAACAGCAAAAACACGTGAATTCATGCAAAATGACCGTAAAATGCAGCTTTAGACGCACAATTGTGAGCTTCTGGGGCATTTTTCAGCCGCGTCAAGAAGAATCCGCATCCGCTGGAGTCCGTATCTGTAGAAGACGCAGAAATCGCTTCTTTAGAGGCAGCAGGAGCGGCGTTCTCTCGCTTCTGGCGCTTGGACGCTGGCACATCGTCCGCCATTACTTCAACTGACGGTATTATAAACTCGACGGTTATTTATCCGGTAAACTACATTTTTGACCAATCAAAACACCGCAGCGGTTTACTGTGCAATTCGACCGAGCAACATGCAGTCCGGAGGAGCAGGAGGCGACGTGGACCGCGCCTTGAGCAGCATCCGAGCGCGCGCCGACCACTTGCGCCACACGGTCGCGCGGCTGGAGCACAACTTGGCGTGGAACCCGGCCAGCACCTGGTAAATTACGCCGATAAAAGCTCTTATAGTTGACCGAAGATTGACGGAATTTATTTTTTCTTGTTATTGAAATAAATGACGCAGGCCCGAGCTGCTGAGCCAATACATGGTCATCTCCAAGCAACTGGAGAATATGAACGAGGAGATCCCCGACCTGGTGCAGCACTTTGCGTGCGTGCCGAGGATGTCCACCCCAAACCCTGCAGACATTCCGCTGTTGCTGAGGACCCGTGAAGATCCCGAGATGGAGGAGGAGGACCGACAGCTGATGGCGGACAAACCCCGGGAGAAGAACACGGAGGCGCTGCAGAAGCTCGTGCTGGCCCACAATGATGCGGTGGAGAGCTTGGAAGAGACGTTCAACGAGATGTCGGACGGCCTGCTCAAGGCCATCCGAGTCAACAAGTACGTGGTCAAGTCCAAGCCGCAGAGCACACAGAACCAGCAGTTCAAGTACATTGAGTCCGGCACGTACGAGTAGACGGCGTCCGGCAGCAGACAGGTTCGCGAGCCTTAATGTTACGTAGTTATTTTCTTTTGTACTGGCGTCGGTCAGCCCTCGGAGGAGCTGGTGTCTAGTGTATCGCGCTTGTGGCGGAGCGCCGCTAAAGCGTTCTCGGCGCTGATGTAGGATGGCAGCATGGACTCGGTGAAGCGCAGGCGGTTCCAGGCGGGCAGGAACGGCAGACCCAAGCAATGCATGTGTAGGTGAGGCACGGACGCAAACGGCGAACGGTGGAAGCCGAGCCTACACAACACAGCACCAGCATTAACACAGAACAAACTCTCTCTAGCATATATATTCTGCCCAACGTACCGACAGTTCTCGTTGTCTACGAATCCATCTCTTGCCAGCAGCTCCTTCCCCGTCGTCACCATGTGCTCCACTGTATTCCAGCGTTGTCGTCAGTATCATCGTCCATTGTCTCCATCGTCTCCATCTACCAACGTACACAGGTCATAGTGGGTTGGTGTGAGGTCGTCCACCGACGGAATGTGTTCGTGAGGTATCACCAGCACGTGCTTCTTCGCGCGTGGATTGTGGTCCAACATGGCAATCACTCGAGCATCCTACAACAACAAACTGTCAAACTTTCACCAATACCAACCACATTATCCACCTACAAAGCACGAAAAAGACTGCATACAACAGCATCATCTTCGTCTCCTCTTCCTCACTGCCCCACTCACCTCATACATGATCTGGTTCCTCGCTCGCAGCGTCTCGCAGCAGAACGTGCAGGCCCTGGCGCCCAACATCGACCGACTCACTGACGTCAATTATCCGGTGTGACTCACACCTTCCTGCACGCCATTACCCGAAACTTCTTCTGTTCTTTTATTGGCTAAAACTCACCCCTTCACCGGCTCAGTATGCAAAATGGCCAGCGACAAGAAGAAGCGCTCTCCGTCGGGGCTCTCACCGTCCGGCGCGAGTCCGCGCGTGGCATCTGCACTGCTCAGTAGCTCGCTCCTGGCCATGGACAGCAGTCCGCACGTGGAGCCCATGGCGCCGCCCGTCAACTCGTTCGCGAAGCCCACGACGACCACCAAAGCGCTGACTCCGAACCGGCAGCTGGGCGAACTGCTGCGTTCCATCGACCCCAAGTTCTGTTTCCACCCGGCGGTGGAGGAGCTTTTGCTGGACATGGCCTCGGACTTTGTGCAGGATGTGGTGGACTTCTCGGGCAAACTGGCCAAGCACAGACGCTCCACGACGCTGGAGCCGCGCGACCTGCAGTTTTGTCTGGCCAAGAACTATGGCATTTCGCTCGCAGGCGTGCTGCCCACTGCACCTGGATCCATGGCGGGATCGACGCTGAGACCGCTGGGTCAGGATCTATTGGTGCGGGCGCGACCAGCCAAGAACTCGCTGCACATGCACCGGATGGCGCTGAAGCGCAAGTCGCTGCTGCACACCAAGACGAGGCTCAAGAACGCACAGGCCAAGGCGACAGAAGGCGCGCGCAAGGTGGTACGCAAAGCCAGTGTCGGCAAGTAGCTTCGTCAGAGTTATGGAGGGTTCGTTATATGAATTGACCCAACGAGCTTTGGTTTATCTTCTGATGTTCCTGTTGAAGCGAGCTAACACGGGTGTCATGACAGGACGTATACTTGCACACAGCTTCACACTATTTCGCCGAGGCTATTCATGTCGTCGGTGTCAAATTCCAAGCGTGGGGTCTTGGCTAAAGGCGCTGAGCCATCTTCGCTACTGATTGACATGGCGGATGAAACAGCGCTCATGATAGCGGCGGGTGTATCTGTAGTCGACGAACCGGCACTACTAGCGGTACTTCCAGCGCTGCGCGGACGCTTCTTGTACTTAATGCTCCGAGCGCAGAGGGCTGGGTGGAAAGACTGATCCTTGTACAGGTCTCCAGCGGCAGGAATTTCGATCCGTAGATTGCGATGCACCTCAGCGTAAGCGGTGGTCTTGTAGATGAGATCAAAGCTGTCCAGCAACGCTGCTTCGTTACCAAAGTGCATGGAAGCAGCGATGTAATGACGGCATGGTAGACCCAACTGGAATGGCAGCCCGCATGTGCAGGTACGCATCGACAAGTCCATGCGATAGGTAATTTTGGGACGCGCACCAGTCAGCCACGCAAATGCGACTTGTTCATCGCATCTACGCACAGTGTAACCTGCAGCAGCCTGCAGTTCCTACCGGTAAATCGCATCCGCACCCGGTGTAAGTATGGAAGGTGTTCGACCTTCTACTACCAACAACTTGGACGCCACCTGACTTCTCTTGAAGACGCCATCCATGAGGAATGCCAGGAATGTGTAGATGAGGTCAAACGGAGCTTCATCACTCCGCTGGATGTCAGACCCGACCACTGCCTCGTCGGCGCCTGTGCTAGCCCAACGGTAAAGCTTTACCGACTGGTTTATATAGTACGCCCAGTTTTTCGGGTGCACCGCACGCAAAAATGCAGCAGCGGGGGCATTAAGGGATTCAAGATCTCGGAGCGCATTGGAAAACGTCTCCTCTGTTACCTGTCGTTGGAGATCCCACACCCTCTCTTCCAGCGGCCCAAGCGCAGGAATATTCTTATCGCGTGCCATTTCATCAAGCAGACTGCGTACGCAAAACATAATCTTCGCATTACGAGCTTCGAGCGCCAGTGCTCGGAGTAGACCGTGTTCACTGTGTTGACAGAACACCGGAATGCCATCAAAGCGAGCCCCACCACGTTTTGCCAGCGCAAGGAACCACTTCATGTGATCCATCTCGCTTGTTGGCAGCAACGCGAACGCCACCACTTGGTATTCAAAACTTCCATCACGAGCAACAAGGAGCGCCATACATCCTTGGTAACTCACGGTATCGTAGTGTAGCACGTGGACGCCAAAGGCCTGCTGGTGGCTTGCCATGACAGCTGCTGACGCATTTGGCATAATGAATGCGCGAATAAAGTGGCCTTGGGGATCTTTCTCGTAGTTGAGAGCTGACCCAGGGTTCTTTTGGCGAACGACTCCATCAAGCTTGGAATGAACTTGTAACTCTCCGTAAGGTCGTCCGTCGACGTTGCAACCACCATCCTTTGCGCACGATAAGCCATACCTCTCGGGATCTGGATGCCCGATTCGGAGTTCAACAAGAAATTATCTGTCAGGAGTTTGCCCGAAGACTTTGAGTGTGTTATCACAGCTTGGCGAAAGAAGCGCATTTCTGCTAGCTGTCTGGCAGTGGGCTTAGCTACGCCTGTGCAGGAGTCCGAGTGTTTCAGATTCATGGCCGATATCTTCCAGTTCTTCGACTTCCATCCTTTCACAAGTTGTACAAACCACAGGCAGTGCTCATCCGAGCACACATACTTTTTGTTGCTGCCACCATTGTTGCGTTTGCACAATTTTGATCGCTTGCGCTGAATCACCAGGGCGAAATCACTAATGGCTCTGGTAGCGTCCTTGCCTGTGCTCCAACGCATGTCGTGCGTTAGCTGATATTTCGAGACGTCATCGACCAGCAACGAAGACGCCATCGGCGCTCCAGCAGGTGTTAGACTCAAAGTATCCAAGGAACCAGACGCTTTAATCCCCGCTTCCGCAGCTTGTGCTTCTTTCTTCCGCGCGTTAAAATTGCAGGTCTCCAGACACTCTTTCGAGTGCAGTAGACTCATGGAGAGGACTGTGTATCGCTCCGATCCATCCGTCGACTCATCCAGCACCACCATCCACCCACAATTGGAATTGCGGTGGTTCTGACACAACACGCGACGTGCCACGACACTCTTGCCGCGCCACGTCATCTGCGTGGCCTTCTCCGCCATGGCTCTTCGTCCCATTTGGTGTGCCAAAGCTCTGACGGCTCCAATTGCTTCTTTCCAGCCCACAAATACCATCCCAGCATACACCGACGCGCCCATGGCAGCCGCTTCCCCGCCACTCGTCGCAGCCAACGCCGCTGCTGCACTGGCATTGGCACTAGCCAGCAACTGGTCCGTCGAGAGCGCAGACGTGAAGCTCAGTGCATTGACCTGTTCGTTGCTAGTGTCAACGCCTCGCTTGCTCTCCAGACAGTGATTCCTGTGGTGCTCCACGTTCATACTCGAGATTTTCCAGCGTTTCTCGCCCTTGACGAAGGCCAAGCGCACGAACCATTTGCAGGCCGGCGCGTTCTCACATTCTATGACGACGGCATTGGCAGCGGACAGCGGGACGGCTGTAGACGCAGAGGAGGAGGCGCCTTCCAGCGCGTTGGTGGTTGTCGCTCTGTTGCTGGCCTTGGGCTGCTGGATACGCACGCGCCGCTGCTGCGTCTGCTCCGCGAAGGTCTCGACCACGGCCACGGCGTCTGCGATGGTCACGTAGCGCTCCTCCTTGCGCAGCGTCGGCGGATTCGCTGTGAGCATTTTAGCGACGGGTTTTGGTAAAGCAGTGGACCGCACATTGAGAAAAAGGCCGGTTAGTCAGTAAAGCGGGTGGTAAAGAGAGATTCATTTCAGTGACGGACTTCAACTTGCCGATGTTGCACTCATGCGTGCTGGGGTGTCCTGAGTTCTGGCGAGACTGTGATCTAGGCGATGATATCAGCAAGGTTTTCTTTCTTGGTGAGAATGCACGTTCTTAGTAGTTGAGCGCCAGTAGTTTCCTTACTGCGCAAATGCACTTGTGGCCATTCACTAACGGCTGCTTCAGAACCTAGAGCGTTGGTGTCGATGCTTGGGCATTGGGCAGCACGTGCAACAGTGACGGCGTGTTAGACTGTTTAGCCACGTATCCTGGGCGAGAGGTTCTCGCAGTGTGGTAGGTTCTGCCGCTGGAAGGCGCTGCCGATGCGGTGATAGATGTCAACTGTTCGGCAACGCAAGACAATACAGGACACCACGCAGTACTCAAGTATTTTTCTGCTTGGTTGGCGAGCGTCGCCAAGGTGCGCGCGTTGCTAGACATCGATCGCCACTGCACTGCAAACTGCAGGCCAGATTTATTCTGATCGATTTGATTGCCGGCTTGCGAATCTCGAGTTGCTGCGGTGGTGGCCCTGCCTCAGGCAAACTGCCTCATCCACTCGAAGTTTCGACGGTCCAAGGAGCTGCGACGCTCGCATGCTCATGCCCAGCGCACGCGTGGTGAATGGCTCAGAGCGCTGGACAGTGCACTCATTCGACGTCGATCGGAGGATATAGACTGGGAAATCGGGCCTCATTGCGCTGCTGGAAGCGCATGGAGAGGAATAGCGTCGTCGAGCGGGTCGCGAACAGGATCGAGCAGGCAGGAAGGCCTCCGTCGCGGCAACCTGGACCTGAAAACGGCCGCTCGGCGCATCTCTGCCCATTTAACGTTTTTGTCGCATCGCGAGTCTCTTTTGTGCGCCACTCCATTTCTTCAAGCGCGCTGCGATTCGCTGAAACTCCATTCTCGGTGCGGCGATTGGGTGAAAACAAGCAGTGACATCGCTCACTATATCGTCTTTCGCAGACTCTGTGCGTATTATACCATCCATACCCTCTAATCTCAAATTAAAGTCAAACTCTCAAGCTTCACTAATGCAAAGTGAAAACCATACAAATGTACTTCTAATAATCGATACAGCCAGCCCGCCCCACAACACGCAGTATCTTGTCGAATGACGCACCGCTTCGCCGACCGCTGCACGCCACCCGCCACTTTCAACTTGGACGCCTCGGACGCAAGCCGCCACCCCAAGCCACAGCCTCTTCGTCGATGTTCCACCGCGCCCTCAAGAGCTCCTCGCTGCTGCTGCCCCGCGTGTCGGCGGCCGTGCCGCGCTCCCTCGTGCGCGCCGAGTCCACCATGGCGCTGCCCACGTCGCTTGAGCGCCTCTTTGAGAACAACAAGAAGTGGCGCGAGGGCAAGAAGCTGCTGGACCCGGACTACTTCGACAAGACGTCGCAGGGCCAGCACCCGCAGTACCTGTGGATCGGATGCTCCGACTCGCGCGTGCCCGCTGAGGAGATCACGGGCCTCGCGCCCGGTGAGATGTTCGTGCACCGCAACGTGGCCAACCTCGTGGTGAGCAACGACATCAGTTCGCTGTCCGTGGTGCAGTACGCCGTGGAGCACCTTAAGGTCAAGGACATCATCGTGTGCGGCCACTACGGCTGCGGCGGCGTGCACGCTGCCGTGGAGAACAAGCACCTGGGGCTGCTGGACAACTGGCTGCGCAACATCCGTGACGGTAGAGTCCGGTATCTTCCTTCCCGGTGGTGCTGCGCGTGCTTGTGACTAATGATTTTTGTCTGTTGCTTATACAGTGGTGCGTCTTCACCAGGACGAGCTGGCGGGGATTGAAGACCACACGCAGCGCATGCGCCGCATGGTGGAGCTGAACACGATCGAGCAGTGTATCAACGTGTTCAAGATCGGCCTTGTGCAACGCCACCAGGTCAAGTACGGCTTCCCGCGCATTCACGGACTGGTGTACGACCTCAACAACGGCGAGCTCAACGAAATGGACATCGACTTCCAGTCGTACGTCCGCCAGTACCGATCCATTTACAAACTGCACTCGTTCCCGTCGGAGGCCCCTCTCCGCCGATCCCAACTGCAGGGCAACATGATTAGAACTCTGGTCGAGGGACACGACGAGGAGCCGGGCCGTGTGAGCGCCAAGTACATCAAGCGTGCCATGTCCAAGGAGCCGATCCTCTTCAGTGACACGGAGATCAACAGCGCTATTGCTCGGGCACAGGAAGGCGAGGCTGACAACTCCACAGTCAACATCGAGAAGCTCGTCCGATATTTTGACCATTAAGCGTCTTTGACGTTTAAGATTAGCAGTAACTTTAAAGAGCAACCTGCTGCGTGTATGCACCGTAACAAAAAATATAGCGAGGCGAATGAACTGTGAGAGCATTCGTTATCTTAGTGGCGGTCAGAAGTGATCCGCAAAATGCAGTCGCAGAATAAAGGGAAGCACCCAGCGTCTGCGTTGGGTGCACATCGCACTAACTTAGCTAGCTACAGAATAGGAGGAATGCTTGCGTTCCTCCTGTATTGCGTTCGAAGAGCTCGCGGTACAGCTAGTTGCAAGAGCATCCATTCGAGTTGCCGCCGCTCTTCGTATTCTCGGTCAACTTCAAGCACCAAAAGCAGAGTACGTCAGATAAATCCGGTAATGCCACGCACGCAAACAAATCATAGGGAATCCATGCTGGATAAAAAAGAGAGCTCACCTTGGTGCCTGCAGGTCGGTTTGAGTCGCCAACCATTTCGCGAATCGTGATCAACTCCGAGGCCATCGTGAGGAAGGCCTCTTCCACGTTCTGCGCGTTCTTGGCACTGGTCTCCAAGAACGGAATCGACAAGCTGTCCGCAAAAGCCTTTGCCGTCTCGTACGACACGGCCTTGTTGTCGCTGATATCGCTCTTGTTTCCAACGAGTAGCTTACACGTGCCTTCACTCGCGTATCGGTTCACTTCATTCAGCCAATCGTTTACATGATCGAACGATTCCTGCGCAGACCCATCAAGTTACGATGAGAATCATCTAAATGGCAGCGCAAAATGTTTCTGGGCAGCAACCCATTTACCTGGCTGGTGACGTCGTACACCATGATAATACCGTCCGCTCCTCTGTAATACGCACTGGTGATCGTGCGGAAACGCTCCTGCCCGGCAGTATCCCACTGCATCAACACCATAATACTGTCAGCTTAATATCAACAACACCAGTAACGTGGTTGTTGTCGCTTACAATCTGGAGCTTGACCGTCTTGTTATCGATCTTGACGGTACGAAACCTCTGCACCAACATCCAATCCACTCCGTCAGTCGTCTACCCACCCAACCTCCTCTCCACTGAATAAACCAACGTACAAAGTCCACGCCAATGGTGGTGATATAGCTCTCTGTAAAGGCGTCATCCTGCAGTCCACAGCCCACATCTTCCGTCAGTCCATGACGCAGTCTGTCTCCAATGAAACCAATTGCACACGCACCGCAAAGCGCAGCAGGAGGCAGGACTTGCCCACGCCCGAGTCGCCAATCAGCACGAGCTTGAACAAGTGGTCGCTAAATAAAACGTATTTTATAGTCATCCATAAAATAAAAGTTAGTTGTATCAATTCCTCCAGAAAAGGCTCAATAGGATCATACGTACTAGTCCCTCGACATGGTCGTTCTGGCTGGTTAGTAGCGGGGGGATCTCACGCGAGTGCACGTGAAGGAGGGAGCGGAGACTGCTCTCGGACGGGGAGGAGAGCACGAAGGCGAGTGTACCGGTACCTGTAGCTGCCGCTTCGTGGTTTGCTTCCCTCTAAAAATAGCCACCTTGAAGGAATCAGCATTAGGGGGTGCATATCAGGGCCATACAGGAACCAAGTGAAAAACGAGACTGTCTTCTTTATGCTACGTATGGTGTAGCACACACTAGCTTGGTGTCCACCACATTCCCCATCAACGGATCGTTTTCGAAGCGGACCAACTGGAAGAAATGGAGGGCGGAGACCCGGTCGCGAGTACGCCCAAGGCGCGGCGCGGCAGCGGGGCCGCCGTCTACGAGCAGTACCTGAACATCAAGAAGAACGTGCTGCCGGAGGAGGACGGACTTGGGACGCCTGCTCCCGCCCAGAAACCCGTGGAGATCTCCAACTCGACAGGTAACGCGTCAACTCTTGTCATTTGGCCGATTTCTTTCGTAAAAACTCCAGATTTACTAACTTTTTTGCCATTTTATGGTGCTAAATATGGCACGCACTTGTACGTTAATTGCGGCGCTGCAGATGAACAGGAACTGGAAGCCGGAGAAGTGGTCAGTACTGAAGAGAATGACGCTGCGTGTGCCAATGGATCCTCGGGCCTCGGCGTGTCTGCTGCTGCTGCGACGGCTCCTGCTGATGGCGGCAAGAGAGAGCCCGAGGTGGAGGAGTCGCCCAAGCCTCAGCAGGCAGCGGCAGACACGCCGCAACCTGAGGCGTCTGCGGCTTCTGCCCCTGCTGCTGGAGGTAACACCGAACTAACGGCTGTTGGCACTTCTTGTGCTTCTGCTGATGCTGCTTCTGTGACGACCGATGCGCCTGCTGCTTCGCTGTCGCCGTCCGCTGCTGCGTTCGAACGTGCTCGTGCTCCTGCGCTGTCGAACTCTCCGTCGCCGTCGCATTCGCCGTTGAACGAGCAGTACGCAGCAATGCGCGTCGGCGCGCCGATTAGGATGACGAACAATGGACGCGATATGACTTCGCCTAGGATGGGAGGACCTGGAGGACCGAGATCGCCTGGAATGGGAGGGCCTGGGGGACCGAGATCGCCTGGGATGGGAGGGCCTGGTGGCCCTCTCCGAGGACGCAGCCGAAGCAGAAGCCGTGGACGTAACGGTATTCCAGGTGATATGAATGGAGGAGGCCGACCTCGATCACCACCTCGGGGAAATGGACAGTTTGATGGTCCTCCTCCAAATGGAAACTTTAACGGTCCGTCAGGGGGCCCACGCAGCCCTCGAGGTGGCTTTGGTCCTCCTCCAAATGGAAACTTTAATGGTCCTCCAGGGGGCCCACGCAGCCCTCGAGGGGGTGGTTTCGGTGGCCGACCTGGTAGTCCTTTACGAAATGGATTTGGCGGCAGACCTGGCAGCCCTCCACGCAACGGCGGTGGTGGTAGACCAGGCAGCCCTCCTCGTAATGGCTCTGGTGGCAGACCCGGCAGTCCTCCGCGCAACGGCTTCGGTGGGAGACCTGGTAGCCCCCCTCGCAATGATCCTGGTGGGAGACCTGGCAGTCCGCCTCGTAATGGCTTCGGTGGGAGGCCCGGCAGCCCGCCCCGTGGCAACTTTAACGACGGACCTCGCAGCCCACCGCGCGGAAACTTTAACGGTGGACCTCGCGGCGGCTTTGGTGGTGGGCGCGGCAGCCCTCGTCGCGACGGATTCAACGGTCCACCAGGTCCTGGAAACGGTCCTCGTGGGCGATCCCCCCTCCGATGGACAGACGTGATGATTTCCGGCGCGGGCCAATGAGCCCCGGTCGTGGTCCGCCAGGAGGTTTTCGTGATGGTCCGGGGCCAGGACGTAGCCCTCCGCGTGGTGGCATGATGGGCGGCCGTGGCCCTGGTGGACCCGGCGGTCCCCGTCGAAGCCGCAGTCGCAGCCCTCCCCGTGACGGTAATGGTTTCTCGCCTGATCGCCGACCTGGGCCTGGAAGTCCTGGCAGAATGGGCATGGGTGGTGGACCTAGGAGCCCGCCGCGTGGTGGTTATGGAGGTCGTGGGCCTGGTGGGCCACCGCCATTTGATGACCGAAACAGGGGCCCGCCACCTAGGAGCCCTCCTCGTGGCGGTGGCTTTGGCCCGCCTCCTATGAATGGTCCACCGAACATGTTTCCTCCTCGCGGTCGCAGTCGCAGCCCGAATCGACCACCCTCGGCCGACATGATGCGGAAGCGGGACCGCAGCTGGGAACGCGGCCTGCCTCCAGACATGATGAAGCGTCCGTTTAACGGACCTCTGCCCGACAGTCCTCGTATGATGGAGCCGCGTCCGTTTGATGTAAGTGAGATGTGTGGGTTTGTGTGCCAGGGGATACTAACCAGCTTTGTGTGAATTGCTTTCATTTCGCAGACTCCAAGTGAGTGGAACTTTGAATTGAAGCGTAGCGGCAAAGTCAAATGCCGCTGCAGAGCGACGTCGATGTCAGTCGGGCTGGACCGTCAACTGTACGTCAACAATGCGCATGGAATCCCGGCCTGCTTGCATCGGTAATACTCACCTCTGTATTTCACTTCGTTGGTAGGCCGTTGTACCTGGATGTGGTGGGGCTGCCGCACTTGAGCAAGTCGCCCGAGTTCTTGCAGCTCGAGCGGCCAAACGTAAGGCGGGTCGTGTACGAACTGAAGCCGGAGACGATGGCGGACGCGAGCGGCTACCAGGAGTTTGTCGACTACCTTATTCAGGGCCGCGGTGGGCACGCTCGAGCGGGAGCAGCCTCGGAGATGGAGCCCCAAGGCTTCAAGATCTTTCTTCTGCCTCCCGGCCAAGCAGCGCGGCAGCTCGGCTACAAAGCAGACCACATGATCGCCGTCCTGCGCTCTCGCTGAAGTCGCGTATCAATATCCAAGCTCACACCAAGTTCGATTCTACGACATGAGCAAGCCCCCGACCCATTTCAAGCACGCACCGACAGCAACTTGTCATCGCCGTTTCATTCTCCTACTCGTTTGCGTGCTCGTGCTTGTAGTAGCTAACGAGAAGCGTCAACATGCAAGTCTGCATTGCCCATTCCATCTTGACTTGACTTCAACTCGAGGATCCCATCCGCGTCCGTCTTTGCAACGACTTCCATGTGGCCCACACCACGCGCTGAAGTTTTTCGGTCGTAACCGCCCACTTTGCAATCGAAGCGCCAGTGACAGATGGCTCCTAAACCGTTGAGCGACGACGCGTGCCGCGTGTGCGGCAAGGAGGACGACGAGGAGTTCCTGGTGCTGTGCGACGGCTGCGACCGCCCCTTCCACACCGCGTGCGTGCAGGGCTGCACGTGCTGCAACCTCAAGCCGCGCAACAACTTCGCGCGCAAGCCGGCGGTGCCCGAGGGCGACTGGTTCTGCAAGTTCTGCGCCGGGCGCCTCCCTCCGCTCGGTGCGTGCGTCGCCATTGTCTCTAAAGTGCTGGATGGTTCTCCTTACTGTTTGTTGCGGGTGGTGTGGTGCACAGAGGAAGGCAAGGCGCCGGTGTCCTCGGTTTTCGTGTGGGGGGACAACGAGGATGGGCAGGTGCGTCATCGTTCCGGTGTTGCAGACAATAGATGGCTACAGTGACGTCGACAGAAGTGGAGGGTTGGGGTGTTGACTGGTGCTCGTGTGTGGATTGGTATTCGTACTTTAGTGTGGACTGCCGGACTCGGACGCGAAGGTGGTCTGGAACCCCACCAAGGTGCACGAGCTAGACGGCATCGGTGTCCTGGACATCGCGTGCGGCGAGACCTGCACGTATGTGCTCTGCAACGATGCCAATTTGTACTCGGTCGGAACGGGCCCTTGTGGCCAATTGGGACACCAGGATATCGTGCACGAGAAGCTCGTCCACTTCCGCTTGGTGCGTTGGATACCCCGGAGCTATCCCTGGTGTTCTGTGGTTAAATCTGTATGGTGAAGATTGCTTACGAGTACCGTGTGCGTATTTATGCAGGTGGAATCCATGACGGAAGAGAAGCGATCTAAGGGCGAAGGAAGGTGAGGAGTGTTTTGAGTGTGTGGTAGTTCATAGTTTGTCTGTACAATAGCTTAATTTGTGCCGTGGTTGATAATGCTACAGATTCGAGCAGATTCACGCTGGTGCCAACTTCGGAATGGTAGTCACGACCGAGGGACATGCCTACACGTGGGGCAATGGCGAGGTCGGACAACTAGGCCACCAGGAGAACAAGAATAAGAAAGTGCCTAAGAAGATTTCCGCGTTGAGAGAACTCGAAGTGCCTGTTGCTCTGGGTATGCATGCGCTTGTGTCTTTGCTTTGGGATGGAAGTTGCAAGATAAGACTGACACGACGGGTGCATGATGCATGTTTGGTCCTTTTTGCTCAGCCGCGTGTGGTAACGACTTTGTTATCATGACGACGAAAGACAATGGTGACGACGATCAATTCAACACGAAAAAGCCTGGCGTTTTCATGAGTATGGGCTCCAACACGCAAGCGCAGTTAGCCGATGGATCTGCAAAGAACCAGTGGGTTCCGCAGCTCTTGAACAACGACGCCCCAGACGTCACCAGCGTACGTACTAAGCCCCGGTCTTCGTTGTCTGGAAGCTAACTATGTTGATTCGACATGGAAATGTAGGCTGAGAATCTAGACATCGAAGAGCCAACCGAGTTCTTGCTTGGTCGCGATATTACCCAGCTCTCAGCTGGTAGAGCTCACGCGGCTGCTGTTGTTGCTGGGTAAGCTCTTGCTGTCCGCTCGCAAAGATCCTGCACTAATCAACGAAGTGGTACAACGAACTCATGCAATTTGTTGTGCGTGTTCAGAACGAATGGGCTGTGGACTTGGGGCTACGGCGAACGCGGTAAGGTCATGGCCGTCATACGGCGTTATTATCTGCGGTGAGTGCTAACTACGCGTGGACTAAAATCACAGGTCAGATTGGTCATCCGAAGCCCGCCCCGCCTGCCGGACAGTCAAAGTTCTTCCGCTCGCAATTCCGCGTCCCTCGCCCTCGGTTTGTGCAGGTTAGTTTCGGAATCGTGGTCACTTGGCTTCCAGAACATCGCAGCTGACATCTCGTTGCTCGCAGACCTTCAAGAACGACGTTGTCAAGTTTGTCGCGTGTGGTGGTCAACACACACTCGTGCTGCTGCAAGACGGACGTCTATTTGCCATGGGCGACAACGAGTTTGGCCAGCTAGGAGTCAAGCGTGGTGAGACGTCGGAAGAGAACTGTGTCGATGAGCCCGTTCACGTTTCCGCGTTCGGGTCCGACAAGAGCATCAAGCAAATCTGTTGCGGAGACGATTTCTCCGTGGCGCTCACGACCACAGGCGACGTGTACTCGTGGGGTCGTGGCCAGCTCGGCCAGCTGGGGTTGGGCGATTCGCAGATCGGTCCGCTGGACACGCCCACGAAGGTGCCCGACCTCCCAGTTATTCAAAAACTGGCGGTCGGTCTCAACCAGGTCTTTGCCATCGAGTTCACCGACGGTATGTACGCGTTATCCACCTGCATCCACCCTAATACCCCACCCAACTAACTTTGTTTTCTGCATCTCAGTGACGCTCCCTCCCCCGATCGTCCGCACCGCCGCCAAGAAAGGAGGAAAGCGCGGCGCGTCTCAATCCGGCACCAAGACCAAGAAAGCTAGAAAGTAACCCACTGCACTTGTCGTTAGGACCATACAGGAAAGAGCACCAAAAAGGCAAGTACCACTTACCTAAGTACCAGTTGAAGCCATCTTTAAAATTCGCACTTAACGTAGCAAATCTACGTTTCTGCCCAAAAGCTCACTTAGGATTCATTCGCGTATTGTAACGTAACGGTTTGTCTATTGCTCCCCCCTTCTTGGTCGCCCTGGAGCTCTCGGCGCGTCATGAACCCCCAGCAGCAGCACTACGCCACGTACAACCCCCAGCAGCAGCAGCAGCAGCAGTTCTATGCGCGCCAAAACTCGGACAATCTAAGCGCCTACGCCACGCAGAACGCGTCCCCCATGGGCGTCTCCCCGCCGCTTCACGCGTGGGTGCCGCCCTCTCCACCGGAACAACAATACTACGACATGTTGTTCGCTCATGTGGACGAGCAGCATCGAAACGCCATTAGCGGACAGCAGGCGGTCGCGTTCTTCACGCGGTCGCATCTGAACAATGCCATTCTACGTGAGGTAGAGCAGAGATCGAGTTCATTTCATGGGTAGAGTGGGTAGAGTGACTAATAGGAGACTGTTGTGTGTGTTTTTTGTAGGTGTGGAGCATTGCCGACGTGCAACGCAGAAGTGAGTTGTCACGTAATGAGTTTTACGTGGCCATGAGACTCATCGGCATGGCGCAGCGAGGAGAACAAGTGTCAGTGCAGAGGTTCCTTCAGTTTGCAGCGATGCCATTCCCTCTTCCGGCCATGGAAGGCGTCCCTCAACCTCCTCAGGGGATGCATCCATCTGGAGGGAACGGAATGCAACAGCAGACACAACCGCAGGCGCCGATGCAACAGGATTTTGGATCGGCGCAGCACCCGCCGACGGGCAATAGAGCTGGATATGCACTTACTGCAGACGAGAAGAGCAAGTATGATATTGTGTTTCAGCAGTATGATACCGATCGGGATGGATTTCTCATGGGACCCGAGGCGGTGGCGCTGTTTCAGATGTCCGGACTGGATCGCAATGTACGCTGCTGGTGATTTTCGACTGTGTGTACTTGGAGATGTGGCTGACGATGTTTGAGTGGGTATGCAGGTGCTGCGCGATATTTGGTCGATGGCAGATGTGACGCAGGATAGCAAGCTCAGTGTCCAAGAGTTTTACGTGGCAATGCATCTGATCGTGTGCGTGAGCAAGCGCGCGTTGCCAATGCCGCCGACGCTCCCGCGCGAACTAGCGGAGACGGCATTTGGCGTAGGTGGGTCTGTTCCAGGGATGCCGAATCACGATGGATTTGGGTCTCAGGTATCAGGACCATCGTCTCAAAGTGGGTTTCAAGCACAACAGCAAGAGAGTGTTCCTGCCCCCAAGCCGGAGGGTATGTCCGCGTTTGATTCTCTTTCAACCGCCGAGGATGCACCGCTCCCAAGTTTTGACTCGTCAACGCCGCGTTCGTCGCAAGCTGAATCCTTTAATCACACTGGTGCGAACACTGCACCCAACCTAGTTGGAGGTTTCGGTGAACCGTCAGTTCCTACCCCAACTTCCAGCTTTCAAGGGGGGTTCCCAGCACCTACAGGACAACCGGACTTTAATAACTTCTCAACCTCACGGACACCTAGCGTCACATGTGGTGCAGGTAGGGACCGTACAAACTCGGCTTCGTCCCTTAATTCGATGTCCAGCCTCAGCGGTCTAGCGCCTCTTCCACCTCAGCAGCCGACCCAGCAGCTTCCTCCTCGCAGCCTAGGCAGCAACGAACGCATTCAGATGGCACAAGTTGACAATGCATCTTTTCAGGCGCCCCCACAAAACTACTCTAGCTTCGGTGCTGCAAGTTTTGGTGCTCCCCTGACATCGGCTGCTGTGCAGGAAAAACCGTTCATGAGTGATGAAGAGGAAAAGAATGTGGTACGTCAGCTAGACCAGCAAAATGACGAGGTTATTCAGACCCTCGCGAAGTGTTGAGCGCAAGCAAACCGCGATTGAGATGATCTCCGAAAAGCTGCGTGATTTAGACGAGTTGCGCCACGAGCTGGTGACATTGGTAATGAAGCGGGAGGATCTACGATCTGCGTCTGCCAGTGCTCTTGGTTCTGCTGACAACTCGGCTGAGGAGTTGACAAGGCACGCAGTAGAGCAAAGTCTTCGGGGTCTGGTGGAGAATCAGAAACAGTTGATCCATCAGCTACAGTGCGATATCTCTAGGCACGAAGGGGAACTGGAAGAGGCTGTTTTGAGTGCGAAGCTGCAGCAAAAGCTTTCGCTAGAATCCCGATCCCCCTTGATTGACGCAGTATCACCGCCATTATCGTCTCACAATTCAGCAGCCGTGGGTAGCGGTACGAACGTTTTTACTGGCGCGCCGCTCCCCCTTGATGGATCTAGCGCGGCGCCGTCTCCGGTTGCGATCCCAAGTGCTCCTTCTATCTCTGCATTTTCGCCGTTACCGTCACCAGACGCGACAGACAGCAGCGGGTTCAATGCGTTCAGTAATTTTGACTCAGCTCCACGATCTATTGCAAGCGCGACGCCGTCTCCGGCAGCTGCAGTTCCATCAGGCTCGCCGTTTTCGCCGACTCCGTCTCCTTCTCAAATTGCCGGTGCAAATGGTAGCTTCAATGCTATCAGTGATTTTGCTGCTCCTCTCTCCACTGATGCAACACCCTCACTATTATCTGGTGCAGATGAAGCCCCCGGAAAGTCGCCATTTTCTCCGACCCCGTCGCCTGCTGCTTCGATCGATAATCCTGCTGGATTCGACGCGTTTGGTGCTGCACCGTCATCCTCTCCTGTGCCCACAGCTGATGCCCCTGCGACCTCGCCGTTCTCGCCATTTTCTCCATCGCCGTCACCCGCTGCAACTGATGACAATGGTTTCCATGGTTTCAGCGATTCAAACGCTGCTCCATCTTCTTCGCCTGCAGCAACCGCTGAAGCCTCCGGAAACTCCCTATTTTCGCCAACACCTTCACCAGCGGCAGCAACAAGCACTAACTCTGGATCGGCCTTTGCTTCGACTGATTTTGCGGCACCGTCATCGTTGCCAGTGGCTGACGCGGACAACTCTCTGTTGTCTCCGTCTCCAACACCAACTGTGGCTGAGACTCCTGCGTTTGATGCGTTTGCAGCTGCACCGATTCCAAGCAGCGATGCAGCGACACCGGCAAACGCATTCGCCACAAGTGGGAACTCGCCATTTTCTCCGGTTGCAGCGAAGACGAGTGATTCGGATGCGTTTGGAGATTTTGGCGCTGCAGCCTCCACCGACAATGCCGCTGCACCATCTGAAACAACTGCAAACCATGAGTCAACTGGGAACTTGCTGCCTTCCCCGGTTGCTGCAACAGATAATGGAGGCAATGCGTTTGGTGACTTTGGCGCTCCTCCCGCATCTACTGATAGCGTCGCGTCGACACCTGCTCAGGAAAAGACAACCGGGAACTCTCCATTCTCGCCAGTCGCTGCAGACAGCACTGACTTTAATGGTTTTGGTGATTTCAGCGCAGCCCCTGATTCTGCTGCTACTGTTGACAAATCTACGCCAGAGAATCCGGCCGGGTCTTCTGGCAACTCACCGTTCTCGCCAATCGCCAAGGACGATGCCGGCTCAAGTTTTGAAGCATTCGGAGACTTTAACGCCGCAACAGACAGCAGTGCGGCTCCTTCAGAACCCTCTCAAACGGCTAATGCCAATGGAAGCTCGCCATTTTCGCCCGTAGCAGCCGACAACAGCGGATTTGGTGCCTTTGGTGACTACAATGCTGCCCCAGCGCCCACTGAGAGTACGTCGACGCCATCCGAGACGACGAAACCTACCGAAACTTCTGGTATCTCGCCCTTCTCTCCTGTGGCTGTAGACAATGGCGGGTTTGACGCATTCGGCGATTTTAATGCTGCCCCGACATCAACGAACGACTCCAAGACAGAAACAACCAAGGAAGCCAATGGCTTTAGCGAGTTCGGCGACTTCAGTGCTGCTCCTGCCTCCTCGGAGGGTTTCGGCGACTTTTGTGACTTCAAGTAGGAAATAAAAGCATTTAAACACTTTGAAAAATACTTTTACGACCAACCAATCAGAACTCGCCATTTCGCTTGTTGAAGCGAAGCGTCGTGGCACTTGGGAAGCGTCATTTCGGCTGGATACGACGCCATGGTGAGCGCTCCCGAGGCGCTATGCAGCGCCATTCGCGACGGCATATTAGAGAGGAAGGTGCGCTACGTGTTACCATGCAACTCCGGCTGCGTTTACGCCGCTAGAACCCGAGTTATCGGTAAAATACGGTTGGCGTATTGAATTTTATTTGGTATTTTTGTGTAATTTATCAGCGACGGGCAGGGTACTGGACCAAGCGGCAATTTGTGCTCACGCCGACCCATTTAATGTATTTTGACTCTTTGGAGGCTCGGGAGCCGTCCAATTCATTGGCCACAATGGAGATTCTGGCCGTCCAGAAGAGCTCCAGTGACCCACAACAGAGAGTGTTCACACTCGTGCTATTTACCAAGAAGAAACAGTACAGAGCCAAGAACACAGAGGAGAGAGATGCCTGGATGGAGGCTCTGGAGTCGGTGTCTGGGATGAAGGGCACGGGAGTCGCTCCTGCTCCTGTGAAGAAAGAGGCTGTTTCGACACAGGACGACCCTGTGATTGTGCAGACAGAGGAGAACAAAGGGGACAGAGAGAGCAGCAACAATATCCAGGAGGTCAAGGACGTGGATCTACGTGCGTTGTGTGAACAGATGAAAACGTCTTTTTCGTGGCAGATCCAGATCAGCAAATCGTTCTCGTCGAAAGACGTGGCGGAGTTTGTGAAGAAGACGCTGCCCCATTTAACGGCATCGCAAATTCAGGAGGTGGGACAAGGGTTTATTGACTTGAAGCTCATTATCCCTTTGAAGTCGCACGTGTTTGATGTGACGGATCCGGGCAGATTTAAGTTTGTGGAAGTGGCGGCGCCGAAGCAACCCAAGAATCATTTAAATATGCGCGGACCTTCGATTGCGAATCTGATGGGAAACGATCAGTTTAATGCACGGAAGTATGCGGAAGATTTCCTACGCAAGCACTCGCCGCAGAAAATTGATTCTCATTGCAAAAAGCTTGTATCTCAAAAGGTACGTTCGGGTATTGATGCATTGGCAGCAATTTATTTTTTTGCTTACAAACGATCTGCACTATAACTCGTGTAGGAAAACACGATTGACGAGTTGAAAGAGGAAATAAGTGCAAACTACACCTCTTTCATTCGAGCAGCAGATGAAATTAAAACTATGGAGAACAGCGTATCGCAGCTGAAGGCGTTAGTGTTGGAGTGCAGACGAACCATGCACACCCTTAAGGGTGTAACTCTAGAAACGCCACCAGGTAAAATGTGCTGCACAGTGTACTCGGTGGAAAATGCTCAGACGCTGACTTTGATGTTTTCTTGTGATGGTCTGATTGTGTTCAAGAAAAAATAACGCAACCCGAGTTCAAAGCCGTAGACAAGAAAGCAGAAGAGAGAAAACAGAGTATGGCGTTGGATGAGTTCATTCGCAACCTTGAGGTACATCTACACGAAAGAAATTATGAGCAGTTCACTCACCAGATGATCGAGTACAAGCTAAAGGAAACACAGGGAATTGAGTCTGCCACTGAGACACAACAGGAAAAAGTAAGCTTGTTTCATAAAGCCTTGCCCGCCCTAACAATCGTGATCTAACTTGAATTAATTTTCTGTAGATCGATGAGCTCCGACGCTTGCTCGTTGAGAAGCTGGTGGATGAGTTTAACGCGTCATTGCAGACTTCCGAGCGGATGCACAAAAAAGAGAATCACCTAGACTTGCTGATTCAGCTTGGAGAGACCGAGCTGGCGACGAAAATGTGTCTACAGAATTACTCTGTCCGAATTGCGCTCCAACTACGGCACGTTCCGTCGTACGGAAATGCCCTCAACTACGTTATCAATTTCTCGCGAACATTTTTCACCTCGCTTCTTGTGTGCTATGAGGATTACGAGCACAGGTAAAATCAATGTGGTGAAAGTTTATTTGTAAGATACCAATACTAACTGCTCATAATTGCAGCTTTCGCGGACGGAAGAGCTCGCATTTCATCTCTTTGACCGTGTGGATATCTGCTCAGTTGGAACACTTTGCAAGCGAAATAACGTACCATATTTTTCCGGATGACCCAACTGCTTCTTCGTCTCGAAGTTCATCGGCCGTGGTGGGTGTATCTCTATCGAGTTGCGTGGCGATCGATGTGTCAGAATTTAAAAGCGTGGCAAAATACGTGTCAAGCGCGTTACGATACGTGTTTTACGGATCGCGGCAACTGGAGCTCGCAGGTCTTCCAACAGCACATTACCTTGCTCCACATTTGGCTCGAGGGCTGGTTTCTTTCTTCACGAGCTATTGCATAGCAATCAAAAACACCATCAGAGAGGAGATAAAGCGTGAGCGGTGGGAGATGACATCACGGACGATTAGAGATCCGGAAAACAAGTTGGAGCGCGAAATTATCCTGACACAAAGCGCGAGGTCATTTTACACGCTCGTCCAACAATTTCTCCGGGACGTCCAACGTGTGATGAATCCTTCGTGTGCTACCTCACAGTAAGTTATTGCATGATTGTTCATTGTTTTGTGTGGTATGCCTAACTTTGTGTGCCTGTACAATGGTCAGCCTAGGAGAGGTTCACGAAGTCGTTGTTTGGGAGGCTGATGAGTTGCTGGTTCGCTACAGTTTTGAAGAATTTCAATACCTCGAAGCATCGAAGTTATCGTCGTCGTTGCGACCAAAACACATCATCGGAATTTTAACGAATGCGGCGTATATCCAGGACGACTGTGCTGCTCGGTGTACGAACATCCTCCAGGAGTATCTGCCCAAGGCCGCTCTTCAAAACAGAGAGTTTGAGACTCAGGTAGGGCAACTTGCTTATCTTCTTGTATTTGTTTCACTGAAGTTTTACCGTGTACATGCTTAGAATGCTGTGCTCTGGGATAAACTGGTTGCAATTGGTGTGAAGCGGTGCGCACAGTCTCTGATGAAGATGTCGTTCAACTGGCAAGATATCGATCTAGCCGATGAAGCGCTTCCTGATGTATCGGGTTCGCCAGAAGCTTCCACCATTAAGTCACTGTTTGCTGGCATCGTAGTGAAGGAGCTCGCTGATACACTGGCAAACAGCCAACTCAACAAAGCGGTTCAAAACTACAGCCCAGCTGCTGTGATGCCAACCATTCCAAACGGAGAAGACATGGGGAAAGCAAGTGCTGGGGTGTCATTTGCTGCCTTGGTGCTCAGTGCACTACTTCGCGAGATGATTAATGATGAACCGTGGTGGCAAAGTTTCAGCGGAAAAGGTGGAGCAGCACGCAAACGACTCGGTTACGGTGGTGTGAACAAATTTCTCGCAGAAGTTACGCTTCTTCGCGACATTGTGCCTACAGCTAAGGGCTTAGAGGAACTTCTTGTCGAAGTGGATACTAAGATGCTGACACTATACCAACAGCTTCACCCCGGAAAAAAGGATGTGCGCGCACCAAACGAATGGATCCGTGCTTACGCCAAACGATGTATTGAATCAGCCTCAACTCCTACGCAATAGGAAGTTGAACTAAGAGACTAACGGGTCGAAGACGGTAGGTGAGCTTCGTGAAATGAAATTCTCGATTAGCTTTGAGATGCTGATACAGCTCATCTGGCGCTATTTTGTTGTATTGCAACTAGGCCGTGGCCTCTTCACCCGCGAAATATGAGATCAGCGAGCTCACCTTCACGAACGGGTTCTTACTGTTCTTCTCCTGTCCTTGGATGGCCTTGATGGCCGAGTCCACTTCCTCTTCAGAGAAGAGGTCGGTCTCCCTCTTGAGCATGCGCACGATGTAGCGAACACTGACAGTGCCGGGCTCTTCTTCGTGGTCCTCAACCAGGTTCAGGATCATGTTACGCTGGAATTCCGGCTTGGTGGTGGGGAGTTTGCCATCACGGAAGCTGTGCAGACGGAAGACACCTATGTGCTTGGCGATATAACCATGATAGTCCACCTCGAGTTCCTTGAGAATGCCCGAGCGGATGTCGTACACCATGCCATGAATACGCGGGGAACCATAGAGACCCATGCGGCGCTGCACCATGTTGATCTTGAAAATGTTGAGACACTGTTCCTGGATGTTGAGCTCAACCAGGCGGCGCTCACGCTCTTCATCGGTGGCGTATTGTGCAAGTTCGTCCTTGTGCATGCGGCACACGTCTCGGATGTTACGCAGCCAGTTGTCCAGCAGTCCGATCTGAGCATTTTTCAACGCTGCAGTCACACCGCCGCAGCCGTAGTGGCCGCAGACAATAATGTCCCTGACCTTCAGCTTTTCAACGGAGAACTGCACCACGGACAAAGAGTTAATGTCGTTGCTCACCACGAGGTTGGCAACGTTACGGTGTACGAACATCTCGCCAGGGGTGAGACCGGTGATCTCCTCGGCGGGTACTCGGGAGTCCGAGCATCCGATCCAGAGGTACCGAGGTGATTGAGCTTTCGCCGTCCTCTCGAAGAACGTCGGGTCTCGCTGAAGCACCTGGTCGCGCCACTTGCGGTTGTTCTCGAACAAATGCTGGATCGAGTTGGGGTCGTGGTCGATGCAGCTACTGCTGTGGTCGTGTTTCAATGCTCCTCTGCAATCACCCATAGTGTCGAAATGGGCGGTTGACGCTTGAGTTTTTCTGTCGAGGTGCTCGGAAGTCAGACAAAGGGAGAATGAGATGTTTCAAGTTGGTGGTGGCCGCATTGAATCTCTGCTCCGTCAACGGCCTGCGCAGTTTTGCTGGCGTGCGATGAGGAAACGGCCCTTACTTCACCAAAAATGGTCACTTCCTCCTGATCGCATCCGTTATTCCGTTTTACAACTATTTTTCACGTTGCATTTTATTCTTCATTCCACACGTAGAATTGTATGATGATGGTTGTATGTTTGGGAGGTTCACGAAGGTGGTTACTCAAAAGGACGAAGATGTGTAGTTGCAAAGCTCATATTAATGAAGTTTCGTAAAACTAGAATGCTTGTGTTCAAAGGCAGATGTAAAAAGTGAAGCTGAGCTTGCAATCTGCCAGGTTTTACTCTTCTGGCTTTGGTTTCATGGGCGCAAAGTACGCGACCAGGTCTTTGATATTCATGAAGGAGCTCTTGGGGTCTTCCATCTCGCCCTTGATAGCCTCGATCGCTTCATCAACTTCTTCAGGAGTGAACAAGTCCGTCTCTCGCTTGAGCATTCTCGCCATGTAGCGAATGCGAATCATGCCAGGTTCCTTTTCAAGACCATCGGCTAGATCCAATATCACATTGCGACGTCGGTGAGCAAGTCCCATCGTCGCTTCACCGTCCGGGAAAGCGTGGAGACTGTCCTCGCCAACCAGTTTGGCAAAGTATCCGCAGTAGTCGACCTTGAGCTCCTTTAGTCCGCCGGTCTTGATATCGTACACGAGGCCGTGGATGTTCGGTTGATCGGGACGCCCTAGACGGTGCTGCACCACATTCATTTTGAAGATGTTGAGGCACTGCTGCTTGACATTGAGCTCGACGGTGCGGCGGTAGCGAGCTTCATCGGTTGGCAATGCGTCGAGTTCCTCCTGGTGCTTTCGGTGCACATCGCGAACGGTGCGCAGCCAAGTGTCCAATATTCCAATGTGCTTGTTCTCCATTGCTGCCTTCACGCCACCGCAGCCGTAGTGACCGCAGACGATGATGTCCTTGACCTTGAGTGACTCGACCGCGTACTGCACGACGGATAGGACGTTGATATCGTTGGTCACCACGAGGTTGGCGACATTGCGGTGGCAAAACATCTCGCCAGGGTCAAGACCCGTGATTTCTTCAGCCGGAACGCGCGAATCCGAGCACCCGATCCAGAGGTAAGGAGGGTGCTGGCCTTCCGAAAGGCGTTCAAAGAGGGAGGCATCGCGCTTGGTTAAATCCTCACGCCACCTCTTGTTGTTATCCAGCAGGTGCTGAATTGACTTGGACGAGTGGAAACACTCCTCCGATGTTCCCTTGCTGTCTCCCAGGCATTTGTGTGATGACGTTGCACTGGCGTTCATCATGGTCGTTGCGGGTTCTTGCTTTGTCGGGCTTGCTGCTTGTTGAGGAAGACTTGAAATGGATAATGATCCGAGCAGCCAGCACTGCTAACCCAGCTACGGTCTCCAAGTCTGTTTCTAGCCGTTGGTGGCGTGGATCATACACCGGAGTGAGAAGTGAAGGCTTGACTAAAGATATGCAGCTTCGCGTACAAATACCGTCCCACAAGCAGCGACTATGATGCAACTGAAAATATGTGGTAAAACTGCAGTGGAGAGGCAAAATCGTAACGGGTAGCGCATTATCCCATACTCTCCAGTGTTCTGATCAGAACCATAGGTGTGGCCCTAATATTTTCAAGTCCTGCTTCCACCGGAGGTGTGCATAAGATTGAAAAGGCTGAAACAATGTAAATGATAGTGAATTGAAAGTTAGGTTTGGGCAGGCGGCTTTTACCTGTTGACTTGTGATCTATCCAATGGTTAGATTCTTTGTGCCGTTCAGCAAATGTTTGATATCCAAGATGCTCATGGAAGCGAGCGCATCTGTGGTCGAGTACTCCATCAACCCAGCCGAATTCTTGCCGCACTTGCCTGGTTTGTCTTCATCGATCAGAATCACGCGGCCATACGTCGTCTCGGTGAAAAGTCGGAGGTGTTTGTCAAACAAACTCTTGTTTTCAAAGTTCGGCATCTCCCCTACATCTTCAAAGTCCGCAGCTCCGGATTTTTTCACACTGAAGTTTGAAGTCGCATCGGAGACGCCATACTTCGTGCCTGCACTGCTGACCTTGGTCCCTTTGGTCGTTCCTGTGGATTTATCACCGCGTATCAACCCCATCGCCACCGCTTTTCGAATCGGGAAGCTAAACTCGACGGGGGATGAAGAAAACCCATTGCCGTGGAAAAGATAATCTGCCACCAACGTCACGTGTCCGCTAGGTCCAGACTGGTAAAGTTGCTGCAGAACGCACCCAAACGGGCAGTTGGTCGAAGCGACATCATCGTGAACGAGCTTGTCATCGAACGGATCGATACCAAGTGACTCTACCACTGTACCGAGATCCCATCCAACGAACACATATCGTTTCTGGATAATGTGCAGTAGTTTGTTGTTGGCCACGCGTTTGTAGGGAGTTGCCAACATGACTAACCCAAAGAAGCCACCTCCAAGCATCATTAACGACAGCAGCACAACGAAATCAATCATGATTTCACTGTTCCAAAAGTTTTCCACTGAGGGAGCGCCGCCAAAAATTCCACGGCTGGACTGCGGAGCGTTCACCATGAAAGATGTTCCACCACGAACTTTGAGAAGCACGTACAGCAGGAAGCACAGCATCAAGCTGTACACTTTGTAGCTCAGAAATAGTGTGCTCGAGTCAATGTACCATTCGACAGTTTGTTGGTGGTGGGCTCGAATAAACTTCATAGCTTTCATTGACCGAGCCCCCAGCTTGAGCAGTAGCCTGACTACCGTGTGTGCAAAACACATTAGCCATGTGAGGCGTGTGATGGCTGAAGCCATGAAGATGAAATTGTCCATGGTGATATGCATCGAAAGCATCCATTGACCGATCTCGTACACACTGTAGGTCATGCGAACACTTACAAGTGCATCCAAAATGCTGAGTAACATGTACAGCCAGTGGTTGATCCACACGTCGGACGCCATGATGACTTTTCCCTTGAAGCGGATAATGGAATTCTCATCGTCCGATGTCCAGACTGACAAATTCATGAACGGGACAATGTAGCGAAGGTATCTCCGAACTCCAGCAAAGCGAAGCTGCTTGGGCATGTAATTCACAATGCGAATCTTGGCAAGCGAGTTGAGAACACCTCGCGCTACGAGGAGCAGCGTGATGATACCATACGCGTACGTTACAATCAGTGTAAACCAACCGGTGTTGTCAAGGGCGACTTTGACTTCAGCTTGTTGGTCCATTGGTTCGGTCTGGAAGAGGCCGTAATTCGTGTCAGGATTGAGAAGTCGAGGAACGGCAAGGCACTTGCTGCTTTCAAACTGGATGTGATAGCTCCCGCCCGCCCAAAACGACTGGTGCACCATCAAGTCCGTGATGTACATGAACGAGCTTGGTGGTCGTCCAGTACATCGCAAAAATGGCATACCGGGTCGACCGAAATCACCCGGAACGCCGCTTTGAATCACACGAATGTCCTTGAGATGGTCAAAATTGTCGAGAATGTAGCGGTAGCAGTCGTCCGTGGAGTTGTCGTGCTTCATGTAGCAGTCTTCTTCAAACCACTGCGGGAGGAAGTTGATGATGTCGCATTTGGGAGCGGAGATGCTGTGGAAGAAGTACTGCGAACGACGAGCGCCTTTGCCCCAGAAGTCATCGAAGTAAACTTCCGCGTGGGTCACGTTAATGGCGTTGACGCGCAGGCAAGTGCTTCGGTCTTCGCCGAGGTTATCCGGCGTACGGGTTGGGGCCGAGAAAAACCGAAAGGTTTCACCGACTCGAGTCAGGTTGAGTAGCGTGTCAACGTTGATGAAGTCGTCTCGAACGAGGTTGTAGTTGATGCGCCTCTCAATCAACCGCGCTCGCATTTCATCGTAGCGACCGGTGATCAAGACGATCAAAGGGTTTTCACGAAGTCCTGCCATCAACGTGAGGACAGTTGATGCGAGGTTGACAAGCAGCACGAGGGCTTTCCGTAGAGGAAGCCCCCGGAAATCACTCCCCATTGACACGACTTGAAAACACTTGCCAGCTTTGTTGTCGAACTTGAAATGAAGTGCCCTGATCAGTGCAATCGATGTTTATAGGAGTCTCAGCTACGAGGTCGAGGATAACGGCTCTTGACTCCGACTTGAGGAAGTACTAGAGTAGTAGGTAAAAGCTCTGAGCTATTTCAAAAGTTTTCTCCATGATACGTTTTGCCTATCCCAGCGCTCAAAATATGTACGCTTTGGTATTATTCTACCATGTGATTCTTGTCGGCGATGATGGCTACTGCAACTTTCCGTGCCACGTTCGTCAGCGTGGCAAGTTTGGGGTCGATCGAGCCCGTCAATAGTTTAAGTAGTAGAATTCTGCAAATTGGGTGTGCTTAGTAAATGCCAAGAAACACTAATGGATCATTCGCAACTTTCGATTGATGATATTCTTGATTTGGCGCCTCCGGTGCTTGATGTTTGGATATGCTCTTCATGAACAACATCTCACTGAATGGCTGTGCACTTTTTGTGCTGAGTAATTGAAGGAGGTCATCGATTGGTATTTGCAGTAGCTAACTCAGAAAGGACTTTGCACCAAACACTCAAAGCCAGAGTCCTTACTCGTCGTAATGCAAGTGAACGCGTGTGTTTGCTTTGCTCTAGTGGCACGTAAAGTGGCGGGTACACTTTCGATCGTGTGCTGCGTCAGATCAAAGGCGCCAACTTGTCGAGACGAAATCAAGATTCGTAGAGGATCAACTCGAGACGAGCTTGGCTGGGATGTTTCTGCTCAAGACAGCGGTGAAGATGATGGTGGACCAGGAAGTGGAGACGAAGACGTGCTCACGTCACTTGGAGCATCGTATCGAGCATGGCGCGCTTACCACCGCGAAAAACGAGCGCACGACTACACCAAGAACAGACTCGTTGGTGCATTCAGGCGTGAAGCAGCACTTCTGAAGCAGTTAACGCGAGTAGGTGGATCAGCCGAAGATGTCGAGAGCGTACTCATGAAACTCGAGGACCTGACAGCGACGCTGGAAAGATACAGAGACGGAGTGAGCACGCAAAATCCGTCGGATGCAGCCTCGAGGAACGCTCTCGATGATAGAATTGAGCAGGAACAGCCAGGGTCTGGGGAAACAATGCCGTGTGGCTTCGAGGTCCTGCAACAGCAATGTGCCGTGCAAGCCAGTCAGCTCAAGGAAGCTGAAGAAATCATTTTGCGCTGGAAGACGCAGTATCAGCAACTTCTACCGAAACTGGCAGCCAGCCACCGTGAGAGGCTAAAACTGACTGTAGAGCTTCGCAACGTGAAGAAAACTGCAGTGCTGATGGCGAATCGACAGTATGCCCATCGTGGAGCGGACGACCGAGTGCTTGAAGCACTGCCGCGTACCAGTGAAAACGAAATGCGCTCAAGCAAGAAGCATTTGCACAGCGAGATGAAGATCGGTCACTCAACGGTCTGAACACCACAACCATGATTCGAAGCCAATAGTCCGAAGTCTCTGCACGATACACAATAGTCGGAACAGTTTTCCTTCGTACACGAGCGTAGGAGGTGTTAGTTTTCTGACTGCAGAATTAATGCAAAGTTGGTTTCAACATTATCTGCAAGAACTTTGTTGAGCTCCCGGCCTCCGTGCTATCACGACTCCAACGTCTGCAGTAGCGCATTTGCTGTAAGTTGTTCATCTCCACCGCACGATTCATGCATAATTTCCACAAGGTCTCGAGTAAATCCTAGAGCCACAAGCTGGCACAGAAGCAACACCATCAGAACCTCAAAAACAAATACGAAGTGATTCAACATAGTCATACACACCCGATCAATTGCCGTTTCGGACTCTTCGCTAGTTGACATCACGTAGTTTCCACCCTCATCATCCATTGCGTTTTCCATCTCGATCGTTGGTGGCGTCGGGGCAGGAAGCGACAGCAGCCTCAGCGTCGCCACTGGGTTCGCATTCAATTGGTTCAGCACTTCCGACGGGAACTGCTCTTTCAGCAACAAAAGGGCTTGGAACGAGTCCTTTGCAGCTAACCCTCGCAGCTTCATGACATTGGCATCATGCACCAAGTTCCTCAACGGAACAACCGAAGGATATTGCGTTACCAAACCTGACGAATTCTCCTCCACAGACCCACGACCACACGAATCCCCGTGCACTTTTCCTTCTGCCAGCAATGCAGCTGCATCAGAGAGGTTATTGCCGCTCTGCTGCAAAGCCTGAGCTGCTAATTCCTCCGAGAAGCCCATATCCATTAGCTGAGACCGTAACACTTCCAGCATTGCTGGGTCTACGTCCCCGCGTTGCATTTCGCGGCTAGAACCCGAACCGACTGGGGACTCCGGTGCATCTGGTGCAAACACAAAGAAGTCGGACGTGGCCAACGCGTTCAGGTCCACGACGTCTGGATCCGCCAGAATCTGCCCTCGAAGCAGCACAAAGCACTCTTCCAGGTCGGAAGGCTGCGAATCCCATTGGCTACTGACGTCCCCACTGCGAGATAATTGTCGTCGTTGCTGGAGGATCAACGTCTTTAACTGGACTACTTGGATACTGTGCGCGTCGGCGCCGTGTCGCTCCAGGAGCAGCTCCTGGCCGTCGTCCACGCAGCGCACCCGCAGGATCAGCATAATTGTCGTAGATCTGACGAGTCACGGTACTCACTAATGTGGTGTGGTGTACACTGGATGACTCATCTGAACCGTTTCTGACTCCTTGCTAGTCAGAACCAAAAAGGCAACAAAGTGAAAGTTGAGTGGCTTTCAATGCGAACTCTTGCTGTCATCATACGTTAATATGCGAATGCGGACGCTACGACCGTAGTGAAGCTGGTAGAAAGAAGCTCCGTGTTTGCTGGTTGGTGAGCTGAGACTATTGGATGCTTTTTGTATCCATCCGACGAACGTAGGGAATAAGATGCACAGTGGGAGTCCTTGTTGGCGCCACGTACGTGGCCGGAATCAAGCTCCTTATTCTACCAGAATACGTGCTGCAATAGCAGATGAAGGCGGCATACTACGTAGTAGGATTTATTAGCACTTGTTGCAGTAGTTTACTATGGTTGGGTGCGGCGGTGGGGGGGGGGGGCACGCGTCGGCGATGGTACCACTCGATTTGGCGTGGACGGCTTGGCTGACTTGCCTTGGACGCAGACACTGGACTCCTTGGACAGGCGAACGGAAGTTGATCTGAGTCCTCCATGTGGATCGTAGCGACGCTTGCTCTGGTTCAAAACTTGACGCTTGCACCCCGTCGACTGCTGCTCACCGCCGCGCCCCACACTCTTCTTCCTCCTTGCACCGTACTCCATCGAGTCATTGCCCGACGCGCTGGAAGTTCAGGGGGTCGTGAAAAGAGAAACAAGCAGGGCCAAAAGCCAAAACGAAGACAAAATTCTAGCTGACCACGGCCGGAGATGGATGAGATGGAGGGGGTTGTCTGTCAATTACTCAAAGAGCTGCCGGACCGGCGGCGGCGGCGGTAGACACTGCGTCGGCACGGCGCGGTCGATGGACGGAACCGTGAGCGCGAACGTGCGCGCGAGTGACCTCCCTGGTGTGACGTTGGCCATGCACTTCTGCATGAACTCGTCGTACTGCATGTACTGTAGTCGCTCTTGCAAGTGGCCGTACTGGATGAGCGAGTTGGGCGCCAGGAGCACGTGGTCGCACCGACCGCCGCCCAGCTGCGCTAGATAGCTGATGATGTCGCTCATGACGGACTTGGGCGACACGCTGCCTCGGGGCTGGGAGAACCATTGCGGGTGGCCGTCGGCCTCCGCGTTCGCCGCCTCGACGAACTCCTCGAGGGACTCGCTGTCCCAGCTGAAGAGGATGGCCGGGTTGTGATCCGTGACGGTGATACCTGCCAAGTACGCTTCGATCTTGGACGCTAGCTCCACGTCTGGCAGAGTGAAGCTGTCAATGCAGTCCGGGCCAGAAGGACTTCCGTTTCCTGTTAGCAGTTGGAACACAACACGTTAGCAAAGCTCTCGAGCCATTCACAACAGCGTCGTGAGCGCGTACCGTTGGGGCTGCATGGTGGCTTTTCTGAAGTGTGCTTGGGTTTTCGTTGAGCTCGAGGCAAGTGGTCTCCCGTCCGACAAAAGCGAGAATGCGCTCGAAGCTTTGGACGGCGCGGCGCGAATTGAAGAATGATGCAGAAGGTGGCGAGCGCGCCAGCCTCCAGAGAGGGGAGGAGGAGTGAGGAGGACCGGAGCACACGTCACGCGATTCAGCAAGCTGCTTGCAGGGTTCAGCAACAATCCGGTGTTTCGAGCTGGGCGCCGGCGGCGAGTGCACAAAAACCGCGAGAAGGTGGCAGGCCGCTACGCATGACGCGCCCCGTGTTAGTTCGTCTTCCAGAAAAATGAGCCTCGTGTAGCCGGTGGGGCGGACCAACGCCGCGGACAAGACAATGGAGCGGGCTGTCAGCTTTATGTCAGCGCGACTCGTTTGACAAGCGTCTGCGTGGTCTGGTCAGCGCTGGTTGGGGAAATGGACAGCGCCAAGCTGGACGCACGGTGCTCGTCGCGAGCACTTCCCCATCGGCCCGGCCTCATGCAAAAAGGCCGCGCTGCAGAAGCGCTGCGTCGGCGGCGAGGTCCATTAGGCTTGCAATCTCCGACCATAGACAAGAAGACACCGAGATGCGCGGCGTGTAGCCACCTTGCTTGGAGCGGCACCGGCGACGTGCTCGGTGCCACCGTCGTCGCGTCGCGCTACAGTTGAACTGCTACTTTGGGGCCAGCCATTCATTCATGCCACTGCTGGTCTCCTGCGTGGGACGACTATCCGTCCTCGGGCCCTGGACTCCGGCGTACGGCGCACATTTCCCCAATCATCGAGAGGTACCAATGTAGCAAGGCACGCGCGCTCGGCCGCCATGCGCCTCACTTAAGTGGTCGAGCCGCTAGGATCGTATTTTGTAGTGGCCATCAACCGAGAACCAACGCGAGTTGATGGCAACTCACCGCGTCGCTGGCTCGCAGTGGCAAACGCGTTGCCAACGAGCGCGGACTCGATCCATGTAAAAAGTATCTTCAGGAATTGTGGGCCTGCAGACAACTTCAACTCGACCATTTGCACAAACGCATTGCTGCTTGCCACAGAATCCGCGCGAGGTGACACTGCAAGAAAATGAAAGCGATTGAAGCGGGCGGGGCTGCTGCATGCACAAATTGACGCCGCACGTAGTTACTGACGGGCACGAAGTAGCTCCGCACCAAAATGATGCGAGGACATTGCACACGCCAAAGTCGGGCTCGAGGTTGCGACCACAACAAGCAGCATGGAACAAGTGATTGGCGCTGGCTGGACTTATCAGCCACTGGTGAGTTGTGTTGTCGCGGTAACAATGAGGTCAGTCGGGTCCTGGTTCGTCGATGTTGAGTCCGTCGCCGCGTCTTATTCTCGTTGCCTTGTTTGGAACGTCCGCCGAGTTTCGCCGCAAGAAGACTACATGTACCGGCATGCTCTGCGGGTAGAGCACCCTGCGCTATAATTCCCGCGCGAATAGTTGTCACTCGGAGCACACAGCTCGATCTTGAAGGTGGATTGTCGAGACACTGCACGATCGAAGGAACATCTCTGCAAGATGACTTGAATTCGTCGAAGGACTGATGCGCAGACCAGACTCCTATGCTCAGCCCAGTCCGCTATTATTGCTGTCCACTGCGCTTGCGTTGCTGATTTGGGCAGCAACAAACGCCCTACTTGCTGGGATACCTCGTCGGTGGGCAGTGCTCGCTGAGCGCGAGTCGCGATATCATGTCAGGCCAATCGCCGTCCACGTGGCCATTACCACTCGATGCGTGACGTTTGTTTGACACGAGTTCGGTCTTTGACGGAAAACCGACGAAGTGAAGAGGGGTTCTGCGATTTGAAGGCCAGGGGTGCTGTCAATGAGCGTCCGGACGAAGACTGCTGTCCCTCATCACGCTGACCCTGGCCAGACTGAGGCGAGCACCGTCCGAGGCAATGACTGCAGCGTATCTTCAGCTATCACGCCGTTATTGACGGCGTATTTTGTGGCCATTCGCGGTGTGTCGCTGGGTTGGTCGCGTGAGAAGACATGAACCTCAGCCAACCGACCGACCACAAGACAATGATTCTAGGCATGCAGCTGCGAAATGTCCTCCCACGTCTCCCGTCCACGAATTCCGGATGGGGCCTTCGCTTTGTGTCAGTGCTGCTGCAACTTCAGAGGGACCAGTGGAGATCGCAGCGTGCACCACCGCAATGGTTGTTCGTTGTAATTACTGCTCGTTGTCGGTACAGCATTGCAGCAAACTCAACGGCGCGTTTGATACGTAAGCTTACGGGCAGCGTGAAGACAGCCAGTTGAGTTGCAGCCCCAGTGAGCCATCCGTTGCTGCTTTACAGCGACCCAATCGTTGGCTTTGTTCACGCGGCAAAATGTTCGACAGCGACACACACAACTCACTTGGCCAGGAGCTACAGCAAAACTTCTACGGTAAAAGAGAGCGGCGTTCTTCTGGCTAACATTAACTTACCACAGCACACACGAGGAACATGTGGAGCGTTTGGTGCTCGGGATTTGATCTGCGTGTTGAGCTGTTACATCACGCTCGTAAGTAACCTCAACAGCAACGCGAAAATGAAAAGGCTCTCGTGCTGCCAAAAGGTCCACGCCGCCTCGCTGTGAAAGTGCCCGACGAAGGTTTGGGCGAGTATTGGAGCAGGAATGCCTGTGTTGATGGAGTTTCCTTTCGGCCTGTGACGTGTGCAGCACGTGGTCCACAAAAATGCACATGAAGAGGCGTTTTACAGTTAGTGTGAGATCTCTAGACTAAGAATGGGCTAAGAATGGCTGAAACCGAAGCTAGATCAGGTGAAATGATGCTGTTCCTCTGAAGCACGGCACAGTGCTGATAGCGTTTGCACCGCCAATTCGTGCTCGTTGGTGCTGAGATTTTTTGTTGGGAAGGCTTCAGCTGCGAAAGCCCGGAAGGGCGCGACTACCCAGCGCTGCCATAGATCTCGCTCGATCCAATGCAGTCCTGAACGAGTCTTGCCTCCAGGCCTGCAACCAGTGAATTTGCTGTGGCGGATCCTGTAACGGCCGTGATGTCCATATCTGAAGTCGAAGCGACGCGGTACAGTTCTTGCCTTCAACGGGAAAAGTTCTCGCCGAGAACATTGCCGCCGCCAATGCTGCTCGGCGAGCTCGCTTGCAACTCAGCCAGCGCAGTCACGTCCGCCGCGAGAACCAAGTGCATGCGCCGCTCATTTTCTGCAGACATTCGGCTCGCCTTGGTAAAACACCTGCGCCACGCTGAGCACGACCCAATCGGCTGCGACCACGGTGATTTGAGCGCCTGCGATTGGTTCCAAATGAGCGGTGTCAGCTGCCTTGTGTGTGGTGTGGACCACTTGGTTCCCCCAAAGTGGCAACCGACTTATATTTATTTCGGTTTCACTATGCGCTTCGTCTCAGTTGCCACAACAGGCCCATTGCGACCTTTCGGCGATCTGTCGTACTTAGCGCGAGTAGTCCACCTTGAAGCCCATGCTTGGTCCCATCCTGGCGGAGAAATGGGACGACTGCAACAACGCATGCGGCTCCAACGTCTCACACCCACACAAATCCATTTGAAATTACCTTTTGGAATCTCATACCCCGCTGCAATCGCTGCCGCCTGTATCGTCTTCCGGAGGGCTCTGCTCGATTTCGTCGAAGCTGCTCCAGCACATCATCGTCCCACCCAACCCTCGATCCGCCATGATCGTCTCCGCTCACTCTTGAAAAGACGCTGGAGCGAGCACATTCACTCCTGCTCTGCTGCTCAACCACCTCCACCATGGCCGAGAAAGTCGTGCTCAAGCTCACGTACCGGGGCGAGATCCACCGCTCCACCGTGGCGCTGCCATCCGAGACCGCCAAGACCGACAACCAAGTGCTGACGTACGAGCTGCTGCACGCCACGGTGCGCGAGGCCTTCCCGCAGCTCTCGGGCCGCTGGACGCTCGTGTACCGCGACGATGAGGGCGACGTGGTCACGCTCTCGCACGCGCTCGAGCTGGACGAGGCCTGCCACGTGCTGCTGGGCCTCCACTCGCCCCGCGCCGACGACGCGCCGCGCAGTCTCCACTTCTGCGTCGTCTCGCGCGTCTCCTTGCGTGAAAAGGTCGTGGCGCCCGTGCTGCAGCGGCTCCTGGAGCTCGCCCGCCTGGCGCGACAGGCCACCGAGCACGTGCGCAACAGCGAGCTGCTGGGCAAGGGCCGCGAGTCGTTCGTGCGCCTCGCCGGCGAAGCGGTGCACCAGGCCGGCGCCGCCATCAACCAGATCCGTAACAGCGAGATGCTGGGGCGCGGTCGCGAGTCGCTCGGCAACTCGGCGGCGCACACGCGCACGATGCTCCTGTCAGCGCGCAGCGGCGTGAGCACGCGGCTGCGACGAGCCAGCTCGGCCGTTGCGTCCGGGATCGAGCGTCGACGTTCGTCCAGCGGAGCCAGTTACGACCAAGTCAACGGGTTCGACCCGACGGAGTTTGTGAAACCTCCGCCCACTGCAGTGTCCCCGCCCTCGCCATCATCGGAAGTGGCGGTGACGGTGGACCTGCGGCAATCCATTCCATCTGTGACGTCCGAGACGCCTCTAGCCCAGGCCCAGACCAGTGCTCAAGAGAGCGACGACGAGCTTCCCGCCCTTGTCCCGGCAAATGCTGTTGAGGGAGCAGACCAACAGACTCCGGAGGTAGTGTACGAGTCCGACGCCGACACTTTGTGTGACGACGACGATGACCGCGAGTGGGACATCGTCGATAACTCGGGTGCTGCTGCCATTGCCGAAGAATCCATCGCCGAGGCGGATGGTGAATGGTCTCGTGAGCTCGATCTGCTCCGGGGAATTCTGGTTCATATTGATGAGGAAGCGTGCTGCGACTTGCTGAGCCAGTACAACGGCGATGTGGAGGCCGTGCTGGTGGAGCTCACAAACATGTAAACATAAGACCTGCAAGTTCTAACAACAAAAAGTAAACTGTGTTCTATCCCCACGTTTTGCTTCGTTATGGTTTTGTTTATTGTCCTAGATCACCGACTCGGCACGGGCCTAGTGCCGGGTGCCGTAGGTCGTCCCCCATTGCTGCTGGGAATCATAGCACTCATACTCATGGTCGCTTGCATTCCGTTGCCCTGAGGTGGGGCTCCAGTGGGGGTGGTTGTTGCTGCCTTCGCCTGGCCCAGAGCCACGCTGCGGCATCGCGACGCAAAATTGAGCGAGCACAGCGTTTCCCATGCGTTCCATTGCACAGGGCTCACGTTCACAAACATGAGCACCTTCGAGTTGCCACTGAGCGAATCTTGCAGCAGGAACGTGAGTTTTGAGTTTCGGTATGGCACGTGCTTGCTGTTCGCACCAAGAGCAGCGATCACGTCACCCAGCGCAGACAGCGAGCGATTAATATTTTGCGCCTCCTTCAGCCGTTGCCCACTGGCTGCCGTCTTGCTCACACGCTCGGAGCCGGCCAAGTCAATAAGATGCAGCTTTGATACTCGTCTTCGGGCGTCGGCCTTCAATCCAGTCTCGATCGTGATGGACAACACGAGATGCGAGCGACTTGAGTGCTCGTTGAAGTCATGTGAGCCCACACTACGGTGTGAATGGCCCAACCTCATCAGATCCAACACGTCGCCTTCGTTGAAAACCTCGACTTCAATCAAGTTTTCAACGTACACACCAGTCTTCCCCACTCGGACATCCAGACCCTTCACCGCAACAGGAGACGCTGCGCCTGCACCTCGACCACCTCCTTCGAGCAGGTCCACGATGGTCTCGTTGTACACTTCCAAAATGCTGAGCTTCATGGAGCACTCAAAATTCCCTGCAGCCATACGATCGTCACGAATGGAGAATAATTCTCGCAGTGAACGGAAGTTGACGCCGCGATCACTCTCCGGTCCTTCCATCGTGTGGGTCTTGCCAGATCCGGTTTGACCATAAGCAAAAATGCAGACATTGAAGCCGTCGAGTGCGCTCATCACGAGAGCTTGAGTTTGCTCGAAAACTTGCTCCTGTGTGCTGTTCGGCTGGAAGACATGGTCAAATTCGAAGGCGTGCTTCTGGCCGATTTGGTTGGCCTTGTCGCCAGCTTCGCTTCCAACGAAGAGATCGAGGCTTTCGTGGTCATTGTCACGGAAAAAGACAGCCAAAGCAGACTGCTCGCTTTTAAGTTCCACCGGTTGAATAGGGCGTACGCGACAGAATACTCGAATGTTGCCCTGGAGCTCCATGAGTCGGTTGTGAAGCTTCCGTCGGGCCAGCATTTCTTGTTTGTAGAGCTCAGCCACTCGAGTCTTCTCCTCGTTCGCCTGACGAACAAGCTCGGCACTCTAGAAAACCACAATCGTATCATTGTAAAGTCAGTTAGCACACACATACACAACGCTTTTGATAAGCCGTAGAGACACAACTTACTGCATGCTGTGCCTCGGCAAAAGCCTCCATTCGCTCCTTCTGGATAGTCTGGGCTACAGATGATAACTTTGTCTCTGCACTATCAAGCGCCAGCTTCAGCCCGGTCAACTCGTCTTCTCGCTCCTTTGATACACCTTGCAGTGTCTTGAACTCACGCTCCATGACTCGGTACTCCCGTTTCAGAGCTCGCTGCTGATCTTCCAGCTCACTAACCTGTGCAGCACTAGTAATTTTGTGTTCCTCAAGCTGTTTCCCCAACGCAACCTTTTCTGCCATTGCAGCGGTCAGACTGATCTTCGCAGTTTCGAGCTCCTTTCGACGCGCATCTGCTTCAGCAACCGTGGCGCCTAGTTGCTTCTGGAGATCCTGTTCGAGGGCCTCTTGTGTCGTCGCTTGAGTTGTCTTGAGCTGAGCGATTTCTTGTTCAAGGGAGAGCACACGAGCTCGCTCTGATTCAAACTCCTTGTCCTTGTCGGTAAGCTGTTCACCAATTGCCTTAATCGTCGCAGCAGCCGTTGCAGCCGCTTCAGTTGCGGCAGCTACGGCTTCCTCACCTACTTTCTGCTCCGTTTCACGCTTTCTTGCGAGATCTTCTTGCAATCGCCTAATGGTTGCCTGTGCAGCCTCAAACTTCCTGGTCATCCCAGACTGTTGCTTCGTCGCCTCCTCTAATTGTTGTTCCAGTTGCTGCTTCAGTTTCGCTCTTGCATCCATCTCGCTTGAAAGTTGAGTTTGCAAACTTTCAGCGTCTTCAGCTTCACCTCGCTGTTGTAATTGTAACTCCTTCAGCTTTGCTTTTGAAAGAGCCAACTCCTTCGAGAGTGTTTGGTGCTCTTCCAAAAGATCTTCGTGCGCCTTTGTGCTCCCTTCCGCCCCCGATCGTACCGTGGAAAGCTCTCTCTTAAGCGTTTGGTTCGCCGCCATCATTTCTTCACGCTCTTTCGCGCTTTCGTCCATTTGCTGCCTAAAGTCACTCAGCTTTCCCTGAAGATGGCCCACTTCACCCTTCACAGATTCTAACGCTTCGTCCCGACTTGCTAGCTGGCGTTTGAGATCATTCACTTCCGCCCGCATCCCGCGTATCACTTCGTCATCCATTTTCTTTTGCACCTCCAACTCCTGCAGCTTCCCAACAAGTTCACTTTCACCTCGAGATGTTCCATTTTGCTGTCTAGTTGATGCCACGTGCGTGCTGTCTGAATCTGCAACTGGATAATTTGTATTCCCTTCTGCTCGTTGCGAATACACTTGTGCTGATGGAGTCTGGTACTGTGTTTCGTATCCTTGATAATAAGCTCCCGGTTGCTTTCGATGATCCCATCCAGACTGCGATTGCGCTGCGTACCGCACTTGATGATCTTGTTCATTATCCTGCCACGCCATTCCACCTTGATACACGGCTCCTGAATTATAGTACCCCGCTAGCTGGGGATCCCGAAATGCGTGTGCCTTGCTTTGCATCAATTGTTTCTGCTTGTGTTCTCTGAAGACTTGTCGGAACTGGTCGTCACTCGGATGGTCCCATCGACTTTCGCCCGAAATCTCGTTGTAGTAGTATGGCTGTCCTGTTTCCGTAGCTGTAACATGATACCATCCATCGGGTAGTGGGGCTACCAGAGATTCCCTTGCCACCCACAGAAGCTCTGCATCTACTGCAGGATCCATCCCAAGTCGACGTGCATGTTCCTCCACTGCAGCTTGGAAAAGTGCAGGATCGGACGCCTCCATGATCGCAGACTCGTCCGTTAATGGCGAAGACTCATATCCTGCTGCACTTCCATTGCCTGCGTGCCAAGAGGCTGCTGCTCTCGGCAAAACAGCGGCCATAGCGTCTCCATTAGCCATCCGGCTGGTATTTGGAGCCACGTACTCGTCTTCATGTCGGGATTGGGACCGCGTCGACGGCATATCACGGTGACTGATGGCAACGTCGACAGTGTCTCCTTGGAACGCCAAGTCGACGAGCGGCACATGTCGACCGGAGTAGACGACGGACGAGCGGGACGAGACGCTCCCGCGCGGAGAGGACTGCGCTATTCGCGGTAGCTGGTGCTCCTCCGCCATTTACGATACTAGAGACCGACCTGGAGGGGCGCAGGTTGAAGTGCGCCGCTTCAGCACAAGAAAACCCAAGTGGTTGAATAGATGCAGCATTAATAGTTACGATGTTAGTGCCTACGTACGGTGACGGCATGAAGGAGAGTCGGCGTGCCTGGCTTAGAAGAGGCGCGTGGCGCGGATGAAGTCGGCGTACAGCACGTAGCAGATGGCGACGATGAGCACGAAGATGGTCGTGTACAGCACGATCGTGTTGGTGATGATCCGGCGCGTCATGCGCTGCAGGATCCGCCGCGCCTCGGTGGTCATGGCTCCCGTCTCACGGACCTGCGCAGCAATCGAGTCAGCAACGGGTTCTAGTTCGATGTGCAGTGTTGGAAACCCTACCTTTTCATGGGCTCCAAGAAGACTCTCACGCTGTTGGGCCAGCGTGTCCAGCACCGTAATGCCGACCTCTTCCGTCTCTGCGACGATCCGATGTGTGTCTTCCAGTTTCTTAGAGGACCTGCACCGCGACAAACAACAGTTACGCTCAACCATAACGTCAGAATACACAATCAGCACTCTTACTTCGTCAGTCGATCGTTGTTCTTGATCAACCGCTCGTACTGCGACGTCTATCGATTCAAACACCACGTCAATCATTGCCACATAGCACTACCAAGTGCATCACACTCCATGTACCTGGTTAGCCGATGCAGACGTGGTTTTGCCCTCTCGAGCCATGAGTTGCGCTCGCTCCAAGTCCCGAATAAGTCCCTGCAACTCGTCTCGGTACATATTGATCTGCACAATAACCCGTCAACCCTCCACTCCATCAGCAACTGTAATAGTAGCAGAGTCTTCTAGTAATTACTTTGTTCTGCATGGCCTTGCGTAGACTCGGCGGTCTGCCCCGCACTTCCACCGTCATGAGTTTAATCTGACAAAGTCTCATATCGATCAGCCACCGGTCCCCAGCAACGTATCAACTTCTTCAGCTACTCACACAGCGTTGCGCTTCCACGACGCGCGCCTGGGAGATCTGCGACGCGTTCGAGACGGCGGTGGCTGTGTATACAGAGCCAAGATTCGTCCACAGGAGCAAAGCGTCACAACGTCACTTCCTGCCTGCTACAAAGGAGGGGAGACTGCGCACCTCCGCCACGTAGAATGTCGTTGATGCTGTTGTTGATGGCCATCTTGCTGTCCACGAAGTCCGCCTCCAGCGACAGGAACTCGGCCGGGAACTCGGCCATCGCGGCTGCAGTACGGTAGGATCAGACGACAACGTTCTGGGAATGGTGGGGTACACATAGATGTACCCACATTACGTGGTACAATGTACCCATGTCATTAGAGTGACTAATGTCACAAAACACATTAGTGTACAATTGATGATACAGTTTGGCTCACTTGAGTATCCGAGACGTCGAAGCAGTAAGAAGGCGTGATGGAGGTCGAGTCCACCAAGGCCGAGGACCAATTGGTGCGTGCTGCTATTGCTTACTGTATAGACTATCATCTCATGTATGTGCTACTGCCTTGTGTGCTCTACGTGTAGGTCTGGTTCTCGCTCTACCTCGTCATCTACTTGGCCTTCTACTTCTTCACGAGTCCGTTCGTGGGCAATCGGGAGCTGCTCAACTCGTGGACGCCCTACGTTTACGTATCCATGGCGCTCTACGCGTGGCTCTTCTCAGCTGCGGCGTTGCACACGCCCGTACACGCGCTGGGGCTGCTGGACTCGACCATCAAGCAACCGGTGGGCAGTTATCAGATGAAGTTGTGGAGAACTCTTCTGCTCATGGCGGTTGTGTTGTGTGCTGTTGTTTTTGTGAGTAGATCTCGCTGCTGTTCCCCTTCTTCTCGGCCAGTCTCGTGTTTCTCATTGTGCTGGAGCTGCTTATGGTGCTCTTCTTGTCGCGAATCACCACGCGGCTTGGGTTGTCGTGGGTGGTGGCTCACGTTTCGTGAGTGCTAGCGGTGGGTATGTACGTTGCATTCGAGGTTCTGATGTGTTGGGGTGTTTGTTGCTTGTTGCAGCCTGGCGCGGTCGTTTATGAACGTACTGCGCAATAGCGCTGCCATCAGCATCGCCTGTGTCGCGCTGATTGTGCACTGCGATGCGACGTACGACTGCGCCGCATCGCCGGACGAGCCGGCAACGTACAACAGCCACGCATGTGCGCAGATTTTCTCCTTCGTCCAGTCGGAGGATGTCGAGACGCTGGTGCCTGGCAGGTGAGTGAGCTTTGTTTTTTAGTGTTTCGTGGGAGAACTCACCTTATACGTCTGCAGTTATGGCGGTGCTGTTTTGATCTGGTGTATGGGTATGTTCCTGGCTATCACAAATTTCTTTTTGGAGCGAATGAGTGGGATCCGCATGATTGCGTCGTTCGGCTGGTTCTCTAGCCATGCTGAAGAGGACGAAAGTGATGAAGTGGCGGAGGAGGAGAACGGCCATGAACTGCTGCCACCCGAGCAGAACCTCCCCATGGTGCCGTGGTACTCGATGCTCCTGTTTGACACCGTGTTTGAACTGCTCATATCGCTCAAGGTCTTTCTTGGTCGCTTTGACATGCGCACGATGCAGCGGGCACTACATCCAAATGACGAAGACTATTGCTTTGATCACCTTGCGGACAAGGAGGAGGTGTGGCTCGACTTCATGGCTGATTGCGGTGACGGGTTTAATAGCAGCTACCAGATTGCTCGATTGCTTGCTCAGCCGCAGCTTGAAGTCGATTGTGAAGTTGCCGATCATGAATCATCTAGTGATGATAAAACGAGGACCAAAAAGACAAAAACAATTAAGCGCGTGTTTCCGCGTGGCGACGCTCTCGTGATCGGTGGTGACCTTGCCTACCCACACCCCGATAGCAAAACGTACGAGACGCGGCTGTTCCGATGCTTCGAGTATGCAATGAAGCCGCCAGCTTCCTATCACCCATCAGCCATTTCAACTCAGAAGAAGCCTCCAAATGGCTGTTCGTCGCTGCGTGAATACGAAGGTCCCAGTGTGTTCGCGATTCCTGGCAATCATGACTGGTTTGATGGTCTCAACACGTTTACGAGGTATATTTGCCAGCGAGACTGGCTCGGTGGATGGCTTCTGCCGCAGAAAACGAGTTACTTCAGCCTCAAGCTTCCCAATGGCTGGTGGCTGTTTGGTGTGGATCTAGCGCTGGAAAATGATGTAGATACAGACCAATTTGGCTTTTTCGAGCGAGTGGTGCAGACGCAAATGGGGCCCGACGACGCGGTGATTATACTGACGCACGAGCCTCGATGGCTCCTCGATGTGTACGAGAATCGGTCAAATGTCGACACAAAGCTTTCCTACCTTATCCAGCACGTGCTCAAAGGCCGAGTTGCTGTGCGACTCGCAGGAGATGTCCACAATTACACGCGGCATTCCTTGGTGGAGGAGACACACGCGCTGAAGCGTCCAGCCTCTACGCAATTCGATTCATCACGACCAAAAATCTCGACCGCCAATTTACCCAGAAGACACTCGTTTTCGTCACCTGTTCACAAACATTTTCCTCACATGCAGCGACACGAAGATAACACGAACGAGGAGCGAATTACTACGGAGGCGAAACTTCAATCTGAAGGTCCTGCTGAACACGAACATTCTGCAGAGCACCTGATTATATCTGGAGGTGGAGGTGCATTCTTGCATCCCACACACATCCCAAGCCCAGCGTTGGTCTCCAACGGAGGAAATTACGAGCACAAGATGTGTTATCCGCCCGCACACATATCCAGGTACTCTAAAATGCTTGTTGCGCTGCCTTGCTTCAACGTGTTACGTTACTGACACCCGTGTTTTTTTCGCGTTGTACATGTAGACGCTACGCAGTATTGAATGTGTTTGGTTTTCGCCGCCTTAACTGGCGGTTTGATGCGATCGGTGGAGTTGGGGTGCGTTGGATTAGCGCGATCTGCAACTCGGTTTGCCTATACTAATCAGCTTGCTTGTCTGAATGGCGACAGTATTTCGCGCTAGTGTTCTCCATGTTTCCACGTTGCTCCGTGGGGTCGATTTACGCCGCTGCGACGTGGTGGGAGGCGGCTGTCCAGTTCTACCTGGAGCTCGTTCAGTTGCTGAGTGACATGGTGACAACTTCGTACGTGTCGTTGCTGTGCTCCATCGGTATGCTCGTGGGGACGATCTGTTTCGCGGACTGCACGACTCTGGTAAAGCGATGTGCGATGGGTCTGGCCGTGTCGTGCTTTCACTTCGTGGCGGCCTTCACCATCCTGCTCGTCTACGAGTGCCTTCTTGAAGTGGCCTCTGTTCGTGGCTCGCTTGGACATGAGGGCGAGCACTCGCTCTACCTATTCTTCAGCAGCACACTGCCAGACTTTTCGGCTATTCGGAAGTATGATATCTTTGGCCTTGCTTCACTATACGGGGACTTCATGCAGCTCTGCATGACCATCTTCGACGGTAAGCGGCTACACGTAGTTCAGCGTTGGGAGTAGTTGGTGATTCTTATGATCCTGACCTGTGTTCGTGCTATCAACCGCAGTGCCCGAGGTGGTAGCGCTGCATCGCAACAAAATCTGTGCGTCCGGGTTCGAGAGCCTTGGGCGGATGGAGTTGTGGGTGTACTACGCGAGCGTGTTCCCGTACTTCTGGGTGCTCGCCACGCCCGTCGTAAGCTTCGTCTTCGGCACGTACTTGTACTTGTCGCTCAACATCTTCGGGTGCCACTACAACGAAGCCTTCTCGTCGCTGCGTATTGCCAGCTACAAGAACTTCTTACGGCTGCACTTTGACAAGGAAGGACGACTCGAAGTGTTTGCATTTGGAGTGGACAAGATGCCAAGACGGTGGTGTAGAGACCCCAAGTGGAGTGGAGGCATCGGTCCACGAGCCTCGTTGGAACGCAAGCTGCCGTCGTTCAAGTGGACGCGACCGAGCTACTGGAAGCCGCTGGTGACCAAGGTGGACAACATGCTGCGTCTAGACTTCGAGAACCCATGTCTGGACGGCAAATTTAACACGACGGACCGCTCCAACGTGCATCTCATTGACCGCGTGCTGATCCGCAAGTGTGGTGTGGTCTAGTCCACTTCAACGTGGTCGACCACCGAGATGGCTACATTTTCAAATGCAGCAAACATATCACGATAAACCTCGCGTCCGACATACAAACCGTAAGAGGTGTTTTCCATCTCGCCGAGGTTTTTCCCGTAAAACCTCACGCTGTTCGCTTTTCACTTGGCCTCAGTATACTCGTTGGCTGGCAGTCACTCAGCGCCCACCCCGCCCCTTACATCCTTCCACTCAGCGCCCACCCCGCCCCTTACATCCTTCCAGTCATTAGCGAATTGGTGGTCTGCCGTCCATCACAAAATGGTAAAGCGCAAGAAGCATGACAAGGACAAATACTACAACCTGGCTCGCCAGCAGGGCTACCGCGCGCGCTCGGCCTTCAAGCTCATCCAGCTGAACAAGAAGTACGATTTCCTGTCCACGGCCAAGGTCTGCATCGATCTATGCGCCGCTCCCGGTGGGTGGTGCCAAGTGGCGGCCAAGTACATGCCAGCGTCCAGTATCATCCTGGGCATTGACCTGCTGCCCATCCGCCCCATCCGAGGCGTCAAGACGTTCCAGTGCGACATCACGACGGTGCGATGTCGCCAGATCATCAAGCAGGAGATGCAGAGCTGGCAGGCGGACGTGGTGCTATGTGACGGAGCCCCCAACGTCGGTGCAGAGTATTCCAAGGACGCCTACGTGCAGAACGAGCTGGCGCTGGTGGCGCTCAAGCTCGCAGTGGACGTCATGGGACGGGGAGGAACTTTTGTGTCCAAGGTCTTCCGTTCACAGGACTACAACGCCTTGTTGTGGGTGTTCAAGCAATTGTTCAAGAAGGTGAGCGCGACCAAGCCGCTGTCGTCGCGTAACGAGTCGGCCGAGATCTTCGTGGTGTGTGAGCAGTTCCTGGCGCCGCACTCGATTGATCCCAAGCTCTTCGACCCCAAGTACGTCTTCGATCAGGTGGACGCACAGGAGAAGACGATCACGATCTTCCACCCCAAGTTCGGTGACCGCAAACGCCACCGTGAAGGTATGTGGATTTTGTGTTGCTGTATTTTGTATGTTGTGTATCGGCTGCATTCTCTAGAGTCTCTAGTGGCCTGTCCCCATTGGTCACTAGCGCTACTTGTAGCCTAGAGCGATATCAAGCGTTTCCAGTGCCTGCACAGGCTGCCAACCTTCTTTCGGGAGGGGAAAGTTGCTCTTTGCTTGCAGTTTGGGGCGATGATCTATGACATCCCATTTTTGCATGACTTGTATACTAGAAGACGGAAGTGGAAAGATATTAACCATTGTGTGATTGTTTCAGGTTATGACGAGGCACTTGGTATGACGTTGACGAACGAGTGCAGTGTGTCGCAGTTCATCGACGACCACGACCCGATTAGACTCTTGACCGACACGACCAGCATCAAGTTCCTTCCGGAGGACGATGTGTACCGCGACCACAAGTACACGACGAACGAGATCGTGACGTGCCTCAGCGATCTTAAGGTATGTTGTTTTGCAATTACGAACGAAATGATTGTCAACTGGCGAGAAGGAGATGAAGATTTCAAAGCTGAATATTGTCTGAGCCCCATTGTTGTTCCGGCGCCCGATTAAGTTCGGGAAAACCCACCGGAAGCCAGTGTGTGGCGTTGCTGTCAACTGCCCTTGTGCAGTCTGATCCTTCTCCATAGTCGACACCAACTTTGATGTTGAAAGTGTGTACACAATTTGACCAACCGACTAAACATTTTTTGTGTGTGAATACCAGGTGCTTGGCAAGGCTGACTTCAAGAACTTGCTGAAATGGCGGACACGTATGCAAAAGTACAAGGAGGAGCTTCTGAAGGCTGAAAACCCGGAAGAAGACGAAGAGAAGGAGAAGTCATCGGAGAAGGAACCTGAACGTGACCTGACGGAGAAGGAGAAAGACGCATTGGTGCGTGAGGAGCTGTCGCAGCTTCGCGCCAGTGTTCAAGCCAAGAAGAAGCGCGAAAAGAAGAAGGTACGCTTGTGTGAAAATCTGTGTGTATATTGTATGTTTACTGCATGTGGGCGCATCCCAGTAGTCCTTGTCATATCTGCTCGTTTGACATGTTGCGGACTAACCCTCCCGACTCCCGTTAAGCGCCCATATGATCACCGGTCCCCTATCCTATCTTCGCTGCTCCGTGCGAATGACGGTCGATTTGGGCTGGACATCATTACTCTGTATGATTGTATATTTATTTGGCGGGAATCCAAAGCCCCTTCCAATTCCATTTGGTCGGATTGGTCCTTGAACAGACCGGCTATTGAAGCCGCCTACACAAACTTGCAGCCTTCAGCTGTTAAGGCTTTCCGTACCATAAAGCTCTTAACCGTTCTTGTGTTCAGACATCTCCACGAGCTTTGCATGTTTGCATGTTAGAAAAATATTTGAAGTCGATCAAATTGCTAACGATTTCTTGATTTGTATTACAGGAGCGTGAACGCAAGCAGAAGCTTCGAATCCGTGCTGCTCTTGGTATGAACGCAGAAGGCATCGATGTCACTGAAGCTGAGTCAGCTTTCAGCTTGAAGGAGTTGAAGTTGTCAAAGAGCAAGGTCGATGAGCTGGAAAACGTTGGTGCTGAGTCGTCTTCGGATGAAGAGTTGCAGTTTGAAACCGAAGACGAAGATGCCGGCCTTGAGGACAGCGACGCCGAGTACGACGAGCTTCTTGAAGCTTCAATGGAGAAGGCGTACGAGCAGTTCTTGACTCGTCGTGGTGATGACGTGAAGACCCGGAAAGCTGTCAAGCGGACCAAGGTTGCCAAACGTGCTTTGGCTGGTGAGGCGCTTGTTCAGGACAGCGAGATGTTCGACGGTGACATGATGAAGTACCAGAAGATGATCAATCCCGACGAGGTATGTGGTGTCTGCATATCTGCTTTGCAAGTGTGGCTCCCCCATCCGTGTTATCTGTTCTGGGTCGTTCAGTACCTTCGCTCAGTTGTCAAACATGGGGGAAAGCAACATGGATTGCCATCATGTCTGACTTCGTCTCTAGATTCTTCGGAATTCTACGGAGACGCGGTCCTTTGTGCATCCGAAAGCCCGCATTGCATTCTGCTTGTATACCCGTTATACCGTTGCTGACCCTACTGCTTGTGTTTACAGAGCTCCGATGACAGCGATGACGAAGGGGATGACATGAACGTTTCCCTGAAAGTACCCGAGAAGTCAAGTGCTGCCATGTCGCGCTGGTTTTCAGATAACAAGTTGTTTGATGGCATTGACGACAAGGAAGACCTCACCTTGCCTCAGATGCCAAAGACCGACAAGGAGATTCGTCACGCTAAGCGCAAGGCTGCGATGGAGCGCAAGGAACGTCGCGCCAAGAAGAAACTCAAGAAGGAAGAGAAGGAGTACGAGCTCGAGTTTGGAACTGGGTTTGACGTTGCTGCACCTGCCGATTCCGATGACGAGGCTGCGATGGCTGCTGAAGCTGCAGAAGACAGTGACGATGAAATAACTGCGGAGAAGAAGGCGTTGATCCGTTCTGGAATGGGAGCCGCACTCAAGGGTGACCAAACGTCTTCGGACAAGTACGAGGTTGTCGCTGCTGGAGAAGAGCCTGACGAGGACGCGTTGCCTGTGATGGACGACCGCAAGTACGACTCTGATCATGAAGAGTACGACGCGGAGGACCGCTCCAAGACTCTTGCTCTTGCGAGTATGATGGTTCAAAAGTCCAAGGCGAAGGATCTCATTGATGCTAGCTACAACCGTTATGCGTGGAACGACTCGGAGGCTCTGCCGGATTGGTTTGCCGACGATGAGGAGAAGCACTACCGCCCACAGATTCCGATCCCGAAGAACGTGTTGGCGCAGATGAAGGAGCGCTTCATGGAGATGGCTACGAAGCCAGTCAAGAAGGTGGCTGAAGCCCGTGGTCGCAAACACCGCATGCAGATGAAGAAGCTGAAGGCTGCGAAGAAGCAGGCGACCGACATCGCCAACCTGCCCGACATGTCGACCCGCGAGAAGCTTAAGGCAATTGACCGTGCGATGAAGGGCGCGCGTCTCAAAAAGGATAGCAAGGTGTACGTCGTGTCAACGCGTGGTGGCACCAAGACTGCTGGTGGCAAGAAGGCCGGCAAGGGCAAGGTGAAACTCGTGGACCCTCGTATGAAGAGCGACAAGCGCAACGCCGACATGCGTGCGAAGCGTGGCAAGAAGCGCAAAAGATAAGTGATCTGAGCCCGAACTTGCCGCGTCGTCTCGCCAGTTTTGCTGTGTACATGCACAGACGCCCATTAACTTATCGACGTCAGAATAAAGCACAACATTATGTATCATGAACTGCTTTGTCTTTTGTTGCTTTGCTACGGCGCTCGTTGGTCTCTCCATTCCCACGTTTCGTGCTTTTGAGACCCAGCACTGTGTATGTCAGCCGAAAACCCTCGACGATCCCTCGCTTCATGATGCAGGAAGTAGTATGGAACTTGAGTCTTCTGCTGCTGCTGGGCCCGCACACCTTTCTGCTGGTTGGCTTGCTTCGTCTTGTACTGCTGGAATACGAGCTCGCTGATCTTGTTAAAGCTGCACACTGGACATGGGGTCTCACTAGCACCACGCTTGAATTCGCGCGTGAAAGCCAACTTCGTCGCAAATAATGGCATCGGTAGCGCGTTCATGCGCTTCTCAAACTCTGGCACCACCTCTTCTTCGAACACGCGCTTTGGGAATAGGTGGCCGCATGTAAATGCCTTCACGTGAGTCTCCAGTGGGTCCGTCTTTCCGAGTGCTTGCGCCGAATGAGGAGCAATGGAAATCGCTCCGTGCGACAGATCGTTCTCAACAACGTTGCTTTTCACGAGTTCCAGCAGCTTGAGCGTTGGAGACTGTGGGCTGAGCGCCTCAGGGCTCTCCTGGTCCTTCTCCAAGAAAGAGACGCACACTCGGAAGAGGAATTGTCCTGAGAACGGTAGTTGCTGGCACTTGAGTACCCATTCTCTGTCACGGTCATCGAATCCATGATTGCCTCCATTTGTCTGAGAAATCGCTGATCCAACCGAATCGGCACCGAGAATTGAGTCCACGACCTCGGAAAAGAATATCTGAGCTAACAAGGATGCAACGTGCTTGAACACATTTGAGTCAATCAGAAAGACCTCCAGGACGGTGCGCTTCAGACCATAGTCGAACCACTTGACCAGTATACGAGCTAGGATACCCGCGCGAACTTGCCCTGAGATGACTTTGGAGCTATGGCTTTGAACAACGAGCGAGTTGAGCAACTCCAGTAGCTCCTCACGCATTTGCTCTTGGAAGTCGGATTCTTCGGATACTGCACTGCCTATCGAATCGTCCGAGTGCTGACGACGACGAGAGACTGTGTCGTCTGAAGATGCTGCTGTTTCCACAGAGGCTTGCGAGTTTTGAGCGTTGTGCGAGTGAAGTCGACACTCCAGAGCTTCCACCAACTCGCCATGGACTTCATAAATACAGGCTGCTGCAGTCCAGTTTTCGTAATCCACACACCGTGACACCATGATGGGAGGACGGTACTGCGTTGCCAACTCCCTCATGAGTGCCTCCAACTTTGCTTGCGAGTATTCGTCGTCAATTGGACAAGGAGCAGCGCGATTGAGGCGGAGGAGAAAGGTGAGGAATAGTTCGACCCGCTCTTCTGAAGTCGCCTTCATGAATTCCGATGTTGAAACATCAGGATTCACACCCGCCTTGGCCGAGGAACACTCATCTGCTACAGCTGATACTGCAAGTACATCGCTTTCTGGTAGCGTAGGATCGATTTTGGCAGCAAGTTGATGACACAGTGCTGGCGAAATCCCTGCTAAGTTCCGCACAAGCCAATCTCGATGCTGAAGAATTGCTGGCGGGTATGCCTGCAAAACTTCAGCCTGAACTTCGATCGGGAAGGATCGCAAAATCAAGCGACTGGGCGGAGACATCAGCGCAGATGCGTGGCCCGACTCAAGCAGCGATCTCAATATGTTTTCTGATACCGAGGACGCTAGACCTTCGTGCACAATCTTTTCAAGAACTTGAGGCACTTCGTCTCTTTTGGTTGCTACGAGGATGGCCTTGTCCACATGTTGTTGTGCAAGACACAAATCGATGATATCGGTGGTCATGTAGTCGCGATTGGTTTCCAAAAACTCTACGAGCCATGCCTCTCGCTCTTCATCTTTCTTCTCTTGCCCGGAAGAGACTTGCGCTGCCTCATTATCCAGAGATGTATCTTTTTGGAGTTGCTGCTGCAGTACGAGGTCGACCAACAAAAGAGCAACACGCCTTCTCTCCATTCCATCGTACACCGAATCTCGTACAGGTTTGGACAGCACGTGCTGAGCATAGTCAATAGCACTCTGCACACCTCCCATTGCAGTCAGTTGCTCCACTGCACTGGACGGTATAACTCGCGAAACTTCGAACAGATCGCGTACCCATTGCACAAGTTGGGTGTCTGCTGCTACACCACTGTCCATTACACCAGTGTACAAAGTATTCGCCACTACCTGGCACAACGATGCCATGTCAATACCAAGAGCATAACCAATGGACAAGGCGTCGCGAAGTGCAATGGTGCGACCACACAGCGCCTTGAACAGTGCCAAGCGGGACCATTGTGGACGGCACTCATACACGTGGTGCTTTGTCTGAAGGATGTAGATAATCTCCGCTTCACCTGTTTGCGAACCACCCACATTACCACTGCCACGGCCCGAATTTCCACGACTTCGCGAAGTGCTTTGCACTACACGCTCAATCTTCTCATTGCCATGCAGCGAGAGGTAGTGCACGATGTGCGCCTTGACAACGTCTTCGTCCATCCCTTGGTTCGATGGAAGCGACACCCACGTTGAAAGCGTCTCGTTAGACTTCGCTGTGCGTCCCTGAAGCAGCATTAGGTCCGTTGAGCAGTACGTCAAGTCCACATCAACAACTTCGTCTTTCTCCTTTCCAGAATCAGAACTGCTTGCATCTTCCGACCCCTGCTCGTTACTTGTTCCGCTGCTCTCACTTTCAGCTTGGTCTTCGCTGTCCGCGAAAGACGAAGGAAGGAGGTCAGGAACTTCATACTCGCCCTTGAGCCTCCAATGAAAGTTAGAATACAGATTGGCTTTGCGCTTCGTGCAATCGTACAGCGCCAGCGAAGACTCGGAGCTCAACACACCGTTGATAGGATACAGACACACTTGCGGTGAGTTCTTCTTAATTCGCTGCGGACTGAAGTCCATATCCTCCAGGAAGTGCTGAGGAAACGTCTTGACAACATACTTCGGTGCCTTGGAAAAACTGAAAGGACTCGAAGAACCACCTCCAGTATTCATTGTCGTAAAATTCGTCTCACTTGAAGACGACGATCCGCCCGTCGTCGTCACAATCTTAAGCGAAGAAGCAACATTCGTCGGCTCCTTCTCGTCTTGCTTTGCTTTTCCTTTCCGTGGCGAAACCTTCGCTCTTAACTGGAACTTCTTCTCCAGTACGACACGATAATATCTGACTCCCGTCCCGCCGGCCTGCTTCTCCTTCTCGTCAATCTCGTCCGTCTTGGTCTTGACCAGCATGGACGTCCTCCTCTCCTTCCTGAAATTCTCCTGCAGCAAGTCAATGCTCACAATGGTCCCTGCGTCCACGAGTTCACATCGACACTCCTCGGCGTTCTCCTCCACATTGACGATCGAGATGAGGCTCTCGGTGCCGCCCACAAGGCAATAGTTCTTGCCATTGAGCGAGCGCCACCAGCGGACGCACGTGATGCGGCCAATCCCGGGCGCGAACTCGAGCGTGCTCATCTGCTCGTCGTCGCCCGCCACCTGCGAGTGGTACCGAGCGCCATTGAGGCCTCCGTACTCGTTGGTGGCTCTCAGATACGACGCCATCTGCGTCGTCATGGCCGCTTGATGGACGTTCAGCAGCTCCCGATGGTGCGACGTGGGCTGGTACGACGCGTCCAGCATGGCGCGTCTCTGCTTGGCCACCAAAGTGAGTACCGGCACGAGGTGCAGGCGGTTCTTGCGCTGCGACAGGGCAGCGATCCAGTCTCCTTCGGGGCTGAACTCGAGTGCCGAGAGCCGCTCTGCCTTGCCTGCTTGCTGTTGCTTGGGCGTGGAGCACACGGGGAAGCGCCAGAAGCGCGTGCGCTGGTCCTCCTCAATGGTTCGAACCAATAGGAAGTTGGTCTTGGCGTCTGCGGGGCCCGTGGAGGCGGAGGAGGACGCATCGCCACCTTTTCTTGGGGTTGCAACTGTCTTGGGGAACTCTTCACACACAGCCAACGCCAGCAGCTGCTTCTTCTCCAGCGTATGCACCGCCATACTCGCGATCTTGAGTGCCGGAACAGACCCATTGGCATCCCCCGGACCCGTCGGAAAGCCGAAGATGCGGCGGATCTGAAACAGGTTGCTGCCGTCCTGCTGCCCCATTTTCCAATACGAGAATGGATACGTTTGAAGGTACCCCGCTTTAGTGCCATATGTGCAATCAAACCAGTACCATGATATCGGTACACTGACGTCACCCACCAACACTCTCGCTGCGCCAGTCGCTTCAGGGTTGTCATTGTCGAATTTGCCTCGTGAGAGAGAGATGAGTGCGCAAGCTTCGGACGCGGCAGTGCCGCAGGTGGCGCAGGACGCCGTTTTGGTGCACTCCGAAGACCTGGAGGGCAAGAGCGCGCACGTGCGCGGCTACGACTTCAACGAGGGCGTAAACTACGAGAAACTCATGGCGTCCTACGTGCACATGGGCTACCAAGGCACGAATCTGGGCGAAGCCATCGAGGAGATCAAGCGCATGCGCAAGTGGCGCCTCAGCGACGACCCCATCTCCTCGGACGAGCACGACGAGGAACGCAAGGACCCGGTGTTCCGAGCCACAGTCAAGACCAAGATCTTCCTGGGCTACACGTCCAACTTGATCTCGAGCGGCCTGCGCGAGTCGCTGCGGTTCATGGCGCAGCACAAGATGGTGGACGTCATTGTGTCGTCCGCGGGCGGCATCGAGGAGGACTTTATCAAGTGTCTGGCCCCCACGTACATTGGGGACTTTGCGCTCAAGGGCGAGAACCTCCGCCGTCGCGGGCTCAACCGCATTGGCAACTTGCTCGTGCCCAACGACAACTACTGCAAGTTCGAGGACTGGATGGACCCGATTCTGGACGCCATGCTCGAGGAGCAGAAGACGCAGGGAACGGTCTGGTCCCCGTCCACCATGATCCACCGCCTGGGCAAGGAGATCAACAACGAGGACTCGGTCTACTACTGGGCCTACAAGAACAACATCCCCGTCTTCTGCCCCTCGCTCACGGACGGATCCATTGGCGACATGATCTACTTCCACTCGTACCGCAACGGAGGCCTCGTGCTGGACATCGCTAGCGACATCCGCCGCATGAACGACCACACGATCCGCGCGCCGGGCAAGACGGGCGTCATCATTCTCGGCGGTGGCATGGTCAAGCACCACATCTTGAACGCCAACCTCATGCGCAACGGTGCCGACTACGCCGTGTTCGTGAACACGGGCCAGGAGTTCGATGGTAGTGATGCCGGTGCCCGTCCCGACGAGGCTGTCTCGTGGGGTAAGCTGCGTCTGGATTCGAAGCCCGTCAAGCTGTACGCCGACGCAACTGTGGTCTTCCCGCTTATCATGGCCGAGACGTTCGCCAAGGACTTCCACGCCGAGAAGAAGAACGAGGAGGAAGCCTCCAAAAGCTCGTAAGTAAACATTAAACTGAGGGAAGCGAGCTGAGCTGAGCGGAGCTGCTGACCTGATAGTGAAGGGCACGTCGCGCACCACCACATTGTACTCTTTATCTACCAGAACAACTTCGGATAGAGTCCTTGTATTTCCATACAGATTTTCTGAACGAACTACTTACGTCTTGAGCAGTGGCTGGGCATTGACGGTGTGCGTTTTCGTGTCGACAACAGGTTCACGAGAAGCAGCAGGGATGGACCCAGAGACAGCGTTGGGAAACACTGCTTTTCGAGGCACACATAGCAGCTCCTGTTCCAGATCGCCGTAGAAGAGTTCCTGGAGGACGTTGAAGACCGTGTTCTCCATTACTCCTGCGACGATGGCTTGACAATCGTCATTTTGCCGTGCTTTGTGGTACAGAGCCTCTGGAGGCTGAATAGCTTTTGCTCCGTCTGAAGTCTCAGCGTGTTCAATAGCGCGATCCGAACGCGGAAGCGGCTGAAGCTGTTGATGGAATACTTCTTGAATGGCGCTGGATGTCAATACGTCGATAACGAGTGTCTCCATGACATCGTATAAAACATCACGACATTTTGCTGCCGCGGATTCGTCATCCATGACTGAGCCGCGTGATCCAGTACCAGGTTTACTTGCCGACAATTTGCCACTGCCAATGCGGCTTTTGCTTGTGAGCTGTGTCGTCTGCGAAGTAATTCCTCGTCCTGTCCTGGTTGGTATGTTGGTATCTCTGGAGCTCTGAAGCGAAGGAGTTTTCACGTCTCGGATAGTTGGTGCTGGTACTGGAAGTACGCGAGGAATCTGCATCGTAGACTGCAGCGGTAACCTTTTCAGCTCATCACGCGGATAAATTCGCTCCATCACTTCCACCGGTAGCACATGAGCACAAATCCGCACGAACAGAGGCGTCGTGGCCTGCTCTTCGAATGTGTCAAGGTGACGACTGTCACTACTTGACATCGCTCCACTTCTTTCTGGTGACCCCCTTCGAGTTTGATTGCGATAACGCTTTACGTGACGTGCTGTGACTGCTCCGCTGAGCCATTGGCGAAGGCGACTGCGTCTCAGGGGTGTCGTTACTACTGAGTGCTGCAAATTTCGACTCGGAGCTGCTACGTTTGTCAGCTACTGCCTCCTGCGTTGCAATCGAGCGGTTGATGACTGAGGTTCGAGTCTTACTTGAAGATTTTCCACTCGATAGCGCCTTGAATCGTGTCGGACTCATCGTAGTTGCGTTGTTACTTTTGGTGTCCTTGTCGTTATCGCTGAAGGTTATCGAGCACGGAATGTCGTGATTGACAACAATTGCATCACCTCCCGTGCGAACAGTAACGCGAATGAGCGCATTCTCTCCTGGATAAAGCTCACCACGTTTAGGCGAGAAACCAATTGTTCCATTAGCGACAAGAGGATGCATAGTATCCCATTCGAAGACAAAACTGCGTGAAGCTTTGTCGGAGCTCCTTGGCGATGAAGCTTTGCTCTCATTTTGGAGGACGAGCAAATAGTTTGTTTCCGAGTGCATTGTCACGTGTCCAAAGTCAATTACGTCCGAAACAAAACATGGTGGAAGATCTGGGATACTCAACGCTTGTTTTTTCGGTGGTGCCGTTGACGCCCATAGCTCATCCTTCATTTGTTGCAGTGTCCATTGCTTCGGGTGATAACCAGTAGCCACAATAGTGATCTCTACCATCTCCTTGTACCCTTTGCCCATGAGACCATGCGCTTTCAGCAGCAGCGGGACTTCGATAGTACCAACTTTAATTGGATTGAACTCAATGTCGAGAAAGATTGAGCTCTTCGCTGGGATAATCTCCGAGTTGTTGGCACACCTAAGCACTCGATATCCATAGTTTGCAGCATTTACTTGCTTGAACGAGACACTGCCGACTTCCAATCGCAACGCACTGTCACCCCGATTAAATACTTCAACTTGCTGCACCGGTGGTCTGCCCGCGCGTAAATGGGCTGAGTAGTCATTTTGTTCATCACGATTTTCTTCACTTGATGTTGCTCGACGTGCCAAAGCTGGAGGGGGCAGAAGATTTTGTCGAAACTCACCAATTGAAACCGGGGAGAGATGAAACACTTGAGTCGGTAGGAAAAGCTTGGGGTCTTTGTGGGTAAGTGTTCTACCTTGCAACTCCAACATCACCTTTTTGCCTTTGTCGACTTCCAAGTACAACAGAAGGTCATGTTCGCCATCATAAGCTTCCGATGTGTACGAGTATGACAGGGTCAGGAGAATACTTTGTCGTGGTAGCAACGTCGCTCGACGAGGCGAGATTCCGAACACTTTGCTGTCGATAATGGCGTTCAAACGTACTTCTTCAGCTGATGGCGCGCCAGTTTCGGCCCAATGTTCGATCTCGACATTCCCTTCTTTCGGATAGCGTAGATGGTATTGTACAACAAGACTTCCAGGATTGCGTAGTTTTAGGAACACTCTCTCTGTACGGCTGCCAAGGGGAGCTGGGGAAAACGGTATTGTAAAACGTTTGAGAGAGAAATCATCGTCGGCGCCATCCGATTCAGGAGAGCTTGAATCCTTATACCCCCCACTAGCTGACGAACGTCGCCCCAACAGCTTCTCCTCTTTGGTTAGAGGAGCTGCAAGATATTCGTTAATATCATTGCACTGGAATTGATGCCACGCAAGCTGTGTTGTCACTCCAGGCACCCGCAAGTCCTCAATTTGTATGGTCGGAAATGAAGCTTCAGCCTGAATAATGCAAGTAGCTTGTTTAAAATCATGGAACCCCCACGTATCGTAAGGAGATGTCTTTGTCTGATCACCGATCGCGCATGAAACCTCAAATGTGAAAATCCCTGCTGAAGTCGGAAGAAATGTGGCTGTGATTTTTTCCGTGACTGCGCCGGAATGCATCCTTGGGCTTGTGAGAATACCAAGTTTCCAGCTGGAGTAGGCTCGTCATCGTCGCCTTCGTTATTGCTGGCGTCATTTTCCACTCTGTGTCGACCTTTTCGGGTCTTAGATACCATTGACTGCTGCAGCGAGTACATTAGGTCACAATCAGCAGTGTTCTCGATAAAAAATGCCTGCTTGGAGCTGGAGTTGACGAGGATCGTCTCGAACTTTAAAATTTCCGGTTGGAAAAGAATTGCACCAGTGGTGCCTTTAGTTTGTACTCGAACAGTGAGTTCCTGCAGAACTGGAATCTTGGACTTTAAACTTTTTCGCTGCTCCAAAGGGATACTGATCGATTTCACTGCCACAAGAAAGCGACTGGCGTACTCTCGAATCTCGTTCGGAGTAAATGAACACTCGATTAAAGCCGTCTCCCTGCCGTTGAGTCGACCAAGTTTGGGCTTGACTCGAAAAACATTTTGATACTTTGCAGGAAGCTCCCACCGATATACCAAAGGTACTCGTGAAGTGTTTATCAGCTCAATCTGCCTCAGTGACTCGAGACCAACAGCAGTAGGTTTCACATATACTTTGGCTTCGGAAGGTAGAAGTTGACCAGCATCAATATCCTGGAAACTCAGTTGCGGTAGAGCGCAAATGGCCGTGAGTTCTAAGACCTCAGGCTTCACGCGAGCATTGTTCACGATACACTGCAACAAATGCGAGTACTTTCGCACGTTACGCGGTGTGAATCGAATTGCCACCAAGTGGAAAGACTTTGCTTCGATGTAGCCGCACGTTGGTTTACACGAAAACACTTCAGCTGGGTCTTCGACAAATGCGAAGAGAGCAGGAGTATCGCTGGCGTTCTCTATCATGATTGTTTGAAAGACACTGTCACCGAGGTAGCAAGGAGGAAACTGCACCTTATTCTTCATCAGACGAAAGTTAATCTTCGGAAGGAACTGCTCCGTAGGGGAGGCAAAAGTGTTGCCACACGTCTTGGCCACCATGCACCATGGCGGTGTGAATGTGTCCACGTTCACGAGTCGGAACGTGCGATTGGACTTGAATGACGCAAACGCTTCTAGCTCAGCAAAATAGTAGCTGTTGACCAGGGAAGGTTGAAATGCTACCCGGAATTCTGCTGTAGCACCTGCTGCGATATCGGCTGTTGGGGGAAATACTTGGAACACGGACTGGTCGACATTCGTCTCAGAGGGCCCAGGAGCGACTGATACTCGCCATGAACAAGTCACCTTGCTATGAGTATTGTTGGTTACAAGTAAAAGTTTTTTGGATGGAAATTGTACGATACCGCAGCTTCCAAAATCGAGGAGTGAACTGAGAACAACGACAGGGTTTGACTTGTCCTCAATGCTGATGAAGTATTCACTGCAGATCTCGATCTCGGCAAGGGAAGCTTCTCCACTTCTCGTAAGGATTCGACTGGGCGAGGGGAGTTGAGATGAAGACGAGTCAATGTCACTGACATCCTTTGCATCTTCATCCTTCGTAAGTTGTAATGCACCTTTAAGAAATAGTGCGTCGCCATTCTCTTCGTGATACGTCTCCAGTTGATCCGGTGAAAGACACCCCAGCCCAGCTGCAGCGCGAAGACGATATGCGTCAACGTGAGCCTGTTGGAATGGCGACGGACGCGTTTTGTCATCATACCCCGTACCGAGTACGTCCACGTATCGCGTGCTTTGGTTGTGTACCAACAAGAAAAATCGACGATAGAAATTGCCAGAGTGAGGTGGCGAGAACGAAATGGTGACATTTAAGTCCAAGAACGGTGGTATCTTCCCCGTGATCCGGTCAAAGCAGAACACACCCTGCGCTTGAGCATCAAAATGAAAGAGAATCTCCATAGGGGATTCATTTCGTAGCGTAATGACCCGTGAGACCTCTTTTCCACCCACGGGTACGTCGTGAAAGTTCACCGACCGAGTAAGCACAAAATTTGACTCCAGGTTCTTTCTCCAAATGCTAAGCATGGGACCAATGGCTCGCCCTTTGCACGTGATACGCACTCGGTTGCCGCCGGGCGTCAATATGTCAAAATGATCGCACGTAAATGTGCCGGCACTCAGTGGAGTGTAACGCACCTTGATAGTCGCAGTAGATTCCGCTTCGACTACTCCATTCAAAGGCGAGAAAAAGAAGCGCGGATCATGGTCACTCTCGACATTTTCAATTGTAAAGCTGGCGCGTACCAGTGAGCGATTACGCAAGATAAACTCTTTTTCCGTTGGGGCACGGCTCGTGTTCGGTGCGCCGACCAGCACCTCGCCAAAATTCAGCTCCGTCTCAGAGACTGACAGGTGCGTAAATTTACTGACACCACTGATCTTCATCGTCTCCACGAGCGCATGCGCAGATGCAAACGATTCCTTTGTGTCTGGCTGTAACAACCACAACAAAACGTCCGTCAAAAGGCGTCCAGACTTATTACCCCTTCAAAACTTCTTCTTACCTTGACATTGCACGCCGTCGTCGTAACGTACACCGATGCACTGGTCGGGCAAAAGCTCGCAGTGAGCTCCATACTGCTACTAGCCTTCACTCGCCCAGACTCTGGTCGCACTGCAAAGGGGTTGCCATGCTCGCCCGCAGCTGGCACTGTCCACTCAAAAAATGCGTCAATCTGCCCGCAATTGCGCAGCGTGAAGCTCTGCAGCGTCGTCTCCTTGGTCGGACAGAAGCCAAAGTCCACGCCGTGCGGAATCTCCACCTTCAAGGCCGCGATTCGAGCCACGACGGGCACTCGGAAGCGGCCGGAGACGGCAGCCACGCCGCCCTCGATCACGTGCACGCGGAAGCCCACGAAGTCGTCGTACTCCTCGAGTTTCACGGGTCGAAACGCCACGTCCAGCGTCGTGAGCATCCCCGGGCTGAGCGTCATGAGCGTGGGGAAGTTCATGCTGAAGTACTTGGTGCGGGGCAGCTCGTACTTGAACTTGATGGTGCGCTGCGACACGTTGCGCACCGTGAGTTGGCGCGCGTGCTCGCCGCCGGGCGCCCACGATCCGGCCTCGAAGCGGATGGCGTCGCCGCAGTCCAGGCCATAGCGGCGGCGCTGCTCCACGCGGTCCAGTACGGGTCTCGCTTCGGTCGGCTCCATTTGGTGTGTGAACTTGAGCTGCGACCGTTCAAGATCCGAGAGCGAGGATTGGTCGAAATGAGAGAGATGGATACACTTGGAGCTGATTGGCGGAGGATGTTGAAGTGCGCATTGGACTGTGGCAGTAGCTGTTGCGTGATACTGAAGTTGGAAGATGGGGCTGCCACCACAGACTGAGACGCTTGGTGCATCGTGGCGCCGATGCTTTGGTGGTCGTCGACCATCAACAGATCAGGAAGCAGCACCGTCTGGGGGTGATGAACTCGCCGACTTGGCAGCAGAGGCACCATTGGAGACTCGAATCGCAGCATTGCGCGCCCACACTGACTTTGCGGCAACGACAGGACGAACTGGAGAAGATACTTCCGCTTCCCAGCGAGGATCGGTCTTTTGAGCCGGACTTCCCGCTGCACATGTCTCGAAGCCGAGTGGAAACTGCAATTGGCGGGAACTGCCGCCAAGACTGAGTTCAACAACTCAGTCTTTTGTGAGAGAGAGCTGCAACGCAGAAGATGGCGAAGCGATGATAACCGCAGCGCAATGAGTTTTCCGATGTCTTTCGGCGCGCGGCACTCGATTTCAATCTCGCTTTTCAGCAGCAGCACCGCCAAATCTTGTAGGAAAGAGGCACTGCGTGGTGCTGCTGCAAGCTCATCACGAAGGCAACTGAAGTTGAGGTGCGACTCCTCAGCCTCTCATTGGTCGAAAATAGCCTCAATTCCAGCAAATCAGACCGTGGGACGATTGCGCCACGTCGATATTCACTTGACTTCAGTATGCTTCATCCCACGGCTCACGTGTCGACGAAAAAACTGCCGTCTTCTTCCGCCCTTGAGTGTCGGCCTCCACAGCGCGTCTTGCCCAAGTCCATTGTAGCGTGGCGAGAAGCTGTCTGAAGCTAATGCTTCAGACAGCCAGTGCGTCGCGGCGGGCAGGCATGGTCCGCCCTTTTCTTCCAATCCGAATGGATTCTGGTCTTCGTGCCCTCGTTTCTGCGACGTGAGCACCAGCTGGACGGCGTGGACCACACACAGTGTCCAGTCGGCCTCTCCCTCATCATCCCACGCTGTGTCATGTCCGCCCGTCTGCACGTCCGTCTCGAGTCCACTCTCCATACAAATCCCAATACACCCAGAACCGTCCACCGACATACTCCCACCCAACTGCATACCAAGCTCCACGACAGGATTTCGCGCTTTATACAGTCCAGACGGTAGCAGCGTCGCTGGGTAAACCACGCACAAAGCATCGGCAGCCGTAATCGCCAGTAGGACAGGCTTCCGCCGACAACCACACCACCACCGCCGCTTGCTGAGCGCTCGCCCGTCGTTTAGTTAGGAAGCAGCAGCAGCGGCAGCAGCATGAGCGGTGTTGCCGGGCGGCGCGACCAGCGCGCGAGCAGCGAGACGGAGATCGAGTGCGACGAGCTGCAGCCGAGCGCCGAGGAGGAGGAGGAGGAGGCGGGCGGCGGCTGGCGGCGGCTGCTCAAGCTCCCGCCGCGACCGGCGCTGGCCCCCGTGGCTCCCCACGTTCGCGCTGCACGACCTGGCGCAGAAGAAGGCGGAGGGCGACGAGCAGCACGCGCCCTCGACGCTCGCGGGCCACGTCATGTGGAAGCTGGCGGTGCGCATGTCGTCCCACCACGAGAGCCGCCTGCTGCAGCACATTTCCCGCTCCATTTTCATCCGCGGAGCACACAAGGTGCGGAACTGGATGGAGTACAAGGCCGTTATGTTTACGGTGACTGATGGATGGACCATTCATTGACCATTGTTTTGATTGCAGCACGGAGAGAGGAAGCCCAGTTTCCTGCTCGAGAGCGACCCGGACGCGAGGGCTTCCGACACCCAGACGAAGCCCAAGAAGACGGTGAGGAGCGCCATCCCTGGACTTCGGAGGATAGAGGACGGCGCGAGCTACCAGAGGAGTGCACAACCCATGGACCCGGACGCTGCAGCGTGCCCCGAGACAGGTCGACCGGCGTCTGCCGCCGCTGCGGCCGGTGCAGCCTCAGGTTCATCAGCTACAGGTGCAGGCATTCTGCCGCCGATGCCGCCGCTCGTGTTTTCGCCCACGAGAGGACGAACGCAGAAACGAGCGCGCAGCATGACGCTCGAACAGTACTCCAAGTGGAAATACCCAGGCCTGCGCCCGGGTTTGTCTGTGAGAGTGGTGAGGTGCGAAACGGTGAGCTCCATGCCTGCTGTGACGGAGTACGTGTTGCACGTTGTGGACCTGCACACCCGCGTGTTCTGGATCACTAAGAAGCGCTTCAGCGATTTTTACTTTCTCCGACGAAAAATCCGAGGAATGATCCGACGCGCGCCGGAAGCTGACGACGAGAGGGATTATTTACGTTTTTTGCTGGATCTGCCATTTCCTCGCCGACGATTTCGACCAGCAAGCGCCGCGTCGATTAGCCGCGGTATGGTGGAAATTGAGGTATTTTTGAGGAACTTGGCTTCGTTAGAGCCGCAGTCGAGGTTGCAGCGCAGCATTTTGATGGAGCTGCAGCTCGAGATGTGCTCAGCCGAGTTTGTGACATCCTTGGAGAAGATTGATACGACAGGGGAGCCGATTGAGCCCAAGTGGTTGACGTACGATCTGTTTCGCCGTCTTAACTGCGAAGGTGCTGTGGAGGGCAGCACATGCTACCAATTTCTCCATGCGTTCCGCAATCGTGTGGCTACCATTGAGTCCGCATTGTGCCCTGATTGCAACAAGTTTGAAGGAACAGCCCTCGCAGCAGCGGCTGTCAAGGACCTGCGCACCACGGTGACGAGCATCGAAAAGTACATTTCGGAAAACCTGGATCCACAGTACGCTGATACACTGTCGCTTCTGGATCAGAGCGTTGATGTGTCATCTGTGCTGGATGACTGTGTATTTCACGCGGTGGAGGATACCATTCTTGTACCATTGGAGAAGCAGGTGAACTTCCTCGTGGGCTCGACGGTGGATAAGGATGCCGAGCAACGGTTGGTGCGCAACATTGAGCGCCTGAAGTCTAGGTCACAGACCGAGAGCGGCATCCCCGAGCATCTACAGTCCGATGATGATTGGGGGTTGTCTTGCCACCATTTGAGTATGATTGACGAGCGAACACTACCCATGGACAAGATCCAGGAGCTGCTTCGTGCGGCACTAGAGATTTTTAAGAGTTGCGGCGAGAAGAACCTGGAGTGGCGGGAGAACTCGGCTCTGACCGCAGACGATTACCTCCCCATCCACATTTTTGTTGTGATCAAGAGTGGTTTGAAGCGGCCGCTAGCTACCAAGGAGCTTTTGGGCGCCATGATCCACCCGTCATTGATGCTAGGCGAGGTGGGCTACTTCCTCACCATGTTCGAGGTCGCACTCAAGTACATTGCCGACATGTAAATCAAGACAAGCTGAGTCAAGGCAGACCATACCAATTTTGCGCGACCGCGAGCGCGAACAGCAGCGCCTGGGGAGCATTGCATTCCAAGTCTAGTAAGTGAACAAGTATAATAGGGGATTCGACACGGAGACCGCATGAGTCAGCAAGAGTCAAACCTTGCACGTTAAGCGTAAGCACCCAAATGAGATGTACGTACCATACAAACCGTGTCGGGTGCTTCCAACGCCGCACACGATTGCTGCAGGTTCTGTTAAGCATTGCATTTGGGGCGCGAGGCAAGCTGCCATGAAGCTGCAGAAAGTCGGACTTGACTTCAAAATCACCAACCAGACAAAGAGAGCAAGACCAACAAGTTCAACCGTTCTGTATTTTTTAACAGCGGCGGGCAAAGGCAATTCAAGGTGACAAAGTGACAGGAAAATAATTTCTAAGAAAACGAGAGAGTTCGATGAACTCAGTTCATACCAAAGCAGGAAGCTAAGGGTGCGAGTAGCTTGAAGTCGCAAGGTGTGTGGCAATCATCATGTAGATCCCTTTCAGGCTTGTAGCAGGTTGACCTCGAAAGCATTTCCAACGTTTCTGCGGTGAGGCGCATGCATCAGCCGTAGTGGCAGGTGCGCGTAAACGATCGGTTGAATGAGGAAGAGTACCTCACGAAGCACGCTGACGGCCTTGCGATGAGTGTTGGAGAGGTTCGCATCGCCCTCATCGGAGGCGATCCAACCTCCCAGACACCAAGTCGTCGTGCAGGTGGTGGCGAAGAGCAGCAGGAAAAGGATCTCGGACCAGTGTGACAGCAGCGTACGGTAGATCTTCGCCAGCAATGTCTCGGGTTGCTGTTGCTGCTGCATGGTGGTGAAGTGCCGGAGATGCGAGAGTTCGGACGCGGTTTAGCGAGAGTTGGTAAATAAGAGACTTGAGCGGCAACACACAGGCATGTCATGCCAATTCGTTTTGCTTCGAACTGAAGTGCTTCTCTGGTTGATCTTGTGGAAACCGTGCACGAAGCGTCGGCGAGTGACGTACTTCAAAACTTAACCCCTTAAAACTTAGCATACTATTAGACAGTCAACTGAGCCAACCTGGTTATGATGTGCAGTGTTGCGCCTGTCGTCGAGTTCAGATAACTATAAATGCGCGACTGGCGGCGCCTCAGAAGTAAAGCTGGACGTTGTTGATTGCCCACTGAAAGGACGAGGACGTTCTCGTGCTGGTGACATTTAGTAACATAAAGTCACGGCCGCGCCCGCACTGAGTGCGGTGGGCGCAGTGCGGCACTGCGCTGTGGCCCTCGGATCTGTTCCCCTGGATGTAACATGGAAGTTTCGTCAAGGTTGAAACTACAAACATGGGCGTGGCTCTATTCAATACTACCGGCGCTTCACAAATCGAAAAGGTTAGCATGAAGAAATCTTCCGGTTAGCTGCGTCGAAAAGAGGTGGGGTTGGACTTACGTTACTGTCGCAAGTTGATGGATATTAACTCAATATGGCCCCCCAAACCCGACACTCCAATCGTCCATAATTTACCGGACAAAAGTGCCAGTGAACCAGTCGTCGACGGGAAAGTTCTGCCTCTTATGGGCATAACGGACTCCTAGTTGAGAATAATGCGTCTTTTTCAGGACGACATTCCTGAAGGTGGACGACTCCTACGTTACGTTGCTATTAATATTGTGTTTGGATGAATCAGCGTTTAGAGCGGCCGATGTCCCCCATTTTGCAATCCAGACAGAGCTCAAGCCTAGTAGATTTTGAAAAGGACTGATAGACGGTGGCATCTCGAATGCAGCGCTCGAGAATAATGGCAGTCACTGCGTCATTTTGAAAGTGATCGAATGCATCACTGCAGGAAATAAGACGCCGTTTTCGTAGCCGTATGCGAAAACCAAACAGCTTACGTCACCAGAATCTGCAACAAAAGTATTTTGCTTTACGTTTGCGTTTGAATTGTGGTTGCCGAACAAATGCCCAGATGCGGCACAAGTTTCGTCACTCTGGCAGCAAATTGAACGCGAGGAGTGGTTTGTCTTCCTGAACGAGACTCGGAAAGGAGGCGTCACCAATAGAGAATTTCCAGTTGACAACTATAAGCGTAAGGCAGCAATATGGCGAGCAGAAAGGTAAAACAAGTTGCAATTGTCAGCGGTGTCCCTCGCCATTCTCACGCGAGTTGCCCCGCATCTATTATTAATATGGTCTATTAATACAGAACCTCTCAGAAATAGGGTGAAAAGCCGTTTGGTAAATTCCAAGAGCAGGCACGGCCGCCCATGTTGACAACGTCAGAGAAACTACTTCCCTCCTCGGCAGCGTCGGACTGTACCCCCAGGCCGGGTCGGGGGGTGGGGGTGGGGCTTAATGCAGCGGGATTTCGCCTCGCACGCAATGCATCCCCACTCCCCGAACAAACCTCCGGTTTCCCTGCAGCAGCCCACCGACAGGTATCTACGATCTGTTCGTTACTGCAAACAGCCAGCTTGAGGCAGCTCTCGATGGGGTCCACGCAGCACTCAACCACGGCCGCGCTGTTATCGCTCTGACCAGCGGCACGTACAAAACCTGGGACGAATGGAGCGACGCGCTCAAGCGGTATTGTCAAGTGTCTGGCGAGCGCATCGGAGTTGAAGAGAGGGTCAGCTGTGCCACACGCATGAAACAACTGCAACGAATGGACAAGAACAACAAGGCGAGGTTGGACGGGTTACCCGAAGACACAGATATCTACAGTCGCACGTACGTCTGCTCTCGCGGTCGGAAGCCCCGCAAGCGCGATGTGAAGCCCCGCGACACTGCGTGTGGGTTTTACATCTCGGTGAAGGTGGAGAAATGTGGCGGTGAATGGATCATCAGGATCGTCAACGCGAATCTTGCACATGACCACCGCAAGAAGGCACCCAGCGAAGTCGCCAACAAACAGCGTAAACCCAAATCCAACGACCACGCATGCCACCTCAAAGCTCTCGTACAAAAGGTGACGACTATCGAAGTGTTCCTCGCGAAGGTTGAGCATACGCGGCCTGAGGCACATTCCGCCGCACGGGTCGAGCGCTCCGTGCACGCCATGCTTGGCTTACAAGTGGATCTCAATTTCCTCGACGAACCTCCGTTCGCCCCGTCCATTTCTATCGCTCCTAACACTGTGTCATCACTGGTAGCGCACCCGCCCGTGAATGCTGTCGAGTAGGTTTCCACACCGACTTGTACTCCATTAAGTAGCAGAGAACAGGTTACGTACTCATACCAATTATTGCAACTTGACTCAATTATTGCCCACAACCTAAAAGATGTTCAAGCAGCTCCTGCATCCTCGGCCGTTGCTACTCGCTGTTCGCTGCATCTCTTCGCGCCAGCTGCGCGTGCCCGGCGCCCAGTCGCTCGTGGGGTCTGTGGCTCGTCTTCCGTGCCTGCAATGCGGCCACCAGACGGCGCTGTCGCTCTCTCGCTCCGCCGACATGAGCGACGTCCTGGCCGAGCGCGTGGACTGCGGCCGAGCGCAGCTACCACTCGCGTGCTCCAAGGTGGCAATTAATGACAATATTATTGATATTCATAATGCATTATTGACAATATATGCATGCTGCTAGGAATGCGCAGACTCGCTGGCGCTGGAGGCGACCAAGCCCGAGGTGCTGGCACTGTACGACAGCATGGTGGAAGATATCGAGTACGCGGCGACGCCCGAGGCCTCGCAGCTGTTTTCAGAAGGTGTGTCAATATATTGTCAATAAGTGTATAAACTTGGGTCTAAAGTTTTGGATGCAGTGCTGCAGCCAAGTCAACGGGAGAGCGGCAAATGGGAAGGAGATCACCACTTGACGTCGTGGACGGACTATTTGAAGCTCTACCGACCTGATGAACGCTTGGTGGAAGATTTGAGGGCGTTGAGACTGCTCTCGTCAGCCTATTCCTACGTCATGACACTCAGCAGGTTCTTGCCGAAGCTCAAGGAGACGGATCAGGCGAACAACGCAGAGAAATTCGAGATTCATGTGATCGGCGCGCGGGCGGAGGCTCTGATGCCTCGGTATTTGTGGGACGAGCTGTCATTTTTCCATCCCGGTCGCCAATTTGCCATCAAACTGATTGGTGACCATGTGCCGGTGATGTCGGCTCGGAAGAAGACGCCTACGACCAGGGCGAATGAAAACGAGTTCATCCAGTTGGAGATGATTCATGGACTGTACCACAAACTTGAGACGAGCAGACTGGGAAACGCTGACGCATTTGTGCTTTATAACCCGGGAGTTGGCCACCCACATCTTCGTGAAAGCTGGCAACCCACTATTCAGTCTGTGCTAGCCTCGTGCAAGCCCGTGCTGATCACGTCTTTCAGCTTGGAGGACCAACAGCGCGATATCGCTGCATTGCAAGAGCTGGTTGCTACCAGCCCCGCGCTGAAACAGTTTGAACTTCGGTTCCGCTGTCGGGCGAAGCAGAATTCGTTCCGCAGCCTGAAGTACCAAGTGGATCCGTCGAATGTCGGAACACCAATCCAGACTAACAACCGCGTAATGATCGTGCAACTGGCCGCGATCAGCAAGTAGTAGCGGACGTCAACATCATGATAAATGAGACGAAGACAGAGATAACCCGGCAATGAACTCACGATACTGCACAAGGAGAATCCGAATGACTGGCGGCTCGACCGTGGGTACCTATCTTCTCATTGCTTATGGTTTGGCTCTGCGAATAATATTTGCTCGCTCACTCATCATGCTAATCTACGGGCTGACTCCTATTGCGTTTGCTGCAGCCACTGCCGTACAGCTTCACCTGGAGTTGAGTATGCTGTTCCTGGACTGCGGTCCGTTTGTACGTGCGAGATCGCGATGTAGAACTCGTCCAGGCGCATACGCCAGTGTTGATCGCCCTCTTTTGCCCCACCTAAGGCTTGATTGTTGCGTAGGTCCTGCATGACCCGAAGAAAGATGGTTCGTGAGTCGCCCGCTGCTTTGCCAGCAATATCCAGCATGAACCGCTCGAACGTTGGACCTGTCATCCCCACTCTCGTGTCGTCACCAACGTTGGAATCACCCCCAGGACTTCCTGCGGCGTCACTTGACGTCGCGTAGTACTCGAAGAGCGGCCAGAGAATGGCTTCAACCTCCATACCAACAAAGCACAAGCGTTGTGCTGGTGGTACGTCGCTTTCGGCTAGGAGGCCCAGATCTCCAAAGAACGACAGCAGCACTTCACGAGCTGAGAGAAGGAATTCGGGTTTGGCTTGAGTGTTTGCAAGTGACCTCGAGTACAATTCTAGCGCACAGGATCCAAGCAAGAGAGTGAAGCCCTGTGGTACCATCAAACCACCCACTGCATCTCCTGTCTCGCGGAAACGATCAAACAAGGTCTGGATCACGTCTTGGGACAAGAATGCAGGATGCAACTTGAGATCTGTGAGCATGCGAAAGACTGCCGCGGCCGTAAGACAGTACTGGTTCCCAAGTGCAGGAGCTCGCTGTCCACCAGAATACTGGACAAGGAGTTTGAGTAAGGGTGCGTGGAAGGCCAGGAAGAGATCTCGTACTTGCGGAGCGAGGTGCCAATTTGCGTAAGTCTCCATCAAAATTGCCCCCGTTGATGGTGCATTCACTGTACTGCATGAAGTCGGACTACTCACGTTGATACTGGCGGGTGCAGATGCAACTGAATGCGAAGACGAACCAGTAGATCTACTGGCCGGCTCTGGTGGAAGAAGCGGATCGCATTGGTACTCCAAAAATGTTGCGCTCCCACTGCGGGTGACACTGCCCCCCGGAGGGTGATCAGAAGCAGGATACGCGTGCTTGAGTGAAGCCTTCTCCATGACAGCTCGCTCAACCACTGCTGTCTCATGCTCTAACACAGCGAGTAATTTCTCCTGGTTTTGAAGAATGTCATCGCTAAGATGACCTGCCCACGAAGCCCGCGAAGGGCACAACATTAAACCAGTGCCATTTTCACCAGCGCCGTTGGTACTCCGGCCATTACCAGATGCGGCTCCACCAGAAACTACTCCACCTCGACCATGCGACGCACCAAGAAGGGAAAGCAAGCTTGCCCAGAAACGTTTTGACTGCTCGTGCTTGGTGTTGCTAGCTGCGAAAACGTCGGTGAGAAACTGGTTCAGTCCTGTCACGAAGTCTGGAAAGAGAAGACCACGCTCCACGGCATAAGGCGGAAGGTGGCGTGCCAGACGTTCAGCAAGTACTTCCCGTTCAATGACTTTCTCTTCAAGCAGAGTCGAGTATTCAAGTATGCGGACAAGTGAGGACATCGCAAGTCGAGGTGACGGAGTTTCACCGTCTACAGCTTTTGTGCTGGCATTCTCACCGACAACGGCACTATCGGTCGCTGCATGCAACTGGAAGAGCTCGCGCAGATTGTTTACTGCGATGTCCTTACACAATGTCAGCACGGAAAAAGGTAGCGCGAGCCCGTCCCATTCGATAAATGAAGACAATTGAGTCTTCAACGCATGAGCCTTTTCCTCGAGAGCAACGTGGCGCTCTTCCATGTGGCGATAACGCTCTTCCTCACGCAACAATTTCTTGGAGAGAACATCCACGGTGATACGTTTATCCAGCGAGAAGAATTGAAAGCGCTCCAGGTCGCTACGTAGCACGCGGCTATAATCGTCCAGGGACTTGGAGTACTTGTCACGTTCGGCTGCCTTAAGCTCAGCCATTTCGACCTGTAGCCGAAGCTCTTTCGTGACAGCAGACACATGCGTCTGAATCCGCCACTGCGCAAGCATCGGACGCAACCAAGCTCGCTCCGCATCGCGAATTACCGTCGTTACGAACCCGTGCTTCACAAGCTGCAGCTCCGACCCACTCTCGGTCAACTCACCAGTGAGACGTTCGGCGTCATCTCTAGAGGCTTGGAGTTTCTCCTCCAACTTTGTCTTGGCGCGAGAGAGTGAGAACACGCACTCTTTTGCTTCGACCAAGCTATCTTCTAAATGCTGTACGCGTTCCAAGTTCGCACGATTGTTGTCACGTGTTGTAGCGAACTGCCATTTAGACAAGGCTTTGCACGTTGCAGCTTTCTTTTGAGCAAGTATAACGAGCTGCAATTTTGAAGCTCCCAACTCCAGCGATCGTGCCAGTGCTGTATGCTTACGCTGGATTGTCTTCCAAACACCGAAGGTTTTTGCTACCTGTCGGTGCTCGCAATGGTCGATGAGGCGGTCGAGGTGCATCACGCCAAGCAAAATACGGTGCGCGTTGGCCTCCTTCTTCACTGCATTGAGACTTTCATGGAGTTTTGCCGCTGTTTCCACATGGCTCTTTACAACTCCAAACTGCTTGATCCTGCTGAGGGCTGCAGCTTTCAGTTTCAAAGAGATGCTGTGCCCAACGCTCGACAGCAATGTGAGTGCTCGTGTTCGAGCTGACGTCACGTTTTGGACAACCCCCGACCACTGAAACAATGCCGAGTGCAGCATATCTCGGCTCTTAGAGCGCAACAAACCATGAATGACCAAGCCTCGCATCCGCAGCCGTTCTTCAAGCTCCCGTTCACTTATCGCGTTTTCCTTGCGCTCAAGTTCCTCCATTAGCGATTCATTCTCCGCTGATAGCTTTGCCATTTTCTGAAACTTGGCCGTCTCGGAGGCGATTTTTTCCAGGAGGTCTGCCTGCAGTGATTGATTTTGCTCCATGAGTTGTTTGGTTTGGAGCTTGAGTTGCTCTTCACTCTTGGTAGTGAGTGTGAGTTGGTCTCGCAACGTCTTAACCAACTCGTTCGAGCTCAGCGCCTGCATTTCGTGCTTTTGCGTCTCTTCTTTCAACGTGCGGTTCTCGCGCTCGACAGTATCGACTTGGAGCTGTTTCTCACTGAGCTGAGCCAATTTCTCATTCAACTGGTAAAGCTTGTCGTTGAGATTTCGAAGTCTTTCCTGGTCTGCAGCGGAGTCGTCACGGGCTCTTTCCACTTCAACTCGCAATGTCTGCTTTTCATGCTGAAGAGACTGCTTCTCCAGCTGCAATGCCTGCTTCTCTTGCACGAGAAAATGCTTCTCCTGCTGCAGCAACTCGAATTCCGACAATGGAACTGACGGTACGGAAGGAACAGGCGATGGTGGCGTGACGACTGGGACTGTCGTCAATGTCAATGGAGATGACGGAAAATTGCTGGAGGAGGTGGGCGTCATTGATACTCGAGCTCGTCGAGGTGAAGAGGACCCAGAATCTCTGTCGTTTTCATCTACCGAGTTCATGACAGCAGAGGCGACTTGGGTGGAGTTACGTCGCCGGAGAGGGTTTCGACGCGGTTCTTTTCTCTGTTTCACCGCAGAATCCTCGCGATGGGATGGTGTCGCTACCTCCGCTTGGAGCGTTTGCAACAGCGTGTCTAATCGGGCATCCGAAGCTGCTCGTTTGTATTTTGGCAAACGTGACGGAGAAGTTTTGTTTCGCTTGCTGGTGCCGTTAGGGACTACGACGTTTTCCTCGGCGCGTTTCAAGTCTTTCCACATCTCCTTGCGCTTCCACTCGTCTAGAAGACGTGACGACGATTTCTTTGTGGTTTCATTTGAGTCCCAAGCTTGCGAGAACGACCTAGGTCGAGATAGCCCAGGACGGACATCGTCGCGATTCGATTGTTGAGCGAGTAGTATCTTTGACGTTGTGGTTGGTGAAGGACCCACCAAAAGGCTGTTGGCACGTTTGTATGGCGACGTCGAGGGTGATAGCGGTGCCAACGGCGTTATCGGAGACGAGTCTCGTCGCCCTGTTTTATCGAGCGGCATGGAATCCGGAATGGGGTGTATCAACGCTGGCGAAGAGGGCTCGGAGCTGAGTGACGCGCTGTAACGCCGACCAACTTCTGCAAACGAATTATTTCCTTTGAGAGCCGCAAACCCGGCAAGTCGTGGCGATGGTACATTCACAACCTCTGCACCAGTAGCAGCAACTACAGTGAGGGACGGTGCCGTGTCCATTTCGAGAGAGAGGCTTGATCTACGAGGCACCACCGCAGTATCGCTCTCCTCCTGACTGTCAATGCCTCCTAAATGTTGCATCGAAGCTCTCTCATCCTCCGACAGTCCGGCGGATTCACCTGCGTGCGTGATTGACAGCGAAATGGGAGCGTCGGGCAAATAGTCGTCCAACCAGGCATCTTCGAAGTCTCCGTCGCTGGCATCGCCCTGGTAGTTGTCTCTGGATCGATCCGAGAAATCATTCTCCTCGTCGCTGCCCCCTTCATCGTCGTTGTCCGGTGCAGTCTCCCATGCAGGACCTCCTTCACCATGGTGGTCATCGTCACTTGAAGCTGCGTCGCGGAAGTCCGCCATGACGTTGAGTCCAGCACAACACGCGACCACGCAAGGCTGCACAAGTCAAGTGCGGCCAATCCAAGTTGCAAATAGCTCTTCAGCACCGACAGCGCCAATACCAACGAGCAGCTGGAGGCTGAAGATGGCGATGCTCCATTTCGGGAACGCAGGCGGTTGCCACTGCGCACAAATGTAGCCATCTACAACTTCAACTATAAATACAAGTTGCAGCCATTTGTTTGGTGAATCAGGACCGAGACCAGGCCTTGCTGTATTTTAAAGCCGAGCGCAAGCCTCGAGCTTTTACTGTGCCATCTGCGTGGTTGCTACTGCTGCAATCTCCAGCGCCCAATCCACCATCTAAAAAACCTGCAAATGCATCGAGTCGTCGTTGCTCGTCGCCTCGCTCCTTCTCCTTCTCGCGGTGCTTAGATGAGCTTTTTGCTCTTGAAGAACTTCTTGAGGTACATGACCTGCCACACGCCCATGCCGAGCAGCACGACGATGGAGAAGAAGCTGAACCAGAGCACGCGCGAGTTGGTGGACTCGTTCGTGTTGCGCATCGTGGCCTCTCGCTCGCGCATGTAGAGCATCTCTCGGTGGATCTCGTCCACCGTGTCCTCCATCTTGCGGAGCTCCTTCTCCACGGGCATCAGGTGTTCTCTCTTGGCCACCTCCGTGTAGTCTTTAGCCTCCACGCCGTGCTTGAAGTCCAGCATGACGCGCACGGGTTTGTCGTTGCTGTTGACAAAGCACACGGCGTAGTTGCCCCCCGCGTCCGCCGTGAAGGAAAACTTGTGGATGTCGTCGGACGACGTGTCGATATTGGCGTCCTGCTTGAGGAACTTGCGCAGCGGGTCCGTGATGGCCAGCGACACGCCCGACTGGCCGCGGACGCCGCCGATCACGTTGTAGTGCACCACCACGAGGCTTCCTTGGGCCACTTCGTCGCTCAGACACTTCTCTGCACGACGGCGGATGTCGAACTGCACGGCGTGGAGGCTGGAAAGGCTCGCAGCGAGCAGCAGCAGCGGCAGCAGCGAAGACTTGGCCATGGCTCTACGTGTTGGTGTCCCCCCGTAACCAAAGTTTGGATTGTGTCCGAGAGGACGACGTCAGAGCCTGCGATGGAGAATATGTATGCTGGAGGAGGGGATTACGTGGTGCACATTTTGAAGAAGACGATGGACGAGCCCAGGAGAGAGTCGAGAGGAGGCCCCGACCGGGTGAGTTTACAGGCAGGAGGGACGTTGGAGGTGGCTGTATATGCTGACAGTGTGCGGTGGATGGTGTAGGAGTGGTTCCAGATGGAGAAGAAGCGCCTTGAGGATGAAATTCGAGAGGTTTGAAGAGGAAGAGGCTGGATGGAGGGTTTGTATGTGTATTTTCAATTGACTTGATGTTGTGTGGATTCTTTTTTGTAGGAGATGCAAGAAGCGGTGTCGAATGTGCACATTTTGAACCAGAATATGGAACATCTCAACGATGTGGTGCGTTCACGAAAGTCTCAGATGCAGCAGATTCTCGTTGTGCTAATCATGTCATTTGCAATTGCTGTTGGTTTTGCTGCTCCAGGGCCAGGAAGTGGTGGCTATTTCGTCGGTTTGGGTGGAATTTCTGCGTCAGATGACGGCGTCCAACGAGAAGGCGCGCTAGAGCGACAGGCTGCAGAGACATTGGCGTATTTATTTGCTGTATTGCTGTCTTGTAGGTCGTAGGTCTTCAGCTACACCAGCCACAAGAACATGCGCCAGATAAACTTATCTTTCTATTAGTGTGATTGCACTGGCGTTTGCTGCTGCTCTTGTTGCAACTTTGCCTTCTCTCGTAGAGCGGCGAGAACTTTCTTCTCGAACGCCAAGTGCTCTTTCAGTGAAATTGGGCCGCCAGGGAGCGTCGGGGCTTTGCGTTTGGATGCTGATGTTGTCGTTGTCTTGTCCTCAGCGGAAGTGAAGCCATCTGTCTCGACGATGTGGCCTTGGATCGACACTTCTCGCCAGCAATCCTTGTGTCCTTCAACGCGGACAGCGTTCGCCGCCGCTGCAGCGTCTACGAAGATCACTTTCGCAGACGACGTCTTCATCTTGATCGCCTCAATCTCGCCGTACGCCCGCAGTTCTCGACTAAGGGTGTCATCCGAGTGCGAGAACTGCCGTTTATCCCATTTGAACGTGACAGTGCGCTGCGACTTGGGGGCTCCTTGTGCATCCTCGTGCTTTCTCTGATCTGCCCTCCGCTTTGCATCCCGCGCAAGACGATCTTGAAGTTCCTGTTGCCGAGCCAGCACCTTCTCTCGTAGCTTGGACAACTCCGTCTTCTGCTGCTTCGCACTCGTCTTCCTTCCTCTCTCAAAGCTCTGCTCCTTCTTCAGCAACTCTACAGCAACATAACAAAGCAATTTCAGCCTTCAGCAGCCAGGAACTGCCACCTTCGCAGCCACGAACCGTCGCGCATCTGTCGGCGCTTGCCATCGAGCTCCGCCTCGCGCTCTCGCTGCTTCTTCTTGGCCAGCAGTTCGCGTGACAGCTTCTTGTCATAGGCCTCTTTCTTCTTGGGGTCCAGCAGAATGTCACGCGCGTGTGTCAGCTCCAGGAACTTTTGCACTACACAAAAATCAAGTTAAAGCGTTAGAATTATGCTGTAAAACCTCTTATTATCGTTGAAACGCGGCGCTTTACCGTCTCCACCGCGGTCAGGATGGTGCAGGATGGACTTCTTCTTGTAAGCGCGGGCCACTTGGCGCTCGTCGGCCGCCGGCTCCAGCCCCAGGATCTCGTACAGGTCCGCGCGGAACTCGTCGTCGCCTGCCATCGTCTACTTCGTGGTATGAAATGAGAATGCTAAGAACGAGCGGTGATTGGATGTAAAGGAGATATAAAATAAAGACTGCGGATTGGCTGAAAATGGATTTCGGTGGTCTACAGCCATTAGATGCTCGAAGCTGAGTAGTGCTAGTGATCTACGCCGTCTCCGTCGTCATTGAGGTGAAAATCATCGTCAACAACTTTCTGTGACTGCGTTACATGCTCTCGAAGAGGAGACCGGCGGCCATGTCGACGTTGCCGTTGCAAGTTTGCAGCGCCTGGATGGCCTTTAGTGAAATCAAGATAACACATGTCACAGATGTCAGTCGAGTTGAGCTACATGCAGCAAGAACTCCCGAGTCAAGACTCACTTGCTGTTGAGTGAAGCCCAGCCCCACCAATTGGGCAATCTTCTCCTGGTTGCTTCCTCCTGCTACCGCTGGTGGCCCTGCTGACACGGGAGCCGCTGGAGCGGAAGTCGGGGTCGAACCTGGAGTTGAAGCCGGAACGGGGACGCCGCCGATCGTAGCTGGAGGCGCCGCGGAATCCGCTCGGTTCTCTGACGACGGAATCTCCTGCAGATCCAGGACACACGTTGAATGAGTAGACTGCTTTCGGCTACAAACGACAAAACGAAAGACGTACATGTTCCGGCAAGAACGGAACCTCGTGGAAGCGATCGCCTTCGGTGAGACGCAGAACGTTTTTGCCCAGGTCAATGGAGCACTACGTACGGTAGCGAGAAGTTAGTGTTGTTAGTAGCTGCAAACTGAAGATGGAGCGGGAATATGTGATTGCGTACCTGATGCCGTTTGAGCATGTCCAGACCGAAAAGGAAATCGACGCTCTGCTGATCCAAGATCGTGAAGCTGCAGTTGTAGAACTCGTTGCCAATCTTCAGGGGGGCCATGTGCACTTTGCCGATGATTGTCGCCGTGCCCACACCAACTGCCTGCAATAATAACGTATGTGACCTTAGACTTTGATATAGTCTCAGTTATAAGGTAGGTATCGTTACCTGGCCAGCAAACCGCTTGTCTACTAGCCGCATGATACCGCAACGCTCAGCACAACTCTGCAAGCATTGATAAGCCATCAGCACCACCCTGATTGTAAAGATTCTTCGAAAAATAGTTGTGGAACTTACCGACGACATGATGGTCGACTGCGCACCGGAATCCACGAACGCCTTCACTTGCGTGCCGTTCACCTCGCAGGGAATATACAGCATGGTCACGCGAGCAAATGCTTCGGGCATCTCCTCAATAGCAATTTCCATATTCTTCTGGACGTTCGACAGGCGGATACGCTCGGCGATTTTGGCCTGTGCTTCAGCGTCGAACGGGTTGCGCTCTAAGGCCTCAATCTCCTGCTGCTCTTCAAACTTCCGCGACGCAGCCTCCATGTGTATCTGCATGAGTGCCATGCGCACATCCTACAAAAGCAAGCGTTAGAAGTCACCATGTTATAATCAGTCTTCACATAATTTACAAACTCAATCCTTTCACCTACCGACACACTCTTCGTTTTCAGCGCCGCCGCCAGTTTTGCGTTTCCTTGCTCAAGCTACAACACAGTAAATGAAAGGGCAATTAGTCCCTTCGAATCTCCTAACAAACAGTAACTCGCATACCTCCGTGAGTAGTTGTGGGTTCTTGTCCATAATGTCGAGAAGAATTTCCGGTGACGCATTTCCCTACTCCAATCTGCACAGTTAGATCTCCGACTAACTCGTAAAGCTTCCGCAACAACGTTTTCCCACCGGAATCTCGTGCAGCTTCATGCCCGGGCGAGCCGTGAACCCAGTTGCACTCGGCACAGCAGGCCTGGCAGTGGTCGGTACAGCCGAGGGGTTGCTCATGATCACCAGCAGGTCGTCCTCCTTCACACCTGCCTGCTCGAACTGTCAATTGACACAAAAAGTATCCATTTGAATCCGTCAGCAACTGAAGCCGCTCACTCTGTCTCCAGCATATAATGTCCGCACCGTCTGACTGAGAACCAGCGGGTTGCCGTCCAGCATCAGCACTTGAGCCGCCGCTGGGATCCCGAACTGGACAAGATTAAGACGTTGACACAGCGTCAGAAAGAGGCCCAGGACGGGGGGATTACGCTACGTTTACCTGCTGCTGGAGCTGCGCGGCCACGGAGCTGAGCTGCTGCGTGGGCTCGGCGCTGATCTGCGCCACTTGGCCGCCGTCTGCGGACGTCACCGTCACCTGCATCGCAACTTCTTCTCGCTTGATTCAAGAAGTGTGAATTGTTTGCGGAATGAGCAACATAAGTATTCTAAAGTTGCGGAAACGTTGTTGGTGCGTCACTTGAAGCGCTTACGTTGTACTAGCAAAAGCATGTTGACTGCGTTTGAGAAAGTTGGCTACACTCTTCCAGACAATGACATCCGGTGAAAGGTTCCGATTCTGCTATGGGACTGATATCAATCAATGTCCATCCATCCATTTTGCCATCGAATGGATGAGGTCTTGGAGCTCTTGGGCCTGGAACTCTCTTGTTCCAAACATGGAGAGGGCCAGCGTAAAGAGGCCAGAGCATGACTAGTCGTGTTGGTTGTATTTCCATTCTGCGAGTTCCTACGGGACCGAGACGTCGCTCGCGACGATGCCCACTACATTTCGGTGTACGACCCTGGAGACGTCCATGCAGATGCAGTCCTGCCACTTGTTCTGGCACAAGACCACGCTCAGTATCGTACTCAAGCGCGAACTCGTCGACTGTGCGCCGAGTCGTGAGGTTCCGGTGCTTCACGTGCAGCGGCCGTCGCTGCTTGGAGGCGACTTGGAGATCGACCTCGGCGGCAGCGTCCACCCGGTCCGGATGCTGCCTGTTTCAGGCAAAGACGTACGCGACCTGCGCTTCGGGCTCGTGTATGGGCCCAAACGCAAGCGCGTTCGCTTCCGAGCGCCCGACGCAGCGACCTACGACAGCTGGGAGATGGTGCTGGAGCTCGCAGTCGAGAAGGCGGCTACCGAGCGCCCGACGTTCCCGACGTGGCCCTATCCAGGCACGTCGCCGAGCTTGTCGGCGTTGGAAGATGGCTACATTTCAGAGGAGTTCGGGTTCAGCGACGGCGACACCACGAGCGACGAGAACAAACGGGATCAAGTCCGACATAAACCTGCGCCGGCACAGCTGAACCCCATGACCGGCCTCTTCGTGGAGTTTATCGACGCTGCATCCCCGAAGAGCTCAATAGGAGACGACGGCACCGAGTCGGAGCTCGACAGGATCCCGTCGACCGAGAGTGAGTACGAGTCGTCTGTCCTGCCGTTCGCGCGTGAAGTGGAGGTATCACGACCCACGATAGTATCCGACAGCAGCCACGATGTCAGTAATAAGGTGATTCACACGCGTCCTTCGAACCAGGAGATCGTGTGGAAGCCACGCAGCGAGAATCCGTTCGCGACTCGCCTCCGCTTGCAGTTGATCTCGAGTCCCAGACCCGAAGCTGCCAAATTCACTTTCAGCGACTACTTCTCATGGTTCCGAGGGGAAATCGCCCACGATCGAGATCCTATCAAGCGGAAGGAGTGATGGCCACCAATATCCGTCGTAACTATAGTTGAAGTGGTAGATTCGACTAGCGCAATTATTTTCCACCAATCACACGCGGTCTCTGGTAACTGCCTGCGTTCGCACCTGCTCAGTCGCAATTCATCCGTCTACAGCCACCTTCGATGCGTTGACAATACCTGGGCCAATGGATTTCTACGCTATCGACGAGGACACGCCGCTACTACGACCCGACGCGTCCCCACGCAGCGACTCGGAGCTCACTTCGTGTCCTCCGCACGTCAACAGCGGAGACTCGACACGTCGCAGCTTGCAGACGACGGAGCTCGAGCTCAGCGTGGACAAGATCTCGTTCCTCTTCAGCCCCACGGCGCGTCCTGGCTACGGCAGTCCCAGCAACTATAAGAGTTTCGCAGACGTGCCGCTCAATGGGTCGCTGCAGGACGACGACGAGCTCAACATGCTGGACCCGTACTTTGACGTGACGGCGTCGAGACTCCGAGTGGCGTTTGAAGGCGCAGGACCCGAAGGAGACGGAGAACTGTCCTACGAAGGGTTTCGAGCGGCTCTGGAGACGCTTGGCATCCGCTGCTCGAACGACGTGGTGTTCTTGAAGCTGGTGGGCAGCATTGACAGGCAGAAGACTGGACGCATCACGCTGAACCAGTTCGATGCTGCAGTGCATCGACTGAAGCTCATGCACATGTTTGATGAAGGAGCAGTACAGGAGCTGAGTGCAGTGGGGTACCAGCAAGCGGCGCTGTCCGTGTCGGACTTTTCGAGCACGAGGTTACAGAGCTTCGTGCTGAAGCAGGAGAATTTGCACGAATTCTTCACGGCGCATCGACCCGACTGGGTGAACGTGCGCTGGATCAATCTGGACGGACGAGATAGCGTGAACCTCAAGAGACTCGCTATCAAGTATCGCCTGCATCCTCTGGCGATTGAGGATACGATTGAAGGGCACGAGCGACCAAAGTTCGACCGCTACGATGGACATTTGTTCCTCGTCTTCCCTGTGCTGAGGATGCAAGTTACAGACAAAGGACTACCGATGCAACGCAAGCGCAGTCAGTTGTTCTCAGATTCAAAGGGAACGCCCTTGCCAACGTTCGTGAAGGAGAGACGAGGGTCATTCCACCGCAATGTGAGTGTCGTCACGGACGATACAGAAGACGAGGACGACGACCCGCTGAAGCTCTGGATCGAGCACGTATTTATCTTCGTCGTGGACAATGACACAGTGATCACTGTCAAGGATGGCGGCGATACTGATATCTGGTCGGAGCTGAATCGCAGGCTCGCCGTGCCATACTCCAAGCTGCGCCACAATGACGCCAAGTTTCTTGTGTACTCGGTGCTAGATGTGATCGTGGACCAAGTAACGAACGTCGTGGATTCCATCACGGAATGCCTCATTGAGCTCGAGAACCAGCTTGACGTAGAGCGCCATCGATTTGAGTTACGCTCTTTGAGGCTTTTGAAAAACGAATTGTTCAGACTCCCGCGCTTGCTCAAACCTGCGCGCGAGGTGCTCAAGAATATCATCGAGAGCAAGGATTTTGACGCCACTGTGACCGACTACGTCCGCGATGTGCACGATCACGTAGTTCAAGTGCTGGACGATATTGAGCAGCAACTACAGATGTGCCGTCAGCTCACGGAAGAGTACCGCGACGCCAAGGCCAACCAGATGAACTACGTTATCTACACGCTCACTGTGGTCACAACCGTTTTCCTCCCTGGACAATTCCTCACTGGGGTTTATGGCATGAACTTTGACGACATGCCGGAACTTCATGAGCGGTATGGGTACGCTCTGTTTTGGGTCCTAGCGATCGCCATCGCCGCGGCACTGCAGTTGTACTTCCGCTACAAAGAATGGATATGAATGGCATCAATAAAACGGTGTGCGTAGATATGGAGAATGTAAACGGCTGTGGAAAGCTCGTCTTGAGCTTGTTTCATCGTAGCCTTTATAGTACGGCACAATACGGATGAACAACTCTGGTTACTGTTTGCGTCGATGCTGATGCTAGCGCAGTCGATTGTCAAAAGCATTAGATGCCCACCACAGAAGTAGATGCAAAGAGCTCTTTGTCATAGCAAGCATCTACGTACTTTACGCTGCAAGCAACTCTTGCAAGAAATTCTTTTTGTCTGGAGAATCTCGGAAAAGAGATCTGCAACAATAACATCACGCTAACGATAAATAAACCGTCCCACGAAGCACGAAATCAAGTACACATACCTCACGAGTACAGCGAGTTCCTTCGCAGTGAATGCGTCTAAGTTCCCGCTGTTGAACTTGTCTCGAACTGTAGTTAGCGGATCCATCTGAAATACACGAATTAGAGTACAGTAAGACTCAGCACTATTTGATGACGCAAGGGATAGTCTGTCATTGGAGGCGTACCAGAAGCGTTGTGAGCTTCGATAATCTTCCGATGCTGGGGACATGCTTCGCAGCTTGAGCCGGTGAAGCGAATAGAGACTCAGCCTAAAAGGTGAATGAAACAAGGCATACGAACAAATTAAATTAGTCAAGAGATACCTGGAACCTTCTCAGGAGACGAGGCATTACCTCCATGAGCAGTGACAACAGGTGGTGGAGGTGAGCCCCAGTATTTTCCGAGATTTTCTGCACCAGGTGAAACAAACAAGATGCTATTAGCCTGCCTGTAAATTAGATAGCAATACTGTATAGACAAGGGACCGACCGATTGCGTCAAAACACCATCGACAAAGTTCTTCACAAGCGGCTCGACCATCCGCGACATGATTTTGTTGTATACTGCAACAGGCAGGCCTTCTTGCCACGATGAACTCATCCCGTTTAGCTTATAAAGCGCGCTCTTCAGATAACTTTCCACTCGTTCCATTTCATACTCCGAATCAAGAGCACCGAGAGACTATCAGTTATTCAAAACGAACAAAGCAGGTCAATACGCCACGAACTCCTGAAAGTGATGTTAGCAGGCGTACCGGTAGAGATTTCATTCCAGTCGCCACCTCATCCATTTGTACACTGACATATAAAGTCAATGCCCGTTCACCTGCATCCCTCAACGAGGGAACCATATCGACCATTGTGGCGGTTTGGTTTAATGGTGCAGGAAGCCTGCAGAAATGCAAGATATGCTGTTAGTTTACAACAATGACAATCATGGATAGTATTAATAATACTCACCGATGCTTGTATAGGTGCCCGATAACAAGCATGTGGTACGTGATGTACAGGCAATCATTGTGGTGGAGCATGCAGGTCCGGGGGTCATTCGCAATGTCGTCTTCGTAGAGTGTAGGCACGATCGTGCGAAACAAAAAGAAGAGGTCGCGAGCTGTCTGGAATAGCAATTTCGCACTCACCGCACCTGCAGTGCAAGCCTCCACCATTGTCTGATGTACCGAATCGACTACTTCGTGAGCGCAGACAGTTACGCGGTAGTCAGGTACCAGAAAGCAGCTACTTTCGACGTCATCAGAGCTCGAACTGATGGGAGAAGCACCCGATCCTGCGTCACCCTTAGCTCCAGTTTTGCCTTTCTTTCCAGAACCAATGGACGAGTTGAGACTGCATTTCTCGGTGGCACCCTTGATCTTAATAGAGTCGTGGTAACCTTGGCGCATCATGTCGCGGCCTCGACTTAAGATGACCTGACGGCGTTTCTTCGAATGCAACCTGATAATATACATACGACAGCGTGTTAATTACTTGGACGCCTTCAGCGAAAATGCAATAACGTACTGGTTGAGTTGGTCAACGAATCCTCGCAGTTGGCTGTTACTGCACGCTGAAAAGCCGATCGCAACCAATGTGTTTTCCAGGCTCGCAACCTAATTTCACAAGTCATTCGCCCCACATTAGCTCCATAAAACAAAGACAACAATTATTCACCGTCAAAATACTTACCGTAGTCGTAAGAGCGTCGTGGTATGTGTCGAGATCGGCAGCATCCTGCGGAATCTTGGCTTGTAGCAAATTCATGAGTTGTGCCTCAAGGTTGCCTGGTATTTTCCACATGAAATCTCCAAGTTGGTTCATCAACTCGGCATTGCCTGCGAACAACTCTGCGTGGATGAACTGCAATATGCTCACAGCATTGGCACATTTTCCTTGCACCTCAGCCACCTCGCCACTTACAGACGACGAGGTGTCTTCATTCGCAGTCTGCGCCACAACTTTTAGCATCGCACTCATGTCATCTCGCGTCTGCTTCACTGCCGACTGTGGCAGTAGTAACATCGGTTTGATGAGATTTTGCGAGATGGCCTTGGCAATCTCCTTCAACTTGGGAGTGAGTATGTCCAGCACTTCGCACGCCCTCCAAAAATCAGCACGTCGTTCTTCCGTCGACAACGTCGGCACATCAACCCCATTCTCCGAGGAACCCGCCATCACCTTCAACGCGCTGTCCTTCCAGACTGCAGTGCAGGCGAAATACCTCGTCAGCTGATTCAGCAGGCGGTTCTTCTTACTCATGAGCTGCAGTTTCACCACTCGAATGATCTTCTTGTTGTCTGTCCCTCCTTGCTTCTTCTCCGCCTCCACCAGCTCCTGGACAAGCCTCTCAACCTCCGCGACGCCCTCAGCAGCCGCCACAAAGTGCTGGTTGTCAATAGCATCGTCTACGTCTCCCAATAGTCTGTCCATCTCCGTAAGCTGCTCGATCAGAGCCAACATGGTCTTGGATTGCTGCACCTGCTTCTTGAGCCGCTCGCGCTGCGTCAGGGACAGCAGCAGCTGCGCTTCGGGCGCCATCTCGCCGCTCTCGTCCAGCTGCAAGCGGTCCACGGCGTCCAGCAGCGCCACGTTGAGGCGCCTCATCTTCTCCTGCAGGTCGGAGGCGTCGACGTCGTCTCCCGCCATGGGAAACGCGTGTGACGCGCCCCATTTGGCCGCGATCTTGACCGCGTCGTCCAAAGAGATGGCGGAGGACGACGCGTAGAAGGAGCGCAGCGCCTCTACCACCTCCCCCCGCACCTGCACAATCTCCTCATGGGTGTCTTGGAGTTTCCTACAGCAACGAGAAGGTGATACAAGTGGTTATTGGGAGGTGAGAGACGCAGAGACGCAGAACGAAGTGCATGACGTACCGAGTCAATGCGTCGAGCGAGGCCATTGTAAAAGTGACAATACGAACTCAATTTTTATTTTTCATCCGTCAAAATTCGTTAATCGCATTTTTCTATTGTATAAAAATGTTATTCGTCTTTTTAATGCGATTGCCGAGGAGAGAAACCTAAACGAGAAGTGGGTGAACTGCCCCGCAGTGAAAGCTTCTACATCCGCCATCCACACTACTCTGCCCATTCATTCTAGCTTTCAATTTGCTAGGATAATACATGGCAAATTACATGTCGGCTACTCCCGTAGCACTTCCAAACGTCGCGTCCGTCCGCCCCAACTCGGGTAAGACAACTCGGTTCCCGGATGTGTGGCGTGGGACGCGTTTTCCAAAGACAGCGACGGCTGTTAACGCCGTAGACTAGCAGGAATGCTCCCAACCAAATGCACGACGGCGTGGTTCCGCAAGTTGGTTGAAAAAAGATGCCGGCATTTAGCTTATTCGAATCCTCATGAAAAGTGTCTCAATCAAAGCTGGCAACTATAACAGGAAGGGTGCGTGGCTTGGGGAATTGCGCGCTAAACACAAAGTGCCGCCCCCACAGTTCAGGCGGTTGGAAGCTTCCACAGCCGCCCTACATCTGCTGTGTCCTTATTTAATAGAGACTTACTATACTATACTAGATCACAGTCAATTCTAGACTACATCCTATTCGCTATAATAATAGCCACTCATATTCTTGATATACTCACCCCTCCTTCAAGAGTCGCGCTCCGCCTATCCCAGCTGTCATTTGGGAACGTGCTCGGGTACACCACAAGTGGCTTCCCCGCACGGTTGTCTTGGGACTAGCGCCAAAGTGTGATGGTTTCAACGGAAGCTTCTGCCGACGCAACGCCTTGCATTGGAGGCGCAGGTCCCGTTGATAGGCTTCCGCCGGTCCTCGCCATGGTCCAGCAAATTGCCTCGGAAAGGGCGTCGGTGCCGCTACTCCAAGGAAGAGCGGCGGCCGAACCTGACTTCGGCCATGTGCCCGATCTCCTCGCTGCGGCTGAGTCCTTGAGCCCGCCGGCTGCAACGCCTCCCTCGGCGCTCGCTGCACCAGATCATGTCGACCTTGGAGGTCTCACGTTCGCCGAACTATCGGAGTTCTTGCCTGCTGGTTCGGAGCTTCCGTTGGAGCTCGACACGTCCTGGGTATAGTAGACACCACCTTCGCCTGCTCCGATGGCTACGTCGTCGTCGCCGCTCGATGCTCTGGCTTCACCGTGTTCGTCTCCGCCGTCACCTGCGGTTCCGTCACCGCCTGCAGCTCCAGCATCGCACGCGCCGTCATCACCTGTTGTTCCAAGCCCATTCAGCGGAACCATTAGACGCGGACGCTGAGGAAGACCGGGAAGAGGACGACGATCCGGATCCGCACGCTGCTGTCAATTTGATCCGCGCTTCGATGACGATCACCGAGCGCCCTCCGTTACCGACACCGCCTGGGCGGCATCCTTCGGCCCACTGGTGGAACCACTACGATCCAGAAGCGCCGGTCGATCGGGAAGCGGTTCACCCTGTGCGCAAGCTCATCAACCACGTCGAGTGGATTTGCCGGCCTTGCCAGCTCAGCTGGCAGTGGCCGGAGAACTTGAAACACGTGTACTGGTGTATGAATCAAGTGAACAAGTGGAAGGCGGCCAATACGGATATCTCCTTCAACCAGTTCTACGGGAACCACTTCCGCGGTGCAGGGGCTTCGGACGATAATCTCTGCTTCCTGCACGCATTCCAAGGAGCTTGTTACGACCTAGGACGTCCCGACTTGGTCAACACCGATATTTGGGAGTGCTTCTGCCAGCATCAAGGCAAGACTTCCGACGACGGCGTCTTCGTTCGAGACATCGACGCCTTCTTCAACTTTGTCCGTGCTGAGAAGGTCCCCCCTCGACTGTTCAAGGTGTACCAGGAGAAGTCCATGCTGTCGACTGCCTTCAGGGAGATAGCTATCCGAAGTTTTCCCTGCTGGTTATTACATCCTTCACGCGGTTGAAGACCACGGTGAGCACTGCTTCACCGTTGTTCTCCGCCGTCCAACCTAATTGCCAAGGTTCTGCCATATCTAAAAAAGTGAATTGATTATTTATATAATTTGTGATTGTCATAATATTGTTGAAATTTATTATTTTATTTATTTTTTAATATATCCAGTCATGGTTTACGATGGCTATGATGAAGAGGACGACCCACCGGTTATCTTGGAGCCGCTGACCATGCTGGACTGGATCACGTAGGTATCGCGTCGCGTTGCCTCATCACAAGCGTTCACTCAAACCGAAAAAGAAAAATAGCAAGAAGACCAAACTCAACCGCAGTTAGCGAGAGCATGTCGATAGATGTTGGCCTTGAGCCCCTTTATCGGTTTCGTGTGCTTCGTCGACGCTTGGCACGGCGATGTTCTTCAAAACTCGCCATCAAGTCTGGCACGTGTTCAAGGCTCTCGATGGGCGCCTATCGAGGCATTACCAGCATAGAGTGCTGACCTCGTACGCGTGGTTGTGTATCTTGCAGACAACGGTGTGCGGTTCGATCCACTTCGAGCCGCATTTGGTTGAATTAGGTAGTCCGGTGTGTTTTGGGCCAGATACACTCGGTCACCAACTTCAACCCGCTGCTCGACTCTGTTGCGAAACGTGGACGGCACGCATTCTCTTCTGAGCTTGGGCTAAAGTTCGCGGCACCGGGGAAGAATGGTCGCTTGATGCACGAGCTCGTGGAACTCAGTGCCTCGCCGGCTCTTGGGTACTTTTTCGAGTTGCTCGGCTGCAACTGGATTCAGTGGAATCTAACCAAGATCAGCCGCAAATGGACGAGCTTTGAACTTCAGTTTACTGTTAAGTTGATTGCAAACTCAGCGTTGGAAAATATCCCAATCGTCTTGCAGTCGGTGGTACTCTTACCGGTGTGCGATTGATACGTTTCGTTTGCCTGAGCCCGGCGAGCTACGGCCAACCTCAGTTTCGTCGCGATGGACTTGAAGACGTGCTGCCTGAAGTTGGACACGAACTCGTGATCGCGATCCGAGACGGTGTTCGTAGGCATACCGTGAAACTTCCAAATGTGGTCGATGAAGAAATGGGCTAGCCTTCGGCTGTCACCTTTTTCGTAACCGGCAAAAACTGACATCGTTTCGTCAGTAATTCAACGATAATCCAGATAGAATATATTCCACGCTTGGTATACATCACGTCGCTGATGATGTCCATAGAGATTGACCGTCACTACTCGTCTGGTATCTTCAAATGCTCTAACAGGTCGGGTGGTTTGGTGAGTCGAGGTTTGTTCCGTCGCCAAGGCTCACAGCCGGGATATACTTTTGAATTGACTTCAACATTTTGGACCAGTACCAGCGCCACGCGAGTGTCAAGTACGTGTGACGCGAGGCGGGCGAAAACGCCTTGACCGCAGTCAGGATGTATAGTGCGCTACCTTGGCTGGAACCAATTAGGATGATCTAGCCAAGGTAATTCCTGGTCGGGTATTCCCCAACCTGGATGGCGTGTGCTCCTCGTGTATAATCCCTTTCAGTACGTTTACACTTGAAGCCGGAAATTTCACCGGTGAGCGAGTTGCGCGTACTGTTTAGGGTGTCAGTGCAAAGCTGGTCGTTATCTTCTTGGATGCCACCTCCACAGCTGCTTGGGAACCCAGACAGACAAACAAATAAACATTACAAATAGAATCCGAGATACAAATATACAGATATACAGCCGTTCTTATTCTTCAGACCCTTGAACGGTGGGTCTATACTCCAGTCAAGTTAGGCCTCAGCCAGGTTACTGGACAATCCCGATTGGCCGGCTTCACGCGCACCACCCTCGTTGAGGGAAACTATATAGAACCAAATACAGTCCTAATCACACAATCAATAGTACTTCACGATCAACTTCCTGTCTGGGACTATCTACCAAACAAGAATGTAAACTTAATATGAAATGCGGGAGTCAACCGAAACTCGGATGTTCGCCACAACCAGGAAATGAAATAATCACGGATCAGCCCTCGGTCGTACACACCTGGTCCCCGTGCTAACTGGTCTTGATACTTGGTGAGAACCCCACGCCTGTGTGTAGTCAGGGTGAATCCGTTGTCGCAGCTTGCTACCTCGCGGCAGCCCCGGTGACTACTTGACCGGCAGAGCTACCACGGATGTAATGACCTGCACGTGCAAGAGCATATCAACGTCACATCATTAGTTGAGTCCGCGTACAGAGAGCCTGGGTCGCCGCTTGCATACTTACCGGGTTGCGCAAGCAGTTCGCTTCGGCGCGCCTCAGCCAACCACTGCATGTCCAAGAACAGCGCCGCCGTGGCGTCCGAGGTACAGATGACTAGCATATCGAACATAATGATCACTTTAGCGGAGACGATGCGACTGAAGAGAAGACGTGGTCTTTGAAGGGGCGGCCAATTCGAGAAGTGAGAAGGTTGCCGCCCTTCGCAGTTCAGGCAGTTGGGAGCGCAGCTCCCACAGACTGCCCTAGTCTGCTTTATACTAAAGTTTGTATAGTTGGTAATTTCTATCCTAATGCATATTCCTAACTAGAGGAACAACTGTTACACTCACCCATCCTCCAGAGTCGTCCGCGCGCGAAAATAGCCAGGGGGCAAAGTGGTCCTGGTGTGCTTGACTAGCTCCAAAGTGCTGATGCTTCGAATGACGCTTGGTACGGGCGGGGCTGGTGCCTCTTTGAGGTGGCCACCGGTAAGAACCATGGTCCAGCAAAGTTCCAAACAAGGGGTGCAAGTGCCGCCGCTCCGAGGAAGAGCGGTGGCAGAGCCAGACTACGGCCTCGTACCTAACCTCCTCGCTGTGGCTGGGTCCATCGACAAACCGCCTCGAGCGCTTCAAGACAGTCGCCAGCTCGACACGCTCGGTGGCATGACCTCAGTCGCCCACGTCACTGTTGCACGGAGTCCCGTCGGTGTCCAAGACGATTGGCCCAGTTTCCTGCCGCGTCGCGCTGCCGTCGCTGTCCGTCTCTGCGTCTTCGGTTCGCTCAGCATCGCCTCTGCTCTCGGTGCTCCATCCTCTCCTAGCGGCTCGGACTCGGCTGAGTCGGTCGCTGAGACCGTTGTTACACAGGAGTCTCCTGTATCTCCAGCTGGTCCGGCGTCGCCTGCTGCGGGATCCGTTGCTGAAGCCAAAGAATCTTCTCCACCGCTTGTGGGCGCTGACGAGTCTGCTTTGACGGGTGACATCGATCAAGATGAACGTGACGATCCGTTCTCGGCCTTCAACTTGTTGCTGGATGCCGACGAAGTCACGGAGCGTCCGCAGTTGCCTGCACCACCAGAGCGCCATTCGTCGTCGCATGTTATCAACCGCTTCGATCCGAAGGCTCCGTACGATCCGGACAACGATTGGCAAGTTCGTCGCCTCCTTGACCGCTACGGAGAACCTCCTTACGTGGAGTACTTGGTTGAATGGGAGACCAAGAAAATGCAGCTCACGTGGGAATGGCCGGAGAAGCTTCGTCACGTCTACTGGTGTATGAACCAGGTGAACGAATGGATTGAGTCGGGAAAGCGCGATTCGTTCACTGCGTACTTCCGCAAGCATTTCCGCTGAGCTGGGGTATCAGAGACCAACCGGTGTTTCCTGTACGTGTTCCAAGCAGCTTGCTATGAACTTGGACGGGATGGTCTTGTGAACCGTGGACACTGGGATCGTTTCTGCCGAGAACATAACAGTTCTTTTCCCAATGGCGTGTTGGCAAGGGACATCGACGCGTTCTTTAAACTTTATCCGTGCGGAAAGAGTTCTTCTCGACTATGTGGAATTGTTCGCGAAGTGCCAGTCGTCCTCGATAACGACTCTGGCCGAGCTGGATCGCCAAGCTCGTCTGCTTCCGACTGGATATTACATCGTCCATGCGGCTCAACACTTCGTCGAGCACTGCTTCACGCTTGTGGTGACGGGTCCCGAAGACCCAGTGATGGTGTACGACGACTACAACGAGGAGGCGAGCCCGCCGTGCAAGCCGGGACACTGAAAACGCTTGAATGGATCAACTGTGTCTACCATATATATCGTGCCGCTCTGAAGTTCCCAAGCCGCCCAAGAAGTCGAAGAAGAAAAGATCGCGCAAGAAATCGAAGCTTAGTCACAACTAGGGAAGGCATGTGCTTCAATGCATGTAGGCCTTGAGCCCCCTTTCATTGTTTTTTTGCTTCGTCTTCGACGTTTCAAACGTCTATTGGCTTCGAATTCAGCAATCAAATCGGGAATTTGGCTGATGTTCTCCACTGGTTCCCAAGTTGGTTCCTCTTCTCCCACCCATTCCACAATAAATTGCGTCCGTTGGCGATGGCGACGCTTTTTGAGCAGTCGCTTTACAAGTTGTCCAACACTACAACACTACATCTGCAAGAAACACATCATTGGGCCTTGATAATCGCGTGGATTCGCTGTACGGCTTCAGTGATCCGGTATTGAAAACGGGATGAAGCTTATTTCCAGCTTGGATATTCAGCTCGTACGCGTGGTCGTGCACCTTCCGTACGACTGTGTATGGGCCAATCGACTTTGGACCAAACTTGGTCGAATTTGGTAAACCGGTGTGCTTCGGATCCAAATGCTGGGTGCTCAAGTACACTTTGTTACCGACTTCAAACGTTTGTTCCACACGATTGTGTTCATAAACGTCCTGCATTCTCTCCTGGACTTGTGCCAATGCTTCACGACATCGTAGCAAGATGGATGCTTGACGGTCAAGAAAAGGTAGCTGCTCGTTGAGTAGAGGGCACCTTAGCAAGCTTTTCAGCTGGTAGTTGAAGTGGGTTCAGCGGAATGTAACCAAGATCCGCTTCGAATGGTGCAAACTTGATGCTCGAGTTGACCGTGGAGTTGACAGCGAACTCAGCGTTTGCAAGATGGATATCCCAGTCGTCTTGCAAAGGTCCAACGAAGCATCGCAAATATTCTTCGAGAGTTCGGTTCATCCGCTCTGTTTGTCCGTCTCCTTGGGCATGATGCGCGACCGTCATACTGATCTTGGTTCCGATGGACTTGAAGACATGCTGCCAAAGGGCAGACACGAATTTTCTGTCGCGATCGGAAACGATGCTGGTCGGCATACCATGAAGTTTCCAGATGTGGTTGACGAACAGTTGAGCAACACCTTCCGTTGTAACGGTTTTCGTGGTCGGAACGAAGTGACATCTCTTGGTCAGCCGATCAATAACAACCCATATTGAGTCGACCTTGGTCTTCGTCCGAGGCAAGCCCGTGACGAAGTCCATCGAGATGGATCTCCATCGTTCGTCCGGAATACTGAGTGGCTCAAGTAGACCTGGTGGTTTTGTTAACCGAGGCTTGTTGCGTCTGCATTGTTCACAGTCGGCTATGAACTTCTGGATTGACGACAAGATCTTAGACCAGTACCACCGCCGAGCAAGTGTCAAGTACGTTCATTCCGCACCTGGATGTCCACCGTAGTTGGAGTCGTGACACTCACAGATGATTTCGTTCCGAAGCTTCACATAATTCGGTACGGCAACACGGGGCACATCATCCGCTGGCGTCTGATACCAGAGCAAGCCATTCTCTTCTGTGTACAATCGATACTTCTTTCGGTGTTGACGCTCGACTTTGGACTTCGTGGTTTGCGTTCGCCGTTTGATTGCAGCCGATATAACTGGCTTTCGCGATCTTTCGCGTATGCCGCCTTGATCTTCGTGACGAGCGTGATGTCTGAAGTTAATTGGGAGATTGACAAGCTGAACGAAGTATCGTTGAAACCTGTCACGCTCAAGTCATGGAAATATTTCGTCGCCGGCTGCAAGTCAGGTCTCCGGCTCAATGCATCTGCAATACCATTCTTCGCTCCAGGAAGTACCTCAGCGACGCGAGTTTGCACTGCTTCATGGCGGCTCGTGTAGTGATGGCGACCTGCACGACAAGTGTGAGGAAGATACGAGAACGTTGGTTGATACTCCGCGAGGATATCATACCATCGCGCCAATCGACGATTAGCCATCTTTTGCGTGAACAGACCTTCAAGACTCTTGTGGTCGGTCTCCAAAATCGGTGGCTTGTCCAAGCAGTAGATCCTGAATGCTGCTAAGGGCATAAATTATTGCTAGTAGCTCTTGCTGCTGCGTCGGATAGTTGAGCTCCGCACCTTCATATTTCTGCTGGTGTACGCAATAGGACGCTCAACTCCATCGACAACTTGAAAAAGTACTCCACCAACAGCGAACTTGCTAGCATCCGTTCGGAGATGCATGGGCTGACTGAAGTCCGGTAAATGCAGTACGGGTGGATTGCACAACCGTTGCTTCAGCTCCTTGAAGTTCTTCAGCTGTTCGTCATTGAAGTGAATTTTCGCGTTGCGCTTCTTCTGTTTTTTGAACAAGCTGAACATGGTTGCTGTTAACGTAGCATACTCTGGACAAAAGCGCTGGACGTAGCCAATGAGACCAAGAAAGCTATGAAGCTCTTCTTGAGTTCTGGGTACTGGCCAGTCTCGAATCGTGCGCACTTTGTCTGGACCCATCCTCACACCTTCTCGTCCCACGAAATCACCAAGACAGGGAATCTCCGAGGCGCAGAACACGCACTTGGCCAGCTTGACATACAGCTTGGTGTCGCGCAGGATATCCAAGGTCTTGTGTAGAGCTTCCAACTGAACCTCTACGTCTTGTGATTTGGTGAAGATGTAGATATCGTCGTAGAACGATCTTCTCTGCTTCAATCCACGAAAAAGCTTCGATGTCAATCGATGCATGGTCGCTGGTGAATTACAGACTCCCATGGGTAACACGAGATATTCCCAGAGTCCATTGGCGCTTGAAATGCAGTAAACTTGATGTCATCTTCGCGCATCTGAACTTGATAATACGCCGATATCAGATCCATTGTCGAAAAGTAGTAAGCTCCAGCCATGTCGTCCAGGATGTCTTCTTTCCTCGTCATTGGCATACTCTGTCGGATCGTATTTGAATTGAGGTGCCGATAGTCGTGGACGATTCGCCATCCAACAGGTTTCCTCACGCAGAACGTTGGAGCTGCGTGTGGACTGATGCTTGGTCTGATGAGCTTCTTCTTCACCATATCTATTGCCCAGCGCACGATCTCGCGTTGTTGCTCCGGCGACTGCCGCCACTGCTGACGGTGCATTGCCAGGTTTGGATCTCGTACATCAATTCGATGCTCGATCTCGCGCTTCTCTGGTAAACCTTCAGGAAGTTCCGGACGGAACACGCTGTCCTTGTACTCCTTGAGTAGTTCGAAAGCCGGGTTAGCACGAAAGCTTTCCCAGTCCGTATCTAGATAACGTTGATCCTTGGCACTGCCAACGTTGTCCGGTTGATCATGTCGCTTCAACGAGCTAGCGACTCGCTCAATCGTATCGTTCGATAGAACCAACATGAAATCAGGTTCATCTGGAGACTTGGTCTTGATTGTCAGGAACTTTCTCAGCGTGATGAACTTCGTCTCCACGCCAGCTGCGTCGACAATTCCCATCGTGAACATCCTCTCTACGAAGCTGTCTTTACCTCCAGCACTGCACTTCTCTGCAGCGCCATCATCCGAAGCTGACCTCGTGTCGCTTCTCCCCATCGAGTCTCTAACCGCTGACTCTCGGTCGAGCTGCGCGCAAGCAACTCTTGAGGTATCCTTCTGCACAGTTTCACGAGCAAGTTCAACCGTGGAACTCACATCCGTTCCAGCACGGCGCCTCTACAGGAATCAGGTCTTTTCGCCGTCAGGCCTTCGCCCCGGCAGATCTCCGAAGCCCGGAGGCAATCACCTGTCCGCCTTCTTCGATCAGTCCACAGGCTTTGCTTGCTTGCTCCACTTGCAGAATCTTCTTCCTTGTTCCTTCAATCTGTCGACCGCTCCAATCGATCATCGGTTGCATATCCCCAAAGAAGGGAATCCCGAGGATACAATCGAATGCTTCCGGAATCGCATAAACGACAGCCACACACACAGTCGTATGCTTCATCCAATCCTTGAATCTTGATGGACAGAGCCAGTAGTTCCAGCTCTGCTTCAACCACTTGGTTGTCCCCCAGCTTCACGCGAATATTCTTCTCGTTGAACTTCGTCGTTGAGAGCTGGTTCTTCTCGACCCAGTGCTTGGACACGTACACCGTCGTAGCACCGCTGTCCAGCAGCATAGCAGTCATCGAGATGACCTTGTCACCGATGCTAATGTTGCCACCAACGGAGAATAGCGGACGCGACTTGTACACGAGATGGTTTTCACTTAGAACATTATCGTTAATGCTCCAGTTACGCTCTTGACCACGGCAGGACCCTCTTTCACTGACGCGGTTCGTCGTTTCCCTGCTCGCCTTGCTTCTTCTTCCACGCCTAGCAATCAGCCTTGATATGGCCGGGTTTCTTGCAGTAGAAGCACGTTCGACCTTCACTGCTCTTAGGTTTCGAGCTGGGCTTGAAGCGACCTTTTCCGCGGAAAGGCTTTCCCTTGCTGCGCCCTCCTTGGTCAGAATCTTGCCCAGGCGAAGGCCTCTCCTTGTCATGATGAACGTGGCGTACGCGGATTTCGTCAACGAAGTGTGTTACCTCTTGCTTGACCGCAAGGTCCATGGCATCACTCAGAGTTGCCAGGGTTTTCCAGCTTCACGTAGCTGCGCGTGCGTGGCTTGAGACCATTCGCGTAGTTCAGGACTTGGTCTAGCTCGCTCATTCCTTCAACACGAAAGATCAGAGCACTGTACTCTCTATTGTACGTCTCGATGTCAGCTGTCTGCTTGAGCTGCAGAAACTTTTCGCGGAGTGAGGCTTGGTAGTTCGACGCTTCGAAGTGTTGGAGTGCATGTTTACGTAATTTCCCACGTGCACTCCTCGCTTCTTGTCGCCGACGACCAATGAAGGAATCATCCGGGCGCGGGTTTCTCCATCGCGGGCCCGGCGATTCCTGGCAGTCTTGCGCTTGTATCTTCAACTTGGATCCCGTTGATTCGGCACGCATTCTCGATCTGGAACAACCATTCCCTCACGTCTTCACCGCGCTTGCCGGTGAACTTGGGTAGGTTGCTTGGGACCTTGGATCGGTCAGATATCGCTTGTTGAAGTCTGGCGATATCGGCATGTAGCTGTGCATTCGTAGGAGGCATCGTCGTCTTGATCAGGGGCTGGGACCAACAAGTGCTACCAGTTTATCTCGTCCAGCAAGTTACTAACCTTGTGGCCATGAAGAACTCGGCTGCGATGCTGTTTTACCAGCAAAAAAAAAACAAGCAAAAACACATATTTTAGCATACAAAAAGAGAATGACCATAACTCGGCTTCTACAGCCCCTACGGAGACGTACGGTGCGCGGATTCTCGCCCAGCGTGGCCACCAAAGCAGGTTCGAACGTCTCGTTTTCCTCCTACTCGGCGCGCAGCTGCTTCAAGACCGTCGACGACATCGCGGCGGGGACTCGACAGACGATCAAGTAATAAATGGCGGTGCCCTCCCGCTGTTTCGTAAATAAAAGGGAGTATACGGTATTTCGGCGTGTGTGACGTGTGACGAGGTAAGGGATGGCTACATTCCACTTCAACTCGAACAACCATCGATAACTTTTCATTATGCTGCGGGCGGCACCACTCGAGCAAGAAGCACCTTCCTAGACCTAACAAACTCCGTTGAACGTCGATGAATCAATCGCTGTCAGTGTCCAGTAAGCAGATGATGTCCATGTCGTTTGGCAGGTTTTGGAGGTGGTCGCGCTTGGCGTCGTTACCGCTGGTCGAAGGGATTGTTCACGTTGTTATTCTTGGACAGTGAGGCCATGGAGCTCGCTAGGTTTGACTCTACTTGGTTTAACAGATCTTGTAGTGGTGAAACGGCTAGCGGGGCTGACGCAACCTCTGTCGTCGTGGTCGAAGGAGGCATACTGTTCACGATAGTGCTGGCTGGGACAGAATAAGCTCCTGCATTTCTGGTCGCCGCACTATTGGCAGGAAACAAGTTCTCGTCCAACAGGAACGGAAAATACTCACCGAAGTTACCGTCGCTCCCGCCGTTTGTTGTGTTGGTGATACTGGCGACTGACGCTGTAGAGTATCCCATGCGTCACTATTCACGGTCAATATATCGAAGTCGTCACCAGACAGGATCGGACCAGACGAAGATGCAGTTGTAGTTGCAGTACTTGATGCCGGTGTGATTGTTGTGTCTTCGTCTTCACCGTCACTACAGTAGATAACAAGTCGAATTCCACCGGTGCGGCTGCACTCGATGCTGGTGTACTATGCGAATCATTCGCTGCTCTGCAGTAGCCGGCGTGTTATGTGTTGTAGGCACAGCAACCGCCAACTGCCCGCTTCCACTTCCTTTGCTGGAGGCTCTGGCACCATCTCTTCTCCATTTCCATGATCCATCCGAAAATATTCAACTTCCTCCAGTTCCTCTTCCCCCTCGACCTCTACAAAAAATTGCTTTTAAAGTGTCTACCCAAAGCGAAGGCGCGCACCTTGAAGCCCTGATACTGCTCGAACAGCACACTGAGCATCTCCTTGCTGCACGACTCGGACAGCTCCTCCAGGACCAAAATCTTGTTGGGCACGTTCCGCGCCCATGAGGCAATGAACATGTAGCCAAAAGTGTTTGGCATACTGAACCGTGTTTGATGTATGCCACATGTTCAATGACGTTCCAACGACAGTACATTTTAATTTCAGTTAGGATTTGATTATCTGTTAGGATTTTTACTTTTTGCATGTCCACGGCTCTGACAAGTTCGTCTTTTCACTTGTCGGATCATCCGACATTGGGGAATGAAGGGTTAACGGAGACGATGCGACTGTCAGTTTTCAACTTACCTTTCAACCGACAAGTCCAACAGCAACTCTTACACTTGGTAGCACTTCTTCGATACAACACGCTTCGCAGTTCCAGTCGCAAGTCTCCAGTCTCCGTTTCCAGTTCGTGGCCCGCCAAGTGCGCCCAGACTCAGAGTTTATCCCGTGCTACGCTTCGCGCGTGCAGCTTTGACACCATTCTTCTTCCGGTAGGCGCCATGCGTGCGTGCTATTTATCGCCTCCCGTCCAGCTTCTCGTCCTCAGAAGACCCTTCGGCGCAGCAGCCGTTGCCAGCTCGCTACTTCTTTCTTTTGTGGGTGAGGGTCGCATTGTCGCACATACCATTTTCTTGTCGACCTCCCATTGACCCATTAAGACCAATCACCGCTTGCATTGCCGAGTGCATCGTGTTTCCTCGCCGACATTCACTCAGTCGGCGTTTGCTCTCACCAGGAGTACCAGGTACCTTGCACTCACTCTCCTAGTTGGCGTCGTCAGGGGCGTTTAAGAGAGGCCTGATGTTTCAAGGGGTGTACCGGGGAAAGGGTACGTCGTCGGCTATTGGGTTCCTATCTGGTCTTGACGGAAGCAGCTCTCCAGGTAGTGCCCGCAACTTCATTCAAATTTCTGATTGATTTGGCTGAGGAGCTTGCACGCCCCAGCCATCTATTGACTACATGTCTAGCGTAAGCGTAAATATGGATAAAGCCGCAATGCAGCACGCGGACAGCGTGCAGCAGATGTTCGCCTCTCTCGCGGCGATGATGCGCGAGCAGCACCAGTTCATGGCGCAGACAGCCAAGATGCAGCGCCAGATGGCGGCGACACTGCAACTGCAACAGCAGCAATTAGCCACGCAGCAGCAGCAATCGCAGTCGCCGACCTCTCATCGCCAGACACACGTGAGTACAGGGCTGAGGGCCGTTCTTAACCGGGATCTCGATCCCAAACTTGAGCTATGATTGGTCACTTTCATCCCGATTATTTCAGAATGTGTAACTCACACGATCCGAGTCTTGGATCGCGCGCTGGGCTGGATCGCGGGGGATCGTGGATGCAGAAATGAAGTTGCCGCTGTTTATGGAGCGTTCTCTAGACGATGGCTCGCGCCGTCGACGCCAGCTTCGCCTCCGCTTGCTAGCCGCTGCTGCTGTGTTGGCCCCTGACGAGCGAGACGGGTGTGTCGTGCGTCACAGATTGAATTGGGACGTGCACAAGAAGTCATTGCTGTTAGAGGGCCAATTCCAGCGCTGTTACCGCATGAAGGTGGAGTCCTTCGAGCGCTTGCTGTCCTTTGTTCGTCCCGCGCTAGTCCGAGACGAGCTGCAGTCCCGACGTCGAACTGGAGCAGGCCCGATCACACCCGAGAACATGTTACAGATGACAATTGCGTGGCTTGCAGGGAGCGGCTACCAAATGACGCGCTCGGTTGGCGGTACGTCGGTTCCTGACGACGTCGTCGTCCGTGGTACCGGAGAACTTCGGCATGGTGATACCCTCAGGGCCGTTCTTAACCAGGGATCACGATCCAGAGGACTACCGCCCACATGGAGATGGCTACGTTCTGCGATCCCAGCCGTTCTTAACGGGATTGCGATCCGTTATCAGGCACGGCATCAAGTTGCCGTATCCTGCCGAAAAGCAAAATGGCGCGCACCAACAAAAGCAAGGCCGCCACCGCCGCTGCAGCTTCTGCGGGCGCCACAGACGTCACGGTGAGCTCTAAGTGGACCGTGACGATAGATCTAGGGTCGCTCAAGCGGCCTATGCGCCCTCCGACGTCGGAAAATTACCACGATTGGAGTCTAGAGCAGCTGAAGTTGGAGTGCACAGCCCGCAAGCTGAACGTCGTCAAGAACACCAAGAAGGACGATCACGCCGACATTCTCGAAGCATGGGACACGAACAAAGATGGTGTAGAAGCCTTGCTTCGACACCAGCGCAAGCGAGCAAAGGGTGAGAGCGGCGAAGAAGACAAGCGCACCGAGGGCTGCATGTTCAGGTTGCTGAACGTGCTCTTCTCGGATCGATTCTACGAGGCGCTTCGACTGCCACGGGAAATCAACTCTCACGCGAGGAGATCGACCAAGGTGGCTCATCATTTTGGGCGGACGTTGCGGCAGCGTTTGGGTCCGACACCGGCGAATACAACACTTTGATATCCAACGACGCTATGTGTGAGGACGTCAACGCGTCGTTTAAGATGGTTCATTCGGCTGCGAAGCAGAAGAGGATGTGGAAGGAGGTGGGCAGCAACTTTGCCAAGGCAGAAGCCAAGTTGAAGGTATCCGGGCAAGGTAGTCACGATTTTTGGGACTTCTCTGGAGGACGTGCAGACGTTTACTACCTGGACCAATGGTGTGAGCACCGACAGGGTGGGCGGGAGTTTTGTTCTGCAAACCTTTTCCCGGAGGACGAAGACGACTCAACGAAGGAAGGTCAGGATGTGACGAAGCAGCCCGTGAACCGAAAGCGGCGAAAGAGCTCCCAGTCAGCAGATATTCTTGAGCGCGTGAACGAGCTGCTTGACAGTGAGATGAACGAGACTGCTGCAATTCAGGAAGACTCGTGGAATGAGCAGAAGCTGTTCATTAAAGAGTCCCAGAAACTAACTACGCTGTACTCCATGCTTGACCGCAATAACACCTTCACGCAGGATCTCTTGGCGAAGCATCAGGAATTCATCGCAAAGGGTTCGATGCTTCAGAAATCGGGGAAGCCCTTGCCAGTCAACACGCAAAGAAACAAACACTGGAACGCCACATCAACGAACTTGAGTGCGAAATCATTCACGGAATCCAGTAGCAGCACTCACGACAACCTTGGAGAGATACTAACGGGCTCGGGGACGACGGAGATCAAAGTTTTGAATGTGATGCATGACGTCATCACGAAGGATACGTCCCAGCGCATCATGCTGCAAGGCGTCAGACTCGGTGGTGTTGCCTGTGGACCGGTACCAGCTTTCTGGTAAGCTGCGATACTCGGTAGTAACTGCATGTACGGACGTAGCTGCGCTCTGGTGCTTGGTGCGTTCATCAATACAGAAATTGTGCAGCTTCGTGCACATCTTAATCACTTTTTTCACGTTGACAAAGTCGACCACGAGTGGCCGCTTGAAGATCTGCCACTTGTTGACCAACAAGCCGAGTATCCGGTGTATGGGAAGGCGGACTAGCACACGCCATGACAAGCATCTGGAGCGCCAGGGTGACCTGCGAGTGTGCCGTGGGGGGCAGGTCTGACCCGCAAGGGACAAGGCAGTCTTTCACGGCTGCCAAGAGCAGAGCCACGAAGCGAGCAAGAGGGAGGCCGCCGACGCTGGTTACGTGACACGAGTTGAGGCTGCTCCTGGACGAAACTGCACGCAGGCGAACAGCCAGGGCGGCGCACAGGCGACACACGAAGCGAACCGTTCCGCAATTTTGCTGTGAATGCACTATCCATTCGTATCACTGCGGCTGAGGCTAGTGCCCAGCATTGTATCGTGGGCTCGGCACGCAGGAAGCAGGCGGTTTTGCCGGCAACTCGCGATGTACAGGTGGCTACTGATACCGACCAGCAATTTGCTACTGCATGAGAACTCCCAGCAGCGTGGGTGTGCACTATTTGCACTATCGCTAATATGTTCGAACTGCAAATGGGTACGTCGACCGGACGAGGCGAGTAGCACGGAACAGACCGCTACTGCTACCACCCATGGTTAGAGTCACCACCCGTCCAGATAGCATCGCCGATCAGGATACTGGTTCCACCGACCAGTTTTCTAGTTCTCCCGACCAGATTACAAGCAATTCAAACTAGTACAAGGACCTTCATTTCTAGATTTACTGCCAGTTTTATTGGCCGAGTAGGGTGACAGCTGGTGAGTCGTACGCATCCATCAAGCAGAAGTGGAATGTGGCTTGAATTATCGACATTCGTTCCGTTGTACAAAGGTATTGTGAATTTCGCCTATATTTCCCGTAGTGGGCCGGTTTGACAAACCGCTCAATACAAAACCAAGTCAAAATCGAAATCGATCCATTCTTTTAAGTACGATACATGGAATCGGCGTCGTACTTAACCGAAATCAAAATGGACTGACTATGCGCTCTATAATTAAAGCAAGTCACGTGGGCCGATTGGCCCAATCGCGCAACGGAGCGATTGTGTTGGCCTGCATTGGAAATTTGGAGTAGAACGCACAGTATTAGTATCGAATGTTGTTGTGGGTTCGGCGATGTGGTTCGCGGAGCTATTATCAGCGAACCTGGCTACCGAGGCAGTCGCTTCTCGATGGTGATTTTGCTGAGGAGATTGCGCTGCTGGATAGATGGAAAACATCGTACGCCACCAACTTCTACAAATTATGCAGATCTTATGATTTTGGTAAGCACACGATCGCAATTGATATGAAGAGTCTGTGTCTCTTCAGTGCTTTCAAGCTCGCCGCAGTACTTGATGGCCGTCTGGATATCGTGACCCAAGCGGCCATTGACGGTTTTGCCAGTACGAGAGGACGACGTTCAGCATTGATTTAACCAAGGGAACATCATGGAAGGTTTTTCTCGTGTTCCTCCGATACCTTCGCGATGATCGACGTGACTTCCGTTTTATGGACATTCAAAATATGAACTTAGCTGTTGCCGGTCGTCGTTTGTCGAGGTTCACCTGCGCGGGCGATTTTACTTGTGAGCGGCGTACAATCATTCATTCGTCGGTCACGCATTTTTGCTTCGAGTGCGAGGAGCTCAGCGTCTTCGGTTCGACAAAGAGAAAGAAATGTTTCCACGTGCAGCAACCTGGAGTAATTTCGTCGCTTTCGTTCGTCCGTCCATCGTCTTTAGCTAGAAACATATGATATGCGATGGTAGGGATTTCCGCGAGTTTACCCTATATAATAAACTCTTAACCAGCAACGTGTTGCCTTTGCGCACGGTTTATGATTTTGCATGTGCCCATTGTAATTCGGTTCAAGATCAGGGAAACCTCAGTGAGGGAAAAAAATGCGCTAACAGACAGCAAAACTCAGTGGGAAAGGGAGAAATGAAAGCAATAAAGAAGGTACGCATCATGCATAGCATTTATGTATTATGATTATGAGTGACCGAAGGAAACGTTCAGAGATTGTATAGTGGGGTTGGTTCGTAGTCCACTGAACTGATGCTTATCTAAAGATTTGGTAAATATATCAGTGGTCATCGATTTAGGTGATTGCGAATTCGTGTCGAGATAGTTAGCATAGTCCGAGTCGTTGTACGCTGTCGTGTTGAGATAGTTAACATAGTCCGAGTCGTTGTACGCTGTCAAGCAGTTTGCTGGGTTAGTTGATCCACCAAGGAGAAGTCCACAGTCTTTAGTACCAGACAGGCACTTGAGACCTCGAACGACAGCGTTCTAGTGCTATATTCCTATATTACCTAGGATTGGCTGACCTCACGTAAGTAGAATGCCATATCAGGTCGAGTACCTACCATGAGGTACATGACACTGCCTACGTCTTCATGATACGGAATATCCTCCATCACATACCTCTTGGAATCGCTGCTAGGCTGGCTGCACAAGGAGATTTAAACGTTCCTGTCTGCTGGAGTTGCAATTGGGTACGGTACTCAGCCGCTGAAACGGCCAAGGACCATCGTAGCGTAGTTGTGTTTATGGATGAAGAACGTTCGGTTCTTACGGTCATGTTGAATGGAACAGCCGAGTAGGTACGCCACCTCCCTTAAATCTGCCATGGAGAACCTGTTTATTAGGGCTGATTTGAGCTCACTAACGAGGGCTGGTGTAGGTGCAATGATGAGAAGGTCACCACGTAAACTACAATGTAACAAGCGATTTCGGCACGGGTGTATCAAAAACCACAACGGTCTTTAATGGGCTTACAAAACTCAAGATTATTCAGGAAGGCAGACAGTGTTTGGTACCAAACACGCGGGGCTGGCTTTAACCCGACAGACGTTTTAGAAGTTTGCACACTAGGCGTTCCTTGTTCGAAATTTGAAACCTTTAGGCTGAGCCATGTAGATCTCCTTAACAGGATCCCCGTGCGTGAGGACCTGTCGGGGTGGCGCGGTGTCTTGGAGGTGCGTTGGTTGTGTTGGTTGTGAGGTAAATTGAAAAGTGAGATTGATGTGGTTAATGGTTCTGCTCGCTTCCTGCCCTAGGTTTCCTAGTGCTCTTCTAGAAGGTAAGCTACTCCTATACAAACATGCATACTAACTTGTTGGTGTATCCAATGTATATGGCTCTTTGTATAAGCTCTACAGGTATCCAGGACCCCCGTGCCGAGAACACTTGCGCCAGTCTTGCGCAAGTGCGTCACGAGACTTGGCGCAGGTGTTCTTGTGGCGGCGGAGGCATTCTTGGTGGCTGCGCAGCTCGCGCAGCCCCTGTCGCCAAGGTACGTACACAGGTACGATCTTGACACTCCTCCTCCAGAAAACCGTTCAGAAATGCCGTTCTGACATTCCATCTGATGGATTTCGAGATCGAGCAATGTTGCGATCTTAAAGAGAAGTCGAAGGGCTTCCATTCTAAATACTGGAGAAAATGTCTCGTTGTAGTCGACTCCATATTCTGGGAGAAACTCTTCAATCACCAGACGCGCTTTGAAGCGGTCAATCTCATCTGTGCCGGTATATTTAACTACAAAAAATTTTCGGCTTGCGAGGGTTTTTCGTTCTTCGGAGAGGTTACCAATGCCCACGTGTTATTGCCCATAAAAACTTATATTCCGTATGAGCTATTTGCCACTAATAGCGTGAGACGACCTTGGTCTATCGATTCGTTGTGGGCACTGACAGATACCGAACAACTAGTAATATGTGCAGTAACTTCTTATTCTGCTCCTGCCCCTGTAAATTTTCTTCCGATTTGAAGGTTGCATCCTTTTCGTGAATGAGTCGGGGTCGCTTAGGTGCAGGAGGATCAGATCGCGCCTCCGTTCGAAACGAGAAGTGTATCACGTTTGGGTCGAGCGCCTCCTTGTGTTGAGGAGGTGTGCACTGAATAGGAACTGCTGCAGTTGAAGTCGTTGTAGGTCCAGGTGAACCGGATCGAATGCAGGTACAAGATGTTGGACCTGAGTGTCGTTCCACAAGAACGTATAGACGAGTCGCACGCGACCTGCGGTGAGTCGGGATAGACATTAGGTTGCCGAAAGAGGATAATTAGTCCTTTTTTAAATTCTACGTCTCTGCTGTTGCATATTGCGTGGGTGGCGAGCTCCATTAGTCGGTATTCTTTCTTGTGGTCACGGATGCCAAGGTACATGCATAAACGAGCTCTAGAGTTCGCGTTTGTCTCGGTATTGCTCAGTAATGTATACATAGGCACTGCACCCAAACCCTTTCATGTAGTCTATAGATAGAATTCGATTTTACCTTATTTTGTATGGTGTTGGTTCAGCCGTTTTAGAGTTAGGTGTCATGTGGATCAGTGTCGTCACATGACAGACACTCTCTACTCAAAGTTGCTTGGGGGGGGGTCCGCCCCGAAACAGTGCTCGTACCCTTTACAATATTGTTATGTTGCTTCATTCAGCAACACCATTTTGCTGAGGTGTACGAATTGGTAAATTGTGTGTGGGTTCCATACTTCTGAAAGATTATACGGCCTAGTTTCTCGTATTCTTTCGCGTTGTCCCCTAGAAACCGTTGAATGCCAGGGTCTTCAATGGTGCGAGTATGTTCAAGTACGCTGACGTCTCGTCGGAAGATATTTAGGCCTCCCTCTTGAAATCGTTGAAACATTTGTACTGTTTGCCACACTTCTCTATAGGATAGGTGAACAAGAATCGAGAAAAGTCATCGATAAAGATAACAAAGCAACGGCAAGCAGTAAGGCTAGGCATGGGAAACGGACCACAGAAATATTGAGTATACTTTTTCCGAAGGCGATGCGGCACGCTCAACAACCCTCTTAGAATAGAATGGGGAACGGTGTGACTTTTCTAACGTGCATACAGTACTGAAGAACTCAGCTGTGCGGTCTACAGACGCTGAATCACCGAGTCCGCGAATGGCTTAGCTCCTAGATAGGTCGTGCAAGACGCGAGCGTTAGGATGTCCAAGGCGTTTATGTTAGAGCAGAAAGGAACGTTGCTTAATTGAGGCCACTTGTGCCGTTGAGGTCACCGCTAGTTGGGCCTGAAACTGATACAGGGCAGTGTTGCTAGCCATTAGAGAGGTTTCGAAATCCCCTTGTCACTACCACCACCCACACAGCCCGAGCTTGATGGTAGTGAAAGTCATTTTGCTTAATTGAGTTTTCGTGGTTCATTTATCTCACATTTTGCCTTCCGTGACAAGTGGTGTGCAGCAGTCCAATTTCCAGCGACTCGTCTCCCCGAAGCAGCACCGGCGCTTTCGAAGCGCAGCACTCCCCAGCACGGCCGGCGTCGCTCTCTAAGCGCTGCACTCCCCAGCACCGCCGGCGTCACTGTCTAAGCGCAGCACCGTCGGCGTCGCTCTTTGACCGCAACCCTGTCGTTATGCTGCCTCTGAGCGGGTACCAAGATGTGTTTTGACGCACGTTTTTCTTGTGGTCTCTGTTCTAAATGAGCTGTTGCATGCTGCAGACTGAGCTTGACGCAGAGTGAGGCGCTTGACCTGCTCGCCGTGCTCGTCCAGTACGAGGAAGAAGACGTTTGGGTAGAGCTGGTGGCGGCCGGTGCCGTGCACGCACCCGAGCGACCGCTGATCCCGGTCATACGGTTCAACCTGCTCGCGTACCCGGACGCGAATGCCGAACGCGACTTTCGGTTTCCTGTTCGTGGCATACTCCGCCTTATGGTGCTACTGCGCTTGCCAGCAGTCATCGTTACCGAGCGCGGTGACCGCTGCTCTGTAGAGGAGGCTTTGTGCATTCTAATGTACCGCCTGAGCTATCCTCGACGGCTTCACGACATGGAAAGCAAGTTCGGGCGAGCAAGCTGCGCATTGTGAAGTATATTTTTGTGGATGGGTACGTAGGAATGCTTCTGCTCACTACGTCACTACGCTAATATGACATGTGCGTTGTGCTGCCGTAGTGGATATCATAGATAACAAAGTCGAAGCAAAGTTTTTTTTACAAGAGACTCATCAGTGAACGCATCGACTTGTGCTGCACTGCGATTTCAGCACGATCTCCTGTCACTGGGTTTTTTGCATTTCCAGATGGCACTAAAGTACCTATCTGCCGGCCTAGTATGCGTGCGCGGCGGCGCTCGGAGAACCTACAAGCCCAAGTCTACAGCGGACACAAGCGGATTCACTGCATCATATATCAAGGTACGTACTCAACGGCAGTTCTAGCCCTTCAAGGTAGCCATGCGATTCATCACTAACGCACCTCTGCTGACAACGGACATAATGCAGAGCTTCCGGCTCCTGATAGTTTATGCATTCACTTCTGGGGTCCATATGAAGGGCGTCGCCATGACAGTACTGTGTTTGCGGCAAGCAAGCAAGCTGCTTGCGTATTTCGAGGAGAACAACCACATCTTCGCCGGCAAGGCCAACTTTGGGGATCCAGCGTACCCATTGAGCAATTACTGCGTCACTGGATTCAAGTCCGCGGTCTTGTCAATGCACCAGCGCATTTTCAATCGAGAGATGAGTGCTGTGCGCACATCTGTAGAATGGAATTTCAAGATTATGAAGAGTACCTGGGCATTCATCTCGTTTGCAAAGGGACTCAAGATTCGACTGAGTCCAGTAGGCAAGTACGTGCGTGTCGCCATGTTCCTCACGAATTGTCAGACATGCTTTCGTGGGGGAAACCAGATCAGTACATTTTTGGCTTATCGCCTCCATCTCTAGAGGATTACCTAGAGGACTAAGCCAGATAATGCAACTAGCACATGTTGCCTACTTCTTCTGGACTAGCAAGGTAAGTACTTGCATGAGGCGCTGTTGATCCTCACGGCGCTGTGCCTCGGCAGCAAGACGATCCTGCCGCTCTTGCTTCCACTGCTCGCGCCGAAGCTCTAACTCCTTCTCCTTGTGTTCGCGCAGCACCTCCACCAGCTCGGCAAACTTGTTCGGGCTCTGGCTGGGCTTCAACATGTCGTCCTCGCCAGGCGGGTTGCGCCGCTTCAGGCGCTGGATGGCAAGCTCTCGGACCACCTCGCCGGCCTTCTCAGCAGCGATAGCTTTTGCCCGAGTCTCCTCCTTGGCCTTGGCCTGCGTATGCCGATGCTCGTCGACAAGCAAGAGGACCTCGTCAAGAAGCTCGTGCTTGAGCTCGTACTCATCGGTGACGCTCGAGCTCTTGGCCGTCTTCTTGTTGTTGTTGCGGGCACTCTCTGGTGGTCAAATGGTTACATTCGAGGTCAGTACAGCGCACAGTTAAGTAGCCACGCCATCATACACTTACCTAGGAGAAGGTTGAATCAATTCTGGGCCGTCTTCCCGGTGAGATTGTCGAGTGAGGACTCGTCAGACGCATTCAGAACGTCTGCCACTTCCAGCCACCTCTCCATTACTTTGCCGTAGCCGCCCTTGTACGGCTCGTCGGCGATAATTTGCTTTAGATGAAGCGCATCGTCGGCGTCCGTGAAATTTTTTCGCTTGCTGTCCACCATTGCAAGAAAGAAATAAAGTGAAAGAGTCAAAGTGCTGAGGGTCTCTCTGGTGAGCAGCTTACATGGATGGTGGTGAGGGTAGCGAAAGCTGCCACCAGATATGGCGCTTTCACTTTTGTAGTGACGGGGTAGGGGAAGCGGTGTCTTAAACAGCTAATCTGATGGTAGTGGTGGTGAAAGCGCCTTCGAAACCTCTCTATTGTCGACTTCATTTTGAAATGTCTGCACGGCACACTGCTTGCGGTCGAAGCTGAAGCGGTAATCGTGCTTCACTGTAGCCGGAGCAGACAGCAGGTTAAACTGCAACTGCGGCTCGTGCAAGAAGCCACGAAGGGTGAGCGTCTTCGTGTTGCCTTTGGAGTCAGCGACTGCCAGCTCAACACGTCCGATGCCTTCGATTGGGATTTGGTTGTTGCCTCCAACAGTGATAGAGCTACCACTGGTAGCGATGGCGAGCTTGCATGTGCATGTCAGCGAAACCGTCACGGTTCTTGTCTCCGTGATTGTTGCCATTTCGGTCGTTCTTCGTCCTTACTTCCAGTTGCTGGGGCCTCAATGGCATGGTCACGAGTGGAGGTGTCTCGCGGGTCTTTCTCTGGGCAGCGGAATAGATGAATATATGGCGTCGTCGGCCACAGTAGGATCAGACATTGTTGTCGTTAGGATCATGGCTACGCTGAGCATGAAGGTCAGCTGCCACCACAACTCGCTCGTTCTTAACCCTTTCGTTGTGCAGGGGCGCATTTATCGCCCTTTAAGACTTTTTCAAATCACGGTAGGAAAACACCCCCTTTAAGGGCGCTTTTTGTGCCGTTTAACGAAAGTTCAATAGGAATTGGACCGTCTAGTCTTATATAGCAAATACTGTAGTATCTGTAATCACCCGTGCATACTTTAATCAAGTTCAATTCACTAGACGGATTATATCAACATTGCATCTTCAATGATTTGTTACAAGAGATAGTCCAATGCAAGTACAGTGAATTCATTAAAGGGCGAAACATGTGCCCTTAAAGACTCAAATAACTTAGGCTTGTATAGTATACTTTAGCCAAGGGACTCGCGAAAAGGTTAATATCGCTGGTCTCAGGTGTCCCTTTCAACAATGTGTAGCGTTCCTGAGCCTGGACGTCGCCGACTTCGCCTTCAATACTGAGCTTGAGATCTTCGTACGCGATACTTCGTACGGGATTTAATCCCGCTGGCCCATCCAGATACGGAGGTTGTTCTTCCAAGACTTGGGCATCGAGTGTAACAGGTTCAGTGAATTTTGTTCCTCGGTCAGCATCGATTGGTAGCTCCGGACGCGACTTTCACCGAGTTCTCCAACTTCAGAAAGCACTGTGTTAGGTCGGACGAGTCGATAGCCGTCGTGGGGTCCAGTTGAACATTGGCCTGGGCTGCAAGGCTCGCCGTAAGGTTGATTGACGCGGCAACAGCGATGAAGGCTACATCTCAATGGTCCTGACTAAACGCATTGCAACAGTTATTGGTGGCGTCGTCATCATCGTCAAAGTCGAATAGATGGTTGTTGCCTTGGCCATAACCGTGATACTTGCCCCCTTCGCGTATTTGATCTCCATCAAATAGCGCTGGGTAAAGTAGGGGTCGCAATGGAAGGATGCACCTTCATGATGAACTTGAAGGTCGTTCGAGGTGTCAAGGTTCTTGACCAGCCGAACGTGCAGTGTGCCCATGGTCTTCATCAGAATATCTTCGTTTTCGCGTCTTGGCGACGTCGCGTGGGTTGAGTGGCTGGGGCTTCACCTTCGAGCCACGCAGGCGCTCCTTCCGCAGCTTGCGGTGGTTACCCGACCACACTGCTGGTGGTTTCTTGCGTTGGGCAAAGGCGCCAGAGATGGCATCGAAGTCCTAATCGGTTTGTCGTCGCTCTCGTCGTAGTGCACGGCGTCCGAGTCGGCTTGAGTATCCATTGTCGGCTTGCTCTTCGGCAGGTTGTCTTTGTCGGACATATCAGTCTCGCTCCGACCATTCGTTTCGTCAGAGATGCCATCTTAGTCGTGTTTCGTCGAGTAGGCTAGGGAGTGTTTGCCATCGAGGGTGGGCACGCGAATCTTCATCTAAAAGGTCTCTACGCCGCCTAAGCGAGGGAAGTCGTCACTTAAGGCTTAGCTTGGGATCATAACCTGCGGCGGGTGGGCGCGGGAGTGTAGGACTAGGACGCCAACTTGAGATGAATTGAAGTGCAACGTGTCTTTTCTCTCCTGCACGCAGGAGTGTTGTCGACAGAACCACGTTGCTAAAGTCCGTCTGGCCGTCGGGGACTAAGCTCGAACCGGCGTTTGTCCGTTAGTCAATACGACCTACTTTATTTTCTGTCCGTCCAAATGCAATACGTGCAACCTGTGCCTGCCGTACACAAGCACATACGTAGACGTCCCAATGGTTCGTCGACCAACACTTTCATAGCCACTGAGGCGTACGCCTACACGCGCCTTCTCTCGCTTCGCGGCTGCAGCAGGCTTGAGCTGGCGTTGCAGCTCTCTGTCTCCTTCTCGTGTCACCTCCGTACCTGCACAATGTGCCCGACTTGATCAGACACCCGTTCGTGTGCCTTGGACCCCACGATGCTGTCGCGTGCTCACTGGCGTAACTGTTGGAGTCCTCGCTGTACGGCTTTCAGCGCCGGATTGTGAGCCCATGTCGTATGCGTTCTCCGGTGCAGATTCAAGAGCACCAACTTTCCGTCCGTCCTTTTTGTCGTGAGCATCGCCGCCCAGCCTGTCGCCTTTGTCGAGTCGACATTCCGCAGGACCTCCACGCGGGATTTCAATCACGCTGCTGGATCTCCAGTTGTCCGGTCTGGCCGAACGCGCTCTATCTGTCGCCGGTAAGCGTCACTCCTCGCTGCATATGGAGTCCTGTTACACGACGTCTCAGCATTCAGGGCCCTGCTGTTGTTAACAAGCATTGGTCAACATTGACCCACTCTCGTTCCACGCCTGCTGCTCCATTCCATTCACCGAGAACTCGTAACTTGTACTCGAGGGCATATTGTCCCGGTTCCGCACTCGCCGACGTCGTAACTCCACCAACTTGTCGCCCCAGCTGAATATTCCGTCCGTGTCTGGCACTGCCACCCGACGTCGTTTATTGCCTCGTCGAGCCGGGTTTGGACCGCTAGCTGACACTGCTGCTCGTACAGTCCCTGCTGGCGTCTCCTCATCGTGCTAGTCTTGCTCGCTATCTTCATCAGCCAACTCATCGTCGATGTCTGCCGCTGATTTCGCTAGCAATGGTGCTGGTTAGTGAAAAAGCACCATGAAGAGACGTGATTTATAATCATTTCCTTCTTGCCCGTCTTGTCCTTGTGCACCAATAGATAGTTCTCGTAGCCCGCCGGCTCAACAATTCGTAGCGGTCCCATCGACTGGTGTACGAACTTGGTGACTTTGGAGAGTTGTACAGCCTTACACGGTCGCCGATCTCAAATGTACGCCGTTACCTGTTCCTTCTGTTATAGTACTTGGCTTGTCTCGCCTGCCTCCGTCGACGCCGCCCATCGTAGCTGTTCGTTGGGTGGATGCAACCGCTTCCTCACCATCAACTCGTTCGGAGTAAGCGCCACCATCAAGTGCCGTGCCGAGTTGTAGGCAAAAACAGCAAACTTCACTCATAGGTTCCAGTCGTCCTACTTCTCCTGAGTTATAAACGTCGCCACACAATCCTTCCTCGTCCCGTGAAATCGCTCACCCAGACCGATCTGGGTTGGTACGGCACCGGGTTGGTCTGGCGCTTCTCGATCACATTTCCTGTCACCTCCGGTGCTCCACCCGTCCGAATCTTGCGGATTGCGCCGAACTTGAGCACCACTTCCTCTAACAGAAATGACTCCACGCTTTCCGCCGTGCGCTGCATGTCGCACATCGCCACAGCATACGGCATCACATACTCTACAGCCGCAATTACGTATCTCTCGCTGCCGTCCGCCACAGTGGCCAGAAACGTCAAGTGTCCAACGGTCCCCAAGCTTTACGTGAAGCTGTCCAAGCGTGTGTTCTGTGCGGAGGAGATTACGTGTCTTGGTGATTGCGTCGGGCGCAGTAGTGTGCGTGTGGACCTCGCCAAAGTGCAGGCGGTAAAGGACTGGTTGGTACCACGGACCCAAGAAGAGCTTCACCGCTTTTTCAGTCAAACTGGATACGCTCAGCGATTGCGTATACCAAACGGAAGGTGAAATGGCGGTGCTCAACTACTTCACGCAGCAGCAAGTCTTTGCAATTGTCCATGGAGTAGCAAATTTCCGTGTCTACTGCCTGGCCAATTCCTCGATTTTCGAAACCGACCACACAATTGAAGATCTTTTCACGCAAAAGATGGCTAACCGTCGCTTTGCACGCTGTTACGGTATCCTCGCGGAGTATCTGCCGGCGTTTTGGTATCGCCCGGGCGCGAAGAACGGTATAGCCGACGTGTTAAGCTGGAGACCTGACCTTCACCCGGAGACAAAGTTCTTCCTCGAGTTGTATCTGACCAGCTTCGTTGATACATCGTTCAGCTTAGCGAAGTGAAGCGACCACGGACACTAAGCGACGCGGAACTCAAGGAGGCGTATGTGGAACGAGGTGACGCACGAGCAACCTTAGCAGCGATCAAACGGCGGATCGCAGACTTGAACTCGACAAACAAGTCTCATCACCTCAAAAAGTATCGTTGCAACTCCACTGCAAACGGTTTGCTCTGTCATCAATCTCCGTTGAGCAACGTACCACCAGTTGTAGCGCTCAACGATGCGAAGTTGCGGCAAGCAAAGGTCAGCGGGTGCCATAGCTCGAATTACTGATGTCATTCAGGTGAGGAGCGCACGTGATACGATGCGGCTCTGGAAATTTTCCAGGACCCACTCGCAGCTGTCCGACCAGCCTACCGATTCTCCAATTCAAGGAGCCAGTGCGATTCATGCGGGGCAGGTAGTTGGCAGTTACGTGTGTAATTTCGATGGGAGTTGCTTGAGCTTTGGGTGGACTTACCTTTCCTGGATGTACGACATCTAGAACAGTGAAGTTTGAACGGAAGGGAAGAGCCGACGACAGGTAAGAGCTCCAATGAGCGTGAAGTGCGTCCGCATACGGACGCCACCTGAGTTGACAAACCCACAAGCAAAACAAAGCACAACTCAGAACTACACTGCGACGAGCTCCAAGTATATCGTATCCTGGCTGGAGTTATCCTGGTTTAAGAATCCTGCTCGGCCGATCCTGACTGTACGATCTTGTTGGAACATCCTAAACCGACGATTCGTGTATACAAAAGTCAAGTAGTAACGACCGACCAAGACAACCAGCAGGAATGGGACATGAGCTATGGAACCTTGAAGAACCCCGAGAATCCAGCCAGAGCGACACTGTGAGAGCACGCTTCCGATGATGACGCCCGGCCAAGGGCATAGTGAAACCATGTCACCCGAGCAAGACCATAGTGAAAACGAGTCAAATCACGAGCGACATGTACCCAGAAAGAAATGAGAGCAGAAGTAGAGAGAAGCAAACAGACAAGAAGATTGATGATAACATAATCCGATTTACCTCTGATCCGGGTTGCTGTTGTATACCTTAAGCTTGTCGATGTTGAAGCGTGGGCTGATGTGCTTCAAGCTGGACGGTAGATCCAGCAGCACGACGTTGCCATGAAGCTCCAGGGTGGGACGCGGTCCGATGAAGCGCGGGATGAACTTCCATGAACGAAGTGTTGTTTCAGCAGTGGCATGAGCGGTGTTCCGGTCTTACGTCGACAGCACGGCTAGATCGCCGACCTTGAATGGGTTCGCTGCGCGACGCCGGTCGTAGAACTTCTTTTGAACCTCTTGTGCGTCGAACAGATTCTTTCGAGCGCGATTGATCATCTCTTGCCGATGCTGAGCAAACTGAGACGCGTATTTCACGCGAGACCTCGACACCGGTTGATTGCCTTTAGCACTACCCAATGGATTCTTAGGTGGCGGCCGGTGTCGACGAAGAAGGGCGACAGCTTCGAAGAGCTTGACACCAGCGTTGCATGCGCATACTTGATCATGGGCAGATTCTCATTCCAATCGTTGCCATGGTACGAGCTGGAGCATCGTAACGAGTCTTCGAGAGTCCGATTCTGACGCTCGGTTTGGCCATCGGCCTGAGCTCGGTGGGCAGTCGTCATCGCTGCCTTGATCTTCATCAGGTCCACCAGCGCTTTCCAGAACTTTGACGTGAACTTTGGATCCCGGTCGGAGATGATAGTTGATGGGATTCCATAGTACCGGATGACGTTGTTGAAGAACAGCTTGGTATTATCTTCCTTGGTCGCCGTGGTGTGCGCCGGGGTATAGACTGGATGCTTTGACAACTTGTCTACAACAACCATGGTCGCATCAAAGCCGTCGGACACGGGCAAATGCGTGATAAAGTCGGTCGAGACAACATCCCAACAAGCTGCCGGCAACGGGATTGGCTGGAGGTTACCGGGTTTTCGTCCGTTGCTTGACTTGTACCTCATACATGACTCGCAACTCTGAACGTAGGCTTTGATGTCCAGATCCATGCTCGGTCAGAAATACCACTGCGCTGCAGCAAGCTGTGTGCGACGGATTCCTGGGTGCGCCATGATGGCAGCGTCATGCGCGTTGTGAATGACATCGAGCCGAAGCTGCCGGCTGTTTGGCACACAAAAGCGACGAAGACCGTCGTCGCTCTTCAAGTAGATTGATGCTGCGTTCAATCTCATACACCACTGCGCTGTGCCAACACCAAGCGCCTTTGCGGTTGGCTGTTTGACGCCCGGCATCACGACTTGATCACAGATTGGTATGCTCTGAAGCTTCTCTGTAGCCTTGATACGTCGTGAGACCGCGTGGCGAATGTTCGTGCATGTCGGAGACTTCAAACACGCCGTACATACTGCCACCGGCTGGGCCTTGGACTCACCATTCTTTGGCTCCTCCCCCGGGTTTGAAGAAGCCTCGGGGGGGGGGGGGGCGATAACGCGTCGGCAACGACGTTCAGAGCTCTTGGGCGATGATGCAGCGAGAACTGGAAGGGAGCAAAGAAGTCCAGCCAGCGAGCTAGGCGACCGGACACGCGTGAATGCTGCAAAAAAAACACTTGCACGCCGAGTTGTCTGTGTAGACTTCAAACGAGACTCCATGGAGGTAATGGCGCCAACTGGTGAGCGCCTGATTGGTCGCAAAGGTTTCCTTCTCGTGAACAGGCCAGTTCAGCTCGTGAGGTCCTAGCTTCTTGCTGAAGAATGCCACGGGGAGATATTGTCATCATGCATCTGAGAGAGCACTCCACCAATGCAAGCATGATTGGCATCCGTTGTAACGATGAACGGCTTGTCAAAGTCAGACAGCCGTAGCACTGGTGTAACATGGAACGCGAGCTAGATGACATTGAAAGCCTGGCGCTGGCGTTCGCTCCATACCTAAGCCACATCCCTCTTGACAAAAGAGCTCAGCGAAAGTACCAGAGTCGCAAACTGATGAATGAAGCGCTGGAGTTCCTTGCTGTTACCAGGTTCTGTCCACTCTGCGATGGCTCGGGTCTTGCGAGCGTCCACGTGCAACCCCTCAGCAGAGATCGTGTAGCCGAGGAAGTCAACCGAAGATTGGCTGAAGTCGCACTCGTCAGGACGGGCATAAAGCTTGTTAGCGCGAAGGACTGCACAGACTTGCCGCTTGGAGTGATCGGCCATCGATCGCGAGAATATGCAGATGTCATCAAGATAGACGACCACGAACAGTAGATGACTCAGCAGTTTGCGCATCAGGCGCGTCCATGTGCCCGGCATGCCGGCCAGGCCCATAGGCGCCACGTTCCGATGATATATCTCAGGGTTTGTCCTGAATGCCGTGTATTGCTTTGGCGTAGGCGACATGCGCATCCGATGGTATCCACTGGCGAGGTCGAGAATTGAAAATACCACTGCCCCTACCATGCGATCAAAGAGTTGCTCGATGTGCGGTAGCGGTATCTTGGCGACGTCCGATGCTGCATTCACCAAGCTATAGTCAATGACCCATCGAATAGGCATGTGCGGGTTGTTCGAATGCAGCCACACCAAGCGGGATGGGAACTTGCCGGTAGCGGGACCCTTTTTGGGCACGCCGAAGATGTTCGGTACCCATGGCGAATCCGATACTTCGATCCAGTTCTTCTTCAGCAGCTCTGCCACAATAATGTCCAATGCTTCCTGCTCCACCTCCGCGGAAGGGACCACGGTTGCTGGGTGTCGAACCTGGTTTCAAGACCACTTTGTGCTCGATTGTGCGGTTCGGTGGTAATGCAGGTGGCAGCTCAGCTGGGAAGACATCTGCGAGCTCTTCGAGTACCACTTGAAGCTGCAACGGAGCGGTTTTCACCTTACGCGAAGTCTCCACCGTGACATGATACAGTTCGGCGTACTCTTCGGCCTTCACCTTCGTCTCAAACTCGAAAGGGCACACAACGACGGGTCCGCGTCATCATCGCTACCGTTGTCAAACATTCGTGACAATGGGTGACATCCAAGCGTTGTTATCGAGCTTGGTCCCAAGGGCATACTGAAGTATCCTACCTTGACATGATCGTCGAGCTGCTGCCGCCAGTTCGGGGGCAGCGGGTGCCGAAGAGACTTCGGTTTCGCTTCCACTGAAGCGGCTGTCGGTCACGACGCCTCAAGACTGTCGTTCACCCAACGCAAATCGTGCACTACACGCTGGCTGCCGAACCGCATCCCTCCGGTTTTCCAGTCGATGCTCGGGTTGAACTGCACCAGTCATGGATGGCCGAGGGTCGCGTCTTGATTTGTCGATACCTCCCACTCAATGAGAGAAACACCGTTGAAATCCCTGCTAGCAAAACTGATAGTTTCCAAACATTGCTGTGCCGTACGTGCCGGTGTTGTCACACCGTCAAGCGCTCGGCCTTGACTTTGGTGGCCATAACGTAGTTCTGAGCGAGGCCAGAGCGATCAATGTTGCGCTCCGCACCGCTGTCGATCAAGACTCGCACGGCCTGCCCGTTCATCGTCCCCTTGAAGCGCAACAGCTCACGATTGGACGACGACTTGGCGTCGACAGGCACCATGTTTAGCTGCGAACTGTCGACGATCTCGACTTGGTCGTCACGGTTGTCTGCGTAGTCATCTTCATCATCGTCGGATACGTCGTCGTCGTCAACAATACGTCGAAACGAGCCCTGATTAGCGCGGAATGACCCACACCCTTGTGAAGGGCGAGATGAACCTCGGGGGTTGTTGCTTAGGACACATTACCAGGTAATGTCCTGGTTCTTTGCAGTAGAAGCAGAGATTGCTTCGCATACACTCGTCGCGAGAAACAAAGCGCGAGCTCCCGGTCTCCAATAGTGTCGGCTCCTCGACGTGCTGAGACGACTGCTGAAGGCGTTGGGGGCTTTGGTTTCCGCGATTCGCGTGGGATCGACGCGATCCTCTAGCGTGCGTACGGTCCTACATGAGCGCAAACAAAATCGGGTCCGTCGTGGTTTGGAACTGGCGCAGCTTCACCTCTTGTCTGATCTCTACGACCAAGCCCTTAAATAAGTGCATTACCTTGTCAATATCTGACACGTCTTCCACCTTACAGATGATGTGCCGGAAGGCCGGCACGTAATCTTCACGACAGGCGAAATTGTTCTAACGTTAGCGTAGGAGCTGGCCACGCAGGTGCTCTTGTCGATTAGGGGTCGTGAACTCACTTGCCAGCAGCACTTCAAACTGTGTGACCGAATGCAAGAGTTTCCGTCGTGTGAGACACGATCGCGGTACCAAGTAGCTACTGGACCCTTCACGTTGGTCACCAAGAGCGACAAGGGGCACGACTGCGGCGAGTCTGCGCCGTTCCTGATGTTCTTCGACTCGAAGTACAACTTGACGCTGAACATGTAGTCCGGGGATGGCACTTCCTCTCCTCTGAATACAAAACTGGGATAGACTTGTCGAATGATCGTTGAACCACTTATACTACTGAGATAGAAGCAGCGAAGTACTAAATAGCCAGTGCAAACAGGATTATTGCGTGCGCAAGGAGTTTGTTTAATATGTTAAGAGGCATGTAAGCTATTAATGTTGCCAGTTGAGACAATACTAAAACTAATATGGACATAGCCGTGCTGCATCCAATTATACAGGAAGAGAAAAAACGGACTAAAAAGGACACTTTCGAGTGATCCTCACTTCAAAGTTAGCTGCATAATAACTGGCGACTCTTTAGCTCACTTGATTTTGTATAGACGTTCGCCAAAGTTATGTTGAACTGTGGAAACATAACTGAGCCGGGCTACGCAGGAATTTGACTTTGCTTTTGTCAAAACCGGTGGAAATGCTCTAACCAGGGATGGCAAACGCGGATTTTTGATGTTTGGAATAATGGATTTTTTGGGTACCCACCCACCCCAAGATAAAAAATGGAATTTGCAGATTTTTCATTCATTAGAGCCTGGACTGCTACCTTCGCTGCACTCAACTGTAGCTGCCTGTTCACATGAGCGCGGGCTACGAAAAAGCAATAGTTAGACATATTAATTTGAATGTACGATGGCCAAAGAAGCTTTACTCACTCCGCACTCGCGCGCTGGTGCGTGTAGGCCTCTCGCGTCGTTGTGGCCTTCGCCTTCCACGTGCGGATTGGTAGTCCCACACCGAGTCCCTGTGCGCCGCTTCGAACTCGGGTGGAATGTCCACCCCAATTTAACCTTCCACCCGTAAAAATGTAAGTACCCACCCCTACTCATAAAAAGTTGATTTTTGCCATCCCTGGCTCTAACATATCCCGACCTCTCTTGGGTGGTACCTCTGTAGTTCACTATAGTCAAGTAGTTTAAGGTTAGCACTTCCAGACGTTCTCCCGCAGCACTGGTCGCTGCAGCTCCCTAAAGTCAATCTCACTTCTTCTTTCTTCACCTTTTCAACAAGTCCGCCTACTACTTCTCTCGCTTCCTGCTAAACCTGCTACACGACCAAGACGGGCTTCGTGTCGTTTGTTGATGTTTGCTACTCACCAAGTATGCTTCATGGTTGCATAGCCACAGCGCCATTTCCCATTTTGAATCCAAGCAACAAAAGCCGCGCAGCAGTGGCCATAGCGGGGTGAGCTCCGAGTGTAGGCCTGAATGACCATCAGTCCATTGCTAATCTATGTTTGGTGTGCTTCTTGCGTACCGTGCGGACGTGACAGACACGTCGGTGGGTCCGCGTCGCTGCCGTACCAGCTTCGTAGCAGTGGCTATGGCAAGGTGAGCTGTAGTATTGTCCATTAATAGGGTAGCACAAGATTTGGGTAGCACCGGCAGTTGGCCCGGTAGCAGAAAGAGTCAAATCGGAACGAACAACGACGCCGTCGTCGATTACAGTAGTCGGTGACTTGCTGCGTTATCTGACCGCCTACATGGGTAGATTAGGTGTCGTGGTAGTGACAGCACGTGCCGCGTTGATGTTAATAGCTTCATAATCGGTTGTTGCGGCTGCCTGATTACTGACAACAACTGTACGTTCAGATTTTGCCAGTCGTAGAGTTGTTTTCCCGGTAGAGATATACGTTGTGTGACTGCAAGTGACTGATTGTGTGAAATGCTATCCAGTCCGTGGTTCGAACGTCGTGCTTTGACTTGCGGTCCACCGCCGGATTCAAATCATCCTCTCCCGCAGATGCGCTATCGGCCCGCGCAACACGTGCTAGTTCTGCCAACCCGGACCCTGCAACTGAATTTTAGGTGTCCCCCGCGGCCGAGACGCCCCAGCTTTCTCAAACAAAACACTTTTATCCCCTGCTCTCCTCCCATCTGTAGCCGCCGTAGGGCATGCTGTTGAATTATCGGCGCGCACAGCGGCTCTTGCTCGCTTAAGCGCCCTGATTCGTGTAGTAAACCTGGGCTTTCTCTTCTTTCGGGCCTGTAAAGCTTCCTTAGCTATTTCCTGTCACTGTAATTCTTATCATGGCGTTTCTCGCGTTAGACGACATCACTACAATATTGCATCCAAAACAACTTGATGACAAAAAATAAAAACACGTCAGAATGACGAAGACTCGAGTTCGGGTAGTGGTCCGAGTGACACGATGTGGCCGGGGATTTTTCACGCAGGCCCACCCGACTTACTGAATGAGTGGCTAACTGTGGTTGAGTCCTGAAGAATGCAGTGAAGGCCAACTGGGGACGTGAGTGTGAGAGTGTACAAGCGTGGAGTGAGTGTGGATGTGGATGCAAAGTTAAGTAAAGGCCCACAGGTTTGGAGGTGTCGACTGGATGAGGCCTCATCCAGTACGCATAAGAAAGCACCCAGTCCGAACCGCAGAGTCCTGTACGGTAGGAGGAGCCAGGCGTGCAAGTGTGTTCCGTGAACGTATCCTGAACGCTGCCTGCTTTGACTTGACCAAGGCACCAATTGTACCCACCAGAAGACCCACCTACAAGACCTACATCCTCATGATCCACACGGAAAGCTGGAACCAGATCGTGTGCAGTATCAGCGGCGATGTTGTTCTGAATGAGTACCGAATGAGGTTACTGCATGAAGACATACTGGATGAGGACCGCACTAAATGAGTTGCACCATCCAGTATGATTCCTCCATGAATGAAGTTGTACTGCACCAGAAACCAAGAGACACCACAAGTCAATCTGAAGGAGTCCGAGTCGAGTGCAGACTAAATGAGCCGAGATGTCCAGTTCGACGAAGGGTCGACCAGACATTGCGTTTCAACAGATCTGCTGCTCAGGCAGGTTGTCATCAAGTGATGTGTACCCACCTAAGAGTCGACGTCAACGTTCCCCATACTCAAACCAAGATGAATCAGGAGTATCCACAAAGGCGGAGCAGAGAGCAGAGCACAAAGACAGAAGGCAGTAGAAGATAGCCAACAAGAACAGATAACTAACATTAAATCAGAGTTCAATTTGCCGAGAACAAGACAAGCGCCTTCGACCGAGCTTCGCCTGGGGAGGAGACGACTGCGCGCTGAGTGCCGCGTAAGAGGACAAGCTGTCTAGACTAATTCCTGGGGGCCCGAAGCGCGGACGTTCGTAGCCCACCTGTTCGTAAGACTGGTGCGTGGCTCTCAAGTCGTTCAAGTCGAGATCAGAGCGAGGACCAGTGTTGTGTTGTTCCGGGGTTGATCCGCCTGTTCCACATCCAAATTGTCCGTGCGCCCCATTTCATATTAGCCCTGCGGTATGAGGAGGTTGTAGTAGTCACCCCTTGTACTCAATTGATTGACTATTGGGTGAAAGCGAATTGCATTTGACTGTAAGATTGTCCCTCATTCAGTGCGGGTGGTGCGCGTGAGTGAGGCTTCATCCAGGACTGACCAGTGTCCTGGGTGAGAAGCTCCAAGTAGACTGGTGAGAGACCCACCCACCCAAGGGTCTATAAGAATAAGTGGTGGCTGCATATAGTAGTGTATATCTCTGCATTTCTCTGGTTAGTTTGTATATCTGGGAAGAAGGTCTGTCCGTGACATCATCATCTGTCGTACACCAGTGGCTTATCCAGTCGGTCGAGTTCATTCGGTGCTCTGTACATCTCGATTTGTGTATTAACCCTTTAAGACCGAGCGTTTTAAAAGCCCATATCGGGCTTCAAATTGTTCTGCCTATTGGCCCAGCCTCCTATCTCAGGTGTCGCCAACAGTACACAGTGTCTTGGAGACCCCAATAGGGCCTTCTAGCCAGCCAATGCCAGCGCACTTGAACTAGCAGCGGGGGTGGGCGACGTGCTTGCTTCCGCATCTTTTTGCGGCCACTTTGGAATATCTCAATCATAGCGTCTACCACGATGGATGCCGAGCTGCTTTTGTCGGAGTGGAAGCCTGTCGACGACGCTCATCAGAGCGAAGAAAACACGGACGACAGCGACTACGACGTGGAAGGGAAGCATGTGGACGTCTTCACGGAGGTGATTGTAGCTGGCGAAGACGCGGAAGCTCTGAGTTCGGGCCAAGCATATCTGAGAGGCCTGGAAAGCGAGGGCGGCGTCACTCTGCTCAAGGAGGCGAAAACGAGGCGAGCATTTGAAACGAAAGGTATGTTGGGCCTGTTTGCTCTCTTCTTCAGCCGTAAAGTTCGTACACGTTGCTGCAGTAGCTCAACCCACGTCTTGAAGAAAGTGGTGTCCCCGCGGTCTCTCTCCGTGAACTCAATGCATACATCGGACTTGAAATTGCTACAAGTCTCTGCCCATTGAATCGTCTTCGAGACTACTGGTCGACTGATGAGCTGTATGGTCATCCTCTATTCCAATCAACAATGCAGCGAGACCTATTTCTCGGGATTCGGGCAGGGATAACGTTGCACCCGATCAGCACGGTTCCTGAGGAAGTCAAGGTTCGAGATCCGTTGTGGCATTGAAGGAGTATACTCAACAACTGAGGAAGTGTTCAGACTACGCCGCCCCGAATGGGGTTACAGCTCTTGATGAAAGCTCGATTTGGACGAAGGCTAGGTCTGCGGCAAGGGCGTACATCCCATCCAAACCTGAAGTATGCCGTACGTTTCTACTCGACTGGAAAACTTTGTACGTGCATGGGTTATTTGATAACGGTAGTGGCAACACAACGGCTGCAGGTCACCTTGTGTGATATACAGCTCTTTTTCCCGAGATACGGAGACCAATGACTACACTGTGTGAAAGTGGCGGTTTGGATGCAAAGATCGCGACCGCTCTCTGGGTTGCAATGCTGGCCCACCAGAATCAGCAACTTCCAGCACCAAGTGGCAAGCGTGTTGTAGTTATGGATTCGCATTATACACAGCACTCGTTTGCGAAGCACGTCCGGCAGATGACGTCCGGTGAAATGCGTGTAATTGGCACGTGCCGATCAAACTACGTGGATAAATGGTCGAAACCTGCAGTTGAATCAGCCGTTATTGCTTTGGAAGGTGCCGAGCATGGGTCCCGGAAGCTGGTTGCTGTTATGGAGCCCGTGGACAATGCGAAGGATGCAGAAAAAGCACATAAGCAGAGTCAAAAGCACTTGAAGAAGGCCCAAAGGACTCCATTTGTGCCACAACTTCAGCGCTCACCGCATGCAGGCTATATCGTTTTTCGTGACAAAAGGGTTGTGCTGTTTTACACGAATGACTTATCCATCACCCCGCCCGAGGATGTTCTGGATGGTAGCTCACCCGAGGCTCAAAAATGTTGTCGTGGTACTAGCTTTGTGCAGTGGGGATGGACAGCAACAGCCAGAGCCAAGCTATTTGGAATGTCGTTCGAATGGGCTAGACTGTGAAATACCCTCACCGCCTGTATAAGGTATCAATTCATACATATTTTTATTTGTAAGAGTAACGTGTTCAATAAACGCTGGCTGGTTTTACATCTGCAGCAGCCCTGGCAACAACGCCAGCATTAATCTACAATATAGCGTCGGTGGCCAGATCTGAATGGGCCTGGAGGATTTATCATACACACCACCATACGTTCGATCTCCTGGCTTTGGTGCTGCCACAATTTTTGCTTTTTAACGATCCGAAAAGGAACATGACCAATGCTTCGGTGCTCCTCACTGAGAAACCCTTAAACAAAAGGAAGAACATTTGGTCTAGTTGGTGACAGCAAGCAGGTAGTATGATGTCTGGACGCCCTTTCGTCAGTGAACCACAGCCGCACAAGTTTCAATCAAACAATAACAAGGATTCAGTTGCGGGTATTCGGCCTCTATAAACAACGAGGTGTAATTGATTACAAACGTTATGATGCACTCAAGGTAATCGCTAGTAGGGCACGGCGAATCAATATGATGTTGATATGTGCCGCTACACGTATGACTGTGGCTGATAGCTGCCTGAACCAACTCTGCTTGTTGCTTTAATTGGCAGGTCTCTTTACGGACAACCCCGCGATGTAAATGCTAAAACAATTGTTGATGAAGTTTCGCTATGTTGAAAAATCACAGATCCTTTTGGCTTTAGCATTCTTCACTTGCGGGGAAGTCGTCATGTTTGATATGATGTACCTAACGTTTGTACCAGCAACTGACCGAGTACGCTGATAATCACCTGCAACGGTATATCCGAGCTCACAATGTGGTATACTCTCTTGTATATACTGTAGTCGGTCGCGCCTATGTACAATTTGTCAGCGGACGTGGATGAGTTTATAGTGGTTCTTCCGGTGAAGGGCGTGCATGATCTGCACAAGGTCATTTGCAGAGGGGATGCAAGCAGTGGTTATAACTTTCTGTGGATGAGGCGATGGCTGCGAACCAGTATTGAACTATCCGACGTGAGCGAAAACGATTCGTGTAATGGCCACACAACGTCTGATTATTCTGGTATATTTTTCAGACCACACGCCCTATGATTCAAAATCGGCTGACGTATTTGAAAGCCCAAATTCGGGACGCCCGTGAAACCTTGGATATGCACATCGAGATCAACATTACAATTGGATCAAAACAAAGCAAGAGGCGCAGCTTCCCTACGAAACCACTCTAACCCAAGACACAATGTTCCTAAGCTTCCTCGGCCGCCACCACGTTCGTGTACTGTTCTAACCCGCAGGATCTGAGCCTGCTATTATAGGGCTACCACGGAGGGACGCTGGCCCACTGTTCTGTGGCCTCAGCTCTTGTCGGACACACGGGACTCCAACCCGTCTCCTGCGTACTCCGAACTACCACTCGAGCTGCTCGCTTCTAGATTACGTTAAGTTGGCGCGAGCCAACACTGACACTGCGTTTTTTTCTTCTCGGCTACTTCCTCCCTCTTCTCGGCTAAATCAAGACTGACTGCCCACGACAAACTACTTCATGTACTCACGCTTTGCTACGCCGCTTGGGCGTTCTTCAGAGCGACTGATCACAGCTCTTCTCAGCCGTCCGCTGCAAGATCTTGTCCACCCCACCCTCTGTCTGTCCTTGATCATTTCACTGCTCATGCCGTCCATCCCGCACCAGCTCGCGATCTTCTAGCGATTGACGTGCCAGCTGCGTGAACCCATACGCTTGTTGTCCGTTACCGCCTGCTCTGTCCTGGCATCACACTTGTCGCCGTCGCTCGTGTGCTCATCCTGTCTCATTGCTCATCCTTGTTCTTCTCGCTCGCTCTTGATCAGCCCTGCGCGCCACAGTCCTTGCTCGCCATCGCTATTTTGCTTCACTGCTGTCTTCATGAAATTGCTACATCCTCGGTTTTTACTATTGTGTGCAATGTATGTCTACCACAAATGGCATAAAGTTGACATATCGTGCGTGTCTAAATTTGTCTCCAAATCGAAATTGTGTAGAGGTCGATATACGTCAGAGGTGGGCTGATATGACACCTCAGTTGCTGAAAAGGGTGCTCAAATCTGTATCCAAGATTAAATGTATGTAGTTGCACAATCGGATATCCGGAACGGACCATATCTCGTCCAGTAAACTCACGATCATCATAACATTCCGCCGATGAATAATCAGCAGTTTTACACGTGGCAGCCGACTTCGTTCCTCACGGTACTCATATTTGAGATTTCAAACTTAGAGACGAATGATCGACGTCCAGTCGCCACCAGCGCCCGCACGAACGTGCTGCTGCTACTCCAGCAACGCGCGTGTGAGTGGGAGCAGTACGGCAAGGAGATCGTGGGCAGCAGGCTGCGCATGATGACATGCAGCCGACGGCGGCAGCGGCGGTCACCCTTGTGCATAAAGCAGGCTCTGCACCAGCTCTATTTCTACAAGAAGAACGGTTGTCTGAGCAAGACGCAGAAGATCGACGTGCCGGCATGCGTGCAGAAAGAGATAACGAACCTATAGAACGTCGTCAAGTACATTCTGCTTGATGTGTATTTGTTGTTATGGAAGCTCGAGCTGATCGAGATATGTAATTGTTTTGTTTTTCTTCAGACGTGTATGCACAAGTGTATCCCCTGACGCTGCAGCACACACGGCATCCAGCGCCGAGCGGACCGTCAGAGATTTGGAGGTAAGTGCGTCACGGTAGTGAAACGCGCTGAAGCACGCTACGTGGAAGCCTCGGTGGCACCCTGTGCAGCTGAAAAGAGCCTTTTTGGAAAAACCCCGCAGCGTGCACAAATAACGCGTAAGTTTGCCGGCTGAGTGCTGCTTTGAGTTAGGTATGATTGCGTGGACACTTTCATCAGCTCCGACTAACTCTTGAAGTGGTGCATTTGAGGCAGGCTTGCGGCGGCGTTCCTTCTTCAGTCGTGTTCGTTGTACGGCCGTCAGTTTCTCTACCACTTGCCTCTTGCAGTCGCGGAGCCTCACACGCGTAGCTGCTGGTCCAGCGACCTATTTGTACAGTAAAAACGCATTGATAAGTGCCATGTCAAGCGCCCACGTCAAAATATTCATGGGGAGACGCTTCTCATTTCGCCGCATTGGATTCGTGCTCCGGCATTGATCTACCCTGTCAACACCGTTCATGAACAAGTTGTACGCGACTACCATTGATGGTACTTGATAAGTTTTTCGGTGCATCACTTCTTCGACGGTCCAGCGCCGAAGCGGTGCAAGTCCACGGCACAGCTCGATCGCCTCTTGTGAATCGCCCGAAAGCACGCGCTGTGACAGCGTACCCGCGAAATCGTTCGTGCAGAAAATGACCGTCTGCTTGTCACGAAATACGATGTATCCTACCTTGGCCGCAATAGTCATCGCTGCCATGTACGGTGTCTGCTGGTCGGGGGGTAACTTCTTCTGTTGGCGCTTGTGCTTGTCTTGAAGCTTTTCCTACCCCACCGGTACATCCACCGCCGCCACTAGCTCCCACGAACCCCGCTCAGCATTGTCAATACGAGCTTTCGAAGCCTCGAGCTTTATTGCGTTCTCTTGCCTTACAGACCAATCCGCACGGTTCCCAGTAGGCGCATTTCGCCGTCGATTAATGCCAGCAGAGTCTTAGCCAAATTACGCCTAGTGTAGAAATTGTCGGAAACAAGCAGGCGTTGTCCACTCGGCGCCGGGTGCGTCTTGGTCAAAATGGCCGCACATCGCCACCCACAGTGCGCTCGGGTCTTTGCGCTTGATCGCAATATCTACACGCTCGACTGCCCTGAACAGAGCTGCTCGCAACTCCGGGAACACGCCCACATACCGCTCTGCTGGCGACGTCCTTGTTCGGTTGCCAGATCCGTTATCCCACACGGAGTAAGCATACAAACCCTTCCACCCGACGACCGCGTAAAACCGTACCCCGTACTTGTCGGGCTTCAATGGCATGAAGGTTCTTGCCGAAGAACGTGCATTAGTGCGCACCGTGATCTCGTCGAGACTCACAGCCCTAACCTGAACAGCAACCACAGCAAATTTATCTTGGATTTGTTTCATCAGACGCCTACTGTGCCACAACGGATCTTGTTCTTGTCGCTCAATCGGTACGCTTTCGAGCGCATGTATCTGGAATCTCACAACTCATTGCAATTTCCAATCCAAGGTAAGGGTCTAGCTCGTACACGGTTGCCTCTGGTTTCCCCTTCTCCTTCAGCATTTTGTTTGTCCACAACTGCAAAAAAGTCACGAAGTCGTGCGTGAAGAAGAGAGAGAAAAGCCCAAACTCACCGCGCTCTCTGTATGCAGCCTTCACCTCTTTCTCACAGATAATGTGTAGGCCACTGTCTCGAATCAGGTTATCCACGTATGCGTTGCCCGTTCGGTGCTCTGGCGGTGCCGACGTGCTGGCTGCTTGTTGTGCCTCGCTATCTGACTCCATCGCAGCACCACCCTCGCCGTCCAAGTCTCCTTCCTCGTCCTCGTCCTCCGACACATCGAACTCCCAGTCGGCGTCGCCGTTGTCGACATTGATCAGTTTGGCGATGTCCATCACTGGTGCTGGAAGAATTCAAATCTAACTACGAGACTGAGTGGATATGAGTTCGAAGCGTGGTCACAAGCTATTATGTCTGTCGTGGTACTGCGACGGCGATGCTCTGTTAGAGGTCCGCCGTGGTCCAATCAATGACGACGAGTGTAGCTGTTAGAGGTCCGCTGCAGACCTCTAAACTCAAACTTTTTGCCCGGTAGTGAAAGGGTTAAGGCGACCCTTCGTCCGGTGAGACGCAGGTATCGTCGCGATAAATATAAGTTCTCTTAAATATTTTTATGCGACTGCATATGTCACTTGTGGAAGACGTCCAATGGACGTCATTGACATCTTGTTCGGGGGCGGCGCACACCGCCTCGCTGATGCGCACAATAACGCGTCACCCGGTGCCATGCTGGTACAAGGCCTTACAGATCTCCTGGAGGGTGCTACTTGTGCGTGAAGGTCTCGAGTATGACGACATCCAACTTGTTCTGAAAGACCAAGCGAGGCTGCGGGATTCTGGCCGTCTCGGGCGCGACGGCCTTGGTCAAGGTTTTGGTGATGAGTCGCGCCACCTGGAGCGCGAGGAGATCCTTGTCAACGTCCAGATCTTGAACCATGAATCCAGGCACATGCCGAGCAGCGGCAGCTTATACAGATAGTCTGGCTGGAGCACTCAAGAGAATACAGAACAGGGCCGAAAGCAAGTAGTAGAAGATACACAATAGAGCTTGGTTAAAGTTGTAGTGGGTCTCTTCGTTGCTTGAACTATTTATAGCGTGGGGCTCGGTGATATCGGCAAATTTTGCAGTATCAAAGCAAGGTGCAACGCAATCAATTTTCCATGGGCTGGATAACGTATTTTGGTAAAAGGTACTTCATGTATGCTTATGGGAACGAAAGGGTTAACGGACACGTAAAAAGTACCGATCAAAAGTAGCATTTTCGCCAGACTTGACAAGTTTCATTTGACGATCAGACTTGACAAGGTTCCCTTCTTTAGGACGATCGCATTCGCCATGGCCAGTCTTTCCCCTGAGCATGAAGCGGTCATCCTCGACATAAAGGACCGCAATCCTGGCCAAGTTCCTTAACGATCAAGGAACGTCATCGACAAATATGCAGAGCAAGGAACACAACTACTGATGCGTCCAATCGCCTTACTGTGCCCACCTCCACACCCCGCACCGAATTGTCTTCAGCAAGGCCAGGCGCCAATTACGACACACCCAAGGCTCGTCTAGTGAAACTTACATCCGTGGTATCTCCCGAGGTCCGTACTGCTTCCACTGCGGGCGAAGCCAGCAAATCTCCCTGCTACGACGACTCCGATTTTCGAGTGCGCACCCAAGGTGCATCTAGTCATATCATTGGCTCCCGAGGCAGCCAAATCTTCTTGTTACAATGGTTCTGATTTCGAGTGCGTTTCACCGAATACAGCGACCGTACTCTCCAAAGCAAAACCTAAGCGCAGGTCTTTCGACACACCAACGCAAACTCGGACCAAAAAAGGCAAGACTGACGAAGCTTCCCACGACAGTGCGAGCAGTATCGGTACTTTTTTGGAGGAGAGTGTGGCAAATATCCGCAAGAACCCCCAAATCGCCAAGATACAGCGCGTTATTGCGCAGAGCAACGACCAAGATTCGTCGTAGGTTAAGATGAAGCGTGCAACGGCACTTCATATTAGCATTAATTACACGTACGTCAACTAATGGTATTTTTATTTTTTTCTGTTTTGGTGTTACCATTCTGTTTTCGTTTTTCACAAACATTTTTTTACTTTCCGGTTTTCATGTTTCATATATATTTTTTGCTTTTCCGTTTTCATGTTTCCTAAATAATTATCTTTTCTGTTTTCGTTTTACATAAATATTTTTTCTTTTCAGAAATCTGAAAATGGAAAAACGGAAGGATAGTACCATTACATTGGTACTGGATACCCCTTTAGTGCTACTACTGGTACCCATTTTGAGAGGCAGTCACAGTGAAAGATGTTGAGCAACCAAGACGACATGGACATCGGTGCATCTATTGCGGCGCTCCAAGCCCTGCCCGCAGAGCTTGGTCTCGCGGATGACGAAGACGAAGAGGTGGCCACGGCCGACGACATCGGTGCATCTATGCAGTTGTACATGGAAGGGTACCAAGTCCTGTGTGCGGGGCTTGGTCTCGCGGATGGCGGAGAGGGGGGAAGGACGACGAGGCGCGCTTGGCCGACGACCTCGACCGTCTGGCACAGGAGGAATTACGTGCGAGGCGAGCTGCATGTGCGGCGTACCTAGAGGCGTACCGAGTCCTGCTTGTAGATCTTGGGCTCGCGGATGATGGAGGAGAGACCCAACGGGAAGTTAAGGCGGTTGCATTGGCTGCAACCTGTCATACTGTAGTCATTGACATGTCAGAGAATGCAGTTAGTTTTGGTAGTGATGATAGCGACGGTGTGACCGGCAACGCGACGGTGGCAATGGCAATGACGGTAACAACATTGTAGATGATGCCATCTATACCGGTCCGCTCGCGGTCTCGCTTAGACTATTGGTGATCAACACCAAAGGTCGTGGAGTACCCAGAACAGAACTTACATTTTGGTTTAAAGATCATGGGGTATGCCCTTGCGGTCATACTGTAGCTCCCAGTTTTGGCTAGAAGGTTTCCTTTACGCCACGATTACGCCACTGTTTGCATCTAATGATACAAAAACTTATAATATGAGCATCAACTTCAGCGAGTTGATTAGTTGTTCAAACAGCATAGCACTTCAAAGAAAGATACGACGTGCATGCATCATGAGCACAGTCAAGTAGTCATCGCAACGGAGGCAGAAGTAGCTAATACCTTGTCGTCCTTCGCTCGGAGTGCTCCGTTTAGGTTCTACAGGCGTTGTGGACATGTTTCCAATAAAAGCAAGCGTTTACATGGTTTCCAAAGCCCTCTTCAACATTTAACATCACCAAAACGAACTTGGAGGGGATATTTTCTCTTATCGTCGAGTTGGAGATATAGAGCGCGATGATGCAAGGGCGAAATGACCCCTTTTCCTGATAAAAAGTGTACCCACAATTACGCCGACTCTCTTATATATAAAAATACCGACTTCGAGTCCGTGCACGATGAGCGGTGAGCACCGCTTGATTCTGCACCGCGATGAACCCAGCTATTGCTAGTATATTGTGGACCCTCACTCGTCACGCTTTTCGCTCGTTTAATATGCTTTCGGAGCGTGTTCCGAGCAGTAGCAAGCATAGACTGCGTTTGGCGCAATTCTTACCCTGCTCCAAGCATTGCTTGGCAACTACAAACCCTCCAGCTTGGTGGCGCAAGGCGATAGATGAAAGAGCGCTGCCTCCCAACTGAGAAAAAATCACGATAACGGCGGCTGTCCTGTATCTAAAGATACCAACCCTCGTAGGTATTTATGAGGATGTGGAGGCTTGAATATTAGCTTTCCCAGTGCACCACTAGCACTAGCGCTGTGTTGCTTTTAAAATTAAGATACGCAGATATGCATGCTGGACAATAGTTGATTAGACTCCGCGATGAAAGCAGCTATAGCTAATAGTTTGTTGCCCTTCACTCAACATCGGCACGTTCAAGTACCCGTGAACAACGACGAGGTTGGTTTGATAACCGACGACGTTGAAGACGTACTCACCACGAAACATCACGATGTCACCTCTGTGGAGTTCGATCAGTACACGCTCAGACTGCAAAGCGACCTGCCGGTTCCAGCCATACCCGTAAAAGCAGGTGTGATCTTGGAGAGCCACGGAAGTGGGAGGAGACATCGCTGCTGTCTGTGGCTGGCGCAGAAATGAACTGCCGCCGAATCGGCTGGTCATCGTCACCAGCGATCGTCTTTAGAAATCCCCATCCGGACGCTGTCGTGCTCGGGAAGAACAATTTGTAGTGATGTACGAGGTCAATGCAGAGGGCTCGAGACGTTGAGAGAGGGACAAATGCTCGGAGACGATCATTATCTTGGGCAATTCCGTCGGCGGTATCGTAAGACCAGTAGATTCCAGCATCGCGCGCCACGGAGCGCAAGTGGTTGATGACTAAATCTGGTATAGCTTCGTAGAGAACGATATACCCCTTGTTTGTACAGTTTTGAGGAGCGAACATCTTCGTCTTAGTGGTGCTGGTTTCGGTGTTGGTAAATTGAGAAGTGAACATTTAAACAACGTAGTCTATGCGTGTTATCGTTCGGGGCGATCTCCCAATTCATGTTAAACAAGAGCAATGTGTGGCATCACCCCGCGTACGATCCGCCGACCCCCCGTTGCCCTCATGGACGACACTCGTGTTCATCCTGACCCATTCTGCTTTGTTTGGCGATGCCCGCTCGTGGGTGCTGACGACGATGAGCTTCGCAGACACGTTAATCGGTTTCACAACTTCTACTTCCGTCGTAGTGACCATGGCACCGACACTCATGCAATCAAATGAGGGAAAATGGGATGTTGCTGTTAACTTTCAATGTTCTACGATATTATGTGTTAAATTGAGGTTCAATTGAACACGCATAGTGAGATTGTGTGTCCATGACATCTGAAATATAAATAAAAAGTTTGCATAATTCCGTGTGTGATTAGTCAAGTCGCAGCTAGCATAATCATTGGCACCACAGACTCGATTAGTCTCATTACAGCGGAGTTTTTTTCTATCGATATTGGGTCAAGGCTCTGAATGTGTCCGATTCTTCAGTGGGTTTCGGCATAATGAAGCGGTAAATATAATTATTTAAGATTGTACACGAGGGTGACACCCTTCGTTTTCTGAAGCTACGACAGCCCCTCCATCTCCTGCTACTCTGAGTCGACAGCCGTATTCGACGTCGACTTTACCCATGACTTTGCCCTACACCTTCCGTCTTAGATTCACATTTTTTCCGCTGTAATAATGTACAAGAATCCAATATAGTCTAATGCAAAAGAGAAATCATTGAATTCGAGTTGTCATTGTAGCCATTTTCTAGCCCTCTTCATACGCAACTGTCTCCAAGAATCATCCCTTAACCGAATCAACCTTGCTTCCTCCCGCAGAGCATCTTCAGGAGGATGCGCCCATTGAATAATGTCCGGGGTAATCATACTTAAGCTTCAAAAAGCCCACCTTGATGTGACTCTGGACACCATAATATACCGCTGCTCGCGCTGGTTCACATCGGAAGTTTTAGAGCGCCACTCCGTGACCACCATCGAATCCAAGGTCTCCCCCTGTACTTTGTGTACAGTAACCCGCCAAGGGCGGATCACCATGGTAGCACGCACGGTAGTCTCGGAATATATTCCACGGGTGCCACGGACCCTTGAAATTCTTTGAAGCAGCCTGCAATATCAACATGAACACACACACGATGTCAGCACGCCAATGACTAGCAGCCGGCGAAGGGCGGCACCAGTTCAGTAGATAGCACGAACGTTGCCCGCAAGGTCCTGCAGTCTACCCGCTGGCCGTCGTTGCTGAATTTCGGGAGTACAGCTTTGTAGGCACCTAAGATGCACACAACACAATACGGCGTCAGCTTGATCGCTACCAACAATTACTTCCAGGGGTTCGCTCACCTTGTTCTAGACCGAGAGGTAAATTGCTGGATGAGGCTCGAGGCCAGCCGGCGCAGGCGCCGAGCGTGCTGGGTTGTCTCGTGTCGCCGAAGAATGATCACCGGCTCAGCCGCGAGCAGTTATCTTATTGTGCAGCAGGAAGCCAAGTGTAATGTTCAAGAAAATACCTACCATGCCAACAAAAGTATTTGAACTCCAAACTGTCTAGTATTGAATGCGGTCTAATTATGATGATCATGGTACGTCGGCGCACGACCAGGTACGTCCATGATTACAAAAGTACCCGCCATGCTGTAGGTTCAATTCCAAAAGTATTCGAACGCTGGCGCGTTTAACGTCACCTAGGGTAGACTTCTGCGAGTGCTAGTACATCCAACCTATAGCAAACCGTTATCCCGAGCCAAAAATTGAAGTTGTTCATACCGGTAAAAAAACTGAGGAGGACAAAAATCGACGGGGTAACGATAGTTCTACGAACTACGAACTAGGGTACGTCAAAAAATATTAATTTATACATTATGTTGTGGGCCGCACATTAGATGCTGTGGGTAACTCTTCATTTAAATACAGGTAAGCGAATAGAGGCGGCGCGGCGAGAAGCGGAGAGCGGCAGCTGGCAGCAGGCGGAGAGCAGCGCGGATGATTTTGGTGGCTTGTCCGGCAGGGCGGCCGGCAGGCTGCCCATTGAGTGTGCTCATGTAGGCGCCACAACGCGCTCTCCTGGGCCCCACCAGTCAAACCGAAAACGAAGCCGACGCTTCCAGAACGCTGCCGATCCCTCGCGTGATGGCACAAGGGCTGGCTGCTTGAGGCGCACGCACATGCTTTAAAATACCTTACAATTTTTAACGCACAGCAAGGCTGACGTAGCGTTCACAATTCGCAGCACTCCTATTCCTCGGTTAATAATTGTGGTACTCGAGGCATAAAAAAGGCACGTAAGGATCGAATTGATTTAGACTCAAACGTTTGCACTGATTACTGTCTTATCACCTTCGGTTAGCAACTTTTTGATCTCTTTCCTAAACGGCGATGCTCTGAAGCGAGCAGATGTCGGGATCGTGCAGATCTTTTCAAAGGTGCAGCTCAGTCCCTTTCATGAACTCATCTGCCACTCGTTTCATGAAGTAGATAGCAAAGCCACAACAGGCATCGGAGTTCTTTTGCATCGGAGTCGTGTTAACGCCACGGAAGCTAAATTCATTCGGTTCCTTCTCAGGATACTTCAGCTTCATTTCTTCATCGAAGTAGCCGGACAAAACCATTTTGTACTTGTCAACCTTGGTGATACAATTAGAGTCGACGTGAACCATGTAGTGCTTCAGATTTGTAACAGCAAGAACTGGATTTGACGTGCTCACGATACTGGCATGTGCTTTGATTGAGAACAAAACTGCCATCAAGCACTAGTTTTGGTATCAGGCGAGCTGTCTTGCGCTTGGTCTTTGCTGCTGGAATGCGGCAGCAAGAAAACGGGGCTCATGAGGATACCAAGGTAGGTCACAGAACTCCGTCGACGCTTGGTTCGCTTGATTGGGGCGGGTTTATGATCGTGCTGACGTTTGTTGCTTGTATGTTGCTCTACAGCACCCCACCTTGTGCCTCTAGGAGATCCATGCGTTCATCTTCGCGCTTGACGAGCAGAACTAACTGGTAAGTTACACGGTGTTGGTGCTCGATGACCTCGTATTCTTGCCTTGATTGCTTGATCGATGTAACACCTCTCTCTTCTGTGGTTTTGGGCAGCCGTGTCTTCGTAACAATGTTCGATGTAAGTAAAGGCCAAAGTCAGCGCGTGACGACCCTGCCAGAACCACGCACTCTTCGATGCGTTTCACCACTGGTCCTTCACGATGAGTCTGCATTAGCCGAGGGTAATGCAGCAAAGGTAAGCTGTTAGTACGTCCAGAACACGGAGGCTCACGTTGTACTGGTCTCGTTCAAGCTTCGAATGGCGTGCCCTGCAACGTTAAAATACTTATTTTTACAACGTTACAACATTTTTATCGCGACGTTATTAATATATTGCAACGTTACAAACTAAATGGGTACGTGCTTGGACATGGTAGGACACGAAAGATATGATTTAAATAACTGTGTACACCACACTAAATGAGGTTTTGGTAGTACAATTAGAGAAATTGAGGAATACCAACTCAAAACGAATTGGCCCCGACTAAATGCGCTATGTTCATGTAAACATGTGATCTCAAGAAGTATGGTCTCGTATAACTAAATTAGCATCCGTTAAAAAAAGCAGATGAGTTCTTCATTAAGCTTCTGGCGCTTTCAAATACTTAAAACAAACTGATAGCAAATTCCTAGCGATCAATCGAAAGGTTTTGAGCAAGCGAAAGTTAGCTGCAACGTCATAACTCTTGATTCCGTTAACGCTATTATATCAATAACGTTGTTATTATTCTAACACTGCTATAATAACAACGTTGCACTATTCATAACGTTGCGCTATCAATAACGTCGCTCAACTAGTAACATGAATATTTCCGTGTTGTGGAAGGCTGGTTGCAAAAATTTCTAGTATAAATCAAGGCAGCATTTGAGCTGAAGTACATGTACTCAACAGATTTGGCTATTCGAGTAAGTCGCGTTTAATTACCAACCTTCTAGGTCCTCAGTTCCTATCACTGCTCAGTCTCTGATGCCTGACTTGTGATATATTCTCCGTCTAGACAAGCTAGGGAAAGATAAAGTAGATGAGTTGTCGCGCTTCGTGACGACGGCATTTAAAATGCGTGGCATACATCGATGAAGTAGTAATGTTCTTACCGGTAGATTGTTGAATGGAATCTTCTTGTAGCGAGATTGAGTAAATAAAAGATTCAATTGTAACTAGTACACGGCGGCTGGAAGCTGGTGGGGTGCAACAAGCTGTCCAGTGAGCTTGGCTAAGGTCTCCATTGTTGCCGATGGTGCCATCGGGGGTGCGGATCGGGAAGCACGCGTAGAATTTGACACGCGCGTCGTTGATATTCGGCATCTACGCGAAACGCATATCGCGCTGTGGGTTTCTTGATAACCAAAGGTTTGTCGGCGTATACTGTGTGAGCACGCGTATTTGGCATAACCTTTACCATCTGAAAGAAACCGCACTCACTATTAAGTGATGCGTTTTACATGTACCTCGGGAGATGACGACCGGTACCAGTAACGGTAGTGACTGTCTGATTGGCAGTACAAGAATGACAACATAGAGTTAACGTTGCTTTATGACATAACGTTGCTTTATCAATAACGTTGCATTAATGTTGTTGTTGCGATCTTCATGATGTTCCTGGTAACTGGTTTTCCAGCGATGTGATTCATTTACACACATTGCGCAATTCTTTGTCTGTAGCACGTGCAATTGCGTCTTCGCTCTCTTCGGTTGCATGTATCAATGACCAACACATGACTAGCCATAGCAACTCCAAGCGCAGGACCTTGATATAGTCTTCCGTCACGCTGTCTAACACAAAGCCTCGTGTAGGGACGCGAGCATATGTATGGACCATAGCTAACACCATGATCCCACAGCTTCCGCCGTCGGGTTGCTTCGGCTACGTTATGGGGTGTTTGGGTATATGTGCAGGAAATGAGTGCACCTCCTCAGCACAGGAGCGTGTGTGGTCGTCCCATTTGTGTTAAAATGGTAAAACGGTTGTTTTCCATGTCCGGTTCAACACTTTGATGTGAGTAGATGAACCAACTGGGTCGTACATGTGAGCTTCAATACTACCGTCGTGTACGGTGACCATAATCACGGACCAGTGCATTCCGTGACTGTTGACAGGAGCCACCACTAGTTTGTAAGAGAATATTCTTCTATCCTTCGGGAAATGTCCGTGCAGATCGTGGGGTGATATCACTAAGCAGTCCTCCAATCCATCGCAAATAGCTTTCAAACCGTAATTCACAACTGCCCCTGGTAGCCACTCGGTGCGCGTCACATACCCCACAACTTCCTGAAAATGAATAAATGATCCTCTTGATCGAACTGCACTCTTCGATCGTAGTGAATACATGGAGGATAGTGATGCAACCTCAAACTTCACCATGATCTCTGTCGCCATTTGATCATATCTAAGGTTGCGGTCAACAGCACCTAAATCTGCGGTGCGCGTCTCCAGTGCAAGAAATTCGACGGGTTCAAACCAATTTTGGCCTAACCAGGCCATATCACGTGTCCAGGCACTCGCAAACTTCGACACGTCATAGAACGACTTCATCGCTAAGACACATTCACTAATATCAGAACACAATCGATGTCGATATTGTTAGTGGGCAATATGATCGAGCAACGTTATAATGCAACGTTAATACGCAACCAAATAAAGCAACATTACGAACGAACCGTACCTCGAAAAGAAGACAAGGTTTGCCCTCAGCTTTACCACTGCGCACTGCTCGTCATCCGATTGGGAGTCCACCAAATTTACTTCTTCCTGTTCTCCATCCATTCGGATTCTCGACGCAGCATTCTTTTCGTAGTAAGTTTCAGCGGCTTGCATAGAAGTTACCATGGCTGGGGGAACGACAAGCGTCCACACATACTTGTCCACTCCTCTCTGCGAAGTCTCAAAAACGGTGGGGCTTGTACCATATCTTCCATGATGACTGGATATTGCGCCAGCACCGACTTCACACGTTCCAAGTTACGTGCATGAGTAGCCCAGCGCATTAATTGGATGACATTGACTGTCAGTGATTTAGGGTACGTCACCGAAATGTACATCTGCATTGCGCCGGACGAAGCCCAATGTTTAACCTTTTGTTGTCGTGACTTTCCCTCAATATGTGCTGAGATTCATCTCATCGATTACGCGATTCTGTGCTCCAGGCTCCAACTTTATCAACGAGACTTGTTTGCTGGGTCTGGATGCATCACTGTGTGTCTGGTCGATGTTCGACTTCTTACCTGCACACGCGGAAGGGGGTACAGCTGCTGCAGACGTAGATCTAGAGCATGGAACGTGAGACTGGGACAGCGAAACCGGGTCCTCGTCTTTGATAACTTTGTGCGATAGTTCGGATATCACCAAATTGTCTAGTGAGACCTGAGAGGCGGAAGGACAGGCGTCCACGTCGTCAAGATTCCAGCTAGGGCCTTGAAGATGATGTCCCGAAGTGTTTGAGAATTCACCTGACGACGTGGCACAAGAAAATGTCTGCGTTGGTGGTGCAGCTAACGTCACAGGTAACGTCGCACGTAACGACGCCTCCGGCGAGTGCGATGCTCCAGATAACGTTGCTTGTTTCGCCCTAGATAACGTTGCTTCTGGCAGTTCATGCATCAACACTGAATCGTTTGGCTTTGGCGCAGACGACGCTGCATCCAACGTACTAGACGTTGCCAACGGCTCTCCGTCGTACGCAGCTTCATGGAGTTCAAGAACGTCAGCCAGGCCGAGAAACTCATCATCCAGACTTGCATCCAAGTCAGAATCTGAATCTGAGAATCTTTGCTCTTGAAGACTTTCATCATCGTTGTGGGGTATCACCCATCGGTTAACTTGGTGATCGTCTCCTCCCAAAACTGAATCTCTTTGTAGAAGTTTTCGCTCGACAGTCTCGAGAGCCTGGCGATCACTGGGTCGAACAGAGACACAACGACGTCGTACTTCTCTGCATGCGACAAAACAACGTGGGTGCTTCGTTCGGACGGACAAATGCTACTTGAGTAATCTGCGTCGAGTAGGTGGGTGGGACAAATCAGCTAACATTGCCCGAGCATTTAACGTTGCGGGATTTCTTCAGCTTGACAGTGTCCAAGGCAGGTGCAATCTCGGACACCCCTTCATCCATTTGGCTCACGAATGACCGTGCTCTAGCCATTTTCCAACGGTTGGTCAGTGCAATGGGAGGGAGTTCATCAAATCCATGACCTTCACAAGCTACGAACGTGCGATGTCGGCAGGGAAGGTGTTGGGCTGTATAGAAAGCGCAAGTTCATGTCCACGCAATATCATCACACGTGAATGCTTGAGAATTTGCAAACACCTCCCATTTGCAGTATTCCAGTTTTTTCACATGTTGTCTGCGACTTGGCCACCACGAAACGCTCCCATTGCTGACGTACCCTTTTCAGGACGTAGTCACTCATCAGAGATGAAATGCGCCTAAAAATAATACGGGATACTGGATGGTGACCTAGATCTAAGGCCGTGTCTCTGAATATCATGTGAAACCTGGCTAATCACTCGTCTTTGATGAGCGAGCAGCGAAGCTGCCATCTTATCCATGCTCGTCTTCTTCCCCAACAACTGCTTAACCAAATTCCAATTGGATTCGATTCTGTTTGTGGTTGTGTTTCCAGCAGAGAAGAACGCACATCTCAAATAATTTGGCCACATTCTGCGGCAATCTCTCCAGTTCTTGTCGAAGTACGCGAGAACAGATGAGTGGCCGTCTTCTGAAAATTCTACAAGCTCATTGTACCACCGCAAATATGTTGCTTCTGTAGGACTGTCAAACAACGCCGAACACAATTAGAAGGCATAACAATACACGAATAACAACAGCATATCACCTGTACAGCATGTTGTCGAAGCAGCGCTGAACAATATCTCGCTCAGCTGGCTTCAACCCAAACTCTCTGCGCAGAATTTTCTTCCAGTACATCAGAGCGTGGAATTGGCAAAGCAATACCGTCGCATCGGGGAAGCATTTCTCTAAAACTTTCCACTCCACGAAGTGCTTATCAATCACAAAAATTTGCACTTTTGGCCAGGCCCGAGGGTTCTTATCCTTGAAGAATTCAAAAATCGCTGTCATGAGATCAGCCTTCTCGTTCAATGCTAAGAAAACCAGCACTGGTATTCCACGCCCTGTGGGACCAGGAGCAACGAAACTTCCTACAAACGCCCAACAGCACAATTTAGCACAGTTGACGCAGCTCCGCATAACGTTGCCTCAGTGATTGGCTCAACGCACCTAGATGGTAGCCCAGATTATTCGTTCCGTGGATGAAGTCGAGAGTTAGGTTCTCCCCTCATTGCTCAAAAGCCACTTTTTGAGCTCGCGTCTGAATAACGATACCGACTGTAATATCGAGGTCGTCTTGAATCATCAGGACTTCAGATCCATTGACCTGCTTCAAGGCATGAAGCAAGTTATTGAGACGCTCTTGAGCACTAGAGTTTATTTGCATTCGTCCGAAGAACATTCCGAATCACCTGTGAAGAAACAGTTTGACCTTTGGATGGTAGTCAATTTAAATGAATTAAAAATGAGCACACAAACTTAGCATGCACCTACGCACCCAGTTCCGATGTGGCGAACGAAGCGATTTGCGCTGATCCTGCACCTGCATCCGCCAACACAGCGATGTTTTCTGCTACCGGGCCTTCGGAGGGCACGTCGTTGATACCACGAACTGACGAATGCGTTTCCGCGTGGTGATTATGCATCCGCCACTCGTTCTTCACAATGATGCACAACTTCTTAATTCCTTCCTTGGTAGAAATTTCCGTAGCAATGACATCGAAACGGGCCTGGCAGTCCGTGAACTTTGTGTGAACATTGCGATGACCCTCCCCACGACTGCGCTGCAGTACACCATGGATACAGCGAAAGTTTTTTAATCCGTATACAAACTCGGCAGGGGTGGTGGATCCGTTAGGTCTGCCACATAGAGGAAATAGTTAGTGATAAGTAGTTAAGACAACAGAAAACCCAATGTGTCCATACGCTTGACACTTGGATACCGGCTGGCTTGATCGAAGCCTAAAGTGGAATCCATTGGAACGAGCGTATGCTTCCAAAACTGTCATCACTTGTTCCCATGTGCGATAGCCCAGGCGAGGTATTTGGTCGGCGTAGTTCTCGCGTGTGCAGCGGCCTTCTTTGCTCTGTCCACGGATAGCGCTCTTCCGTATGCGCGGTCTTTTTTCCTCTAATAAGAACAGGTCTTCAGGTAACTCCACAGGAGCTTTCTCCGGTGGAATACCAGCAAACGGGTCCGCCACTTGTGTGGGTGCTACGTCATCATCTTTGTCGCTAGAAGCTGCCATTGAATCTTCACTGTCGGAAACAAGTTCGTGTGGGTAAAATACGCGTCGAGCAGCTTTTGGCTTCGGACTCGCAACATCTATTGCAGACAGCAAACATTGATCGAAGATAACAGATACAACGTTGCAACGTTAATCTCGCAAACGTTAACTCGTGCGACGTTAATGGGGGCAACGTTAAAACAAGCGACGTTACCTATGTCTGCGTTGGTGCTCGATATGGTCCTCACGCCACCTTCCTTTGTTTTCCCTCCCTTCGTCTTCGATTTTGCTTTTGCGCTACGCTTCTCAGTGTTCAAGCAAGTTTTACCCTTGCTCTGCCTACTTGGTGGCGATGTGCACGTGTTTGGCTGGGGGGCGCTTGGCTCTTAAGTAAACAAAAGATTGAAACGTTAAAAACAAAGTAGAGAAGCATAAAAATGTTAGCAAAAAACAGTGAAAACACACCACACTACCTGTAGCAGTACGCCTTGCGTCGATCGTGGTTGTCGCATACGATTGCGCGCTGGTTGTGATGGTTGCACTCGTCGAACTGGGTGTATTGTTAGTCGTGGTGGCCGTGTCCGTCTTGGTGGTCGCACCAGTCGTGGCCTTAGCACACATCGTCATGGTGGCTCCGGCCTTAGCGCTGGTCGTGGCCGCCGTGCTGGCCGTGGTCGTCGTGCTGGTCGTAGTCGTCACGCCGGTTGCGGCCTTTGCGCTGGTCGTGACCATCGTGCTGGTCCTGGTCGTCACGCCGGTTGCGGCCTTTGCGCTGCTGGTCGAGGTAATCGTGCTGGCCGTGGTCATCGCGCTGCTGGGCGTCGCGGTCGCAGACTTAGCGCTCGTCGTGGTCATCGTGCTGGTCGTAGCGGATATGACGGTGGAGGGCACACTGAGCAGACTGGCCGTGGCTTTCCTAGCCTTCGTGGTGGCTTGGGGTGTGTTGATCGTCGCGGCTGCGTATGTGGTGGTCGCGGTTGTCACAGCAGTCGGAGACTCAGTGGTACCCACGTGAACGGAGACTGCCGTAATTGAAGCAACATAAGCACACGAGCAGCATAATAGCAACGTTAGTTGACCAGCAACGCAAAGATATCCCAACCCAGCAGCGTACCAGAAGATCGCTTTATTCCCTTGGCCGGTTTCCCCCCTTTCTTGCTAGTCTTCGGTGTCGCTGTCAGCTTGACTACAGTGAATGTTAGTATCAGTGGACTAACAAAGGTATAAACTCCAACTTACCCATTTTCCGCGTCTTCTTTCTAGGCGGCCCTTCCGAACTGTCAGCCTCATCCTGCACCGAGAAGTCCTCATCACTTGAGTGGTCAGGGCCCATATCACGGTAGACAGCCTTGGAAGCGGGGCCGCGTAATTTGCGGTCCGGGGCCATCGCAGCAGATCAGTCGTTCGTCGCAGTTCTTTCTGAATGGAAGCCTGCCCCCTTTTATATCGTACAGATTTGCTCCTGTTAAGTTCGATAAATAAATGAGATTGAAAAACTCACTAAGTGAGGAATAAGTGAGTATGCCTTTATTTGAGTGAAAGTGAGACCAAGAATGTAATTTATTTGAAGCGACGTTACCATCGCTATTGCAACGTTACTTGATCGGGGTTAGGTTTATTTAACGTTGCAGGACACACTTCGCTAGCTACAAGCATGTCGCGAAGAGATACAGCTGGACAGCTACTTTTCATGGGTATGCGCGTCAAATGGCTCCAAGTCCCCAAAGGTTCCTTCGCTTCAGTGCTGTATCCGCTGGGGGCCTTGCTAACCTTGTAATTCTCGCGTACCGTGTTGAAGATGAAGTTAAACCCCTTGTTTGTGTCGAGTACCTCCAGAAGCGGCGTCGTGGGGGGCAAGGAGACAGCAGCTTGGGCAGGAAGGGGCGGCTGATTGTCCAGCAAGTCGACCTGCACCATATCGCCAGGGCATACACCGGGCGCGTTATGAAGTCTGCGTCGGGAAATAGCGCCAACCCTTGTTCCTCCGAAGTCTTGAGCTGGATGAAGCGCACGTACAGGATGTCCGCGACGTCGATGGTAAGGTTCTGCGTCTGAACGAGCGAGAAATCAGAAGCACGTCCAAAGAGGTACCACAGCATGTATAGCAGCTTTGCGTCTCGATGGTCGCTTTAGATAGTCGCATTCTGACACAAATATAACATCATTTTACATTAATCTGCCTTCATACATGGTGACGCCTTGCTCACTACCATACTGTCTCTTTTCATACAAAAGTTCTCAAGCGTTTTTCCCGTGGCTCGACAATGTCGATGCGTGAGGAAGAGCTCGAAAAGCCACGTTTTAGTTTGCCTATAGTACTGCATTGCAGTATTGCGGGCAAGATGTTTACCTTTTTGCCTTCGTTAAAGGCAAGATGCATACAAAACATATCTAATATAGATACAAAGCACTTTCCGCTATCATCTTTCTCGATGCAACTCCCGACATACTCAAAAGCTACAGGTTCACTCTTGACAAAAGCCTTGAACGCTGCGATGGCGGTTGCCTGAGCTCATTTTGTGTTTCCAGGCTTACGCTCGTCCGGTCCCATCCAGCCGGATGTATTGCAAATATGCAAGTGATACGTTCGTTACTTAGTTTTTGAACAGGCATATACGTATTTCTCGTGTCCTCCCGACCTGATATCGTTAAAACGACTGGCTTAGATTATCCACCTAGCACTAAGCATTTCTATTGGAAGAAAAACAAATCGTGATGCATTATCATTGGTCAACATAAATCAAAATGGCGTAATGGGCTGTTCACAAACATACAAAACATAAGTAAGGTCGGATATGTGTTGATATCCATCGAGAAGTGTTTTATTGCCTCAATTATTATTATATCTGTCTCCATGCTTGACGCGTTGATTTGAGGTAGTAACCGATGTATTTTTACACTCGATCGAACGTACAATCGAGGAGGTATGCCTGCATTCAAAAATGGCTTCGACAAGTATTGATGTGTTAACAACATGGATTAAGCCACGATATATGGGAATATGAATGGCCGTACAGCAATTGATTTTGTTAGTGCTTAAACGGTTGACGTCGTTCAAGATATGAAAAATATGGCGTTTTAAAGGTGTTGTTACGAAATTAACAATAGAGAACTTTCGGAAGCTGCTTTTCGTGCACGTTCAGCTTCAGTTCGAGTTAGACGTAGTTTAGGGGTTGTATGTCAACTCAAACGTGGGTAGGGTTTGAGCTAATGACCCTGGTTCCTCAAGCCTACCCCCAGTTGATTTGAGTTGAGATGGATGGCGCTGGCAGCATTCCAAGACGTGCGCAATGTTTGTTGGGCCTGACTAACTGCAGACCAAGCGGTGGAGGTGCTGGAGCAAGTGTGGTGTCTTTCCCGTGGCAACAAGAAGCGCTTTTTAAGGGTCATGAAGACGCTCAAGAGACTGCACTGTTTTCGGTTGCGTGATGCAGCCGCTGTTGTCAATTCTTCTCGGCGCTTTGACGAAATGATGGACGACGCAACTGCACGCATTAGATTTCGATTTACGGCCGCTCAATTGCACCAACTGGCCTCTGTGTTGGGGCTGCCTCGCGATGGAGTACGAACTGATGCTGGAGATAACGTTCCGCGAGTCGAAGTACTAGCTATGGTTTTCCGAAGGTTTTCGGAGGCGTCTAAGCTATTCACAGTAGCTTCTGAATTCGGAAGGTCTTCGGCGGCCTATAGTCGTGTTGTTGCCGCAACTGTGACTGTGCTGTACAATAAGCACAAAGATTTACTGTACTTTAACGAAGCACTGATAACGGCAAGGATTGAGTTGTACTGCGTGGCAACTAGAAATTCTGGTGCAGCGCTCAGAAGTTGCTGGGGATTTATTGACGGCACCAAGCAGTACATATCTCGGCCGAGTGCTCGAGAAACTGGGTATGAGAATCTGCAGAGGTCGGTCTACAATGTTCATCCGAGAAAGCATTGCTTCAACTGGCAGAGCATTCAGGCCCCCGACGGAATCATCGTTAGCATGTTTGGACCAGTAGAAGGAAGAAGGCACGACTCTACTATGCTGAGCATTAGTGGGATGCTAGAGGTGATGGCACAAAGCCAGGAAGGCGTCTTTTCAAACAGAGTAATTTACGGCGATCCAGCATACGGGTGCAGCAGATTTGTTTGTTCGCCATCGTCGGTGGACAGCAACGCAGATGCGACGTTTAACAAGGGCATGAGCAGCGTACGTGAAAGTGTTGAGTGGGGGTTTGGCCGTGTAAAGACTCTGTGGGAGTTCCTGAATTGGGATAAGAAACAGCGTGTACGTCAAAGTGCTGTGGGGCTAAACGTCTACGTTGCAGTACTACTTTTCAATTGCTACACCTGCTTACAGCCTCTGGGAAACCAAATTTCGATGTATTTCGGTTTGATGCCTCCAACCCTAGAGTTTTATCTCGGCTTAAACCAGCTTCATGACGAAGCGCTACACGGGTAGCTTAGTGCTTTTGTTGTTCTAGTATTTTCAATATGAAATCTTGCATCCGTTTATCACGAGCTTCATCAGCCTGAAGGCGACGGTCTTCGAGTTGCAGTTCATGTGCTCGGCGCTTTTCAGCTTCTTCTGTAGCATGAAGTCTCTTTTTGTCCTCTTGTTCGCGTTTAAACTAAAGGCGTTGCGTCTTGTACTGATATTTGGCTTTGTCGTCCTCGCTCGCTTCCAGAAGAGCACTAGTTATCCCGTTAGATACTACATCAAGCCGCTCTCTTTTGGAAATTTTCTTCTTGCGGCCGCTGCTGGTACATGGAAACGACCGAATGGTCCGCTTGTTTGGTGTAGTAACAGCCACAGTAGCTGACGATGTTGCTACCTCTGCAGTTGCTAACGTTTCCCCGGCAGATTCTTCAGTATGACTACAGTCAAAAGGATTCTGTACGCCTTCCTCTTCTTCAGAAGCAATTTCTCCCATTGCGAGACGACGCAAAAGCTCACCTGAACGTTCAATTCCACATTGTTTAGCTGTCTGCTCCTGCTTGCGCTGAGCCTCTTTATCCTCCCAGTCATTCATCAGCGCAACGATATTCTGAAGTAGCACTTCACACTCAGCAATACTCCTCTACTGTTCCCGACTTCCTTATCGATTGACGCTGATCTGTCTTGTACTGATTGACGAGGTTTGTGAAGCGAGTGCGCATTGCTGTTCCAGGCTTCTTCAATCCAAACGACTTATCTAAACGACAGTGTATAGCGATGTCATCAAAGACCTTCATGATGCCCTTCGACGTCCCAACAGCAGCGGCCCAGGGGCGGAAGGTGTTCACGGCCTTCAGAAGCACTATATCGTCCACAGCAGCGAACTTCTGGCGCGATGCCGGTCGTGCAAGCAGCGCTTCTCTCTCCGTTGCCTGGATCTCTTCATCAGTCTTTTCAGCACAATCGTCAGCTCCACTTGGTAGTCTTTGCTGCTCCTCACGCTGGCTGGACGTGGACATTCTTGGAGGCGTGGGTGAGGTGTGAGGTGTGTGAGCTTTCTGAAAATGAAGCTGAAACATGTTGGCAGAACTCCGAAAATAGCATTTGAGCTTTCTGTTGAGATAGGAAAACAGCGGCTATCTGAAACTGAAACCCAACTCAAATGTGGTTCCGAAAGTTCTCTAATATGAATATCGTGTAGGGAATACTGTAAAAAAAATCGGTGTCGGTCTTTTTGGACAGCTTCAGCTACTGGACCCCCCCTTCCCCGTTGATTGTGTATTCAGGTGTGCCCAGCGGTCCAGTTTCGCAAGAAGTTTATAACCCTGCATTTAATGCTGAGACCGTCGAGCACACCGTGCAGCGGAATGCCTACTGTGAAGCCAAAGTGATGCTCGACTGGACTGAACGGGTACGGTTTTGACATAAAACGTAGATGAAGTGTACTGACAAATTTACTTGTGATTTTCTTTATAGATATGGAAGCCGTCTGTTGAGAGATGCAGATTGTTACTTCTCGATATAGCCTAAAGACGCACAAGATAGTCCACGTTATAACAGAAGTCCTGCACCCAAGTCAAGTTTTGTCCCAGCCAATTTAAACCAGCATTTCCCAGTCCATGGATGTTGCAGTTATGAAACGTTTTATGATCCACGTTGCGTACGTGTTATTTGTAATGTATATATTAGTTTTGCCAATTATGATAATGTTCTTTGATAACAGGGATGCCTACTGTCAATATCACATCGACAAACCCTTCCCAGCAACTACAACCGAGAAGAAGGTTCTGATGTTGAAGATTGTCTCGCAACCATGGGATGAAATCCCCCAAGTTATTATTAACGGCTTTGTTAAAGCTGGCCACATCCCGATTGGGTCACGCGACCATTTCAAAGTTCCTGATGTTGCAGCGGGTGATCACCTGTAGTGTGCGACGAGCAACGCGGAAAGTTGCGGCTAACAAAAATGCTTTGTGTGTCCTTGTTCTTACGATCTTGAGCGATTGCATTCAGGTACCGTTTCTCTAATAATTCAATCACAACTTCTTTTTCACCTCGAAGGCCATGGTTTTACAGGTTGGTTTGGGAGAGAACACCGAAACAAGAAGTGGGCGACCGCCTCGCAGCGAAAGTTCTGCTTCTACCAACCACACCACTCTGCTCTCTCGATCTGACTTTAACTATGCTAAGATAATACCTGTTAACTTATATGTAAATTACTAATCCGGCTATGTTTTGTAGCTGTCACCCCCACCCAAACATTGCTGTTTCCTTCGCGAGTGTGTGACGAGGGCCCGCCACACCATTCCCTACTTGAGAACGAGAACACGCGCCGTTCTGATATCCGGTTAGGACAGGTGAAGCTTGACATGTCGACGGTCGGTGGCGACGAGAGTACTAGGTTCGAGGAGGCGTTCGAGAAGTGACCGCTGCACGACTGCAGCTCCTTCGAGTACCGACGCAGCGATGACGAGATGAAGAGCCTGTTCGCGCGGTTTCGAGTGACCCGCGGCAAGTCTGCCACGACAACCAGGACGATGATCATCAGGTCCTTGGACGGCTTTCGTGTTTCGCTGGAACAAGGAGGGTCGCAATTCCTTCGAACGCATGGCGGATAAGCGTGAGGCCTCTCACGCGCGTCTGTTGATCGGTGCGCTGGCAGCACATTTCTGCCAGCTGTCTCGTGAACAAGATCGCCAATGTTGCTTCGTTCACCGAGAGGTAGGATGCGTGCGCTGTCGCGGGAAAACCACCCCACGACCCGGAGTCGAGGAGTGGCGCTGCATAACCGATGCGGTGTCCGTTAGTGGAGTGGAGCGTAGTGTGGTTGGCGGTTACGAGCGGGTCCTTGACAAAGCTAGGCGCGGCGGACGCCCGCACCCTCGTGATTCTCCGCCACCAGAGCGAGGATAGCCTCGTACGCCGACACGCAGTCCCGAACGTCGGTCAAGATGACCTCCCGCGGCATCCAGCTATCCGGCATGGGGCCCAGCCAACGCACTAAGTAACGGCGGCGCTGAGTAGGGATCGCTGCGTCGCGGCGACGACCGCCGCAACCCGTACGTGAGGCCGTGGGTACTGCAGGAGGGCCTTCATGTGTCAAGATCTGGTCGACTATATGACGGAGATTACCCGCACGAGAAGGGCGTGGCCATCGCGCTGGAACCGATGAGGGTCGGCGGTAAGAGGGCGCTGGAATGTACCAGCGTCTGGATCGGCTGGCTCGGCGCGTCCAGCAGCTGGAGCATGAGAATTAGGTACTCCGACACCCCGTGCGCCGGCGGGAGCATGAAGAGCAGTGGAGCCGGGGTGCGGAGGATCGTCCACGTCACCAGGGATATTCGCAGGATGGTAGCGTCGGAGGCGCCGGCATAGAAGGTAGGGTACAGACTTAGCGCGGTAGTTAGTTACAAATGATAGGTATCTTCTTTAACCTTCAACCCTTTGAAAGGCCCAATAAATCGCGGCGCGAGCTTGTTGAGAGTAGTACGCGGTCTCCTCCCGCGAAAGTCTCCACGTTCTTACGCCCTCTTCGGACTGCATATTCTTTCTGACGAACGACTGCGGCTGCGATCGCATAGCGAATCACACTGTCGCGGCCCGCAACAAACTCTTGTGCAACCGCTGCGTCGTGTGGCTGCGCTTCGGATTGGCGTTAAAGTTAGACGGAACAGGCTCGGCGGGTGCGACCGAGTTGGTAGATTTTCGAAGCTCAACTGCGCGGCGACGCTGACGTGGTTTGATCAGTGTCCGTGCTGTCCAGGCCGCGATATTCGACGGTACAGCTCTCGGTAACGGTGCGCTCGCCTTGCGCAGCGACCTTAGCGCTGTGCCGAGTCCTAACAACATTCCGCAAGGCGGAAATCGCGTACTGTCTTCGCTTGGAAGTTTGTGATTCCCGAATGGTCTGGCAGTCGCAGAGCCGGGCGATGGTGGAGACACGGGTTCGCCCGTGTCCGTACCCGCTTCGCGGGGCGCTCGAACCTGAGAAGCGCAGGAATACGGGTGTGACAAAGAAGGGAAGGTCAGTCAATGTATGGTCAGCATTGTGAGCGCAAACTTCACCATAAGTAAGATGGAGCTCCACGACTAGAATGACGTGGCAAATCTTCTCAGCACGTCTCCAACGACTCGGATCGCACGCTTGGTCTGGCCATCCGCCTGTGGATGCGACGCGGTGGACATCTTCTACCGTGCCCCGAGAAGTGTGAAGAGACCGGACCAAACGCTGATATGAAGCGCGGATCTCGATTGGAGACGATCAAGGTCGGAAGGCCATGGTGGCGTTACACGAGGTTCCAAGAAGGTGGATGCCGATTGTCTTGCGGTGACTGCCGGCGCGACTGGGGCAAGATTGACCATCTTGCTGAACCTGTCGACAAAGACAAGGGTACAGGCGCGGCCTTTAGAATCAAGCGGATGGCCAAAGACAAAGTTCATGCTTACGGAAGACCAAGGCTCCGAAGCCACGGGCAGTGGTCGAAGCGGAGCTTACTTCGACGGCGACGGCTTGACTCGTTGACAGGTTTTACAGGAGTGAACCCTCTTGCAAACCCACTTGTACATGTGCGGTCAATATGACCCGCGAGCGAGAGAGACGCGAAAGTCTTCTCGCGGCCAAGGTGACCGCCACTGGGAGTGTCGTGGAACTCATGAATCAACGGGGCTTGACGATCGTCGTCGAGCGGTGCAACAATGCGTGGTAAGTCGCGATCCACAAGATAGGTCAGTAGGTCGCCACCTATGCTATAACGATCCACTCGGGCGCGGCTACGCGGTGATAGACGACGTCGCGCCGGGTTCCGTAGATAGGATATCAATTCGGGGCATGCCGCATTCGACTTGCTCGCGGCCGCAGCCAAGTCTCGGAGGGGGATTGTCGCGATGGTTTCCACCTTCGGCATGCCAGAAGGCGCGCTCATCGTCATCCACGTCGCCAACTGCGCGGTGCCCAAGCTGCACGTAGTCTAGAGCAAGTCGGTGAGGATGTTGTTCTTCATGGGCTTGTACTGAACGACGAAATTGTACTCTGAGAACAGCGAGAGCCAGCGCGCCATACGCTAGGACAAATAGGGGCTCTTGGTCGCTGTGGACAGCGACCAGAGCCCCCATACGTTAATAGTACGTACAGCCCAACAAGGATTAGTTCGAGCCGGGAAAAGTGTGTTGTGCACCACTCAAAGGAATACAAATCGCAAGTATAACTATTATAAAACGTTCGGTGTCCGTAATTGTAAGACAGGTACCAAAAGAGGGAGGTTTCCCTTTTATAGCTCATACATGTTACCAGTATATGATGTGATCATTTTAACGAGGGACATTAAGTGATTCAAGTTCAAGCTCGTTTTGAGCTTCCCGATTGGTGTGCCTACGTTTTTCGGTAGGGGGAGGCACAGCACATTTTTCGAAGCACATTAAGAACGCGTAATCTCTATACGCATTAACGGTAAGATCGCGATGTCAGCCAGTTGTCAGCGAGACAATTGCCCGCTGCCCTAGCACAATCAGCACAATCCTTTAATTGTGCACCTAGTACCGAAATGACCCTCCTGTTTCGCTGGCCAGGGCGGCAAACAAATGCCTTTGTTTCGTCGACGAGCATGGAAACCCTGTCAACTACATCATTTACTTTTGGGTTTTACCGCCTTAACCTACATCGCGTGACATTTTGCAAAAATGCGATCATTGAAAAAGAGATGAAAATCTTCTATCTAGCACGCAGACATCGTTAGTATGAACAGCGTCACGTTCAATAAGGCACAATGGTTTGCTTACGCAAGCCCGTGGTAATTCTGCTGCTTGACAGGCCTGAGCGTCCGTACTGCTTGCGTATTCGGAACAGCTTTCCTGGGTAGGATAGACTATAGCATAACATTGTCAGAACCTCAACGCCCACAGGAGCGCTGTAAGGGTTACTATGGTACAACTAAAATCCTGCCAGAACTGCGCCAGCTCATGGATGGATGCATTCCTTGTTCGCTGCCAGGCCGCTACTCGCGGCTTTTTTTGTGTGTTCGGTGGTTCTCTGGTGTTTCCCATGTGTTGTCTGTGTGTATGTGGTATTCATGGTAAGATCGCGTACCCCGACATTTGCTCAACTTCGAAAGAAAAAAAATAAGTGTCGGTTGCTGGTTGTTGGATAACTAGAATGGAATTTCGGTTCCAACAACCAATATCCGCTTCGAAAGGTCTCTAATAATACTTTTTACGGTTTTGCATCCTAAAAATTGAGTCAGTAGTGTCACTTTTGTAACAGCCTCTCAGACAGGGGTGAAAAAAAATCGAACTGGGATGAAAAAGTTCCAAATTCGAGTTCAAAACCAGATCATACAGCGCAACAGTTTCGGCAACGCTAAGCACGTCTGTAAAAAAAAAACTAAACGGTCAGCAGTACACCGGCTGAGGAACTTGAATACCCATTTTTCTTCAACGTCTACGGAAAATGAAGGCGGTTGGAAGTTATCTGGTGCCGATTTTTGCCATAACCATCTGCCTCATGTGGGCTTCGCGAGTCGTCCGTCCGTGAAGTGGACCTTCGCTAGATCGCAGACCGATCTCCGAAACAGAAGTCGACAGGGCTCCGAAGCAACAAACCTTGTGACAAGAGAGATGTTACCGACATACAACTGCAGCACTGCAGGATAACAATTGAAGCTACCCGTTCTTTTCTGCTCGACAAAAGAGTGTGTCTAGCGCCAACCCTGATCTCGAGACTGAAACGTGACATAGTCTTGAGAGCTACCAGAAGCTGGAAGCATATCTCTCTCGCATTTCTGATGAAAAACCAGGAACGTGGTGGCGCTTCGAGGAGGAGTCGGGCGGTACTTTCCAACGAGCATGCGCCCTTACGAATCTCGGAACGAGATTGCTTGCGCTTACACCGGGAGGAATCCCCGGAGCTGAATTCGGTGTTTTGTAGTGTTTGATGGCTTGCCGTCGGTGAAGTCCGTTGGCCACAATGTTGCGTGAAAGTAGTCGGACGATAACGTTGTAAGAAGGTTTTCGAAATGTTACCTGTAACTCAGAAGACATTTTTGACCGAATTAAAGTTTGTGATGCCCTACTGGATACTTCGTCCCTCCCGGTATTAACATGGCACTGTATACTAAGCGCCTCTATGGTTTTGATGGAGCGCTTTTGAAGGGCCTGGCGACATCCTCACATTGGTCACAAGTGGCGAGAAGGGGCTCTTGAATGGGGGCGACGATTGCGGTTGCGTGGCGATGGAGCGTCGTCGAAGCTGCGGCATCACCTTGGTATGGAGCCGTCAAAGGTAAGAACAGGGAGCGGTGGGCGCTGCGCGTGTGGGCGTTCTTGTCGTACCCTGTTGTGTCGCTTTGTGCTGTACATGATGCAGGTGCTACAACGACGGACTTGGCGAACGGCGCCATGAGCACCGGGAGAAGGCAGCTAACGACGGTACGTACGTTGTCGAACTGAGCAAGAAGATGGTTCTGCGGCTAACGCTGGTTGCTAGGCTTTCGTATGCAGCTTAACGGAAATGACGTCCAGTACCAGCGCACCAACAACGGCACGGATTCAGCCGTGTGCAATCATTGTTGCGCGCAGTGAAGGTGAGAAGAAGACACTCTGATTGCGCGGTTGTATATTAATTTTGATGCTGTAAATGATTGTGTTTCGTAGAAGTTGAAATACGCGCGATATCGATGCAACCACCTTCAAAGCGCGGTAGTGAGAGCAGAACTCTTGTATGCACAGAGCAGCAGGTCTTGCAGGGTATTTATAGCACGAGATAGGTAAGAACCAGTGCCGTACTTGCTTCTGGTCAAAGCCATATTTCTTAACACTTCGGTTTGTCGTTTGCATTAGAGTTTAGTTTCTATCAAGCGCGAAGCCGTTTTGAACAGGGCGACCCGAAGGTGCGACTCGCTCGTTGAGCGACGGGCTTTATTTGGACCTCAATAGACCCACGTTTCGCGCTTATTGTTTCGAAGCAGTCTGCGGACAGACAGAGCGTAAGCCAAGTGAATGCAGCCTCCGTACTTTTGGAAGAAGCGACAGCCACATGATTGCGTTGAGGTGTTGACGTCCCAGCCATTTCTTGGCATCCCCTGTACTTCCATGTTAGCGGGGTGCATCCCCATCTTCGTAGCCACCATTAGTGCTTCATGTGTTCGCCCGACTTCAGGATCAAAGATGTGGGGGCGGGACTTGGAAACGACAGAGACGACATCTGGAGCGGCGGCGCAAGGCTCGTAGTTATCAAGAAGAAACGCGATACTGGCTCTCGTCGAATGTTCATACAGCAGCTTGGACGCAGACATATCCTTTGTATGGCGGAGGAGAGACTTGGTTCAGTGGCAAAGCTTTTGCTACTTAAGCTGTCGAAGGTGCAGCAGGTAAGAAGCTGCTGGAGCAGCGCGCCCATCTTAAGCCTGCTGTGGAGTGTGTACTGACGCTCGATTATTATAGTGAACTGCTCGACAGGGTTATTGGTCGTTGCCCAACCCAGAGCTGTGTGGTACACCTGCCAGTAAGCAAAGCGCCCCGTACTCCATTAAGCCTTGAAGTATATAGTGAAGGCAGCAAGCTCAGCCCACTCACCAAGCACTCGGGTCGCAGTCTTCCGAAACGCGTCTTCATTAGGAGAGAAGTATATGTCGTAGAGTCCCGTCATCACGAGTTTGGCATGCGAAGGCTGCAAGCTGGGTTCGTTTGACGACCTTAGCAACAACATGGTAAAAGCACACTAGGTACTTATCCTCCGAAGCTCCGCCAAACCATTGAGTTGTGCACCATCGGCATCACCCACAGCCTTCTCGATCACCAAGGTTTTGCCAATTACATGATTGTAAATTCGGCGCAGCGCACTAAACATCGCGTCGCAGTGACGTGCTTGCTCGTCTCGAAGATATCCACGATATCTACCTGCTCGTAGTGGAGAGCCTACTCTCCTTGGGCACTTCACGTAGGGCGCCTCCTCCGCGCAGGCTTGGCATGCGCAGCGCCGGAGACGATAACACATATTGTGCGGCGCCGCCGCATTGCACACTGTGCACGTCACTAGTTCGATCTTGGTGATCCGGGAAGGCTTAAGAGCCTCAAGCAAAGTGTCAGCATATTTTCCTGAAATCCCGGTTGCGATGGGAGTCCAGAGGAGGGTTTATGACATGATGGGAAGGTGTAGCGGGGCGAGCGGGTGTTCTGCGACGACTGACTGGGTATACAACAGGAGCTTCTGGGTGCTGGTGGGATGGCTGGTTGTGGAAGTGTGGTGATCTCTTGTGTGCATTGTACATAGTTAGGTGGTGCGGAATGGTATTTGGTGCTCATGATACACTTGGTATATATGTGTACAATTTATTGGTGTTAATGGTAGTTTGTCGCGCAGATTGGCTGCAGACTGGAATGTCAAGACTGGTGGTGACTGCATGCTACCGACGCTGAAGCAGAGACTTGCCGAAGCCACTCAGGCCAGTCCGTTATGTAACAGAAGTGTTGTATGCTTGGCGGTTGTATGGTGCGGTGATAGGGCCCTCTTGCTGTGAAATATCTCATCCACCCTTGGATATTTCTGAGCCTGCCTGTTCGTATTTGCACATGTGGCAACTGGCAGGGCCAGGCATGTCCACGCGTTCACGTAGTGTATGCTGTGATACCCGCTGGTCAATATATTAATTCCCTTTACGACAAGTACAGGCTGTCTGTGCAGCTCTTTTCCCAAACATACAGTCATGAATTTCGGTCGTGAGTTGTTGGTGCCGCCCATCACGTCAGACCCACTGGAACTTGGAAAAAGAGGCTTGAAGCCTGCTCTTAAACCGAAGCACAAGCGCAAAAAGGCCAAGCAGAATGCTCAAGCCTGCTATTGTGGATACCGAACGACCGGTACAGATTGTCATTGCGTAATTTTACTTTTCAAAACCCACATCATCTCTGAACAATTGATGTTATTGATGACCTGACCAGACATGGTTCATTATTGCCTTTTTTGGTTCAAAATGACCGTTTTCGATTCGAATACCATCGCGCTTTGGTCCGTGTAACATGTGGTTATACCAAAATTACACAGAGTATCGGCTAAAAAAACTTAAATATGTATGCATGGCACTGCTCAATTTTTACGCTCAAAAAGCTTCTCTACCGAGGGGAATCGCTTCCATGTCTGGTCGCGGAGATCAAACCATGATAAAATGATCTTCGTTCGCCAGCTTGCTTCAATGCGAGCCCGCTTCCTTGCGCTGCTGCTCGCGTGCTTTTGTGGTTAGGCGGCTCAGAATTCGCGGATGAATCTTGAACTCCGATCGCACAACTCAGACTTGGACCTTCAGAGTCTCAGCTAATTTAAGCTGAGACCTTCTTGTTCAGATCTTGGGCTGAGCGAGGCGTGTGTAACCTCACTTGCAATCCCAAGGAGGTTCTTCCTGGGGCTCCGCTTTGGGCCCAGATGTGTGTCAATCTTGCCAACTTCACTCCACTTCAGCTGTCTCCAAATGTCTCCAGACGAAACTTGTTCTTCACTTGACAGGTCCCGCCTCGTACGTGTCCTCAGAATCCGAATGCCCCGGGTTTTCTTGAATGTAGACACGTCACTCCACACACTTGTCCTCTTCCTCTTCGACGACCTTGGACAAAGGCCGTACAGCTTCCACTTTCCTCCTTTCAACTCCAGCTGAGAGTCGACTTGCGGTCTTATTATTTATCTGAGCCTAGACCAGGCTCGTACCAGCTTCTCCTTTCTTCTCTCGGGTCAAGCAACGACTCGGCTGAAGTTATTGAGCTTGGGATAAGCCTGTTCTGAATCCAAAGTACTTCAAAACGTTGGGACTTCCGCGCACCACGCCTCAAATATCAGGCGAACTGTACTTGTAGTCGATACACACACTAAGGCTACCAAATGTCCTCAGAATACACACAGACCACCCTAACTTCCTCAGAATATGAAACGTACGTCCAGGTACGCTAGCGTACGGGTATATGAAATAGTCAAGACAACCCCGCCACCCAGGTTAAGCTGCTTGGACTAAATGAGGGCTGAATTTATTCGGATATCCTCCTCGACACCCTTTGACACAAGTAAAACACAATCGCTTGCGTCCTTCGGGGTAAATTGAACTCTGATTGATAAAACAAACACATGCAAGGCAAAGACCTACCAAGTGGAGGCACAACCTCCTTCTGGCTACACCTACAAGAGCTGAAACGACCGATCCTGTGGGTTATGGCTACGCTGCTCCATGATAAAAGCTGAGAACCTGATTGGCTGAAGGTCCGGAACGTTTTCACCACTCGCCAAGTTTTAACAAGCTCAGTCGTTGATTGGTCAGGTCTTGGGTTCACTTGTTTACTCCACCCATGACTGCTCTGAAGATACCATTTTTAGCGACCCTTGAGCAGCGACCCTCCGCGTGAAACCACCGCGACTATTCACCATCTCAAAAGATCTCGTCCGCAACTCAGGCTCTGAGACTCCGGAATTCAGATGTCTCAGCCAGACCTTCTCAAGGCTCAAGATGAGCTCAGTTCTGCACTCATACGTCAAAGCTGAAATCCGTACGGTCTTCACTGAGCTTGGTGAGACTTCAGACCAGCTTAGTTCGGCTCTGCAAATTTCCGCTGAGACTACTAGTCTCAGCTTTTTCGCTCAGCACTCTCAGCCGAAATCACTCTTAGCTGAGACTCCACATCCGAGACCACCCCTTCTCAGCTTTCAACCCAGCTGTTCTTATCCAGAAACTGGTCAGCACTTGAAGCTCAGCTGAAGTCCACTAATTTCAACCAATCATCTGGGACGAGAGTCAATCTCGGTCAGCCAAATGACGGGTTCGCCAGAAAATCTGAGCGGACATCGTCACACAGCGCGGTGAGGCAGCTCGAGCACACGGCGCCGGGCGACTAGGCGGTGGCGCTGGCCACGCACTTGGCAGAAACAGACAGAGTATTGATGTAGCGACCGGACTTGGAGACGCTCACGGAGGCGTCGTCGCTGCCGCTCATGGGTCGAGTGGCGATGCTGCTAACAGGAACGATGGTGGCGGTGATTTTCGACTTGGCGATAATGTAAGCCAACGACTTTGATACTCAGCCGACGGACATGGCGGCACGGCAGCTGTTGACCGTGTTGATAGTGTTGAGGTGGCGCCGTCGGGGGTGCCCATGGCTTCGCAGTGAGCCATCATTCTGGGCGAGTTCAAGGGCTTTGTGCCAGTAGCAAAATACTTGCTCTACGAGCGCAACAGAACTCAGTAATGCAGACTCATAGTGTTTGACTGTATATGTAGACTGGGTGAAACGCCGACTTCCAGCTACAATGCACTTCTATCTGTTGCTCTAGCTTCCAGCGTTTCAAAATGGCTCCGAACACGAGGCTCGATGCCTTGGGCAGAACTGCGATGTTGCTACAACAAGGCAAGCCTTTGGCATTGCGCTGAGTTCTCGCGAAACTACCAGCTTTGCATCTTCCTCAAAGAGAAAGATGTTGGCAAAGACAATGGTGGCTTCACAAATCGGAGGCTGGCTTGACATAGAAACACCTCGAACATCTACCGGCTTGAGCAGCACCTTACTCAGGTGTGGGTAGCGCTTGAGGTGCTCTTGCATGCAGCGCCGTCCAAGTGCAACGAGATCACTCCGAAGCTCGACTCCAATGCAAGCTCTGACATCTGTCGTGAGCGCGACTTGGGCAAGGATGTTGCCTACGCCGGCTCCGACATCGAGGAAAGTGTCTGCTTTTCCGAACGGCCCTATGGCTGCAAGCACCAAAGAGACGCCCGACGGCGGCACTTCGCCAGTGTTATCGTAGGTGCGGCCAGCTTGCTGTCGAACATCCCCGGCACTGATACTTCAAAAAATGGAAGCCAGCGCTTCTTCAGCATGTAGTTGGTTTAGGTTAGGGACGCGCTGGCTCACTTCACCATCGTGATCATCGTCCACATCTACAGCACCATCAAAAAACATCAGCTACATAACCACTGGCATCAGTCTAACCAAGCCACACGTACCTGCTGCGCTGACAGCACTTGCTATCTGCCTAGTGGTTCGCCCACCATACTCACCGTACGCTCTTCGGTCTCCTACGAAACGAACTGCAGCACCAGCAGCGCCTTTGCTAAAGACCAAAGCGCCACCAACAACACTCAAACAGCCAGCGTTAGCCACAGCACCAACAATACCACCGCCACATCACAAGCCGCACCTGCAGCTCTCGGCGCCCGTACAGCACCTTCTTCGCGATATCCTTGCCTAGATCGTAGTCGTTGGTGTTTTGAAGGGGTTGCCTGGTTAGCAGCGCCCCTGACACTCGAAATAGGCGAGGCAAGCAAACGGGGTGGCCTCGCAGGTCGCTCTGAAACGGGTGATGGCGGCGCCGGTATCCCCGGGCCGTTTAGAAGGCGCCGGGATGTCACCCCACTAAAAAGAACAAGGAAGGAAGCCGCTAAGCGACTCGCCATACGTCCGCTTGAGGCTGGCCGGCCTGAGCCGAAGCTGCCGCGTAAGCCTCTTGGTTTTCATCCGTCAGGCAACATAGTCCCAGGTGATCCTCAAACCCTCTCTTTCAAACTGAAAGGCGATCTGCACCAGCAACTTGTCTTCTGCGTCCGTAAAACTTGTGCGCATGTATCTCGAGCTTATTATAGTAAAATTGAAAATCAGTGAGGTGCATTGGTCTTACCTTTTGTATGGCTGAGTGAGTGGCTGCTGGTTGGCTCCGGTATCTCGTCGTCTATGTCAATGACACGGTCGCGTGGCATGGACTGATTGCGGCAGACGACGCAATAAAATACTGCTCAAGTGCAGCCAAACCAAAATTACCCTCAGCCGCTTTGCATACGCTGTTCTGATAGGTAGTAATAAAACGCGATAGCCAGAGAGCGGGAGAAAGCTTAAAGGGCGCAAAATTCGACCTTTAACATGGCTGTTTCTCACCGTGTTTTGAAAACAGTGTCAAAGGGCGAAAAACGCGCCCTCGCACCGCGAAAGGGTTAACCAACAACAGTATTCCTGTATCAGTTTTAAAAATGTTCTAAGTGGACAAAAACTAGAGTGCTACCAAACAGGTTCGTGTTACTAAACTGGTTGCTTACCTTTAAGACTATTCACTTGCGATTAAACGGACAACTTCACAACTAACTACCACCAAACCGAGATCGGCACGGCATCACTGTCCTCCTTACCCATCACCGAAGTTCAGCGGGTACCTACCTCCATTTCTTCCTAAAAATATATGGCATTTCCATATATAGCCATATTTTAACACGCATTATCTGTAACAGCCCACCATTTTTTGCCGGATTTTGGCGGTGATTGGAAAGACAACATATTCCGGTCTTAAAATAGTTGCAGACAATGTTACCATATTGTCAAGCTTTATACAAGCTGCGTTCATCTAGCCTATCGCCTATTTCATACCTGGAGAGCACGTTGCGTGCCAACCCGTTGAAAATGGTGCCTCAGGTGCTTCGGCGACTTCGAGCTTTGGGCCGACGGGGGGCTGATCCCACTATGGACAAAAGTTGGGCTCGTCGCCCAACTGTTGTCAGGCACCATGGCGAGCACGCCGAAGCCCCCCCCAGCAGATACAGCGTCTCTGACGAGTTCCGCTGGTCACCTCGCGCGAGCCTCCTCGAACATCGGGGCCTGTACATCAATAAACATAGCGTAGTCAGCTTCATGAAAGTCTCCACGGTACTGCTGCAGCTCTACTAACCTTGGGGGAGTGCTTGCGTGGGCGGCGACGAGCTCCTCAACACCCTCCTCCTAGCGCCTCGAAGCTTCTGAACTGAGGCCTCCAATTTAGATTTTCAAATTTCCCGCCTTGTTTTAGATGTGGCCCACACAACTGTTGCACCATAAGTGCAACTTATTTATGCATAAAATACCCACTTCAACATGACCTGTAACTCCGTTTTGTCATTTTGGTTCTCTGCTCCATTCGTGGACACCTACAAGCGATTTTAAGCCCAAACTTTCTACACCCACTAGTTACATGTGTCGCGACAAGTGTGCCAAATTTCATACCAAACGCATTCCTCCTTGATAGGGTCGACCGGGCTGCACCTGCGGCCTGGTACAAACAATGCGTGTTAAAACGCATAATGTATTTTCTGTATATGATGATTGTCCTCCCATAATATATGAAATATGCAAACAGAAAACAGAAAACAGAAAACAGAAAACATTATATATGGCGGGGAGAATCTCCCTTTATTTCCACCAATGATATGACGGATAATAATTTATAGCCAATCAAAACAACGCATCTTCGGTAATTCTCTACTGGAATAGCTCGCCATTTCACAAGTTCCTTCAGTCTGATGGATAGTCTTCTGTCTCCTCGACCGGATAAGCCTTCAGGCTTCACCAACAAGTTTGCGTGGTTTTCTTTGGGCCCATTCTCGATGGAAGTGACGAGGCTACAGATTTCTACCGTTGTCGCTGTGGTACTGTGCGTAAACAAGTAGGCAAGCGCGGAACAACTAACCTCATGATCCCCTAACAAAGATGCATCCTGACTACCAAAATTTAGTATCTAGCTACCAAGGTGGCAACAATGGCACTCTCCTTTCCTTCGTGGACAAGACGAGTGCCAACAACTTTGGTTGGTTTGAGTGGATTGGGGGGGGGCTTAATCGGAATTCTGTGAATTGTACTGCGACCGTCGGTCACCGTTATGCGCCGTTTTACACCGTTGTGCACCGTTATTTGTCGTGACACCTGTCCTGCGACCCCCGAGAATTATCAGCCAATGAGGAGCAGAATCAGAACACCTGAGTCCTAATTTGATTTTGCAGCAAGAACGCAACTTGCAGCGACGACGAGATACCACCCGCCCCTGGACGCCCTCACAGTTTATCAACGACAAGTATAGGACACAGAAGGTGAAGGTGGCCATATCCCGCTCCGGTAAGTGATCACAGCGCTAAGAAAGACATGTAACAACGACGTGTAGCTCCTGTATTCACGCAGATGCACAAAATTTATTGATTGCGGTGGCAGGTGTTTACGGTTCGCTCGTTGGAGCAGCAAAGAATGAAGTGATGCTGTGGCTACTTTGGTGTCTATGCTCGCAACCAGCACTTTTGCTGTCCGTCTCGCACTTCCGTTTGGACTCGCGGTAGCTTTGACATGCTATTCGCCTTTTCTTAGCTGAGGTCTCCGCCACAGGGTATGCGGGGGACAGCGTGGCATGTGTTTCTTGCCCAGGCTCGATGTCAGGCAGAGGATGCAACTGGCTGCTGGCAACTTCTCGCTACTGGCTCAAGGACTGGGCGTACTGTGAAGCGTTCTTCTTCTTTTCATTCAGTCGGCATCGAAGATTGTCTGCACTCAATATGGTCCCGGGATTTCGCTTGGTGTATTGCTGCAGTACTAGAGCCCATTTACCTTTTGATCTCGGTAATGAAGCTGCCCTCGATCGTAGATACGCCCTAGTGGTGTCATCAATTAACTCATGGGTGTCTCCTGTTATTGGCTGCCGTGTCGCCTGTGGACTTAACGATGAAACAATGATGCCCCCAACCGCTGTGCTATTAATCGGAATGCTGGGAAAATGTGTAGACTCGGTCGAGGCGATGCAGGAAGTACGTTGATCTTGGTGACTAATGTCGAGCGGGTTGATAGCAGAAAAAACTGCTGCGGTGATGGTCGTGTTGGGGTCCGATAGGGCAACTTGTGAAGCAGTAGATGGTCTTTCTAAGGCAATGCTTCAATAATCACGAGTGGAGTTGCTTCTTTCCACCCCAACGGTGTACAACACTCTTGAGCCATTTACGTTGATTATCTTGCGGTGGGCTCAGCAGTATTTTCGTTCGTTCGTGTCGATTTTCGGCGGTTCGCAGCGCAGTCCATCGCCGCAAAAGCCAAGGCTTTGACTTTCTGGAGGTAGTTGGGTTAGTTGGGTACACATAGCCTGCTAAGTCGTAGATATTGCAGAAGGCCTGTGTTCGCTTCTTGATTGCACCCTTCTCCCGCAACAAATTGAACAACTTTCTCTGAAGCCACACGTCATCCTCAGTATTAACTTGATCATCGGGCACTTTTGATTCGTTCAAACGCAGAATTGTTGCCGATGGTGTCTGCTTCTTTTGATTCTTCACTTTGGCGTCCATCGCAGCCAGGTATTTTTCTATCGTTCGAAACGTGCGTTTCTTCAGCTTCAAACTCGGGTTATCGAGTTGGTACACAGCGGCGTTGTACAGGGCCGTAGTTGCTACCATGCATTTATTCCACCAGTACTTATTTTTGCCCACCGCTAACTGCTCGTTGCGTATCTGCTCCAGTAATGTGAACTCGTTCGAAGTGAACTCAGATGTCGACTCGTACTTGGACTCCAAACCAAGCTGCTCAACAAACGTCTGTTGTGAGACCTGCTTCCGCTGAACATGCACAGATGTAAGTAGCTGTCAAATATCCGACGCGACTTCTCGCTTGCGCAGCATCTTAGCCTCTACTCCTGTTGCAGATAGCGACATGAAATTGTACAAGCGCTCCCAACGCCTGTTGAGAGATGACTGAGTGCCACGAGGTCGGACTTTTGATGAATGGTGCTTTCAGGGGGCTTTAACGGTAACAGTTTGTATATGAACTCTAACTGTGGCGGATCGGGCAGCACCCCACGACAACAAATAGCAGTCTGACACAACGAGACGAGTCGAACCCTGCAAACAATGGGTTACGCTTGTATTTCGCGCCAGTCTTCAGATTGTGCTATAGCATAAAAACAAACATTGTAAACCAAGCAACATTTTCTAAGAAAGCAAGCAAACCTCCTTATCTTTAGAAGGACAACATCAGGAATTCGTAGCCATACTTCGATTGACACCACGCGGTCGAGTAGTTTCCACAATTTCGAGTGAACAGCTTCTAATTGACTAGTGGAGACAACTCGGATTTGCACGCCTCTCTCCAGATACTCGTTATCCTCAACACACAAAGCTCCGTTGCGAATTTGTTCCAGGTTCACTGCGACACAACTTTCCCACGAAACAGAATTGACGCGCACAGCAGATTTGTCAACCTCTTGCAACGCGAGTCGAAAACGCTCTGCCAATTTCTTCTGGAGTGCGAATCTTACCACTAACGCCGTACATTGCTGCTGACAACTTTTGCGACAGCGCTTTCCGTTGAGATTTCTCGGTCACCTTCTCTGTGAACCTCTGGATCACATGGACTGGGTCTTGTTTAGTCTCCACGCTGGTTCCGAACACTTTTGTCACCAAACTACGTGTTTTATTTGCGTCGTCACATACACAAACTGGAGGTGGATTTGTCTGAGAGTCTAGTAGCGGAACAACAGACCGTAGAATCCCTGCTGATTCATCGTGATTCCCCGAAAACGCCAACCCCCTAGCTACTAATTGACCGATTTCATTTTGAACGAGAAGCAGCATTCGCACACTAGCGGATTGATCGTTTTGACCACCAGGTCCGAAAACCTTCAAATTGCTGCAAAACATTTGCGAGTGGTCCATTCGTATGACTCGCTTGCATTTTGCCTGGAAACTCTGCGCTTCTAGCAACATGGCGCACAACTGTGTTTGGTTGAGCCATACATTTTGTAGTGTTTCTTCGTCAATACACGCGTTGTGAAGCCATGTACTCTTCAACCGTAGCAAAGAGAGGAGGTTCCAAACTGCTATATTTTAGCCGCTCTGCCTCGACAGTAACAGCAGCTAGGGATTGGACGTGGTAGTATCTCTTTTGTCGCCGTCTTGTGACGTTCGAGGTGGCTCCAGATATACCTTTAGTTGCCAACATACTATCATACACAAGATTAAACATTTCTTTAGAGATGCCACCCTTGTAAATTAGTAAGTAGGGAAAAGCAAGAAGGGTAACTTTGGATGATGAAATGTACTCGTCATCTATCGTCGCAAGTGTGGTACCCTTAGACGTACCTGTGCAGGAATATCGAGCAAAATACAGTACCGTTTTGTGCTTTATGTCATGAACGGTGCGCTGTGTGTACTCCCTCATAGCAGGCGTGCACGAACACCCTTTAACGATGCAAGGGGCCTTGCGTGTTCCTGTCAAGCTTTCCGGCACCCACGTGAATGCCGGATAGGATAGCCACGTTGATAGTAATGCATCCTTACGCGTTTCAGGCTGATCTAGCGCCGGCGGAAACCTTCTTAAGGCGATAGCCTCTTGCGCAGCGCCTCGCGCTGCGTTTGCTTTCATGGAAGCAACTACAGAACGAGCCAATACTTATTATACTTTAACGAATGCGGCGGGCGGGCGGCTCGCTGAGCACCCATCGAGTGCCGGCGACCTGCGGCCCGAGAATACCGGTAAAGCCGTGGATTGCGGTATAGAACCTCCCGTTTGTGTTCTGTGAAATCCCGGAGACCCGGCGCTATACGAAGCCCGACCCAATTTGTGGCGACACGCTCGCTAAGTACGTGAAAGCCGTGGCCACTGAAGTGCAGCGCGAACTTAGTAACTTCATCCTCGACAAATTCGGTATCATTTTGGGCGGGTGGAGCTTCAAGAGCGAACATATTTTAGCCGGTTTTGCTGTGTTTGGACATGATGGAAAATCTGAAACGGTGCTCTTAGCAATGACCCCTCTGCTTGATGATGAGAACACTGAGAAGGACCCATGCCATTTTGCTGGCGTCCACATTGAGTTCCTCAAATCTGTCCTCAAGAACGTTCAGAGATTTGAGGGCAGTGTCTTTTTTATTGTAGGGACAACTGCGCTGTTAATGGCAGTATAGCTACCAAGATGAGTGTGCCGTTAGTCGGTTGTGCGAGCCACCGTCTGAACCTGCCGCTGGCGATGTACTTGGATGACTACGAAGACATCCTATCCAAGATCAATAGTTTGATGAAGGCGCTCAAGAAGCTCAAGAATGTGGCTAAGTTGAGCTAAGTAAACTGAATTTGGGTTATTCGAGTTTGATATTACGTGTAATGATATTTGTTCTGCCAAAATGTATCCATCTAGGCGTAGTACGTCACTCAGACCTATCCTGCGTCAAGCGACACGCTGGTCGTCTACGCTCGAAATGACCAGGCGCTTCTTTAAGATCAAGAATTTCGTTGATACGTCCAATCCAGAGCTCGCCGCACTGATTCCCTCGCCACTGGATGGGATGTTGTTCAATTCGGCGCTAGAAGGTCTGAAGGATTGCGAATCCGTGTCCGTGTCAAACAATTTAACTGGAAGGCGGGCTAACGTTATGGGACGTTCGAGTCCTGTTTGACTCGTTAATGGAGCTGCATCCAGAGATGGGTAACTATCTCGCTCCACGAGCTCCCATCGTGAAGCACCCCCACTTCGAAGAAGGATGCGTACAAGTACTAAAGGGGGAACAACTATATCGGGCAAGTGAAGCTGCAATTTGCATGCTCAGTGAGACCACAGCGAGCAGCGGCAACAGCAACCGCAACGATCCAGATGATAAGGTTGTTTTTACTAGCGTTAAAGCGGAACAAAAACAGGGGCCAATCGAGTTCCCAGGTAAGCTAATGTGCGGCTTTCGCGGACAAGAATTTTTCTAACGTGCTGGTTTTCATACAGTTATCCTATGGTTCAGTACATCCCGTCGGCATCGAATGTCGTTGAAAGGCTGTTCAGCCAAGCGAAGGTGGCGCTATCCCCGCCTCGTCGGTCGATGCCGTCTGTGCAGCTGGAGCGAGTGTTCTTCCTCAAGATTAGAGAGATTTCGGAGTGAGGCATTCTTGGTCCGTTCCCCATTCACGAACGAGGACACGGATCGAGACCAGGAATTTGAGGCTAGAGGTTTCGACACAAATCCCAGCCCGTTCTGAGATAAGTCGGTCGGCATTAACTAACAAAGGTGCCGTTCCAGCTTTGAGTGCATGTTGCCAGCGCCAACCATACTTGATTGGCGCTGGCGCAACGTCTTCACGGGACTCCCTGTCCTACTTGTCACATTCGCTTTTGTTCACCAGCTTACTCAGATGCCAGCAGCACGAAAACCACCCGAGAGTTTAAGTCCAGCGACAGCGTCAATTGCTGCAAGCACGACACTAGCCACTTCAAAAGGAAGGATAAAGCGAAAAAGGTTTAGCAAGCATGACGACTTAGTGCTTCTTCGGCAAGTTAACGCCGACCAACCTTTTTCGAGTGCTCGTGGCGATCTCATGGATGCTTGGACGGCGCTCGCCCTCAAGGTGAAGCAAGTTGAGGGCTTCTCCAAGCAGGAGATCACGGGGAAGTCGGCTCAGGCTCGGTTCAACGTGCTGCTTGAAAACCATCGCGACGCAGACAGAAAGTCGGCATCCGCGTCGGGCGTCTCTGAAAATTACACTGAGGTACAGCAGCTTCTGGACGAGATAGCTCTGGCTGTTGATGAACACGCTCGTGACGAAGCGAAGCGGACTTTGGAGTCGAAGGAAAAGCTTGAATCTGAGGAGAAGGTTGGTAAGATGATGCGTGAGGAAGCTGTTTCGCGCTTAAAAAAGCGAAAAAGTCGCGAAGGTGAGGCTGATACAGGAGAGATTTCACCACGAAAGCTTACTATTTATGAGCTGATGCGTGAGGACAACGAGAAAGAGCGGCAATTGCTTGCAGAACAATGGACGCAGAAGCAAGAAATACTGCAACAGCAAAAAGAAATGGAGATTCAAGATCGCAAAGAGGAACGTGAGTTTAAACTTCATCTTGCTCGACTTGAAAATGAACGCTACGAAAAACTTATTAAGCTAGCCGTCTTCAAGGCGCGAAACGCTAGCCGTGATGAGGCTGATTGTGATAAGGTCAACGGCTTCAGCGACGGCAGCGAGTTCATCTGCTAGCTTAGATACTGGCGTAGACTAGGTGGTGGCAAGTCAAAATACTGGCTGATTTGGTTGCCACCGTAGTAGTAGTTGTGGCTTAGAAGCATTGCAACTTTAACAAACTTTCCCACTGGTGATAAGCGAACCTTTTGCTGTTTCTTGTAGTCAACGTACGGCCACAAAGTCTTCATGCATTTAAAGTTCCACTCGACAGACTCACGAAGTCGGCTCATCTCGCGATTGAAGTCACTCTCTGCAGCACTAACAGAGTTTCCTTTATACCCGCTCACGATGTACTGGCGCGTGCCATACGCAGGATCACCGTACAGGAACTTTCCGTCAAAAGTTTCTTGATGCTCCTTAAAGTAATTCAACAGACCACTCTCGCGTAGCATCATGCTGTCATGACGGCGTCCTTCTATAGGACCCCAGAAATGGATGCAGAAGCCGTCTGGAACCGTCACGGCCTGGTAGTTTAGGCAGTGAATGCGCTTGTGCCCGCTGTAAAGATGCTTCTGAAGATTTTCTCACCTGGCACCGTTGCGCCGAGGTGACGGACGGCAAACCGCCAACTTGGTGCCATCTGGAAACCCGAAAACTCCTTCCGTCGGAGCCCCTTTTGCTTTAATTGCATCGCAATATGTATCCATGCGTGCCTTGATAGTAGATTCAGCCATAAACAACTTGTCAGTGAACTTGTCGTGCACGTAGTCAATCATGTGCAAGAAAACACGTCAAAGCCATGCTGTACCGCGCCCAAACGTTTTCATCATGTCGTAGTACCTCTTTGGATATGCAAGACGGGCAAGCATCACGCAGAGCGCAGTGTCACCAGAGCAGGAGTCGCCATATGCCGTCACCACAGTCTCCGGGATGCACAGGAGAGAATGTAACTCACGCACACCAGCCACATCGAAGCGAAACTCGAGTTCGCTGCTCGTATAGGAGTAGTTATCGAGGTCAAACGCAACACTAGGAATTGCCGGCCGCTCGACTTGATCAAGAAGCAGGAGGAAGCGCTGCTTTTTCTTTCGGCCCATGCACTTGTTCTTGGAGATGTCCCAGTGCAGCAGCGCAGTATCTGCCGCATAACTGGTGGCTGGAGAGAAAGATGGGTTGTGCGAGGTTTCCGAGCGGATAAGACAATCCAGAGAATTTCAAATTCCTAGGACAGTCCGACCTTCAGTTCCTGGTTGGCGCTCGGAGTTGCCCCTTTCATGAACGTCAACCGTGAATGGATCAGGAATAGTTGCTTTCGAAATCTCTCTATTAATCGCCAATTCTGGTCCGTTAAGACCGTAATTTGTGCGTATAAGCAGTACTAGCCAAATCAAAGGCCATTATGGATGCCTCGATGCTCGATATGCGCACAATGTATTTCAGCGTTGTTCCGATTGCTTCACTAAAATGTGTGTTGTAAGAACACCCCTATCCATATACATGTTATGTTAGGAAGCACTGCCTACCTCTGGCGCACGCGCTTGCTCCCCTTCCTGCTTGTGACGCGGTCTTAAGTTGCTTCGACCATGTCCCCCAGGCTGTGCCATCCGTCCTGTCTTCTCCCCGGGGACAAGCCCCTGTAGCCTTCCCTATAATGCCCACGAGTCCCGCGCACTCATCCAACGAATGCAAAATCTGGGATCCGGGCCACGTCTTGCGTCGGAAATAGCCAGCAAACCCACTCGGCCTGGGTCGTTCGTCCCAAACAGACGCTCGTCACCGTGTCCCGGGTGGTGCAAACCGTGCCTCCCGACCCGACTCGAGACAATGTGACATAATATGGTATTATAGCGGCGCGTCGTGGCGTGCTACTGGTTGTTGTGTGGGCAAGCAAAATAAAGTCTGAGGTGGCCGAGTTGTTAGCTGCCCTCCGTCGTCCTCCACAATACTAAACTCAGCCTGATACTACGTTACACATCTCGTGATCCGAAGAAGCAGCTTCCTTCTCTTGGCCTTCAATGTCTACACACTTGTCTAGGAAGTACAATATGATTATGAAGTGGTCCACTACTACTATAGTATATAGTTCAGATTACTATAACAGCGCGGTCGAATTACTATCGATTCCACTACTAACGAATTAATCGAGCGATGGAGCCCGCCACCGCCGCGCCTCGACGGGAGCTGGAGGTGGACTCGAGCGACGCCATCCGCTTGATCCTGCAGTTCCTGCGCGAGAACCGTCTGTTTGGCGCCATGCGTGCGCTGCAAGAGGAGTCTCAGGTGAGTCTCAACGCTGTGGACTCGGTGGACGCCTTGGCTGGCGACATCTCGCACGGCCGCTGGGACCGCGTGCTGCAGCAGACGAAGGCGCTCGAGTGCAGCGCCGCCGCCATGATGGACTTGTACGAGTTGGTGGCGCTGGACATGATGGAGGCGCAGGAGAGCGACGTGGCCGTGCAGCTGCTGCGCAACACGCCAGCGATGGCCACAATGAAGAAGACGCAGCCGGAGCGCTACTTGCGACTGGAGAAGCTGGCCCAACGCGCCATTTTTGACCCTGCAGAAGCTTATGCAGGCACCACCAAGCAGAAACGAAGGGATGATGTGGCGTTGGTGATTCGCAATGAAGTGTCCACGGTGGAGCCGTCCAGACTGCTGGTTCTGCTGGGTCAAGCTCTCAAGTGGCAGCAACTACAGGTGAGGAGAGAAGGAAATTGCAGAGGTGATTGTGGGGTATTGACGTTGCTGTGGTGTTTGTTGTCGTTGCTGTAGGGGATGGTGACGCCAGGAGAAGACTTTGATCTGTTCCGAGGTGGAGCGAAGGAGAAGAAGGTGGACCGATCGGAAAAGGTGGTGCGCAAGTCGGCAGGGAAGATCAAGTTTAGCAAGACGTCGATGCCGCAATGCGCACAGTTTAGTCGCGACGGACGCATGCTCGTGACAGGTGCGAAAGACGGATTTGTGGAAGTCTGGGATTTCGAGAAGTGCAAGTTGCGGAAGGACCTGGAGTACCAAGCTAAGGTACGAACGATAATCGATGGGTACATGGCTGAAGCTTTCAATGGTTGTTGATTGATATGCATGTGTATTTGCTAGGATGAGTTCATGATGCACGACGCGAGCGTGACAGCAGAAGCGTTCAGTCGAGATGGAGAGCTGCTAGCAACGGGCAGCGAAGATGGCAAGCTTAAGGTGTGGAAGGTTTCTACTGGTGTGTGCTTACGGCGTTTTGACAACGCCCACAGTCAAGGAATCCAGAGTATCATGTTCTCACGGGACGGCACGCAGCTCCTGACGGCATCGTTTGATCACCTTGTCCGTATCCACGGCCTCAAGTCGGGTCAGACGCTGAAAGAATTTCGAGGCCACCAGAGCTACGTCAACACGGCTATTTTTTCTTCGGATGGTAGCAAGGTGGTCTCGACTTCCAGCGATGGAACACTGAAGATCTGGAATGTCAAGACAACGGAGTGTCTACAGACTGTGCAACCACCCAGCGAATCTTACACTGCTGAAGTGGATGTAGTAAGCGCGTTACTTGCTCCGAACGCAGCTGGAACCGGACAGGATATCATCATTTGCACTCGTACGAGTGACATGCATCGTGTCTCGATGGGAGGAGAGGTGGTGCTGACTTACAAAGGGGATCCATTAAACGACAAGAAGGTTGGCAATTTCGTTGCATGCACGCTATCAATGCGCGGCAAATGGCTTTACGGCGTGACAGACAAGGGCTTTGTGGCGAGTTTCGCTGCAGCAACTGGTGAACACGAAACCTCCATGCAAATCTGCAACGCTGACGCGTTTGGCATCGCCCACCATCCGTACCGCAACATCGTAGTCACATACGGAAGCGACCGATACGTCAGACTGTGGAAAGCATGATAATAGTGGGCAGAGCTACAGCATCAATCAAATAGAGTTGGCAATGTCTCGTACTACGTAGAGTATCGGTTCGACTTATCGGGCAAATGCATCGAGCACACCATTTACTTCTTGAACATCACTGGTGCGGGCTCCTGAACACCATCTAACAGAAACGGCAACAATGAATTGTCAGCACAAGACGGATATGTCATCTTCGCGTATGGCTCTCTCTCTCTCACCGACTATGGCTTGGCGTGTCGGTTCATCTTCAAAACTTCGCTCCTGTTTTTGAAAATGAAAACATTGGCGATCTGAATCGTATCCGTGATGGATATTCTGGAGGTGCAGTGAGACTTACCGCATGATTGTCGTGGGGCGGTACAGCTGCAAACTGATGAAACTGATGATGGATATCGGGATCCCTCTCACGCTGCTGTTCCTGGTCTAGAAGTATTTGCGAACATGAGTCGCTGGTTAGTGCAGCATCTTTCAGCCGATTTGTCGGCTTCGCGAGGATTGGCTTACTTCGGCTCTGCTGCAGGCTAGCCACGATGCTGTACAGCAGTGGAATGTGCGTAAATCGTGGGTCTTCTGTCACTAAATAGCCAAACAAAGCATTTGCAATCAGCTTTATAAGCCTATCATCAGAAGTCTTCAAAGCAGCAACCTCACCCACCGTTAAGCTCGCTCGACAAGAAATGGCGGTCGAAAGGCTTCTCAGCAGGCTGTCCGGACTCTAGAAGGCATTCAACTCCACACATTAACGTTTAGCTCACCAAAAACCAGCAAGCAGTATTCCACACCTGGCAGGAAAACTGACAGCGCGTGGCGATACCCATTGTACTCAAAGTACTCTCGAATAAGCTCATTAATGATCAGGTTCTCGTTCGACAGCTTCGGTTTGGGTACATCCTGCACACAACTCCACTATCAGTCACAGCTACATCACATCTCTCCACCTCCAATCCCGCACCTGATCGTCCAGCGCCGCGAAGATCTCAGCTCGGATCCGAGCTTTGATCTGGTCCAGCGACCCTCGAGCCGCCAGCGTCTCCTTCAACACTAAATCCATTCATTCCATCCTCAACCTCCACGCTACACAACCTTCCTCTCTTCTATCCCTTCGTACCGTCCTTTAAATCCGTCAACGTCGCGTGTCCTCCCTCAGCATTCATCGCTCAAATGCTCGACCTTCAACAATGCGCACGAAGCGGCGCGACAGCTTTTTCACTCGCTTTTTGTATGCGTGAGTTGCGTGGTCCACCTTGAAAATCCGTTACTGATGGTTTTGGCTCGCCAGTGTGCGATTTCCCCTACTGGAGGAGGATGGCGAGTCCCGACGCCGGCGAGCGCCTCGCGCGCGTGAGCCGCATGCGCACGCTGTCGGCGCTGCTGGACGACGACTTGGACGACGACGAGCAGCTGCCGGAGGAGTGCCGCGCCCTGTTCGCGCACGTGGCGGCGGCCGCGGCCAAGGACGGCAAGGACTCGAGTGACGAGGACTCGGCGCAGCTGGAGCAGACGCGGCGCAACGAGTTCCTGTGCGTCGAGTGTCAGGCGCACGAGGCCGAGCTCTTCTGCGAACAGTGTCACGACTATTTCTGCGAGTTGTGCTGCGGTGGGCAGCACCGCAAGGGCAACAGGCGCAAACACACGTTCCAGCCGCGCTTCCCGGCGTCCAAAGCTGCGGCCCCCGAGACGAACGACGTGGAGATGGAGACGGCGAGAGACGCCGTGGACTACGATGTACGACGGAGTCTTTGGAGGTTGCTGGAGGTTGCGAGTGCGGGAGGAGACTGAGAGTTCCGTGGATTTTGTTGTGCTTTTGTGCTGTTTGGTGCTGCTTTTTGTGTGTGTGTAGAGCGACGAGGACGAACTGGATGGAGACACGAGCAGCAGCGAGGAAGAAGACCTTGATCGCGGTATGCATGGCGCTGTCGACCGCGGCTCAGCCTCCGATGCTTCCGACTCTGATGAACCTGCACCTCGCCGTAACATTTGTAACTTGATGGGTCATTATCTGTTAGGTTACCCGTCGTCTCTCGGCCCCGCGCGGCTTACCAACGGAGACGCCAACGTTGCAAGTACTGGAGCGGCCACCGAGATGCTGGAGCGAGCCAAGTACATCCCAGTGCGACTCACCTACGAGGAACGCAAGCTGCTGCGAGCGCTGGAGGCGGCGTTGTGTGTGAGCAGCTACACGGACAAGCTGGATACACCCAAGTTCCTACCGGCGGCGAAGCGAGTGCGCGCCCAACTGCAAGATGTGTGCGGATTTCTGTCGGCGCTGGCCGTAGCGTCGGACTACAAGGCTGGACAAGAAGTCCTGGACGAGAAAAACTTTGCTGAGAGCGCCGAGTTTTTCCAGGAGATCTTTGAGCTTGGTAGGCGATATAAGATCATGAATCCGGAGAAAATGCGCGGTGAGTACGGCAAACTCATGTACTTACTGCAGGATGCCGTGAGTCCGGAGCTTCAGGAACTGCTGGGATTCTCCTGCCTTCACAAGATTCGTACTGTGTACGATGTGCTGGAAGATGGCGGTGGTCTCGACATGCTGCGCGATTCTCGAATCGAGACTGCTACGATGGTAGTCGCACCTGAGGGCAAGACCCGCCTTCAGATTCAGCGCCAAATCAAGCAGAAGGACCAGGCAATTCGAGCTTTAAGTGACAAGTACGAAAGTCGACGCCTCACCCGCGACTCCCTTCAGCAGTGCCTCTATTCTATCGCTGACAACAACTATCACCTGTACTTCGAGCGCGACCCGATCGACCGCATGATTAAACTGCTAACGACGCATTTCAATCCGGACGATGAGCAGGAAGACAGCTCTCTGGCCATCATTAGCGGTAACGATGGCGCAAGACTGTCCCATTCGCACAGCCGGCAGTACAACTACGTGCTCCAGTCGCTGACGCTTTGGCGTGAGATTGCGCACGACATGTTCCGCTTGTGGTGTCTGACCGACGAGGACTTGCTAGCTGACGGCACCCATTATGAACTGACGGATACTGGGCAAGGACTTCACCGTATCCAGCCTGCCCCTCGCGTGTCGCGCGCAATGCACGTTATCCTGCACTCGACACAGCGCAACCTTGACTCGTGGGTGGGCTCCAGTGTCATTCACATGGGCGACAAGAACGTGCCAAATGCTCTCATGTTCATCGACAAGTATACTCAGGTGGGGCACATTCTGCGCCCGATCGTCAAAGCCATCGATAGCATCGAGTCGATGTGCGAATCGTCGAAGGCTATCCAAGGATACGTTGACACCACGTTTGGTGGTGCTCGAAAGCTGAAGCGCACTATTCTGTCAGACTTTTTCCGTGAGGCCTTCGACGGCAGCGGTGCCGACAACTTCTTCGAGGCTGGATCTTGCATTGATGGCCGTCTTACGAGTGCTTGGAATTGGTGTTCCAACCTGCACAAGAAGTCTTTCTTCCCCATTTTCAAGATCACGGGGTTTGTCGGTTTTGATGGCAAGTTTGGATAGATGAATGGATTCCGGATGAGTTGAGGCGCTTAGAAACAATGACAAGATATCATGCGCCATGCGCTTCAACGCTCACTTGTTGTACTTCGAACGCTATCCACATTATATTTTATGCATCTTCAAGACCCATCTTTTTCTCAAAAAGTTACCCGTAGTTACAGCGACATAGGACGTGAAGAAGACGATAACGAGTTGATGCTTGCTCCAGCATAGCTGACGGACGAGCGAGCGACGATCTGCTGAATCGCGTACACTATTTCTGTAGCCGATGGGCGGTCATCCGGGTTCACCGACAAGCAAGCCTTTGCTAGCTCCAGCATCGCCTTGGGACAGCCCTCCGTGAAGTCAGGGATGAGCTCGCCTGCTGCCACCATGCGCAGAATAGCGGTTTCCTCCACCTTGCCACCCTGCGGCGGGTTCTTTGCGTTCCAGTACGGGTAGTCCTCCGTGTCAATCTCCGAGATGACTACGCCCAGCGAGAAAATATCGGCTCGCTCGTCATAGTCTTTGCCCAGCAGAACTTCGGGAGCAATCCAGAAAGACGTTCCGATACCCGCCGTCATATGAGTCTCCATGTCGTGGCGCTCGCGTGACACGCCGAAGTCGCTAAGCTTGGCTTCCATTTCCGTGTTCAGCAGCACATTCTTCGACTTAAGGTCACGGTGAATCAACTTCGGGTCCAGCGAGTGCAGGTACGTCAAAGCCTCTGCGATGTGCAGCGTGATACGGTACTTGTGTTCCTCCCAGGTCAGCGGGGTATTACGCAATTGGAAACTTTGCAACACTTCGCGCAAGTCTCCACGTTCCATGTACTCCGTCACGGCACTCAGGTTACGTAGCGTATCCCAAGCCACACCGATAAATTCAACAATGCGCGGGTGCTCCAGCGTCGAGATCAGGCAGATTTCCTTCATGAACGCCTCAACATGCTTCATGTCCTGGCACAAGTCTGTCCGAATGCGCTTGATAGCCACGCGACGACGGTTGTACACTCCGCTGTACACTAGGCCGAAGCCTCCCTTATTGATACAGTTGGCCACCTTCACGTCCTTGAATGGAATGCGATGAGCGATAATGAGCGGGTCATTGATAATGTTGGTGTTGGCCGTGAAGTGCGAGTCAAACGAAAGTGTGTGATCAAACACCGATTCGTCCCGCTCCTTACGGCGGTTGTGCGCACGACGCTGGCGGATGAACACAAAAATCAGTATACGCACACCACGACACAGGCTCCAACGATCACGTAGATGAGGGTGCTGTTGCTGCTCGAATCCGAATCCGACGATGTCGAGGCTGTTGAGCTGCCCAGCACGCAGAACTCGATGCCGTGCGCGGTCATCCACGTGCCGTTGTCGCAGGCGTACGTGTCGTTGGACGGGTCCATGTTAAAGTTCGTGAGTCCGGCAATGTTCTCGTATAGTTCACTCGATACGGTCCAGTTCTCGATGGCGTTGTTTTCGAGGTAGAGACTGTTGAGCTGGTTCAAGTAGAACATGCGGTACGGAATTTGGGTCAGCCCGTTGTTGCTGACGTTGATGGACTTCATCGGGCATGGGTTGGCCGTGCACATTTGCGAGGAGATACGTGAGTATGTGCCGTGCAGCTTGTTGTGCGAGAGGTCTCTGTAAAAAATATCAACAACAAAGTCCCTGTTAAATATATGGCGCCGCCCCGACTCTTCTTCAGAAGGCACAACTTACAGGTACTCAAGACTGGCAAAACCTTGCAAGAAGGTGGACGTCACCTGGCTGATGTTCGTGTACCGCAGCGTCCTGCAAAAGTCAACACATCCAACAATCAGTTCACCCGTCCCACTAATCATCACCAACTAACCAAACCTACAGGTTCTCAATGGCCAGTGGGATGTAGTCCGTCGTCGCGTCCAGCGCAGAGTACAAGTCCACATTCTCCAGCGTACTACACAACAACAAACGTCAATACAAATGCATCTCCCACCACAAACCACACTGCACTCACATCATCTGCAGCTCCGAGTCCGTGCCCACCTCAATGAGCGACGGGTTGGACGTGTCGTAGTCGTCCCACCCCGTAGCTTCAGCCGTGACATTGAGCGCGACGGGGTCCGTTCCGACGCCGACGATCTTGATGGACGTCAAGGCGTCGGGCGCGACGATCGTCACGAGCGACGTGAGCCCCAACGTGGCCCCGAACTCGAGCGTGAGCGGCTGGGCGCTGAGATCCTGGCGGGGCTCAATGTAGAACTCCCACTCGGTCGAGTCGTTGTAGCCTTCAAGACACGTGCAGCTCACGCTGGCGTTCGTGTACACGTCGGGGCAGCCTCCATTTGGCGTGAGCGCGCTCGACTTGGTCTGGACGGACGGTTTGCCGTCGCACACGACGGGCAGCGCCTTCCAATTGGCCGTGAGGCTGCTGCCGATGGTGCTGCCCCACACGCTCTTGATATCGTTCGGGAACAGCCGCGTCTCTCCATCCTCCATGTAGTTCTCGAGCCACGCCTTCACCTGGTCGTCGATCTCCTCGGCGCTGCCGCTGGACGAGGCCGCGTGGGCCACGGACGCCGCCAACGCCAGCGTCGTCAATAGCCTCATTACAAAAAATAATTGAACCGACTGGACTTCAGTAGTTTGCAGCTCAAGAGCGAGTGACAGCAGGTCGCGCTCTCTGCTGCCCATGCTGTATCGGTGATGGCTTTTTTAGCCAAGTTTTTTTGCGTGGGGAGGGCAGACACGTTCGAAGGGCCGATCGAACGGATCAAGGATGTGGGAGGGGCGACATCGTACGGGAAGTGTTGGGGCCGGACCGTTGACTGTACTCACGGTCTCCGCCGCCTGATACAATTGGCATCTGTATGCGGATCGAGTCAAAGCCCGGGAGTTTCCATAAACCAGTACACCTACATGTACCTACAACAAGTTGTTGTTGTCGTTGTTGTGAACAACGATCGGATGCTAATGCGCACACCTAGGCTAATACTTTCGCTGTTATACCGGAATGTGTTCACAAGCTTGGTTCTTTTCGGCATAAAGTTAGCTGTCTCAAAAATCTACAGTGAACTCGATGAATACTGAGGTTGCATTCGGCACAAAACATCCATACAGCGAAAAAGCGAGCAATATGTAGTTTGTACCGAGCTTGATTTGGCTGTGACCGCCCACTTCGAGTCACCTCCGCAGTATGCGAAACCAATTAAGCTGCAATTCACATTAAAAGCACACACACACAGCACGAACGATGCAAAAGTGTTTGAATGAGGATTCGCCTCAAAGTTTACCCATTGAAAATAATAGGAGTTGTTCAGTCCTGTCTTGAAAGCGTGTGTGCGTGACACTGCCTAATAGCCCGTTTGCTGCTTGAAACGATCTGGAAATCACGACGAGATGCGGGCACTAAACCCACGATTGCCAACCTTACACAAGTCACGTGTACCCCGTCACAATGTGCGATCACAGCGTAGCCTCTTCAAGAAACCTTTTGTGACGCCGAGAAGGAATCGCTTAGGCGCCGTCAGAACGTACTGGTTTATGGAAATCTCTCCGTTAGTTACGCGCGAGTGCTCGGTTGAGCCTCACAGGCAGGTGCAAAACAGAAACCAAGGCAACGGGCGGCGGGCGCGGTCAACAAGCCATTGCAGTCGCTAGTCGCAGCTTCGGCTTGTCCATTTACACGGCGCTTTTTGAGCCTCGAACGAAAATCTTCGTCTTCGCAGTGCTCGCTGAAACTTGGGGCCGACGCCAGCATAAATAAGTGTACAATGCAATTGCGACAAGTAATCTTAACCAGCGCCAAGCAGGACTCGACGCCAAGTCCATAAGAAGCAGGCAGTTTGGGGCTTCTGTAGTGGACCGGCGGTTCATCTTGCTGGTCGGCACCTTGTCGCGGTGTCGAGGCGAGACTCGGTCTCTGCGCGGCGGTTGAACTTTTGAACGCGGTTCTGCGGGCAAGTCGGTCGCTTGAAGCCGGAACCGTCCTCATCGACCCAGCCGCCAGCACTCTGTGGCTCTCGAGGCCGCATTGGAGACCACGCGGGGGCAACGAACAAAATGCACATCAAACGACACTCTCGCGGGCAAGACGCTGTTCGTTACAGCCCTTGCAACGTTGTACTTGTAATACGACTCGTATTACATGGCCTACCAGTCTGCAGGATGAGTTGCATGTAGTACTGCTACTCGATACTACCCATGCTCAAGGAGGACGTTTTGGAGGACATCTCCAGCACGAGCTGAAGGTCTTGGAACACCTGGACCAACTCCGCCGCGCTAGGCCGATCCTCGGGACGCACTTGCAGACAACGACTCGCTATTTGCAAGATGGAGGTTGGACACCTGGACGAGAACGATGGCCGCAACTGGCCGGCAGCCACGAGGTGCAGGATCTCGCCTTCCTGAAGCTTACCACCGGGCGGGTTGGCTGCGTTCCAATACGGGTAGTCGTTCGTGTCCAACTCCGAGAGCACCACACCAAAGGAAAACACGTCGGCCTTCTCGTCGTAGTCCTGGCCACGAAGCACCTCGGGTGAGATCCAGAACGAGGTGCCCATGCCGGCTGTCATGTGTGTGTCCATTCCGTGGCTCTCACGTGAAATGCCAAAGTCAATGAGTTTCGCCTCCATCTCCTCGTTCAGCAGCACGTTCTTGGACTTCAAGTCTCTGTGGATCACCTTGGGGCTCAAGGAGTGCAGATACGCCAAGGCTTCGACGATATGAAGGGCGATTGTGGCTTTATGGTCACTCCAAGTCAACTGGTACCCACTCGACCGATGGTTGTGCAACACCGAGCTCAAGTCGCCACGATTCATCAACTCAGTCACAGCCGACAAATCCACTACAGCTTCCCAAGCCACGCCAATAAACTCAACGATCCGTGGATGTCGAAGAATGGCCATGAGCGCGATCTCCCTGATGAACTGCTGTATCTGGTCTGCCTCGGCGTCCTTGTTCATTCGGATCTTCTTGATAGCTACGGGGCGACTACGATACGTGCCTGTGAACACCAAACCGAAGCCACCTCTGCTGATGCACCGGCCAAGCTTCACTTCAGAATAGTCAAGCCTGTTTGTGACGATGATGGGGTCAGCCGCCAAGCGCACTCGCATCGTTTCATGGTCCTCGAAGTCGGGGTTAAATATTGAATACAGGTGGTCCTGGCTGGCACGAGACAGCGCTTCCGACGATCGATCTTTCCGGTATGCGATCCATTGCCATGCCAAGACGCAAACCAGTAGAATTACGACGACGACACCAGCAAAAAGTACGAAGATAAGCGGGTTCGTGTCATTCGAGGATGTGTCTATAGAAATAATGCAGTTAGCGATAAAAGGTGGTGAACACATGCCCACGATATTAACACGAACCTGAAATTGCAATCGAATTGCTATCCGAAACACAAAACTTTGTGTCGTGTGCCATTTCCCATTGCCCGCGGTTGCACTCTACGGAACTGTTGGACGTATCCGCCTTGAAGTCTTCCAAAGCTTTGATTCGTTCAAACGTAGTTGAGTTCACTGTGAAGTTGCTGATACTATTCCCCTGGATGTAGCTGGTAAGAGATCAAATCACAGAACAAACGGTTCGTTGCTCAGCTTTGACTTAGTTGAGCTCCAAAGTTCCAATGAATTTGAGACGTACAATTTTCGCAGTGACTTCACGTTTAGCGGTGTCACGGGGAACATCGTGAGCTTGTTGTAGGACAGATTACTGCGCATCAAAACAAAATGAGTATGAAGAGCGAAGGCAATCAAAGATACACGAATCACATACTATTCTTCCAGTTCGCACAGCGTCAAAGAACATCGATCTGCAAAAAGCTGGTTTCCGGTTCCTGCATAAGCTGTAGCCATGTTGTTGGACGACAGATCTCTACGTTTGACATCCATCACAGCAAGTAGATCATCAGTAAAGCAATTGTCATTGTACCACGGGGCCACCAACACTTACAGTTGCGTGAGATTGTTCAGGCCTAACGTAAACTCGAAGCCAAAGGAGGTGATGTTACAGTTCCTCAGCGTTCTAAAAGCTCCGGCGAAAAAAAAGGATCTCAGTTAGAAAACAAAGTACAAAAGCAAGCAAGGATCCTGCTTCAGCCACTCACACGCTGGTCGTTGACGACGGCATGAATGCGGAGGCACTCGTGACAGTTGTGAACATGTCGATATTCACCAACTCACTGGTGTACAAAATTCCAATCAGAGCACCGTCACCTGGCAGCAATTTTCGAGAAACAACGAGTAATAGTTCTACGTACATGGTCGCTAAACTTGAAGTTGAATTGAGTGTGCGAGCAATAGGAAGCTCACGACCAGCTTGGTTCCGATATTCCGGCACAAACGTGAGCGAGAGAGGCGAGTCGCCAAAACCTATGATACTCCTGTCCGACCAAAGTATAAAGTTCGATCGAAGTCAGTTTACCAAAATCAAGACGCAGGCATTAAACTCACAGTTTTTGCAACGCTGCAGGTACGAAGAGCGTCTGGATGGCTTCGATCTCCAATACTTCTGTCGAGTTGAGTGCTGCGGGGTATTCGGTTGCGATGTGGTCGCTCCCTTTTGTGCGTACATGAAAGTCCCAACCTTCGTCGTCGTTGTTGAAACCACTCAAGCAGGTGCAGGATGCATTCACAGCTGTAAGTACCTCGGGACAGGCACCGTTGGGCCGGACGGTCGATGACATTGTGATAAGTGATGGAAGACCACCGCACACGTGAAGACTGGAGTCCACTGCCTTGAAAACATTATTTGGACCACCGAAGAGCTGTGTCTCGCCATCGCGGAAATTGTCGAGGAACCAGGCTTGCACATTTTCAATCAGCACGTCCGATGGCTGCGACGCCGACGTTGCACTCATCCAGCGCGTGGAGAAGTGGCCGTATAAATAGTGAATGGAGTCGGTCTTGAGAATTCAGCGTCGTGCCAGTCGCCGAGTCCTGAATGGGTCAGTTTGTCGGTTGCTGCTGTCCTGACCGAGAGGCCGAACAAAGAAGAATACGAGTCCGCCCATGATGGATACGAGCGCAAAGCTGGTCAGCGCAGTTGAACTGGAGTCAGCTGAAGCAAGTGCTCTATAGTACGCGTTTGTGTTCGGGTTTTCGGTTTGCAGATGCGAGCAGCATAGAGTGCTGATACTTCAACTCCCATCGTTGTGATACACGACCGCGATTTCAATAGTTTGTCTTCGAAGCAGTGGGCTTTCGCGTTCGTGCGCATTGGCTGGCATGAGGTCCGAGTTGCCTTCCAACCGACCGATTCGACGTCGGTACGCATAAGAAACGGTATCAGCAAATGAGTCGTGCGTAACACTGGAAAGACCATCGTGTTACTTGGTTTGCTTGTTCCTATCCTGAGCGCGAGATATTCCGACGTCGCACTGCTGGGCTCATCTGGATTGACTTGTTGGCTTTACCTGCTAACGTTAGTGTACGTGTGGCGACATGGCCTTACACGTACTGGAAATCAATGCTGAGGTGGGCATTTCAGCGGATCATCCGCTGAAAATGACATTATTTCGTCGCAAACAACTTTGACTTCGACTTCAACATCAACAACGGTATCCATTATTCACAAAACTGAAGTAAAAACTTTCCTACAGCTCCTTGACATCCTCGTACACGACCCACTGTTGTCCTCGGCGATCGATGCCGACAGCCGTGGTCTCGTGTTTCTTCTCTTCTTCTCCACTCGAAGAACTCAGTTGTCGCTGCTGGTTTAAATTATCCAACGCCGCCTGATGGTTTGCTCGGAGGCTCGCGGGCGACGTTGGTCTGCCGTATGGCAGCCCCGCGTGGCTTCGACTCGACGGAACGCTCTCGCTGCCGAAGCTCCGTCCACTGCTGTCTCCATCGGAACTTCCAACGATCATCCCGGTGGAGAATTGACCGCCGGTCATACCTCCCGTGCTGCCCTGTTCAGCACGCCGCGTTGTAGTCGTGGTCGTTGTCATGGTTCGTTTACCCTTGGGAGGCAGCTTGGTACGCACCACTTGGTGGGTCACTTGGGGTGAAGACACCACCACTTCGTGTGCAGGGGTTAGAGCTTCTACAGCAGTGGGTCGAGAGCTTACTGTCGTTCCGGCACCAATACTAGAAGACGCAACCTTTGTCGTCGTGGTTGTGGTGGTCGTCCTCTTCGTACGCTTCCCAGCGGCGTAGGCTGCAGCCGCCGACGAGGGCACCGCCATTGCTTGGTTTTGTTGGATCTGCTGGCCCGAAGACTGCAGGTTCACGATGGTGTTGGCCGGTGCCGTGCGCGTTGGCGAACTGTTGTTGGTGCTTTGAGTGCTGAAATCAAACGAGTTTCCAGGTCGCAGCATCGACGAGAAGCTAGCGCTTGAGCTGCGGTCCTGCACTAGCTGTTGCAGGTATACCACGATCTCAGAGGCACTTGGACGCTCGTCAGGGTCGGAGCGGAGGCAGCATGCGGCTAACTCTAAGATAGCTGGCGGACAGTCATCCGAGAAAGCTGGGCGCTTCGCACCACGGGCCACGAGGCGAAGAATCTCGTTCTCCTGCACCTTGCCCTGCGGTGGGTGCTGCGCGTTCCAGTACGGGTAGTCGTCCGTGTCGATTTCCGAGAGTACGACGCCGAACGAGTAAATGTCCGCACGTTCGTCGTAGTCGCGACCGAGTAGAACCTCCGGCGCAATCCAGAACGACGTACCGATGCCCACCGTCATGTGCTCACTGCCATCGTAGAAACTTCGTTCACGCGCGATACCAAAGTCGCTTAGCTTGGCCTCCATGTCGGCGTTCAGCAGCACGTTTTTGGCTTTCAGGTCGCGGTGGATGACCGTCGGGCTCAGTCCGTGCAAGTATGTCAAAGCTTCAGCGATGTGCAGCGCAATGACTGTCTTGTGTGCTTCCCACGTGAGACGGTATCCACGGCGCTTGAATCGTCGAGTGACATCGCGCAGATCACCGCGCTCCATCAACTCCGTCACCGCTGAGAGCTCAGCAGGTGTGGTCCAGCACGCGCCGATAAACTCGACGATACGAGGGTGGTTGAGCCCAGAGATGAGAGAGATCTCGCGAACGAACTGCTCGACTTGCTCGCGCTCGACATCTCGCTCGTTGCGAATCTTCTTGACAGCAACCTGACGTCCTCGGTAGCTGCCCACGAACACGAGTCCAAAGCCACCTCGGCTAATGCAGCGACCGAGCGTCACCTCCCCATAATCTAGACGGCACGCAGACAAAACCTGGTTGTTTGCTAGACTCGCACCCAGTGCCGTGCCCTCGCTATCGACGCTATTGCCGTGGGAACGACCGTAGCCGGCGTATGGCCCAGCGGCAGCAGCAGCAGCACCAACAGCAGCAGCACCAACAGCAGCAGGGGCAACAGCCGCCGCGTCCCGGTTCAATGCATCGCCAAAGGCATCGTTTCCATTGTACTTCGGGGTTGTCGGCTCCACAGCTTCGGGTGATACGATCGGACTGCTTTCGCGTTCACGACTGTGGCGACGGCGCTGCCAAATCACCAGCAGGAGCAGGAAAAACACGATGATAGCGCCCGCGATGAGCCAGTATGCCAGCAAACCAAGTCCGTCGTGGTCGTCATCACTACTTGAAGCCGATGACTGCGATGTATCGGGGGCTGCAGCGGTAGACGCGCCGAGCACGCAGAAAGTAGTGTCGTGAGCTGATTGCCAAGCGCCGTCCTGGCAAGTGGACGAGGACTCTGGTTGATCAGCCGTGAAAGCGGTGAGTCCCTGGATCTGCTCGAACTGATCTTGACTTACGTTGAAGTCCGTGATGGCGTTGCCTTGGATGTAGAGCGCTTGCAAACCGCTCGAGTTGAGACTTCCCGATGGAAACACTGCGAGTGCGTTGTGAGAAAGGTTGAGCTCCTTGAGATCAGCACCGCCAATGTACTCGGTGTCGATGTTGTTCGACGACAAGTCGAGGTACTGCAGCCAGCTCCAGTCGCGAGTGAAGCTGGCACTAAGCGTCGAGATATTGCAATTGCGCAGCGTCAGGTTCGTGACGGTAGCAGGCACGAAGTCCGAGTTTTTCTCCGCCACCGAGCTCAGATCGAGGTTGGACAGGAAGAGTGTTGACACATTGGTGGAGTTGCTCGCCGACCGCACGAGGTTCAGGGAAGAGCCCGACGCCACGCGGTTCTCGTCGATGAATTCAATTTCGGCGGGAGTGTTACCAGCACCCTCGATCACCAGCGTCTCCAAGCTAGAGGACACCCAAATAGGACGAATAGTGTTGATGGCTAGTTCATCCGAAGACGGCTGCGTGAGCGAACGCGTAGTCGTGCTAGTGCTTGAATTCCAAGACTCCGTGGTGATATGAAAGTACCACGAACTAGCCGTCTCGTTGTACCCTGTAATGCACGTGCATGACGCGTTGAGAGCAGTAAGTTCATCAGGGCAACCACCGTTCGGCGTCTCGGTGCTGGATCGGGTTACTAGTGCCGGAAGTCCATTGCAAACCTGGCGAGAAGCACCCGCCGTCGTAGTCGAGCTGTTGGACCCCACCACAAGCTGGGTTTCCTCGTCGCGAAAACTGCTCGTGAACCAACTGACTAAAGAGGTCGAGGATGATGTTGAAGAGGAGCTAGACGAACTAGTCGCCGATGAACTGGAGCCAGCCGTCGAGGTCTTATCGGAGGTAATTGACCCCTCAGACGACGTAGCTGTCGACGAATCCGGAAGTTTCAGTGGTGGTGCTGCTCGTCTGGCTGGCATCAGCTGAGACCGTGGACGTATCCTTGGATCCGGTTGACGAGGTGATTGTCGTCGTAGAAATTTGTCCCGAGGAAGTTGTGGCAGTCGCAGCACCGTTAGTCGAGCTGATTGTCGTCGAACTGGTAGCAGAAGATGCAGACGCTGAATTGACATCTCCGTTTGTCGTGATAGTCCCGGTCGCCCCGTTCGTCGCAGTTCCAGTCGTGGTGCTGTCTGAGTTACTCTCCGTCGAAGTGGAGGTACTGGTGGAGCTGCCAGTGTTCGTCTGAGTACTGCTGGTCGTCGAGGAGGAAGCTCCTTCAATCGTAGCTCCTGCTGACGACGACGTCGTAGTTGTGCTAGTGGAAACCGAAGAGCCCGCTGCACTCGATGTTTGAGTAGTGGTGCTTTCCGATGCACTCGCCACTCCAGATGATCCACTCGACGTGGTCACCCAAGTAGTGGAGCTGCTCGCAGACCCATTCATATCCGTGTCCGACTTGGTAGTTGTCGTGACAGTCGTGATTCCCGTGGTGGCGTCCTTAGTGGTGGATGTACTGGTCATATTCACGCCGTTGTCTGTGGTTACCGTCGTCACTGGTGAAGCTCCGTTCTCACCTTCCGTCGTGGTTATGGTCGTGGTTGACACGCTGCCCGTATTTCCTTCAGTAGCAGTGCTGGTCGTGCCACTGGCGGTTGAAGTGTTACTGGTTGACGATGCTGTGTTGCTGGTCGACGATGCAGTGCTACTGCTGGTATTTGACGTGCTCGTAGTCACCGTGGTGGTGGTGGTTGTGACTGTAGTAATTTCTTCTCCAGTCGAAGTGGTTTCCTTCCTGGTCGTCACCGATCTGGAGCTCGATGTTGGTACCATGGTGGTCGTCAATGTGGTTCCTGTTGATGATGTACTCTCCGTCGCCGACGTGAAGGCGGAAGTGGCGCTAGCGTTAGAACTAGTCGAATTTCCAGCCTCCGTTACGGAGGAGGTGGATTGCAAACCCCGCAGCGACACCATCTTGGTGCGAGAAGGACTCGGTGGGGTTGACTACGCCGTTAGACGTGAAATGCAGTTGTGATGGCGCTACATCTCGGACAGCCCCGAGCACCTCGCAGCCGCGTAAGTCGTGCTGAAAGAAAAGCCGGAAGAGCGACAGCTTTCGCCTCGTGGCGGAGCGTCCTTGGGCTTGCGAAGCTTCCGCGCGAGCACTATAGGGGCGGTGCATTTTCGTGGCGAAGGCGCACCGAGCCTGAAGTAACGTCAATTACTGCAACACGCCGCTGTACTCTTGACATCTTTTTGAGGCGGCTCACGCGAGTGAGTGCCATGCTCGACTTGTAGCGCTCGGGCGTTTCGTCAGTGCTCTCGGGACCACAGGCGCACCGAAGTGTCCAGCCACGGACCGGCTCCCTTAGCCCCCTGTCCAGCAAAAAGTGACGCTGAAACTCGTCTCGAATCGTATTCACCGCAATGGACAGACACGTTTGATAGTGTTAGCAGGCACGGGCTCATTTTGGTGAGGGTATTGGGACTCTTGGAGTACGGACACCACGTGCGTTCCTGTCCACCAGCTCAAGTGATACGGTTAGTAACCGTGTTAGCTAGTCCTTGGTAGCGGGCACAGTCCGACGTTCGCGATGGTTTATGGTTTGGATGAGTAGTGAATTAAGGGAGCTCCCATCGTGGTAACCAACCACCAAACAGCTACGCCTCTCTCTTCGAGGACAGCCGAGTTGAGGCGAGTACCACGAACCAATAGGCACTAACACGCTCGAATTGCAGTTACTTACGGGCAACAGCTCAAGTCGAATCATAATTTGCCACCAAGTGCACAACCAGCACGTCCATGATAGTAGGCTGCCGGATTTTCGACCGTCGGTCCTCAATGGAAAACTTTCGAGTATAGAGACCGGAAAGGCCTGGACCACACAACCCCAAGCTGAATGAGCGACAAAGTGCAAACAGGCACGCGAGGGACAGCCATATAGAACTGAAACCGAGTGCGGTGGAGGAATTCTCCGAAGGTATGCAATGCTTCACCTCTCTTGGGGAGGTAGGAAAGCTCCGAAAACGTTTTGGTAGTTTTTGGTCGCCACTTCTTTCAACTTCCGCGTAAGCGACTACACCGTGATGTCTACACGTCAGGTGTCGAGGTGAAAGCATCACAAAACGCTACGCTCCTGACCAATTGACAATGCATCATCGACCAACTCGACAGGATAAGATGCCCACCCAAAAAGCAACAATGTCATTATATCCCCTTGTCATTATTCCATCCCTATCTTAATACACCACTACACAATATTGACGTCACTAAACCCAGGTACGACACAAAATAGTCGTCTCCAGTATAATACTCCACAAAACGCCAATTTCGCCGCAATGCATTCGCCCGGCCTCGAGGAGCGCAAGAAGGCGCTGGAGAAGAAGTTCGTGGAGAAGCGGCCGCCGCTGGCCTACGCCAAGCTCAGCGGGCGCGTGCTGGACGACACGCCGTTCGAGAAGATGCTCACGCACCTGCCGGCGGAGCTCGGACGCGGCCCCATCTCGTCCACGCCCGACCACCGCATCGCTCTGGGGGAGCAAAAGGCCATTTCGAGGCTGCACGCGCGCATCCAATGGAATCAGAGCGAGAGCTGCTTCGAGTTGCAGTGTCTGGGCAAGAACGGCATGTTTGCGGACGGCAAATTTGTGACCAAGAACCAGACGGTCAAGCTGCGGTCCAAGATGCCGCTCAAAATTGGGCACGCGCGGGTCTATTTCCTGTGCGCAATCCGCTCCACGATCAGCACAATGAGTGGCTACAAAATCATCCAAAAGGTCAGAGGGAGATGGGTCGAGGAGTTTTTTTTAGTTGGCTGGTCTTATTTTGTGACGTTTTGTGTTTTTGTTTCAGGCGTTTGAGAAGGCCAAGTACCATAAGGGACTCACGAGTATGACGGCGGACCAAGTGTGTGACCAGATTCTCGAGAGTTTCCCCAAGAGCGAGCACGAACTCGGTGGAAAAGACCACCTGCGTACATTCGTCACGTACGCTTTGAGTTGTTTTGAGGAATTATTTTTTTTTTGCTGACAAGTTGTACGTTGGGAGCAGATCGTACTTGCAGGAAGACACCGGGGCGTTCGAGCGCATTGACGGAGGAGCATCCTCAGTACCAGTGTATAAAATGAAGGTGGTGGCAGCTGATTCAAAGAAGACTGTGCCGGTTACCTCGGCGCCCACCAAGCTTGAAGATACCAGCGAGGCAGCACTAAAGAAGCAGAAGATCGTTGCATGAGCAGCGGCGTTCAATGCAGCGAGGCACATTCGCAAGCCTAATTGAACTTGCAGCGCCGCATACATTGAGTTCGTTGAGTTGGATGTATTGCATTGCTAGATGCCACCTACCGAGCTGTACTTCGATTGAGACCACGCTTGGATTCGGCCTCACAGCTAGTTTTGGTAAGTATTCTATGGTGTGTTGTGTTTATATTTGCAGCGAATACTCCGTCCGTATCGCGTTTCATCGAGATCAAGAGCACGGCTGCCTTATTCAGTAGAGAGGAAGCCGTCCGTGGCGATATCATCCGGTTCAGGCTCCGGGTGCGGTCCGTTGTCCAGATGAATCTCGCGCATGAGCTCTTTGATTGTCAGTACAACCTCGGAGGCACTCGGGCGGTTTTCCGGTCTTCCTTCAAGACAGCTCGCTGCCAGTGCCAAAATTCCAGGAGGACAATCGTTGTAAAAGGTTGGACGCAGCGAGCCCAGCGCCACCTTCTCGAGGATTTTCTGCTCCTGCGAACGTCGTTCGTCGTGGTTGTCTTGCCCCGGCATGCTTCCAGAGTTCCAGTATGGGTAATCGTCCGTGTCAATCTCTGAGAGTACGATGCCAAAGGAGAAGATGTCCGCGTGTTCGTCGTAGTCTCGGCCGAGCAGCACCTCCGGAGCAATCCAGAACGATGTACCGACACCTGGGGTCATGAACCGACCTGGACCATCATTTCCTTTGGATACTTGGCGCTCACGAGAGACACCAAAATCGCTGAGCTTGGCCTCGAAGTCATTGTTCAGCAGCACGTTTTTGGATTTGAGGTCGCGGTGAATCACCTTGGGATTCAGCGAGTGCATGTACGCAAGACCCTCAGCAATGTGCAGCGCAATGGTAAGTTTGCGACCTTGCCAGGTGAGTCCGTTGTTGGAGTTGGATCCCCGATGTTTCAGCGTATGCAGTACATCACGCAAGTCTCCACGCTCCATATACTCGGTAACAGCACTCAGATTGCGCAGGGAGTCCCAAGCTACACCGATAAATTCGACGATTCGTTCGTGGTTCAGAGAGCCCATTAGCGTGATTTCACGCACAAACATGCGAATCTGTGAGAGCTTCTCGCACTTCTCCCGCATGATTTTCTTGATGGCCACCTGACGGTGTTTGTACGTGCCAGTGTACACAAGTCCGAAGCCTCCTTTGCTGATGCAACGACCAACATGCAGATCCTTGTACTTGAGTCGAAATGACATGATCAACGGATCGTTGAGTAGATCTGCATTCAGCGTCGGGTGGAGCGAATTGTAAACAGCTTCTGTGATGGTCGATTGCATTGCGCGCGAAGTCTGAACATCTCCAGCATCGGGTGATGACGATCCGGCTTTGCTCCGTAGTTCTTGCTGATATCGCACAAACTTCGTTGCCAGGAAAAACAGTAGAAACCCCACAAGGCACCCGCCTAAGGCTGCGACTAGCACGAAAATCGTCCAGTTTGTACTGTCGTTTTCGCTTTCTTGACTTACCTCTGTCGGCGCAGGTGTGTTACTTGTGCCATTTACAACACAGAACTCCGTGTTGTGAGCCTCCTGCAATTCGCCGCTAGCGCAGTCGACACTCGCGAAACTTGAGGAAGCATCAACTTTAAATACTGCAAGTCTTGAAATGAGTGCGAGCTCGTCGTTGGTGACAGTCAAATTCGAGATGTCGTTGCCACTCAGATCCCTATTGCCGCACAGAAGGAGGTTAGTGAGGATCTGCTGGCACCAGTTGGGAGGATAAAATTAAAGCACCACGCACAACTTTTGAAGATTCGGGAACTGCAACAGCTGCGCTGGAAACTCGGTAAAACTGTTGTTTGCCAAATTGCTGAAAAATTGCCACGATTAGTAGTGAAACGTAGAGATCTGATAGAAACACACTTACATGTCAGTCATGGCGCTTAATGCCGCAGCAGAACCGGGCAGGCTTTCGTAGATACTGGATATCTTGTTTGCTGCAAGGTTCCTGTAGCAAGAACAAAAAGTCAGAAGTAATCCAGGAACCATTGACGTGCAAAACCAACAACCTACAGTGATTTCAGAGCAGAAAAGCTTTCGAGGAATGGCTGACTAAGACTGCTGAGGTTACAGCGTCGCATCGATCTACCAGCAAATCCAGACAATTGAGTAACCGGAGAAACACCGATGACAACAGCCAAAACTTTCAGCACTCACAGGCTAGCAATCGTTGATGGCACAAAGTCAGCCCCGATGTCAATATCAAAGAGATCCAGGTTGGAAATGTCACTGCAGCATGCGCAAATACGAGTTACAATTGTAGCACCGAAAAAATGTCATGAGATTTCGATCAGTACGTACACTTTTGTAAGAGATGGCGAATCCTGCGAGCGAACAATGGCCAGATCCCCATCTCCCGTTGGCGATTTCTCCAAACTGACGGGAACAAGGTCACTGCTTTCTCCCTGAATTTTGCTGTGCAGACAGCAAAGCAAAATAAAAATATGTCAGTCCTACTATTCTGCAGCAAGAAACATTGCAAGCAACTTACAGGATAAGCAACGTCGACGGGATATCGTACAGCATGAGAGAGTCCACTTCGACCGCGTCACCAGCGCTAATTACCGTTGGAAATGGCGAAGTAGGTGCACTATCAGGAGACCGAACATGAAAATTCCATGCTGTTGTGTTCGCAAAGCCCGACAAGCACGCGCACGAGAGGTTGTAGTCACTCTGAGCCTTCAGACATGCGCCGTTAGCAGGAACGGTTGAAGACTTGAGTATCACCATGGGTTCGCCGTCGCAAACACTTTGGGTAAGAAGTGCATCGCTCATGATTGTCAGGCGCTGCTCGTCGTCCTTCATCGTCGAGGCGTATCCTCTCGCAAGGTATGCAGCGGTGTCATCGATATCACTGCTGTTGCTGCTATTCATTAAATTTTCACCCGTCTGTAGGCTTGATACGACACCAGAACTGAAGCTGTTTGCACTCTCCTGTGCTATAGCCGCCCCGGAACCGACCAACACAAGTCCGACGAAGCCTGCTAGAAAACTGAGTACGCCGCTCGGGCGTTTGGTCATAATTGACCGACTGTACCGAACAATGCGGTTGAAGATGTGCGACCGAGATGCCTGCTGCCGCTTGAAGGAGCGAGCGGAAAGTGGAAAGCTCGGCACCGAACACGATAGGCCCACGCGCTCTATGTGAGCAGTCGAGAACTTGAGCACTGCGAATGGCAGATTGCTCGCTTCGTCTCCACTGGAATTTGGCTTTGTCTCCGCCCGTGTCGGTCTCGATCGCACGCAAAGTGAGGCACTCACTCAACGTGCAAGTTTTTGGCTCCAATGAAGTTGACGCCGTCGCCACAAGCCAGTGGAAGGCTCCGAAGCCAAACGTGGCCAGCATTAGTGCTCAAAGTTCGGCACCAAGTCGTAGGGGCATTTTGGTCAAGTGTGCTGGACTTCTCTGCTGCGGTCGACTCAACTCAGCCTGCCACTAGAGGAAAGGGCCAGCGATGGACTGGAACGCCCTGGTGGTCGCACTTGAGACTTTCGCTCGCTAATAACGCAGGACCACGAGATCACTGGAGACCGAGCAGCAACTTGTCGTGCGTAAAGTTTTCAACGAACCATATCCTGGGTGAGGCACTTGGCTACGATACCAGTACACCGAGACGCGAGGATAGTTTTCGGTGCTTTGAACTTTGCTACAGTACTTGCCTAGAGTGGTCCCGACATGCGCATTGTTATTGGCAAAACGGTTCTTGGTCCACCCCAACGTATCTAGTTGACTGAAAATGCAGACGCTAACTTCCTCTCCGATCTCAGTTAGTAGGCGAAAAACTTATTCATCAGTGAAAAGAGTATTTGCTGACCGGAGGATGCTTTAGCTGAAAAATCGAGCAAGTCGAACCCATATTAGTTATGAGAGACCAGCATGAAAATCAGGCGAAATTCCAGTTTGACTTTCTCGGAGACACTTGTACCCGATGGACGCGGCGGCGCAGCGCGAGCTGGAGCGAGCTCTAGGCGGCGGTGATGCCGACACCTTCAAGCGCTTGTACGAGCAGTACCCGCAGTACCGGGTACGTGTCTGCACTATCCTTCGTTGACGAGCAAAAGCCGATTTAGTACTCAAAATGAACGTCAAATTTAATATTTTGTGATGCAATCGCTTATACAGGACGAAGAGGGACGAACGCTGCTGCACTTGGCCATCCAATACAACCTCTTTGATGTAATAGAGAGCGACATATCGTCGGCCATTGTGGACGCTCGTGTAGGGCATCAAGTTTTGAGGTTTGCACTTGCCGACGGGTGATTGACAAAGTTTGAGATGTCGTGCGGTGCAGGACAAGAATGGACAGACACCGCTAATGGTGGCGGCAGACAGAGGCTTCAGTCTTATCTGCGAAGAATTGCTGACCAACGGGGCCTCGACTTCTGCCGTGGTGAGCATCGGGTGAATGGGCCTTCTAAATTTATATTTTGCTGACAAGAGTGCCTTGTCTTGCTGGCAGGCACTAGACGGGAGCACAGCGTTGACAATTGCATTGCACAGTGATCGTCTGCTGGTGTGCCAAGTTTTAGTTGCTGCCGACCCGGAACAAGCTGGGCATGTACGTTACCCTAAGATATTTTGTCCTTGAAAAGTTGGAAGATGGCTGCTAATGAGGCATCATGATGTAGCAACTGTTGCAATCGATTGACAGAGACGCTCGAGACGAAGTGGTGCTACTGGTGAAAGCTGGAGTATCGCTTGATATTTCGGTGAGTGAGTATGCACAATGCTCAGAAATGCTGTTGGCTTACTTTGTTGTCTTTTGAGCAGCGGACAACTGGGGGTGAAGAACGGAATCCCCTGCGGGAGGCCATTTCGCATCCGCTGATCCTTCGAGAACTGTTGCGCTTTGGAGCTCCTGTGAACACAAAGGTTGGTCACATAACTTACGCTATCCTGGCAACGACTGGACTGATGTATTAGACTAATGCGTCATTGTGCGACAGAATAAAGCTGGAGCTACTGCTCTCACTTTTGCTGCGGCTGCTGGACATCTAAAGGCGTGTGAGATTTTGCTCGACCACGGAGCATCACTGAACTCTAAGGTTTGACCCTGGTGTGTTGAATTTGTTGTTTCGCTATGCTCTCTAATGGTTTGATTTATGGGGACAAACAGGACAATGACGGCAGAACGCCAATGTACCATGCGTGCTGTCACGAACGCGAAAGCACGATTGCGCACTTTGTTCAGCAACTTGGCATAACCGTGGATACTATGGTTAGCTATTGATTGACGACAGTACCTGGCGCCGAGCTCATACTAAACATGGTTCGTGTTTGCGTAATAGAACAACAAAGGGCGGACTCCTCTATTCTATCATGCCGAGCGAGGAAACGTCCTAGGATGTGAATTGCTGCTTCGCTACCATGCCAACGCGAATCACAGAGTGTGTACAGCAACTTTGCATGTCGTTTGTTGGTGGCAGTGAAGACTAAAATTTGGTTTTTGCTGTAGGATATGTCGGCATGGACAGCTCTTCATTTAGCAGCTAGCCACGGACACAAGGAAGTTTGTCGGCTTCTTCTGGGCTATGTAAACGCTGCAGCTGTGGATCTAGCGGACCAGCAAATGGTTTTATGCCAGCCAACCTCATCTATAGGAAGCTGGATCTCCGTGACGGAGACAGTCTTGATGCGCATATATGCAAAGCTGATGTAAGAGCAGGTGTTTGCATGTTTTCGGCGTATCTTCGACTGACCAGGGCTGCTTCTTTTTGTTGATCTAGGTCATCTGGAGTGCAGGCAACGCTGCGGAAGTACGGAACACTAAGGATACGGGATTGCAGTATGAACACCCTGCTTCATGTTGCTGCTTCTAGTGCGGGAGACAAGCACTGTTATTACATTATTCGATGCCTCCACATGATTGGAAATATTGCGATTAACACTCAGGTAAAGCAAAGCTCTGCGGTGCATTCTTGATTGCAGATATTCAGAGACTGACAATCGTTGATTGGCATAACGCTATAAACTTCTGCACAGAACTGCTACTGTGAGACTCCACTTGATGTTGCTGCAGATCGACAGTGCTCAATGGCTTCCTCAGCACTCCAATCGCTAGGGGCGGTGCAGATATCCAGCGACAGTGAGGTTTTCCCGAGTGTGATTCAGCTTGCAGCCCCGAGAAAAGGACCTCTTTTTCGCACAGTAGTAGGATCATCGAAGGACTTCACTCCATGTTCACGAGATCACCTCGTTCAGTTATGCCGAGGCATACAAGATGGAATTTATTCGTTAACAGACGACACGATCGCGCAAGTGGACACCGACCGAGGGGATACCGTTTTGCACTACTTTCTGCAGAGTTTCGTGCAGCGTACAGCGTTCCCATCAGTGGAAGAACAACGCGAGGCGCTTAGTTCGCAAAAGTGGCTAGGAACCCCAGAATCCCCACGCTTGTTGCATGTTTTGATCAGCAAACCCGTACGTGTTGACGAAACCTGCATTTTGCCTCGAGTCTAACCACATTCTTCAAATCACAGAACTGGGAAGGGAAAACACCGCTACATATCGCTGCAGAAGTTGGCGCTTTAGGTTTTTGTGAGGTTCTGATTGAGAAAGGAGCGTCTCCAAGCGAGGAATGCCAAGCACCGGACAATCGTCTTCTTGACCAGCCCACAGAGAACCCACAGCTCTGGAAAGCGATTAATTTCGCAGCCACGGTGAAATCATCTCTTGATGAAGCTCAATCATCTTTCGAAGAACGCAGTGCTCTTGTTGAACATCTTCTGAAGGGCCCGGACTCACTTCCCGACGAAGAGAATGCAGCTCACGACTGCAAGGAGAAGATACAAATGCATTTTCCGCTTTTGCTCCCGCTTTTCATTAGTGTTGAAGACGAAACGAAGCACAAGGATGACTACGCAGAAGCTGAAGAGTTATACTACAAGGTACGCATACTGGTTGGGGCCATTTTCAACACTTTCGGGGCCGGAAAATGACTTTCAGCGTTTTTACTCCTAGTTCCTAGACGAGTGCTATCCGCGTTTTCAAGAATCCACGGTATACGAGAATGACCCGAGTGGTGTTTCCGTCCACAACGTCTTCCTCAATACAATTCGGCACGGCATTAAATCGCTCAAGAAGGTTGTCGCACCACAATGCGTAATTGAAACGACGGGTGATAGTCTTCTCCATCTGATAGCTGTACACGGACACCCGGAATTCGCGGGGATAATCAAGTTCCTGATTGACGAAGGGCAAGTTGACATCGACAAAACGGTGCGTGCCTCCTTTGCCCAAACGAATATGTTGTCCTTCTTCCTAACTCAAAGATGCCATTCCACAGAACAAGCAGTTGAAGACGGCGCTCCACGTTGCTGTTGAACACGACATGACCGACATTTGTCTTTTCCTAATCGCACATGGCGCTGACGTGACGGCCTCGTGCAAAAATCTTGAGACGCCCTCCAAAGAAGTGTGGCATACGCCGTTGTACAGTGCACTGTGGTCACCTTCGCCCATGTATGAGATTATCGAGATTTTGTTGAGTACGCCTCAGTCAATCGCCAAACCACGAAACCCGAAGCTTAGCCGCTCGGTACGATATGAACCTGGGCAAGGCCCTGACACCAAGTGGAATGGAGTCGTACTCGAGCAGTTGTTGAAGGTTCATGCAGCAGCATTACCACTGTTTTTGGATCACTACGCTGTTGAAGTTAACCGCATCAACGGCGAGAAAGTGTATCGATTCATCGAGGTGAGCTTCTGAGATTGATTTTGTCAGATACCGAGCATTGTGATTAACGCTCTTTTCACTCGTGTAGGTTTTCGAGATTTGTGACCATCTAGAGCAAATCGTAAATCCGTCGGGCACACTAACGCCAAGCTTATCGTCCAAGAAGACCATTAAGAACTCGGCTGTAACTCATCCAGTTGTTCGCAACGCTATTCACCTGAAATGGGAACTGTTTGGGTCGAACACCCATCGAAAGCAACTATCATTGTACGTGCTCATGGTCACGTTCTTCTACTTGTCGAATCTCTTGCTTCCCAAGATCGAGGTTGTCACGAATGAAGATGGCAAGAAAGAGGAGTCGATGCACAAGTGGATCGAGTTCGACTCGGTAGTCGATTACTTTGTCGGTGTCACGAAGGTATGCTGCTGGGGTCTGGCGGTGTATCACCTACTCTACGTCGAGTTTTTCAAGGAGTGGCGTTCCAATCCAAAGCAGTACTGGCGCTCTGTGTGGAATTTCCTGGATGTGTTCACATATGTGTTGATGCTTGGCACGATACCTTTCGAAGTGTACACCGGGCACGACACGCAGCGAGAGTGCATGCTCAGTCTACTGAGCATTTTGCTCTGCGTGAACCTCATGCAGGCTCTACTGGTATCGTCTTACTTCAGCGTACTCATATTCACGTTTGCAAGAATGTTCAAGGTGGTCGCGCGGTTCTTGCTCCAGTACTTGCTTCTGCTGCTGGGTTTCTCGGGTGGGCTGTTCCTGCTGTATCACGGAGCGGGTCCCTACACGGATTTCTTCAGCGCCATGCGGATCGTGTTCCTCACTACTTTTGGCGAGCTGAATTACGGCGACAACTACAGCTTTGACGACAGTCTTCGCGCGCGAAACTACTTAGCTTTTCTGCTGCTGACAACGTACGTGATCGTGGTGATCGTCGTGGCCATGAATCTTTTGATCGCGCTCATGACTTCCGAGTACGAAAAGGTGCGCGCCCAGGCAAAGGAGCTGTCGCTTCTAGAACTCGCAGGTGCACTGCACCGCTACGAGCAATGGATCGGCTACAGTGTCGTTCGGAAGCTGTACACGACGCCCAAGGGCCAGGAGCTCATTAATGACTGCGTGTTGCACGTGTCCGGGTCGGCTCAGCAGCGTCGCAACTTTTTCCGCCGCGACCTGACGTCGTCCATGTCTTCTTCATTCTCAGACTCGATGGCTGTGGCGACTGGGAGATACGACGCTCAAGGCATGCAGCGCAGCAAGATCGACGCCATGCATTTTTCACTAATCAGCAAGACGCACGGAGCTGTCGATGGAGTGGAGATGGCCAGCATCACGGAGGCCATCACGACTCAAGTGATGAAGCACGTGCACGAAGAAGTTGAGGCTCTGCGCATGCAGGTGACGACAGAGCTGCAGGATGTCCGGGAATTGCTTGAGTCAGCGCACAATGGCCACGCTCAGGCCCAGAAGGACGTAGCCAACAAGTTCACGGACGTGCTGAAGTTGCTGACCGCCAAGGACGAAGGACAGAAGAAGGCATCGCCTCGGTCTAGACAATAGAAGCGAACTTATGGTTACCATAGCAGTCTACGCAATGTGATCCCCACTTGACATTCAAAGCACTTCAACTTGCGCAAACTGTACTACTCTACGCACCTCTTATACAGTATATGTCGATTCAAATGCGTTCACGCATTATCTGTCCATTAAACCTGTTCAAATTCAATATCCCTCCGAACTTTATCGTCCAGACCAGCCAATCAAACGCGAGTGACGCGTCGCGCGCTTCAACGCGGACCTGAGCCAGTCGCACGTTTCACCTCCATGGTCATTTCGGATTTTGCACGGTCGAGCGCACGTGGTTTTAGCAGCCAAAGATGCGTCTAAGTCCGCGCGAAGAAGACCATTTGATGCTGCACACGGCCGGCACCCTGGCCCAGAAGCGCCTGGCGCGAGGCCTCCGTCTCAACTACACGGAGAGCGTCGCGCTGCTGGCCACGCAGGTGCCTGTCACCTCAATGGTTTACCTTACTTTACCACTTTCTAATACAAAATGTATCTGTTGGCAGGTTCTGGAGTTTATTCGGGACGGCAAGACGGTGGCGGAGCTCATGACCCTGGGAGCTCAGATGCTCGGCAGGTACAAAGGCCTGAGAGATGGAGATCCAGTGACATTACGTACTGACTTTAGGTTGTGTTTTGTGGCAGACGTCAAGTGATGGAAGGCGTGGCCTCCATTCTGGACGAGGTGCAGGTGGAAGGCACGTTCCCGGACGGCACGAAGCTCGTGACCATCCACAACCCCATTGCCAACGTGGACGGAGATCTGTCGTTGGCTCTGTACGGGTCGTTTCTGCCCGTGCCCAAGCTTGAAGTCTTCGGTGCTCCTGCTACGACCGCAGCAGTGGCTCCTGGAGCTCTCATCACTCAGGACGCGGACATTGTGCTCAATGCTGGCCGCAAGGCTCGAGTGTTGCAGATCACCAACCTGTCAGATCGACCTATTCAGGTCGGCAGTCACTATCACCTCATCGAAGCTAACCCCTACTTGGAGATGGACCGCAAACTTGCGTACGGACACCGTCTGAACATTGCATCGGGCACAGCTGTACGCTTTGAGCCGGGCGACCAGAAGACGGTCTCGATTGTCCCTATTGCGGGCAACAAGGTGATCACTGGAGGTAACAACCTCGCGACTGGCAAGGTCGATGAGTCCAAGGTGGATGCTATTGTCACCAAGGCGGTTGCTGAGGGTTTCCACCACAAGGTGTTGGACCTGGCGAAGCTGCCGAGCAGTGTTACCCAGCCCGATTTCGGAATTTTGCAAGATGCCGAGGAGTGTGTACGCGCAAACCTACGGGCCTACAACGGGAGACGTTGTGCGTCTTGGTGACATGGATCTGTACGTATCGGTGGAGAAGGACATGACGGTGTATGGAGATGAATGCAAGTTTGGTGGTGGTAAAGTGCTTCGTGAAGGCATGGGCCAGGCGTCTGGGAAAACTTCTGCTCAGGTAGTGGACACGATCATCACCAACGCTTTGATCGTGGACTACACGGGCATTTACAAGGCTGACGTGGGAATCAAGGATGGCCTGATTGCTGGTATTGGTAAGGGTGGCAACCCAGACGTGATGGAGGGGGTCGCGCCGAACCTGATCGTGGGCGTCAATACGGAGGTGATCGCTGGTGAAGGCTTGATTCTGACTGCTGGGGGTTTCGATGCCCATGTGCACTTCATTTGCCCGCAACTATGCACTGAAGCGCTCGCAAGTGGTTTGACCACGCTAGTCGGTGGAGGCACTGGCCCAGCTACCGGAACAAACGCGACGACGTGCACTCCTGGTCCAAACCACATGAAGTTGATGCTCCAGGCGACGGACACTTACCCGATGAACATTGGTCTAACAAGCAAGGGTAATACGGCGCTACCTGAAGGTCTTCAAGACACAATCGATGCGGGTGCAGTCGGTATGAAGTTGCATGAAGATTGGGGTACTACGCCAGCAGCGATCGATAACTGTCTTGGCATTGCGGAGGAGAACGATGTCCAGGTGACGATCCACACAGACACGTTGAACGAATCGTGCTGCGTGGAGCATACCATCAAGGCCTTCAAGGGCCGAACGATCCACACTTACCACAGTGAAGGAGCTGGTGGAGGCCACGCTCCCGACATTGTGACGGTTTGCGGTGAGGCAAACGTCCTGCCGTCGTCGACAAACCCAACTCGTCCGTACACGCGCAACACCATTGACGAGCATGTGGATATGCTCATGGTGTGCCACCACTTGGACAAGAACATTGCAGAGGATGTGGCTTTTGCAGAGTCACGTATTCGTGGCGAGACTATCGCTGCCGAGGACTTACTGCACGACATGGGAGCGATCAGTATTATTTCGTCCGACTCGCAGGCAATGGGCCGCATTGGTGAAGTCATCACACGTACGTGGCAAACCGCCGACAAAATGAAAAAGGAACTTGGTCTCCTCCCCGAGGACGCGGCGTCAGAGCACAAGCGTGACAACTTCCGAGTTCGCCGCTATGTGGCGAAATACACGATTAACCCTGCCATCGCGCACGGTATGTCACACCTGATCGGCTCGGTGGAGGTGAACAAGCTGGCCGATTTGTGCTTGTGGAAGCCATGCTTCTTCGGAAGCAAACCGGAGCTTGTGATTAAAGGAGGTGCCATTGCGTACGCTCAAATGGGTGACCCGAACGCCTCAATCCCAACGCCGCAGCCAGTGAAGATGCGCCCCATGTTTGGTGCTCTCGGTGCTGCCATTGGAATGGGCTCGATTGCCTTCGTTAGCAAGAGCTGCGTGGACAAGAAGATTGCTGAATCGTACGGGCTGAAGAAACGTATTGAGGCGGTCCACCATTGTCGCGGTATCACGAAGAAGGACATGAAGCTGAACGATGCACTACCAAAGATTAAGGTTGATCCGGAAACGTACAAGGTTCACGCGGATGGGAAATTGTTGACATGCGGTCCTGCAACGTCGTTGTCTCTGGCTCAGCGGTTCTTCCTGTTTTAGTGGCATCACGAGTGATCGAGTTGAGGGAGGTTGCATCTTGTGCTTGATAATGTACGTGTCATGAATCCATTTACTGATCTACTGTTGTGTGCTGTTGTCGCCATCTTTTGGCGAGTCGAAGGACTCCCCCACGGAGCTCATTGAATGGAGCGGTACCGTGATATCACCAGAGGATTGCACTGTTAGTCCAGACGACGAGGCGACTGCAAGCAAGCGTTCATGTGCCGCAGTAGCTCGCCGCTGTTGTGACTGCTGTGATTCCTGTGAGGTAGTTTCCGATCCAGACGAGTTCAAGGAGAAGAGGCTGTTAGCGGAGCCTGAACGGATGCTGGAAAATGGCCGACCGCTACGGCCTAAGAAGGCCCGCTTAGCACGGGTAGCACCGCGAGCGAGAGTGACTGCTTCACCGACGTTATGTGCCTCGGGGTTTTCATTGCGACCGACCACCTTGATGTGACCCGAGTGTTTCTTCTTGCCACCACGAGTGCGCTGATCCTTGTGCACGAAAACAAAGCCGAAGCGAAGGATCAGCTTCACCGTTTGCATTGCTGTGTTGCGGTCCATTTGCTTCTCCTCTTGGGTTAGATAAATGTACGGGACCAGGCCGTTGTGCTCCTTCTTGGCGTCATTGCGCCGCGGACCGAATTTCCACCCTTGCTCCATTCGCATCTGGGCCCACACTTCGTGCGTATTTTCAGCCAGAAGCTCAATCACGGCGCGAAGGTGCGGGGGCACCTTCACATCATCAGTCGGGATTGGTTTGGGTTCGTAAGTTCCACCGGGTTCCGACGCCGCGGTGCCAAACTCAAATTCGTCAAACTGCTCTTCGTTACTCGATGGGGGCTCCAGCACATACCCAAGCGCTGTAATGACTTTGAGCGCCGACATGGATGTATCACGATCGTACTGCTTGTCTTGCTCCGTCAGGGCTTCGTACGGAACAAGGTCCGGGTGAAGTTTCTTGTCGTTGTCGCGTTCAGTTCCCCATCGCCATCCTTGGTCAATGCGCCCCACCGCCCACACTTCGTGTGCATTTTGCGACAGCAACTCTGCCAACAAATTGATCGAGTGCGGCAAACGGATGCGGCGAGTGTCCACCGGTTGTGGTGTGTACTTGTAGCCCTCCAGCTCTCGCTTATCTAACGGTGCAAGTGCCGATGGGAACCGCTCCAAGAAAGTGATAACCTCCTGGAAGATGCGGTCCTCCAGATTCGGAATGCGAAGTCGGCGTTTATGGACCTTTTTGGCGATGAACATGCGGAAGTTGCGCACAAGCTCATCAAATCGGCACGAGATGCCGCGTCCTGGAGCGGCAAAACTCTCCTTGATGAGCCGATCTACATCAGCGTCAGTCACGAGTCGATGTGTTTTCTTTTTCTTCCGCTTGAATGACAAAAGCTGCTTCAGATAGCCCCATCCGACGTAACCAGTGAAGTACCGGAGCCATGTCGAACGTGGCAGGATGCACATCTCGTTACCATCCAGCAGCGCGTTGCCATTGTACAGCACACGTGCTGCACGAATGTGGTTTGCTTCCCCGATAGTTGGGTGAGTGTGGCGCAATCCAAAGGGGCCCTCGCCATTGCGACTGCTACCGTACATGTCAGTCGCACTAGTGCCTTCACTAATGCGTACGTGGAATCCGCCGTTGTTGTTTTCACTAAACTCATCATTATGTTCAAACTCTTGGGGCCGGCGCTTGAAGCGTGATGGAACGTATTTGTCCTGGTCGCCTAGTACTTCCAGTGTGATCTGGTCCTTCGTGAGAGAGCCGTCATCGATTTCAATGAACATGCCGGCCTTCAATCGTTTGAGAATCTCGACGGTGTTGGCAATAGACGATGAGATGGGGACATACGTGACTGGAAACTCGACGAGATCTGCAAACGAATCAGTTGAATCTGCCCGAGGACGCGCACGCTCACTAACAAATTCCAGCTCGACATGCATCGTAAAATCTGGGTCGTTTTGTCGCATCAAGTCACCGCAAACCATGATCAGGTGCACGCACGCACGGAATTTCCGGCGGAGACGCTTGCGTTCTGCCATAAGATAGTCGTAATCCACAAGCAGTACGCGCTGAAAGCCACAGAGCACCAATTGTTCCGTACTGTACGTCGAGTTGATGTCCTTAACTGGGGGCATCTTCACACGCACGCGCAGTCCGTTCGCGTAGTTTTTAAATTGTTTTGCCAGGTCATATTCGACGTCCATTAACTGCAGGGAATCACGAAAATCTTCGTCTTCGTCGTCCTTATCTTTGTCTTTAACAGTGAGAGTGCGCTTGCTTTCTTCGAGAGTTTTCTTTTCAGTTTGCGCCAGTGAATAGTACTCACTCATGATAGCGATGAACATATTCACACAAATGAGGTAAATAGAGATCATAAAGCTGAAGAAGAAAATGCCAGCCATAGTTGGGTTGGCAGTGTAGATTTCTTCGTAGTCAAACGCGCCCAGCAGCATCTGAAAACAGCTTGTAAGCGATACAGACAGCGAATGATACTGCTGCACAGCTGTACCGAAAGTAAGGAAACCCATGACCGCAAATCCGAAGAAAATCGTGAAGAAAATAATCACGAATGCGAGCAGATCTTTAGCCGCGAAGCGAAGCGTACGCCACAGCAGATTTAACCGCGAATTCAGTCGTAGGTACTTGAAAACGATCGCCACGGATACCAGTCCGAGTGCGGCAGCGTAATTTGTGACTGCACGAGATAACCATGCCAGCGACTCAATATCCACGAAGCAGTCCCGTGCCGTGTCCTGGTCACTCGCCGGCCCCGAGCAATCCATGTCACCCACGCGATACAGATCATCGCGAATGTGCTCTGATTTCACAATGAAAATGACCCACTGGGTGATAAACACCACCAGAAGGATTAACTGCAGCATGTCGAGAATATTCCAGAGTGACTGTACATACTTGCGAAGCCCGTAGTTGCGAAGGTCTGAGATTTCGCGATACACAAGTAGAAGCGTGGCAACAAGCAGCACGATCACCAGTGCGTTGGCCCCCAAAAATGCTCCTGTGTCCTTGTAGCTTGACAAAATTCGAAAACTCTTAATCCGCCCCGTGACTTGCATGTAGTCCGTGTTGCTCATCTCGAACAACGCCTGCACATGCGAGAAGATATTGCTGCGTGCATTGTAGAACGCAAAGGTGGACGCCATATACCGCGTGCCATCACGAATAAAATCACTTTGCAACTGGGTGACCAACGCAGTGGCTGCAGTGTAGTTGTCACGTGGGAGGTAAACGACATAACCACCGTGTCCATAATCCATTTCATGGCTCACGAGGCCAGGCTTAAACGTCTCGGAGCGCAGCAACTTGCTGAGTCCACTGGTCCACTGGTACTGCGCGCCAAGTACACCACTGTCACTGCCGTACGGGTCCTTCATTTCGTGGCTGGTCGAGTACTCTGGGTAGCAGATCTCATCCGAGAACATGATGAAGTCATTTCGGCCGTACTTCTGGCTGCAGAGCTCGCCCTTGACGCGGCCCGTGCGCATCTCGATGCTGCCGATCGCGCGGTTATTCCGAATCGGAGGATCGTAGAACTGGTACAGCATGGGCCCGCTGGCCCATTCCCACATGTCGACTTCATTGCCGACATCGTAAAAGTTCTTGTCGTACGTCAAATTGGGCAACTGTTCCTGGAAGTACGTGTTGTCCAGGGCCGAGTTCTGCTCGTACGGGAAGTGGACGGGCAGCGTGAGCAGCGTGGCCATGATCACGGCCAAGAAGCACAAGTACACGACCAGTTCCTTGTAGAACTTGTTGCGCTTCTCCTGCTCGAGACACAATTGCACGCGCTTCATGTGCACACGCATGGTCGAGTAGTGTGCGATCTGCTGCTTGAGTTGTCGCGCGGCCACGAGTTGGTCGTGCGTCTTGGGCCTCCCACTCATACTGGCGCGACTAGCGCTGCGCTCTTCACTCGCCTCGAGACCCTGCGCCTTGTCCGTCATTGCAGCGTGTCCTCGTCTCCTGCAGCAGCTGCAACTGAAGCACGCCCACCACTTGCTCTTGTCCTGTCTCGAAAGCTCCGTTGCATCCTGTGAATAATCTCCATGTGCAGCGGCCAAGAGCTCCGACTTGGAGCTGCGACTGGCCGCGACGCCCCGCGTGGGCTCCTCCATGAGCGTGTACGAAGTGTCGAGCACCGCGCGCTCGTCGGCTGGCTGCAGCTGCAACGACGGGCCCGAAATGCTGCTTGGGATCCGCTGGGCTTGCAGTGGCGTATCTCGACACCAAACCGTTATGGCCCTGTCCGAAGTCGTTGTGGCACTCAGAGCGGAGCCCCACACGACAGAAAGGCAGTGCTCCATATGGCCTGATGGCTAGGCTCACAAAATTCAGCCGTTACTTTGGCGGTTGGAAACCTCTATAATTGCATTTACGGTGAGATATGATTCGGATACGGGGCGGACTGTGTGGACTTTACCTGTGGAAAGCAATATTACAGTGAAATTAGAATGTTGTGTGTTTTACGCCAAGCGTGGGGATGGTTCACAAGTGTGTAGTGCAGCCACCGTCTGCAGTCTCATTAGCGTCTCTGGTCAAGTTGACCATGGCGTTGACCGTCATGGTCATCCACGCTGAAATTGCTGGCCAAGCCTTTAAACCTACGCTCAGGATTCTTGGCGCCATTTGGTGCGCAGCGTGATAGGCGTTGATCGGTGGCTGACACCTTGTCTGGGTTGGCTGGACTTGGTGTCGGACTCTGCTAAATAATCTGCACATTTTGGGACACAGAGCCGACGGCGGGACTGCACTGCAAAGCCATGCTGGATGCCAACACCTTGATCATGAGAGCGAAGAGGTCCTGCGTATTGCCATCATCTCAGAAAATCCACTCGGCAGAATGGATATCGCGGCTGCAGACAACGACCATTGACTCAATAAAAGTTGCAACTCCCTCAATGGCATTGAGGGAGTTGCAACTTTGCTGTTTCGCTGGGACCTGCTTGCTACTGCTGCTGCTTCCTGCGTTCCCGCTCTGCTGCGAAGAAGCCGTTGCTGTCGAGCAGGAACAGCAAGTCGCGCGCTTCGGAGATCTGCAATACACTGTACAGGAACTCGAAGCGCCGGTGGAATTCCTGGTCCAGCAGCGTAATGCGGTCCGCGGAGAGCTCGCCACTATCGTTCGAATTGGCGTTTTGCTGCAGCACGTACTCAGCAAACAACCAGCAGCAGCCCAGCAATTCGTCCAGAGCTGATGCCACGGTCTTCGTATGCACGTAACAGCACTTGATGACGCTCGCAACGAAGGTCTCATGTACGCGCTTGGCGCGGTCGAAGTCGCCCGCCGACTCAATCTGCTCCACACACTTCTTGAACTTGCCTTCAATCACGAACACCTGAAAATACAGCTCCAGCGTGCGTACTACGAAGCTCATGCGGATGCGCAGCGCTCCGGCAGCAAACGTCGCACCCGCTCCGGTTGTAATCTTCGAGCGCAGCGTGCTACTCTTCCACGCCAGCTCTAGCGCGTGGGCAACACGTTTCAGCCGAAAGCAGAACTGGAAAAGATGCCCGTAAGATCGCAGTAGGTCGGGAGTGACAAGAAGTTGCAGTGGCCAACGTACTGTGCAGCGCAAAGTTAGCGCATGCCATAGCTCTCGTGGCGTCACGGCGGCGTTGTTCTCCTTCAAATTACTGCTGCTACCTTCACGCCAGCTGGTCTTTGCAGAGTACTTATCCAAGCTCCACTCCGTGAGACGTACAAAGGAGGAAAATGCCAGACCCATCCAGTATTCTCCAGTAGCGGCATGCAGTTTGAGCGCTTGCTGAAGATCAAATTGCGTCTCGAGCACTAGCACGTCGTTCACAAGCACAGCCATCACCTTCTTAAACATCACCTGCTTCGACGATGTCATCTGTACTTCCTGTCGTGCATATTGGACGCGAACTCGCATCGCTGGATTGCTACTATCCACCACTGGGACTTCGACAACTGGAGACGACTGCACGCCACTCTCACCAACACAAGAGGGCTTCACTTGAGCCATAACGCGCATCCCATTCATATTCCGCGGCAAGCGCTCAATCGCAAGATCAATGCTCACGTAAAAAACTTGCGGGTCATTCAGCTCAAATAATCCGTTGACCAACGTCGCAGGACCCAACGCGCCTTCATTCCTTAATAAGAGGGAGGCCCGGTGGCTTCCGCGAAGGAATTCGCTCTGCTCCCATTGCAGTGAAAGCTCGGTCGAAAACGAGTTACCGTCTCCCTGTGCATGCCTCCACCATACAGTGCCGCTTTCTTCCACCGCAGGTTCATTGAGGCGCATACGTTCTGTTGACGCGGAGTTTACAGCGAGAAACTTGCCGTTGGGTCCACGTGTTACGTTGGACAGCACCAAACCATCATTCGAAGAGAATCCTTTCAGTGTAAATGTTTGCAACGGGAGCTAGTATCATAGCGACCATATCACATCACACGAGTCAGCCATTTCATCTCAAGCTGCAATGATAAAAGTCAAGCAATGATATCCCGCTAACCTGCATGTCGAAGTCTTGTGCCCACAAATCATCTTCTGATACCAATTCGCGTACCACTTCTCGCCAAACGCCATAATTCACGTCTTCTTCGGATTTCGATGTTGGCTTCATCATCATCATATCAAAACTGCGTTCGATAAACGTCTGAAATACTTCACCGCGCGCCAGTAAGAAAAAGCCCTTTAGCACATGGAGGTATCCAACGAAGTCCGACTTGACCACCACTTCTTCGTGTAGCCTGCTGGCAACGTGGCGGCGCACCTTTTCCACCTCGTGTTCAACCGCCACAACATCAAACACAGGTCGCTGTGCCAGCGCCGACATCGCAGCGACGACATCTTGCACTTCACGCGGAGAAAACTGGTTGGCTCGGGTCAGGATGTGCACTGCCTTGCCAACCACGAACACACTCTCAGCCACAGACGTCGGAAAGTAATCCAGCGGCACTGCTTCCAAGTCCACGGCAAATTGCTGATGCCACAACGCCGCATTCGTATCCTGAGCTACCGCCTTCTCCATCACCGACGTCGCCTCCACTCTCTTCTCAATGAAAAACTCTCTGTACGGGTCCACAACTTCCCCGTACACCATCCACGCCAAGATCTGTCTAAACAAAACTCTACACACGTCCCCCCAGCGTCAGTACCCTCTCACCTTGACCACCTTTTTCAAAACTCACCGATGACACACAAACAGCAGTCGCTGCATACACGCACGGACTCTCGGAAACCCAGAGCTCGTGGATTGGTGTACGACACTCAGCAATCTCGCCCCCTTGATGCACTCCGTCTCCTGCTGCGTGAGTCGCTGCACCAGGTCGCAGACTTCCGGCAGCACTTCCATGAACTCGTCCAGCTCGAACATCAAATTGGACATGGGGAACACGGCGCTGACCCGCAGCGTCTTGGCCTCCAGCTCCACGACTGCATCTGCGTATCTCTGCAGCAGCCGCTCCACGCCCTGCGCCAGCGCGTGCAGATAAACGCTCGGGAGCGTCGAGGCCCGTTGGACGAACTGCTCCAGCGTCGAGAACGCGAAGCCCAGACGCAAGAGACGGTCCAGCACGCTGCGCTGCGCCTGCGAGAGGAACGAGGCCTCTTTGCGCACGAAGAAGCCGTCGCGGCGGCGCTCCACGATGTCCCCCGCGTGCCCCAGCAGCGCCAGGAAGAGCTCGTGGTGCATTCTCTGGATATATGGGGCAAGCTCCCCTTTAATACTGGTATTGTGAATTTCGCCTACCTACTTAAACGAAATCAAAATGGACTGACTATGCGTTCAATAATTAAAGCAAGTCACGTGGGCCGATTAGCCCAATCGCGCAACGGAGCGATTGTGTTGGCCCGCATTGGAAATTTGGAGTAGAACGCACAATTGTGCTTCGGAACGAAGTGTACGTACAGCCCAACAGGGATTAATTCGATGACCGCCATTGTGTGTTGCACATAATTTCCATGCATACAAATATCAATTGATGTGCTAAATATTTTCGTGTATTCGCTTGAATCCTCCAAGGTTATTATATTGCAAGAGTATCGTGAAAGACAACTGCACCTGATTACGGAGGGTATTAAGTATGAAAATATGAGAAATGCTATCGCGTTGCAGTGACGTTTAGCTTAAGTGAGCATCGAAGCGATAATTTGTCGTTGAAGTCTAAGAATTGTAAGCTGCTTGCGCGTTAGAAAGCTATATCTAAGTTAGAAGAAGAGGTCGAACGGACCTGTCTAACTGTTCTCGTAGCATTACATCTAGGTGTTCTCCACGAACACGTTTTAGAGATGGAACACCCATTCTGGATAGCAGACGTGGTAGCTCGCGCGCTGCTGGAGACCAGAGCAGAAACGAGAAAATTCACCAACCACAATAGAATCTGCCCATTCTCTGATGGCGGCACTGCGACTGCCACAGGGGCGTACAGCAGGCGTCGTGCCGGAGGTGGCGTCGTTGCTCGCCGACATCCATGTTCCACGTAGATTTACCTGCATTAACAAATATAAAGGGGTTAGTTAAAGGTGTTAGTGATGCAAGCTCGACCCCGTCCTAAGCCACGGTAGCAAAGTTTTCCCTTGGAGGATGGGTGGCTACCGGGCCGCGAACAAGGTGAGCTCACAGTTCAGCTCGATTTGGGCCACGGCAGCAAAGGTTTCCCGTGGAGGGTGAAGGGGCTGCCGTGGCTACCAAAAAAGCCGAACTGGTACGCGCACCCAAAGAAACTATCGAGGATGGTTTGCGACTACAACCTCAACTGTCTGGCAGCTCCACAACCTGAACTTTCGCGGAAATGGGAAACCCCAATGTACGCTAGTTTTATGCTGGGCGCTACCAGCCCAAATCCTCTAGTGAAACGGAAACATTAGAGTCCAAGATCATTCTCAAATGGCTATTTTATGAACGAATTTGCTTAAACTCGCTGTGATTTCGACGCTGAAACCCTTCATGACATGCGAAGCTACCATTAGATCGAACATACACCAATGAAGGCTGAGGGCAGTGCTAGTGTCGTTCTCGTAGCCGCCCTGCATCAGGCGCTGAGGATCAAGATATCGTACCTATGAAGTTTTGTTCTGTACACGTCTTGAAAACAGGATTATTTTAGGACTTATACCAGGATTTCGTGCTTAAACGAGAAAAATAATCCTGGACTCCATTACCCGCCTTAATGAAACGTACATAAATGACTTTCATTCTATCGCAAAGGCTGATCGGAGTGTTAGGGAAGCTCTAATCTCAGGCATAGTTAGCCTTAAATAAAGGCCTGCCGACCTTTTATGGGTCTAATTCCGCCTAAATTAGCAGTACTTTTTACTCTGATTAGTTACTATTGTGCCTTTCACCTATTTTGGCTGGTGGATTGCTAATTCAGGCGGAATTTGACCCACAAAAGGACGACAGGCCTTTATTTAAGGCTAATTATGCCTAATATTAGAGCTTCCCGAACACTCCGATCAGCCTTTGCGATAGAATAACAGAGATATCAACAGAATGGCGGTTTTCAACCCGCCATTCTGTGCCATTCGGCTTGTTTAATCCTTAATCGGGAGGGATTAGATTTATTTCAGCCTAAACCAGCTCACTATCGCCATGCTAGCCCGGGCGGGCGCGCCCGGGGAAAGCCGCAGTTCGAAGAGGAATCTATTTTTTTCATGGTAGATTGCAGCTTCACCGTTTTGCTTCGGAGTCTTCACGATTAAAACCCGTAAAGAACCCGGCCATGGCGCTTGAGGGCGTACACAACGTCCGTCACCTCCACCGTCTTTCGATTACCGTGCTCAGTGTTCAATAGCGCAGCACGAATAAGATTCGACAGGAACACTTTCAAGACGGCACGTGTCTCCTGGTAGATCAACGCCGACATCCGTTTGACGCCGCCACGGCGAGCTAGACGACGAATAGACTGCTTGCTGATCCCTTGGATATTGTCGCTCAAAAAATAGTAGTGAAGCCGCGAGCCACCCCTTCCTATTTCTTTGGCACCCTTCCCACGCCCGGGCATCGGCGCTACAAATGAAGATGTCAGCAAAACAAAAACGTGTGCATCCTCGTGGATACAGCTAGCAAAAACCACATACTGGTGTTATTGGGGCTGCAAGGGAAATCGGTAAATGCAAGCACACTCGATTTTGAACTTTTGCCATTTGGAGTCACGTCTTCTTACATGTAGAACGCATCGCGGTATCTTTGTCCTATGTTTCATTTTACCCGCCACCTGACGCGAGGTGACTGTACAAAAATTGCACAGCACCTGTCCCAGCCATCCACCCGTGAAACCCGATACCAACGGACCCCAAAAGAGACCGTGCTGCACCAGAGCCCAAGGCCGATGTGAACTGACACGTCTACATTTCAAGTAATCGCGAAGCTCAAGTGACTGTCCAAGAGGAAGGCTCTTCAGACGACCGCTGACCGAGACCATATTGACGCCAAGTGAAGCACCGAGCTTGCATTAGGACCACATCTCCAAACGACGTTTTCGTTTTCTAGATGAGGATTTGCAGATCCAGACGACGATCTAGGATACTGGGTACACGGTCCGTACCCAGTATAAACCTTCCAAATTTTCACCATACTCCGACCAAGATATTTTCGACCGACCAAGACAACCGACCAGGATGTGCAATGCACAAAGGGTCGCCCGGTTACCACTTATGTGATACGGACCGCCAGGCTGCCTGACCAAGATTACGCCACCTGAGTCTATACTGAAACCAAGACAAATGCGCCTCCTTCCAGAGGGAGCCCATGTAGAAGCCCTTTTCAGAGGGAATTGTAGCAGAGAATAACTAACAGAGAGTTCGTTTTGCCAGCAAGTGCACAAGTGCCTACCGGAATCCCGTTCAGTTGGCCCGGAGGTTTCTTTCGTCGAACTGGGGCCAAGTCTGTTCCAGAAGCTACGTCTGTCCGGCGGACCCTCAGCGGCGACACCTGCGTTTGGACACAGCGCGACCGCGAATACCGCCGTGGAGCTCTCACAAAGGTCAAGGCCAAGTTAGTCGGTATTCGGGTGGCGCGCACCTGGAAGTGACCCGTACTATTTCATATTCCAGTTGGAGGTAACCGTTTGGGGACTCCCATTTCATATTCTACTGCGATTCAAGGAGGTTGTTAGTGGTCACCCCTAGGATTTTGATTGATAGACTGCTGTGTGATAGGACTGTGTATTGTCTGACAGAATCTAGCATTCTCGTGTGGATATTGATATTTCTTCCAGTTGGAACTAATTCTCCTTTTGGAAGTGGTGCGCGAATAGGGTGCGTTTGGAACTGACCAGTGTTCCAGGCGAAACACAAGTAGACTGGTGTACGGACCCACCACTCAAGGGTCCTAAAGAATAAGTAGTGGCTGTATATCGTGTATAACTCTCTGTATTTGTTAGGTTATCTCTGGGAAGGCTTTTACTCGTGGTCTAACCCCAGCTCTAATACGCTGCGTTTTGGAAGTAAACGTACGCGCTCTGTGTTCTGCTGTTTGATCGACAGTCTAGACAACAACTCGTCAGGTGAAGTCACCCACTCCCGAAGACAAACGACACCGAAAGGGATTACACAAGGTCACACGCCAACTTCGTTTGGAAGTTCTCTTCCGGACGGAGTCTGACCTCAGGTGATATCTTCCGAAAGAAGTACTTGTGCTTCTAGAAGGAGTTTCTATCTGGTGTGTGTCACTGTTCTGGGTCATACCCCATTCCACTCGGCACGCAGTTATACACCCTGGACGACAAAGGCGTTCACCCGCCTCGCCTCACACCAACTTCAACCTTCACTGTTCTGAAGGCCAAAGCTGTGATTTAGGCCACACTAGAATGTAGTACGCTTTGTGTACCTATTGGAGTGCATTAGTGAGCACAACAATGGCACACGTACGCGTAAAATGATGTTTCTCACATATCACTAACATCAAACTTTTTGCTGTATTGCAGCATATTTCTCCGTCTCGACTCCCTTAGCTCCGTTCAACAGTCTCCGAGTGCTGCAATGCGCTCTAGAATCTCCTTGTGTCTTGCAATAGCTTCACACTTGTCCACAACACGCTGGTGTTGTTTTTCCGCTCGTTCTTCGCACGATTGTTTGAGCGCCTCTCGCCATTCTGCATACATTTGTTGGCCACGGCGTTGAAACCATAATAAGAGCTGGATCACATCAGTGCGACCCTGCTGCGAAGCACTCTGTGCGACGGAGACATCATCTATACTGGTACCACGGGTCACAGAGCACTCGGACCTCCCATCTAGTTCTGACAACGCGCGACAGGTGCTTAGGTGAGGCCCAGCCTGGTTGCCGAAGTCGTCTCTAAAACGTCGACGATGCATCTCCACAAAACTGGTCGCTGGGGCATGACTAACCCCTGTATCCATGTTGTCGTCATCGTTTCTCCATATCTCTTCGCTGCAATCACTGTCACGGAATTTCTTCATCTTGCGCCGGGAAATGCTGACAGCGTTCAGACGATCTTGGTTGATTTAGGGTGTCAATGCGCTGCTTTAGCCGACAAGCGAGAGATACAAAAGAGCCAACCGTGCAGCGTTTGTTCGCTCGAGTTAGCAAGTACAGATTCATGAACTTGCGCCCGAGGCTGCTTCCACTGCGAGGGGTCTCGCCGGCACGATTGCTTGCGTTGAAAGCTACTGCCAACTCATCCCAGTCCGCCTTGTGCTGGGGTAGAGAGTCTCCAACAGCTCTCAGGAGGCGATACTGCTCATCTACCGTGAAGTTTCTCGTTCCAGGCATCTTCGGCATCTTTACATGGGCAGACGAGGTCAGGACGCCTGTACGTGTATCCAGCCAAATCCAGCCAGCTAGTTCTTACCTCGACGGCGCAGGCGGTTCTTGCTCACAGAGCAACTTTGAAAATGGCATCCTTCAAGCGAAAGCAGCTGAATTGTGTACACCACACCATATTGACCTTATTGTATGACAGCTCATAAAAGGATTTGTATTGTGCATCTGCGGCCTATTGAAGTACGTCATGCAATATACATCATCGAGCGTTGCACCTTACTAGCAGCATTTTCAAAGCGGTGCAGTAATGTACTCCCACTCCAAATCTCGCAACTTGGTAGCGAGTTGGCATTGTTTGCCTTGATACGCCTGCAGACGCTTGTAGTTCATAATGCGAACGATAGCCCCAGCAGGCGGAAGATCTTCAGATGAAGAAGTCTTGTCCCAAATAGTTGCAGTGAGAAGGGCGGAGTTGACGGCTGCTTGGTTCTGGTCATACTTGCTTTGGAAGAGCTGGGTGAATATCGCAACCACGACATGAATTCTTTCAGCAGTGCTTCAGCCAGATCTAAACATGCTTCTTACCTCCAACTGTTCATCGAGAGATTCCGGCGACGTAGAATCGGCAAGGTGCAGCCGAGCTATGTTCGAGTTGTTGTATCGGTCATTCAATACCCACACAAAAGCTTCATTTCTAGAATGAGCTTCGGAATTGATGTTTTGGAGGCATTTGCACATGCAATGACCGTTTGAAGCTCTACGCACGCATCAATAGCGGTCATCGTAAGGATTTCTAGTAACTCAAAAACAAACGTGGACTCACCTTCTATTCTTGTGACTACGTCACCGTTGTTGTTATCTTCTTCAGCCTGTTCTGCTAGCAGGCGCCGTAGGCGCTCGCTCGGTGTCAGCAGTTGAGGGATTGAAGGAGCGCCGGCGACGACAAGTTTCTTCGTGGGCGAGGCGTCGGGCTTAGCCTTCACATTCCTCCCGCTGCTCCGAACAACCGTATCTAGTTTCACCTTGATCGTCATGCGGACAATCCCCAAATGATGTTAGCTTTTATCATAACACTGTTTGGATGTCCACTACAGCATCCATTGCACTAGTTACACTTCCGCCCCCACACCGGCATAGTGATAGTACTAAAAAGTAGCGCTAAAGTGAAGTGATTGCGTAGGCAGTTTCCACTATCACTACTTTGTAGTGAAAAAAGCCCCGGTTTGCACTAGCCCGACGTCCATACTGCTAAAATCCCCCCACCAAGCAATGCCGAAAGCGAAGGCATGGGAGAGAGACGAAGAAATCAATCTGTGCCAGGCTCAGGTGAACATCACAGAGGACCGCGCCGTCGGGACGGACCAGCCAATGGCTACCTTTTGGGACCGCGTTCACCGCGCGTTCGTGGAGCTGGAAGGAGGTGTCACTTCGCGGAACGCAAACGCATTTCAGACGCATTGGTCAAGCTTGATTCGCCCGGACGTCACTTTGTATGCATCTCTACATGCGACTGTACGTACCATCGTAAAGTAGATAGCGAAAGTAAGAGCTGACTTAGTGTGTTGTGCGTTTTGCAATGAAATTCAGGTCCTAGGGAACAGAGTGGCTGGACAGATGCTGACTGTGCCCACGAAGCTTGTCTTCGCTTCACGGCGAGACGAGAACAGGCTAACGAAAACAGTTTGCGGGAGTACAATGAAGGCGACAAGAAGTCGCGGAAGCCAAGACTCAAGAGAGAGGAGTTTCGGCTGGACCATTGCTTTACTGTGCTGAAAGACAGCTCGCGCTTCATGCGTGGTATTGCGCCGCCGCGTAAGCGGCATCTATCTCATGGCGAGAGTGATAATAGTCCTGCAAGTGATGAAGAGTCTTTAGTCGACGTGAGCGTGGACGAGTATTGCGACGGGCTGTCCGTCTCCGCAGAGGCGACCTCTGCAAGTTTCGAGAATTTTGAGAGACCGCGTGCGGCTGGGAAAAAGAGGGCGAAACAGGAGCTTGTAGAAGCAGCTATGGATAGAGCAGCAATCCAAGCTCAAAAAAGATTTGGCGAAGGCGGTAACCGTCTAAGTAGCAGTCATAGAGCAACAGCTAGCTGTGTCGGAGAGAACGTTGCGTGTGATACAGGAGCAAGCCGAGATGGTTTTTATGGCAACACCCGCGTCAAACCTAAGCGAATTGGGTAAAGAGTATCTACTTCTCAAGCAACGTCGTGTGCTGGAGAACTACAGGCAGCAAATTGCTAGGGAAGAGGAAGAAGAAGAGAGCAAACAGGTTTAATTAGTTCGTTTAGACAAGTGCTCAACTAAATCTTTTTTTAGCTGACAATGGAGTGCCGAGCTCATAACTTTGCTGTATCTCCGGATAAATGATTCAGGAGGTTGTTCAAAAGCTTCCATCCGCTTGCACTTGAATGTGTGACGTCTGTACCCGCCGAGACCAGCTTTGAACGCGTAAAACGAAAGAGGCTGCCGAATGTTATTCTTGCTGTCGTCGTTGATGATCATATTGTGAAGTATTACGCAGCCCTTCATGATCTGGTTGATGAATGCTAAATTCCATTGCAACGACGGCCTTGCCACTATTGCGAACCGAGCTTGCAATACTCCAAACGCTCTTTCAATGTCCTTCCGGACGGCTTCTTGTGTTTTTGCGAAAGCATTCTGCTTCTGTCCTACAGGCGAGGCAATCGTCTTGACAAAACATTGCCAGTCAGGGTAGATACCGTCTGCCAACCAGTACAGCGAGCTATACGTCGTTCCGTTGACCTCGTATTCGAAAATGGGGTTTTGCTGGTCGACGTATTCAGCAATAAGAGGCGACGCGTCTAGAACGTTTATGTCATTGTGAGATCCCGGCATTCCCACAAATGCATGCCAAATGTGGAGATCTGCTGTCGCTACAGCCTCAAGCACCACTGTCGCCTTTTTTAAGCTCCTTGGAATGAGCCCCTCCATGCGCTAGGGCAGTTCTTCCACTGCCATTTCATACAATCTATGGACCCAAACATACCGGGGAAGCCACGTGAAGCGTTCACGTCCAGAATGTGTCGGATATCATCTCGCGTTGGAAGGCGCAAATGCTCACTTCCGTAAACTGCTATAATGGCAGAAATAAATCGTTTCAAAGTTTTGTTCACAGTTGGCTCAGCAATAGAGAGGTTCTCGTCCAAAGAGTCTGCTGAACATCCGTAGGTCAACATTCGTAGAGCGGCAACAACTTTAATCGTAGGATGGATGCCTCTCTTCCCGGCAGCGTCCCGCCTCCATGTAAAATAGTCATCGTACTGGCTAACGGCTTCAACAATTTGAAGGAAGAGGGTGCGGCTCATGCGAAATCGCCGTCGAAATTGATCGTTGGTGTATGTAGGCTGGCTAGCGAGGTAACTCTTGTAGAAGCGTTTGTACGCGCCACTGAAGTCTCTGTTGATGTTAGGCTGGCGGCCTTTCCGGCAGCGTCTGCGCGCACGATCTCGGGAGCGCCACTTGTGAAGCCGTTGCGCACCAAGGAGACTTGCTGCTGCGAGTGGTGCTGGAGAGAGCATGCTCAATTGATGGAGTTGTAAACGTACGAACTGGCCTCGTTAGAATCACTACCACGCACTATCACTACACCAGTGCGTTGATGTTGGTCGTGCACACATAGTGCATGTTTTGAAGCTGTGATTTCGCATGTCTTTGTCTTCCACTACGCATTATACTACGAATCCATTGCACTACCAGTACAGATGCTCTTACTTCGTCGCAAGCTTGACGCCGGCGGATACCTTCGAGTCAATCGTTACACGTTGCCGAGTCGCTGATTCAGAATGTACTACTATGTCCTATATCCCGCAGGATAGACCAAACCGGGCTCAAATCGAAGGCTAGTAGCTTCAACGAGCCTAGCACACTAGTGCGCGATACACGCACAAGTATTGAAATTAAATGAGCGAATCTGTCTGTACTAGAATGCAGCAGGATGGTCCAAACCATGCTCAATCCCGAGCATGATCAATGCGTGCTTCTCTGTCAAGGTTTCGCGAGCATGCTACATCGAGCTAGCGGTTGTCCTATGTTAAAAAAGATAGGGCACAGTTGCACTTGCAGGAACGGTGGAAAAAGCTGCAGAAGTCTTAAGAGGCGACCTTAACCTGAAAGCATACCGATCACTGCTAGCAGGATAGACGCTGCTGACGATAACCAGAGTTGAGCTCGTCAAACACGATGATTTAGGGCTATGATACGAAGGCAGCTATCTTTGCTCATCGTGCTACGTATGCGCTCCAGTGTCTGAGGCTGCACGCGAGGCTGGAGTGGTTGAAGTTGGTGTCCCATTTAAAAAACATAGTGCATCCCATCAACACATCCAATCCAAAAAAGCCGGAAAGATCGGTGGTGTGCTTGAGCTTGCTTTGGTAGAGCAAGGCACGCAGAAACACGTTATTCAGCTGCATATTCTCGGTCTTAACCTATGGTTTGGGTGAATTATACTTCGTGGATCCCGCTAGTGCGAATGAAGTTTGCACAGATCTATGGGTGAAGTGCAGCAAGAAACACGTCGATGTTGATTAGCGGGCAAAACAGGGCGGGTGCGTATGGAAGTAGTAGACTACCGGCAGCTGCTGTATCAAAAGGCAACCGCCGTATCAAAAGAAAAAATAGTGTCAGTCAAAACTTCAAGGCTGTTCGTATCCTGTTTGGATGTATTTACTGTTCACACGCAGGCAGCGATGTAGCTGCTGTCCGCTTAAGCAGCAAATGATCTTGTGAGACTACCCCGTCCTCGATCCCCAATTCATCAGGTCTTAAACTACTGGCCCACAGCTCTCACTTCTCAATTCACTTCGCCTCGCATAAATCCCGAACCGACAAGTCCAGACAAGAAGGGTGCAGATGCTCGCTCGCTACAACCTTAAGACGAAGGGCTTCGTGGTTCTCTACCGTGCCGTACCAGAAGACGTTGCGGATCACCTCCGTTCTCTCTCTCGTGAGAAAACCACGCTGTGGATTAACGACACTTGGGACGGCGTCAAGCAAGATGACCAACGCTTGAAAGCGTTCGTCCCCGACGGAACTTCTCGATCACTTTCCGTGGACCTGAAGCGCATCTACAAGTCGTTTCCCCCTCATTCCTTCATGACAACCTGGCGTTTTCTCAAGACTGTTGCTGGGGCCCGGCACGCCGTGACTTCTCGCTGCCTGATGGTGTCGGCCAAGAAACCATCCCTCCTCCTGGTGATCAGGAACCCAGCAACCTTCCTGGGATGATGTTCATCGCCACTCAAAATGACACCGTTTTCTACGGCTATGGGTGGAACGAACACGTCGCCATGCGCGCGGCTCGCCGCACGATTGAGCTCGATAAAGGCGATGTCTTGATGATTCGTGGTGATTTCGTCTTCTCCGGCGTTGGTTACGACAACAACAACGTCGTCGTCCACGGATATATCGACACACTGCAATTTGCTCGCCCAAAGTACCAGATTCCGGAGATGGTCGCCGTAAAGGACGACTTCACCCCTGTCGACGACGTGTTTTGCTTCGTGTAGCAATGCCCATATCGGGCCACGGACGCAGAGTCTCTTCGGAGACATTTGAATCGCTATCACCACTTCTACTTAAGGCGCCCCACTATCACCTACGAGTGAGGAGGATGGTCTTAACTAGTTTTGAGTGGCTTACTTCAGCTGCACTAACTTCTGTGCCAGCCTTTTGCTTCCGGTAACACAATTCTACATTTCTCGTACTCGAATAGCTGAAGTCAAGTAGCTAGTAACTCTTCCCCAATGATTCAATGCATTTGCTGTCGTTTGCGTTCACGTTTACACTATGTTGGGACTTCGCTATCACGCTAAACTAAAACTAAAATCTTTACGCCTTGCACCCTACGGTGTGCGCTCATTCACAGAGGTGATGCTACAAGGTTCTTCTGTGTACTGCAAAGCATCCATTGCACCATGTCAAATGTGTGCATCAGCACTCTGGCGCTACGATAATCGGTAGATAAACGTACTGTGTGGCAGGACGACGCGCTACCGCGTTGTCAAAAGTTATCCAAGGTTGCAGAAGTGATCGACAGTAGGCTAGCTTTTTTGCTGCGGTGGCGAAAGTCACGACGAACCGAGAGCAGTGTAGAGAGGATGACGTCCTACTTGCTTGATGGTGCGAATCGGTTGTGTAGCGTGCCGTGTGTGCTTTAGCTGGCGTAGTGCCAAATACAGACCAGATAGGAGCGTCTTCACTGCCAAATTAATTGAAAAAGCTGCTCATAATGTTTTTTAAATGTCTGGAGCCCATCTCATCATGACCTAAATGGCAAATTGCGAGTAAGCGAGTCGTCAGCTAAACGTAATAGTTACTGCTCGAATACGACTACAACAAGTGGAGACCACGGCTTGTGTTGTGCTCTGCTAGAAGACCACGAAACTGTAGCTACATCAAGTCTGGAAAGTCTTGCAACACCCTGCATTTTATGTCATCTGTACAGATTGTATACGAACAAGCGTGTCCTGGCATAGACTTTCCAGTCTCTCCTCTTCATCAAGCGCTGCTTCAGACGGGTGAGCCCAGTCGGCAATCTCGTCGGTGAAGGGCATAAGCGCCGTGAATGCCATTCTTGTAGTAGCACGCGAAACGAGCAAATACGGTTGCTTCCTTTTATTTGAAAACGCTGCCTTTGAGCGCCATTCTGTCACCACCATGCCATTGAGTGTTTCACCCTGAACCTTATAGACTGTTGATGCCACCGCACAGACTAGTGGGAACTGCTGAATGCGAACATTCAAAGATCGAGGCACGCCATTCACACAACCTGCTAACGCAATATCGCACGCATTGTATCCTGAGCGTCGTAGAATAGAGGAAATAGATCGGAGTCATCACATCCATATAGTGCGGAGGCTGTCAACCCACGTTTAACTCTCACAATGACAGCAAGTGGCAGCACACTAGCGATTTTCACGGTCATATCAGGCGTACTATCATGGACTAATCGAAATGTTGTTCCAGGTTGATATATAATTTTTTCAAGACGGCCGAACGTACCATTAGCGGCCATCTTTTCTGCTCGAACGTTCTGTGTGATCTGCACGGGGCATGCCAACAATTAAATCCAAGTACGGTGACATCCTGCCAAACTTATTGTCTGGCAAGCCCATGACCATCCTCACTTCTGAGCGGTTCAGAGCTGCAAGCGTGCCTTTAAAGTTGGCGACGACTCGAAACAGATAGTCATCTTCAGGGAGTAGTTTGGCTGCCGTAGCGATGAACAGGTTATTGATAGACACACATGTGGTATTGTCTGGTGTCACGAACGTTTGGTATGGGTTTACCGCCAACGTTTCTTCGATCGAATCTGCCGAGACAACACGCGAATTGATGATTTGCTTAAACTCTGGTGTCCAGACACCGCGTCTAGCTTGGTGACAGCCACGGCCCCACTCAGGATCTTGCTGGAACCTAACACTTTCATTTAGGATAATGACGTCATTGAAAGAGCGCCATAGTTCATATCCTGCGATTGCATCTGCTGAGTACCTTAGCTTTGTGACTGGATTGATATAAATCGGGTCTCCTCCAACCGGCGGCAATTGAAGAAAGTCGCCGACCAACACTACGTGCACACCACCAAACGGGACTCCAGGAACTGACTTCACAATACGTAGACGTTTATCCAGCTGCGAAAGTTGGAATGTTTTCATCATAGAGATTTCGTCAATAATCACTAGGTCAAGGCTTGCGATATCACTCGAACAGCATCGCCCTTTTCGGATTTGCAGCAGAAAGCTAGCTAGCGTGCGACCTGCAATTAACGTAGCTGCTTTGCCAGTCAACGCCGTTTTTACCAAGCTATCGTGTCGACCCCAGCTCTCACATAGGCATTGAATTGCGTCGACAATACGATTTTTACCTGTTCCTCCTTCCCCACCTAAAAAAATAGTAGCTGGCCATTCTGAAGTGTTACTTCCGGGTTTTCAGCAAAATATATCGTTTCGGCCTGTCTCCACCGAGATAGTAGAGCACTACCAATTGCTTTAAATGCGCAGTGTTGTCGCTCATTTAGCGTGAATGCTGTTGGCACTTGTGAAATAGTTGCGAATGAGTTCCGCACACGTGGTGTTTTTGCCAAAACAGGAGAAGGATGCCACTCCATGCTACTGTCAAGAAGCGAGTGATTTAAAAGTTCTACCACTTTGGTACCACGCACTTGGGAAGGCACTGCTACACCTGGCACCAATTGATTATCAGTCTTAGGATCTTCAACCCATATTTTCATGAAGTCGATAGATGGAAAGTCAACTAATGAACTATTAGTTGACGAACAATTCACCATTGTTCTTATCGCATCGTTGAGAATGTTGAGCTGGTTGAATACGTCCAGCATGTGGCGAATCCGTGCGTCAGGCGTCGGGGTGGTAGGACAAGCAGCAGGGTCAATTGATAAACTTTCCAGGATAATGTCACTGTCTTCCTCTATCTCCGATAGCTGCAGTAGGCACTCATTGTTCTCGTTGTCCTCTATTACATCATCGCAATAATCCAAGTCATCACCTCGGAAAAGATCATCGCCGCCCTCACTGTCACTGTCGAGTGGGAACTGAGAAGCATTTACAGCCGGTTCTGAAGCTGCCGTCGCGGCGTCACGCTTTGCCTTATCTGCACCTGCATAAAAATCATTCATGTTTTCCATAATAGTTACAACGAATTCACTGCGAGTTGGTTTCCAGATGTCATACGTGCGTTGCTATGCCTTGCCATCCGAACAATCCGACCCACCGGTAAAGTCAGTTACCTCTCTAAAGGGTTTAAAGAACACCAGTGACAACACCGCATGCTTACATTCCTTTTCGGGTAAAGTAGCATCTCCTAAAAACGGAACGCGGAAGAACCTGAATCACCGGCTCGACTTCTTCGTACCTTTTACCGAGGCAATGTGTATGCTATAGAGCGGGTGGCCACTCAGGAAACCCAGTTTAGAACGTGTTGAATTTTCGTGAGCTTTTTTAAAGTACCGCATGTTAAACTCGTAGAGGCATGAGTGCTCCAAACTCTTAGGACGAAATAGATAGTCATCAAGAAACGACACGGCACGAAATTGCGAGGCCTGTGAAGATCCACCACCCCTGACAAGTTTACAGGCATATTCACCAGCGGTTGTAAGCTGTCTTATCACGTCACCTAACGGGAGAGGTGTGCAATTCGTGCTGCAGTAGCAACAGGATCCGCGGTGAATGTACAGTGCAGCCAGTGGGCCTGCTATTTCTTGTCGATTGGTAAAGTTATACACTAATGCTGCAACTCACTTTTGTGCGAGCACTTGTGGGCTTTGAGCTCCTCGTAAATTTCGTTCATCACATTCACGGTCCTCACGGCGTTTTAATGCTGCCACAGCTTCAGCCACTTGGGAGTCAAGCTGCTTCTGGTTCATCGTGACGTACTTACAGCAATAATATATTCGATCCACGACGTCAGTGCCGCTCAATAAAACTTGCACATCATGGTTACACCTAAACGTTGCCAATAGTTCATAGTTAAAACCGTTTATGAACTCGTGGCCTAGCTTTCTGCTCAATTCCACGCCAGACGACTGAAAAGAGGTCTCCTTGACCCGGTCACGAGGGAAACGGTACCGGCAGAAAGAATCATTACTCGTCGCCCGAGATTGCTTGAAGCAACTGGTCGTGTGATTCCAGAGATGCTGGTTTAAGAGAACAGCTAATACAGATACCGTGTAATCCATCAAATTGCTACCCATTCTGCAATCAGACAGAGAAGGCGATGAAACCTCGATTAAGCGAGTCAATTCATCGTACGAAAAGGATCATCATCAAGTTTGCAGATTAGCATTCGCGCACAATTTGTTTTTTCCAGAAACGCAGCTTCAAACTCCTCTTTTTTCATTTCATCACAAAAGCTATCGTGATATAATTCACGAGAATCAACTGCTTTAATAGCCTCATCCATCGTGCTACGGCAGTTGGCTTCAGCAATGGCCTGCTTTTCCACCTCCTCCTTAGATAACGAGCGCTCCCACACTGGCCAGTATGGGGGACGAAATCTCAGCAAGGACGATCGCAGCAAATACTGGGAGCTGAACTGCTCTTTGCAGGACTGACACGACCGCAGCGGTGGTTCTATAGCTTTACGCTTTGTTCGTCCGCGCAATCCGGCCACAGGATCTGTTCGAGCATTGTCTGGAATGGGAAGCCCAACTACTTGTGAAAAACACGCACCACAGCACGGACAGCCACAATCTTTGACCCGGATAGGAAGGTTATTTGATACTACGCTTTCTGCATAAGAAGACACACGCTCACGAAATGCGTCGCCTTCAGAGCTTTGTAGAAGGCGTTCAATAGCTGCTGAGTTAGGTGGGCATCCATTCAACCAAATTAGGATATGAATATGAAGTGTACCACGCCCTTGGGTTTCTACCATTCCGAAATACGCCTTGACGTCGCCAAACAACCCTCGAAATCTCAAGCGCCGACGCGTTGTTTGATCGATCCCCAACGCGTATTTTATGAATGCATCCACCTGCCGCATGAACAGGCGGGCTGAAGCACAACCATTTCCTAGACTACCTACGCGAAGTTGCGCTTTGGTAGGTACTCGCGAGTCCAGTAAGTCGAAGAGTGTGTCGACAGATGAAATGCCAGTGTACTGTGCCAGCACCAGCGAGTTATCCGTGTTAGGTATCAAAGTGACGAACAGCGCTGGCTGTCCAAATCGAGTTTGATAGGCGAATGCCTTGTGACGGCATTGGGAACGCTCAGCATTGCTTCCCCAGACAGAGCGCGTTCCAATCTCCACTGACTTCAAAAACTTCTGAGCAACCGAATCGGAATTCGGTACCCACGGAAGACAGCCTTGTCGGCGACGTTCATTTTCCAGCAGGGCTCGTCCAAGTTGCTCTGGGCTGAGATTCTCGTAGCCCTCTAGCATACTCGAAAAGCGTTGACAACGGAAATGGTTCGTGATGTACATATTGCGCAGCGATATTCTGTCAAACGCGACTAACACAAACAATTCATCACTTGCGAACTGGCGTTCACTCAGCTGCGTGTAGTATTTAACACATTCATTTAGAGATAGTGGAACTTGTCGTTGCTCACCGGGGTGACCACGACCAAATGGGAACAAGTGTGAGAACATACGAGCAAAGAGATCACCGGCAGCGTCCGTAGAGAACACGTTGGACCTCCGAACTTCAAAGCCGCGTTCATTATCCACGCAAGCATTCGTTACAGGGTGTTCGCGAGCTAGAACTGGTGTAGTATTGTCTGAGAGTGCTAGACGACGCTCCACCAAACTGGTCTCATCAAGGGCGTCAGCAACCCGCCATGCATCAGATTGACCCCGAACATTTTCATGTTCGCTATTCATTCGTGCGTCCAACTCGTGATCAAAATCTTCAACATGCTCAACGAATGGTTCGTCATCGTCACCACCACCATCATCATCTCCATGGAGAGCAGCTTCATTTGACGAAATGTTGGCGTATAGACAATTATTGGCTTTGAATTCAAATACCTGTTGAATCTGGTTACGACGAATCCGATGCATTTTTTTCACGTGAGATCCGTAAATTCCCCCACCATCACTACACGAAACGATTCTACCACCCGGACAGATCGTGGCAGTAACGACACTGAGGGGCCCGGAGTGCAGTCAAACGTGATGCAGTGTGAACGAATGCATCGGTGTCTTCCACACCTGAAACACAATTTATTTAGCCGTAGAAAGTCTCACTCCAGTCTCACTGCGTACGTACCCAAATGACCGTTGTGAGAGTATCTTGTGGGGATGGTTCCTTGTGGTTCGAAGGCCAACCGTTTCAGCTAATGCTCACTTTCTCCGGGTGACTGTGATGACCCCGTGCGAACCAGGTATCGGCACCACCAGCCTCCATGACAACCATAGCGCTGTATACATTTTGAACGAAGTGAACGCTTACACAAATGTGCATACTATTCCGTTGACCAGGCGTGGCATGTCGCCTTACTCGCTCGCCACCTGAAACACAATTTATTTAGCCGTAGAAAGTCTCACTCCAGTCTCACTGCGTACGTACCCAAATGACCGTTGTGAGAGTATCTTGTGGGGGTGGTTCCTTGTGGTTCGAAGGCCAACCGTTTCAGCTAATGCTCACTTTCTCCGGGTGACTGTGATGACCCCGTGCGAACCAGGTATCGGCACCACCAGCCTCCATGACAACCATAGCGCTGTATACATTTTGAACGAAGTGAACGCTTACACAAATGTGCATACTATTCCGTTGACCAGGCGTGGCATGTCGCCTTACTCGCTCGCCACCTGAAACACAATTTATTTAGCCGTAGAAAGTCTCACTCCAGTCTCACTGCGTACGTACCCAAATGACCGTTGTGAGAGTATCTTGTGGGGATGGTTCCTTGTGGTTCGAAGGCCAACCGTTTCAGCTAATGCTCACTTTCTCCGGGTGACTGTGATGACCCCGTGCGAACCAGGTATCGGCACCACCAGCCTCCATGACAACCATAGCGCTGTATACATTTTGAACGAAGTGAACGCTTACACAAATGTGCATACTATTCCGTTGACCAGGCGTGGCATGTCGCCTTACTCGCTCGCCACCTGAAACACAATTTATTTAGCCGTAGAAAGTCTCACTCCAGTCTCACTGCGTACGTACCCAAATGACCGTTGTGAGAGTATCTTGTGGGGGTGGTTCCTTGTGGTTCGAAGGCCAACCGTTTCAGCTAATGCTCACTTTCTCCGGGTGACTGTGATGACCCCGTGCGAACCAGGTATCGGCACCACCAGCCTCCATGACAACCATAGCGCTGTATACATTTTGAACGAAGTGAACGCTTACACAAATGTGCATACTATTCCGTTGACCAGGCGTGGCATGTCGCCTTACTCGCTCGCCACCTGAAACACAATTTATTTAGCCGTAGAAAGTCTCACTCCAGTCTCACTGCGTACGTACCCAAATGACCGTTGTGAGAGTATCTTGTGGGGGTGGTTCCTTGTGGTTCGAAGGCCAACCGTTTCAGCTAATGCTCACTTTCTCCGGGTGACTGTGATGACCCCGTGCGAACCAGGTATCGGCACCACCAGCCTCCATGACAACCATAGCGCTGTATACATTTTGAACGAAGTGAACGCTTCCACAAATGTGCATACTATTCCGTTGACCAGGCGTGGCATGTCGCCTTACTCGCTCGCCACCTGAAACACAATTTATTTAGCCGTAGAAAGTCTCACTCCAGTCTCACTGCGTACGTACCCAAATGACCGTTGTGAGAGTATCTTGTGGGGATGGTTCCTTGTGGTTCGAAGGCCAACCGTTTCAGCTAATGCTCACTTTCTCCGGGTGACTGTGATGACCCCGTGCGAACCAGGTATCGGCACCACCAGCCTCCATGACAACCATAGCGCTGTATACATTTTGAACGAAGTGAACGCTTCCACAAATGTGCATACTATTCCGTTGACCAGGCGTGGCATGTCGCCTTACTCGCTCGCCACCTGAAACACAATTTATTTAGCCGTAGAAAGTCTCACTCCAGTCTCACTGCGTACGTACCCAAATGACCGTTGTGAGAGTATCTTGTGGGGATGGTTCCTTGTGGTTCGAAGGCCAACCGTTTCAGCTAATGCTCACTTTCTCCGGGTGACTGTGATGACCCCGTGCGAACCAGGTATCGGCACCACCAGCCTCCATGACAACCATAGCGCTGTATACATTTTGAACGAAGTGAACGCTTACCACAAATGTGCATACTATTCCGTTGACCAGGCGTGGCATGTCGCCTTACTCGCTCGCCACCTGAAACACAATTTATTTAGCCGTAGAAAGTCTCACTCCAGTCTCACTGCGTACGTACCCAAATGACCGTTGTGAGAGTATCTTGTGGGGATGGTTCCTTGTGGTTCGAAGGCCAACCGTTTCAGCTAATGCTCACTTTCTCCGGGTGACTGTGATGACCCCGTGCGAACCAGGTATCGGCACCACCAGCCTCCATGACAACCATAGCGCTGTATACATTTTGAACGAAGTGAACGCTTACACAAATGTGCATACTATTCCGTTGACCAGGCGTGGCATGTCGCCTTACTCGCTCGCCACCTGAAACACAATTTATTTAGCCGTAGAAAGTCTCACTCCAGTCTCACTGCGTACGTACCCAAATGACCGTTGTGAGAGTATCTTGTGGGGATGGTTCCTTGTGGTTCGAAGGCCAACCGTTTCAGCTAATGCTCACTTTCTCCGGGTGACTGTGATGACCCCGTGCGAACCAGGTATCGGCACCACCAGCCTCCATGACAACCATAGCGCTGTATACATTTTGAACGAAGTGAACGCTTACACAAATGTGCATACTATTCCGTTGACCAGGCGTGGCATGTCGCCTTACTCGCTCGCCACCTGAAACACAATTTATTTAGCCGTAGAAAGTCTCACTCCAGTCTCACTGCGTACGTACCCAAATGACCGTTGTGAGAGTATCTTGTGGGGGTGGTTCCTTGTGGTTCGAAGGCCAACCGTTTCAGCTAATGCTCACTTTCTCCGGGTGACTGTGATGACCCCGTGCGAACCAGGTATCGGCACCACCAGCCTCCATGACAACCATAGCGCTGTATACATTTTGAACGAAGTGAACGCTTACACAAATGTGCATACTATTCCGTTGACCAGGCGTGGCATGTCGCCTTACTCGCTCGCCACCTGAAACACAATTTATTTAGCCGTAGAAAGTCTCACTCCAGTCTCACTGCGTACGTACCCAAATGACCGTTGTGAGAGTATCTTGTGGGGATGGTTCCTTGTGGTTCGAAGGCCAACCGTTTCAGCTAATGCTCACTTTCTCCGGGTGACTGTGATGACCCCGTGCGAACCAGGTATCGGCACCACCAGCCTCCATGACAACCATAGCGCTGTATACATTTTGAACGAAGTGAACGCTTACACAAATGTGCATACTATTCCGTTGACCAGGCGTGGCATGTCGCCTTACTCGCTCGCCACCTGAAACACAATTTATTTAGCCGTAGAAAGTCTCACTCCAGTCTCACTGCGTACGTACCCAAATGACCGTTGTGAGAGTATCTTGTGGGGATGGTTCCTTGTGGTTCGAAGGCCAACCGTTTCAGCTAATGCTCACTTTCTCCGGGTGACTGTGATGACCCCGTGCGAACCAGGTATCGGCACCACCAGCCTCCATGACAACCATAGCGCTGTATACATTTTGAACGAAGTGAACGCTTACACAAATGTGCATACTATTCCGTTGACCAGGCGTGGCATGTCGCCTTACTCGCTCGCCACCTGAAACACAATTTATTTAGCCGTAGAAAGTCTCACTCCAGTCTCACTGCGTACGTACCCAAATGACCGTTGTGAGAGTATCTTGTGGGGATGGTTCCTTGTGGTTCGAAGGCCAACCGTTTCAGCTAATGCTCACTTTCTCCGGGTGACTGTGATGACCCCGTGCGAACCAGGTATCGGCACCACCAGCCTCCATGACAACCATAGCGCTGTATACATTTTGAACGAAGTGAACGCTTACACAAATGTGCATACTATTCCGTTGACCAGGCGTGGCATGTCGCCTTACTCGCTCGCCACCTGAAACACAATTTATTTAGCCGTAGAAAGTCTCACTCCAGTCTCACTGCGTACGTACCCAAATGACCGTTGTGAGAGTATCTTGTGGGGATGGTTCCTTGTGGTTCGAAGGCCAACCGTTTCAGCTAATGCTCACTTTCTCCGGGTGACTGTGATGACCCCGTGCGAACCAGGTATCGGCACCACCAGCCTCCATGACAACCATAGCGCTGTATACATTTTGAACGAAGTGAACGCTTACACAAATGTGCATACTATTCCGTTGACCAGGCGTGGCATGTCGCCTTACTCGCTCGCCACCTGAAACACAATTTATTTAGCCGTAGAAAGTCTCACTCCAGTCTCACTGCGTACGTACCCAAATGACCGTTGTGAGAGTATCTTGTGGGGATGGTTCCTTGTGGTTCGAAGGCCAACCGTTTCAGCTAATGCTCACTTTCTCCGGGTGACTGTGATGACCCCGTGCGAACCAGGTATCGGCACCACCAGCCTCCATGACAACCATAGCGCTGTATACATTTTGAACGAAGTGAACGCTTACACAAATGTGCATACTATTCCGTTGACCAGGCGTGGCATGTCGCCTTACTCGCTCGCCACCTGAAACACAATTTATTTAGCCGTAGAAAGTCTCACTCCAGTCTCACTGCGTACGTACCCAAATGACCGTTGTGAGAGTATCTTGTGGGGATGGTTCCTTGTGGTTCGAAGGCCAACCGTTTCAGCTAATGCTCACTTTCTCCGGGTGACTGTGATGACCCCGTGCGAACCAGGTATCGGCACCACCAGCCTCCATGACAACCATAGCGCTGTATACATTTTGAACGAAGTGAACGCTTACACAAATGTGCATACTATTCCGTTGACCAGGCGTGGCATGTCGCCTTACTCGCTCGCCACCTGAAACACAATTTATTTAGCCGTAGAAAGTCTCACTCCAGTCTCACTGCGTACGTACCCAAATGACCGTTGTGAGAGTATCTTGTGGGGATGGTTCCTTGTGGTTCGAAGGCCAACCGTTTCAGCTAATGCTCACTTTCTCCGGGTGACTGTGATGACCCCGTGCGAACCAGGTATCGGCACCACCAGCCTCCATGACAACCATAGCGCTGTATACATTTTGAACGAAGTGAACGCTTACACAAATGTGCATACTATTCCGTTGACCAGGCGTGGCATGTCGCCTTACTCGCTCGCCACCTGAAACACAATTTATTTAGCCGTAGAAAGTCTCACTCCAGTCTCACTGCGTACGTACCCAAATGACCGTTGTGAGAGTATCTTGTGGGGATGGTTCCTTGTGGTTCGAAGGCCAACCGTTTCAGCTAATGCTCACTTTCTCCGGGTGACTGTGATGACCCCGTGCGAACCAGGTATCGGCACCACCAGCCTCCATGACAACCATAGCGCTGTATACATTTTGAACGAAGTGAACGCTTACACAAATGTGCATACTATTCCGTTGACCAGGCGTGGCATGTCGCCTTACTCGCTCGCCACCTGAAACACAATTTATTTAGCCGTAGAAAGTCTCACTCCAGTCTCACTGCGTACGTACCCAAATGACCGTTGTGAGAGTATCTTGTGGGGGTGGTTCCTTGTGGTTCGAAGGCCAACCGTTTCAGCTAATGCTCACTTTCTCCGGGTGACTGTGATGACCCCGTGCGAACCAGGTATCGGCACCACCAGCCTCCATGACAACCATAGCGCTGTATACATTTTGAACGAAGTGAACGCTTACACAAATGTGCATACTATTCCGTTGACCAGGCGTGGCATGTCGCCTTACTCGCTCGCCACCTGAAACACAATTTATTTAGCCGTAGAAAGTCTCACTCCAGTCTCACTGCGTACGTACCCAAATGACCGTTGTGAGAGTATCTTGTGGGGGTGGTTCCTTGTGGTTCGAAGGCCAACCGTTTCAGCTAATGCTCACTTTCTCCGGGTGACTGTGATGACCCCGTGCGAACCAGGTATCGGCACCACCAGCCTCCATGACAACCATAGCGCTGTATACATTTTGAACGAAGTGAACGCTTACACAAATGTGCATACTATTCCGTTGACCAGGCGTGGCATGTCGCCTTACTCGCTCGCCACCTGAAACACAATTTATTTAGCCGTAGAAAGTCTCACTCCAGTCTCACTGCGTACGTACCCAAATGACCGTTGTGAGAGTATCTTGTGGGGATGGTTCCTTGTGGTTCGAAGGCCAACCGTTTCAGCTAATGCTCACTTTCTCCGGGTGACTGTGATGACCCCGTGCGAACCAGGTATCGGCACCACCAGCCTCCATGACAACCATAGCGCTGTATACATTTTGAACGAAGTGAACGCTTACACAAATGTGCATACTATTCCGTTGACCAGGCGTGGCATGTCGCCTTACTCGCTCGCCACCTGAAACACAATTTATTTAGCCGTAGAAAGTCTCACTCCAGTCTCACTGCGTACGTACCCAAATGACCGTTGTGAGAGTATCTTGTGGGGGTGGTTCCTTGTGGTTCGAAGGCCAACCGTTTCAGCTAATGCTCACTTTCTCCGGGTGACTGTGATGACCCCGTGCGAACCAGGTATCGGCACCACCAGCCTCCATGACAACCATAGCGCTGTATACATTTTGAACGAAGTGAACGCTTACACAAATGTGCATACTATTCCGTTGACCAGGCGTGGCATGTCGCCTTACTCGCTCGCCACCTGAAACACAATTTATTTAGCCGTAGAAAGTCTCACTCCAGTCTCACTGCGTACGTACCCAAATGACCGTTGTGAGAGTATCTTGTGGGGATGGTTCCTTGTGGTTCGAAGGCCAACCGTTTCAGCTAATGCTCACTTTCTCCGGGTGACTGTGATGACCCCGTGCGAACCAGGTATCGGCACCACCAGCCTCCATGACAACCATAGCGCTGTATACATTTTGAACGAAGTGAACGCTTACACAAATGTGCATACTATTCCGTTGACCAGGCGTGGCATGTCGCCTTACTCGCTCGCCACCTGAAACACAATTTATTTAGCCGTAGAAAGTCTCACTCCAGTCTCACTGCGTACGTACCCAAATGACCGTTGTGAGAGTATCTTGTGGGGATGGTTCCTTGTGGTTCGAAGGCCAACCGTTTCAGCTAATGCTCACTTTCTCCGGGTGACTGTGATGACCCCGTGCGAACCAGGTATCGGCACCACCAGCCTCCATGACAACCATAGCGCTGTATACATTTTGAACGAAGTGAACGCTTACACAAATGTGCATACTATTCCGTTGACCAGGCGTGGCATGTCGCCTTACTCGCTCGCCACCTGAAACACAATTTATTTAGCCGTAGAAAGTCTCACTCCAGTCTCACTGCGTACGTACCCAAATGACCGTTGTGAGAGTATCTTGTGGGGATGGTTCCTTGTGGTTCGAAGGCCAACCGTTTCAGCTAATGCTCACTTTCTCCGGGTGACTGTGATGACCCCGTGCGAACCAGGTATCGGCACCACCAGCCTCCATGACAACCATAGCGCTGTATACATTTTGAACGAAGTGAACGCTTACACAAATGTGCATACTATTCCGTTGACCAGGCGTGGCATGTCGCCTTACTCGCTCGCCACCTGAAACACAATTTATTTAGCCGTAGAAAGTCTCACTCCAGTCTCACTGCGTACGTACCCAAATGACCGTTGTGAGAGTATCTTGTGGGGATGGTTCCTTGTGGTTCGAAGGCCAACCGTTTCAGCTAATGCTCACTTTCTCCGGGTGACTGTGATGACCCCGTGCGAACCAGGTATCGGCACCACCAGCCTCCATGACAACCATAGCGCTGTATACATTTTGAACGAAGTGAACGCTTACACAAATGTGCATACTATTCCGTTGACCAGGCGTGGCATGTCGCCTTACTCGCTCGCCACCTGAAACACAATTTATTTAGCCGTAGAAAGTCTCACTCCAGTCTCACTGCGTACGTACCCAAATGACCGTTGTGAGAGTATCTTGTGGGGGTGGTTCCTTGTGGTTCGAAGGCCAACCGTTTCAGCTAATGCTCACTTTCTCCGGGTGACTGTGATGACCCCGTGCGAACCAGGTATCGGCACCACCAGCCTCCATGACAACCATAGCGCTGTATACATTTTGAACGAAGTGAACGCTTACACAAATGTGCATACTATTCCGTTGACCAGGCGTGGCATGTCGCCTTACTCGCTCGCCACCTGAAACACAATTTATTTAGCCGTAGAAAGTCTCACTCCAGTCTCACTGCGTACGTACCCAAATGACCGTTGTGAGAGTATCTTGTGGGGGTGGTTCCTTGTGGTTCGAAGGCCAACCGTTTCAGCTAATGCTCACTTTCTCCGGGTGACTGTGATGACCCCGTGCGAACCAGGTATCGGCACCACCAGCCTCCATGACAACCATAGCGCTGTATACATTTTGAACGAAGTGAACGCTTACACAAATGTGCATACTATTCCGTTGACCAGGCGTGGCATGTCGCCTTACTCGCTCGCCACCTGAAACACAATTTATTTAGCCGTAGAAAGTCTCACTCCAGTCTCACTGCGTACGTACCCAAATGACCGTTGTGAGAGTATCTTGTGGGGGTGGTTCCTTGTGGTTCGAAGGCCAACCGTTTCAGCTAATGCTCACTTTCTCCGGGTGACTGTGATGACCCCGTGCGAACCAGGTATCGGCACCACCAGCCTCCATGACAACCATAGCGCTGTATACATTTTGAACGAAGTGAACGCTTACACAAATGTGCATACTATTCCGTTGACCAGGCGTGGCATGTCGCCTTACTCGCTCGCCACCTGAAACACAATTTATTTAGCCGTAGAAAGTCTCACTCCAGTCTCACTGCGTACGTACCCAAATGACCGTTGTGAGAGTATCTTGTGGGGGTGGTTCCTTGTGGTTCGAAGGCCAACCGTTTCAGCTAATGCTCACTTTCTCCGGGTGACTGTGATGACCCCGTGCGAACCAGGTATCGGCACCACCAGCCTCCATGACAACCATAGCGCTGTATACATTTTGAACGAAGTGAACGCTTACACAAATGTGCATACTATTCCGTTGACCAGGCGTGGCATGTCGCCTTACTCGCTCGCCACCTGAAACACAATTTATTTAGCCGTAGAAAGTCTCACTCCAGTCTCACTGCGTACGTACCCAAATGACCGTTGTGAGAGTATCTTGTGGGGGTGGTTCCTTGTGGTTCGAAGGCCAACCGTTTCAGCTAATGCTCACTTTCTCCGGGTGACTGTGATGACCCCGTGCGAACCAGGTATCGGCACCACCAGCCTCCATGACAACCATAGCGCTGTATACATTTTGAACGAAGTGAACGCTTACACAAATGTGCATACTATTCCGTTGACCAGGCGTGGCATGTCGCCTTACTCGCTCGCCACCTGAAACACAATTTATTTAGCCGTAGAAAGTCTCACTCCAGTCTCACTGCGTACGTACCCAAATGACCGTTGTGAGAGTATCTTGTGGGGGTGGTTCCTTGTGGTTCGAAGGCCAACCGTTTCAGCTAATGCTCACTTTCTCCGGGTGACTGTGGTAATAACCCCGTGCGAACCAGGTATTGGCACCACCAGCCTCCACGACGCTCGTAGCGCGCGAAGAACAGGACTACATGACGGCTCACTTTTAATTCAGCGTCAAAACCCTAAGGACGTCGCCGTTTCCACTGAACATGCTCCACCACCGTGCAAATGGTGAGCAAACGCAGCCGTACCAAACCAACCCTCTACCAACCACAGCAGCTCAACTCACTTGGCTACGACTCTTCCAAGACGTACGTGAAAACCAGCTACTTCGAACCGAACAGCTAAGTTCACTGCGTCCAGCCGTAAAGCAACCCACGACAATATCGCAATTCTACAACACCATGAACATGGCCCTGTTGTCGGAGGCAACTACGAATTTTTCATCCCCCAACCATGGCCTAGCGATGTTGTCTACATCCACCGGAACATTGTTTCTGCCTCTCGACCATTTCCAGGTCTTCCTCCGCAAGAGTAAATTGACGAGTATTGCTGCTGCGAGGTGTGTTGTGTATCCCGCACAGGCACGAATTTAACAAGCGGGTGCGTCAACGTCAACACGGCCACTCTCTGTGACGAAAGCAATTGCTTACTTGGTCCAGCTTGTGGAAACCGATTCAATCCCCGTTTTCCACTTGATTTAGTTGAGTCTCGAGTTGGACTTGGAGTTGTGTCTACCCACCAAATTCCAAAAGGTGCATTTATTGTCGAGTCAGTCGGCGAGATATTGTACGATGGCGAGGTCGACGGACGGGATGACCAAAGATATCAAGCACAATTCCGCTCCCAAGCAGGATGGGGAAACGGTTCAACCGTCTTGGTGGACGCATTGCGGAGTGGTAACGAGAGCAGATTTCTAAATCATTCTTGCGAACCTAACGCAGTGATGTATGAATATGACTGGGCAAACACGACGCGCCTCGGCATATTCGCGCTGCACGACCTACCTCCTCTGCAAGAACTCACATTCCGGTACAGTGCCCGCACCAGACGGCACTTCGATTGTCTGTGCCCAGCCCACCTCACGAATGCACTATAATTATACTCGTACATACTCGCTTGAAAAGAATTGATAGTGTCAATGTTATTATCGTTCTTTAGCTATTGACATTCATATCATCTAAAGGTTTCTATTGCACATTTTCGGTACAATCGACGAGTTGATAACCAGTGGCTATTAGCCGCTACCTGTTTCGTCGAGATCTCCCTGGCAGTGCCTTGACATTTGAAAGTGAATATCAGCCGCTGGCTAATCAAAATAAAACGAATCTGGCTTGCATTCTAGCCCCACGAACGATTTTTATCCTGCTCCTCCAGCATGCCCACAGGCGACGTTAAGTCACTGACTGACGGGGTGTTGCTCTGATCATCAATGTGTCCCATACAGTACTCTTCTTCGCCATCGGTGGTGTCTGCGTATGCCGCGTCAAACTCGTCAATAGTCGTAAGCGTGCGACATTGTCCATGCGCTAATTCAGGCTCCTCCGAATCAGTGTTTCATTTGCGGGCGCACCTACATTACGCGTGATAGCATGCTGCGTCATGTTCGTGGTCAACTCAACATGCATCAAAATCGCCGAAAAATCGCCGCCGCGGTACTCAATGAAGCTAAGCAAGGCGGCTGACAAGAAGAAGTTCTGCTTTTAAGATAATTAAGACTTGCTTTTGCTGCTGTAATCTTTTGCATTTACCTCTACATGCATCTTGGTGTACCATCGACTTGATTTCACGGAAAACCAGCATGACTGTTTTCTCCACAAAGCCGACACGACTGTTTTCTCCAAAAAACCGACATGACTGTTTTCTCCTCAGAACCGATTCGATACGCCATCCAAAGAATGTCTCCACTTTACGAAAGCCAGTATTGTTGTGCAAAAGACAGTTCTTACGAACTGCGAACTACGAAGGTAAGCGCCACTAGCGGGTAGCACCGCGTCGACGAGTTAGTTGCGTGCGTCAGCGGTCCTTGTATATACTTGAAGAACCGCTCTACGCGTTGCTGCACGACTTTGGGGCTTTTTGGTCCTCACAACGTCCGCTTCGGAACTATTTGGCGCTCAACTTGTCCAGTGCCTCGTCCTGGGGACGCAGTGCAAGCAGTGCGCGTTTTTGCTGTCGACGGCAGCTCATGGGCGAGCCCGTCGGCCAAACGCCCGCTCGAATTCATCACGTAGCGACCAACTTGAAACCTGAATGTCTCGAGGCCACCCACCTCCCCTCGACCCGGAGGCCATCAAGTCTTCCAGCACCAACTCGTACTCTGTGTGGGTGCGTGGGGACACGATGGACGTGTACTGCAGAATAGACATCTGCTATGTTAACAATGATTCGGACACTCGAGGATACCGGCACCCAACTCTAGATACATGCCTCATAGCAGCGGCCGTACGCAGCCTTCGTTTTTGTAAAGACCACAAAGATCACGGGCTTGTGGCCACAGCGATGTGTGTCAACAACCGTGATAACGCGATAATCTCCTCCCGCCATCTCAGCCTCAAAAACTTAAGTGATACACACAGCAGTGTGCATCACCAACATATTTCTATTTTGGTACCATTTCTATTTCTATTCATTTCTTAGCAAGTGCTCGTGTGCCAGTTGAAGCTGTGGGGCCTTGCAGTTGAAGGTGTGGGGCCATACTGAAAACAAGTCACCCCACTCCCATATTTAGGCGGGCGCCACCATTGGCCAGAACCCGGCGGATGTATACTTGATCAAGACTGAAACGGACCGCTAAGTAGCGTCCAGACGACCTTTTGCGCACCGTACGACACCGTATAAGTTCATTTCAACCCATTTCTATTCTGAGAGTGACAGACGCCCCTTTGGTCTGTACTTAACACGAGGATATTTCAGTTTAAGTACGAAAACTGACATGGGTACGCATGTAGAATTCATCAAGGCAAACCGAGTCTACGTTTCGAGCTTTCACAAATTTGAAGAGTCGTCACTTACGAACCTTGGACATGGGGACGCTCATACAAACGTCATGAGTGCTGTAAAAAAACAATACGTGTAGCCACATCCAAAATACGGAAAACATGGTGTAGCCACTTCCAAAATAGATTAAAACATCACGGTACTAGTCCAAAATTAAAAAAACACACACACACAAAAGTGCCCTTTAGAAACGCTTCCGAAAGCGTATACTCTCAGCCTCTGGGCTGAGAGAACTGTAGCGCTAGCTCTAGCCTTCTCCAAGGCTCGTCGCGCGCGAGGTCTCTCAGCTATCAAAAAGCAACGAAATACAACAACAAAGCAATGAGATCGTTAGAAATGGCAACGGAAGAACGTACAACCTATATGAATGGACTATAACAAATAATATATTCAACTTCAATTCAAATTAACAATAATCAGGATTGCGCTTGTAAATCAAATTGAAGTGATACCCACGTAATGGTCCTCAACGACGGCGGCGTTTTGGCATCCTTAAGGCGACCTGGCAGCAGCTACTTCTAAGATACGCATAACCGAATCTAGTAGCACCACAGGAAAGTACTATCAGCGAGTGTAGCGTAGGCAACCAGCAAAAGCGGTCAGCAATGAAGACTCCGGTTGGAGCAGCAATTTCCAAGAAATTCTCCATAACGGTGCTTTCATCGAGTTAGAATTGACCCATTCGCGGCTAGCCTGCACATCACGTTCTGCATCCGACATGCAAGCAAGTCAGCGGCTGCAAGCGGTCGCCCGTGAGATAGCCGCTTCTTGGGCGGTTGTGCAAGCTACGAGGCAGTTGATCGCCCTGCGAGAGCTTTACGGCGCCAACCATCCTGCTGTCGTTGACGCCGAAGCCGAGCTGGCTGATTGCGAAAGTGAGTATGAACGGTTGTGCGACGAAGCTGACCAGGCCGACTGGTACTACCGTGCCCGACAAGAGCGCAGGGCTGGTCACCTCCGACGTGTTGCGCAAGAGCAAAAACCCCACGCAGCTATGCAAGGGCAAGCCCAACGCGATGCTGAAAATACATCCCCTTCCAGTGCTTCCTCGGCCGAAGAAGGAGTCCCAGCACCCAATCGCTCCGCGATAGGTGGACCATCAATGGGCACATTTGCGACGCCCAGGTTGAATACGCTCATGCCGCCGCAGTGGTTAGCTGCGCGCACGATACCCGCAGTGATGGGGCCGGAGTTAATTGATTTGACTGGGTCGGGCAGTGATGAATCTGAAGATCGAGGGGATGATGAAAGTGAAACCGTCCGCACGGGGGTCGAAGATGAGAGGTGTAGTATTACGTCCGAGTTTGAATCTTCAGAAGGCAACGAAAGTGACCCGTGAGTAATGGAGTCAGTGGTAGGATGGGGTAAGATCCGAATAAGCATTGATTCAGAGTGACTTATTGGAGCTACAACATTTACATTTAGCAGCTACAATACTGTTGCTTATGGCGAAGTATCTTTCGACCGCACTTCCACGCCTCCATTGCTCTCTGTATACGCTTTAGCCAGTTTCGTGCCAAGATCGTTGGATAGCATCACTTCCGATTCGAGACGCCGCCTCAAATATTCCATCTGCATTTGACAAACGGCAAGCTGTTGTTCATGGTGTTGCTGGCACTTATCAAGCTCGGTTTCCCACAATTCGTCCGTCATCGCTCGCTTAGTAGCACTACCCTGGTGGCTTCCCTTGAATGCACTCTCGAGAAGTTGGACAACTTGAGGCTCCTTCGCCTGTAGTATCTGCGCATGGCCCTTGAACGTCGGGAAGTGCGTGCTGCCTGCAATGGCTGTGTAGTCGACTGATCGTCCTTCACAGCGTGCGGCCTTGTATCGATGCGCAAGTAGCATTATTTGACTGTTCGAGAGCTTGAAAGGCTCCGATTTGAGACGTCGTCCGCATTGGCGTTTGTTGCCCTTCTCGCTGTCCAGCTTCATCTTGAGTGCACGGCACGCTACGTGTAACTCCATCGGCGAGAGCGAAGTCCTGGTCGGAGATTGCAAGTCAATCCGTAACACTTGATCCGACCGGAGCATTGTTACCACTGCCATGAGGCCGCCTTGCATACCTCCTGCCCAAACGAAATCGTCACTCTGTACCATCGAAGATGATGAACAAGGCCCTGCAGTAGTCACTGGTGCGTCTGTAAGATCATATCCTTCGTTTTCGGCTGTAGAATAGCTGGCGGATGCACATAATTGACGTAATGGAGCTTGTTTGACTTGGGTCGATCTTCTTCTCTTCGTCGGTTTCTGGTGTATCTCCTGTTGAGCTGCCTTGGAAGACGTCAAACCGGCCGCGCCCGTGTGCTCGCGACTAAAATTGTCAGCGCCAGTAGATAGCACCCGCAGCGACGGAGAAGATGTTGGAGATTCGTTGGGTTTCTCAAAGGCAGATACGGGGTTCCTGCTACCAGGAGCGCTTTCCGCCGCTCCTCTCAGTATCTCTACCTCTTTAATGGCTTTGTGGGCGCCGACGTTGGCCCCACGGATCCTCTTACACGCGGGTGCGCCACCAGTACCCCGCGCATACGCTTTTTCGCCTTCGATGTTATCGATCCCATTCCGCCGGATTGTTTGCAAGTCAATTATACGCGACCCTTGGCTGCTCGAGATCTGACTAGTGTTCATCAGAAAGACCATTTATTTTTATTAGAGATAAGTTCGTTGATTACATTGATATGGACTTGCCGTATTGCTGGGCGAAATCGAACCTATTAATCGGGCCAAATTCTGTTTGTACACACCTTAAAGATAGGTTTAAGTAGAAGCTGCACGAATACCAGGACAGCTTACTCATATATTATGCATCGCAGCTACGTGCAAAACATACTTTAGCAGAAGCTGCGGCATGGTAATTATACTGTTTTCACGAACTAACATTGGAAGCAAAAAACTATTCACGTGTGCTGCTTAGACTTCCAGGAGGCGAAAAGAGCTGCCTCAGTCGCTGAAATGTAGGGTGGTAACGTAACCAACTCGATTAGGCGCTGCATTTCGGCGGCAGTAGCAGCTGTTGGCTTGAACTTGTCCAGATACGCACGCGTGATTTCCTCAGTGAGCGTTAATCCAGCTAAACTTACCGCACGGGTAAGCGCTACATAGAGCGTAGGACAGGGAACCGCTTTCCTACGATCAAGAGGCGTGACCACGATGCCATCGTGACAGGTTTGGCCCTGCAATTTTTCAGTTGTACACGCAAATGCAGGGACAACTCCGAACTGAGTCACAGTTATCTGAGACATTGAACGCATCGAATCGAGCACGCATGTTTCCCGTGAGGAACACCACGAAGTTGATAGCGTCGTAGACAATGTATCCTGCTTGACGCATCCGATTAGCTTTGCTGGGCGGAGGTTGAAAATCTGGTAAAACAAAATCATACGTGACATATTAGTCGTGATGAATATGAGGGTTAGCGCAATCGTTGGTGGAAACGTACGCAGCGATCCTCCGATAGGAGGAAGTTGAAGAAAGTCACCGATGAGTAACACGTGCTTCCCACCCATATTTTTCCTGGTGTTTTCGACATAGCTCGAGAAGCACCATCGGTCTCTCCAAGTAGCCCCTGATCTGTTATCGATATTTCATCGATGATGACGAGAATGACTTGGCTGAAACGAGCTTTCATTTCAACTGTTGGAGCTGTTTTTGGTTCAGCACCATTTATCAGCAAATTTCTTGCGCTGTGCATTGTTCGCCCTTTGATGTTAATCGCGGCGACGCCTGTGAATGCGAGAGTCTCAACGCTACCCTTCCGCCCACACATTTTAGCAAAAGTCAGCAATGCCTCGACTACAGTGGACTTCCCAGTGCCTGCTTCGCCCCCAATATATCCGACCAGTTGAGGTAAAATACCACAAGGAGCGTGAAGTTGGCCAAGTGGAAAAATAGGCTCGGAAATTGCTTCAGTGATATCTTCAAAATAGGCGTACAGCAAATGCCGAGCTGTAGTTTCAAACACGACGTGCTGCCAGAAATTCAATTGAAATGCTTCAGAAACCTCACTTATCTTTGGAAAGGAGGGGAGGGACAGAGGTGTCCATCGCGGAGGCGAGACGAGATCTTCGTATGGCAATGAGGCAAACAGTTCTTGCATTCGTTCAAGTCTTGTCTGGTTATCTTGAAACTTAGCGATGAATTCTTGTGTACCTACGCAGTCAGCACCCCCTGCTACGTCTTGAGCTTCAATGACCAGCGAGTCGTAGGAGTCTGTACTGAAGTCAGGGTTGAGTTCGAGGGTTCTCGCCGATGGGTAACCCTTTCCAGCCACTTTCAAAGCTTTTCTCAGCGCCGGAATTTCTTTCACGAGATATTTTGCATTTAGTATTAACTTTGCAGTAGAGCTTTCAGGCGTGACAACAGCTCTTACGTCCACAAAATCATCCGGTTCGTCTTCCACAGGATCAACGTTATTACGAGGTTCATCATCCATCGGATACCAAGTGGTGGTCGCTGGGGCCCTCGTGCGAAGCAGTTGAGACTCGGGTGATTCTGAATCGCATTGGTCACTGCGTTGCGCTCTGTAATAATCGTGCCATTGTTCCTCATACGCTCGTAGCCGCTGAACCTGAGCTAGATCTCCATTATGAAGAAAATCACTATACGTTGCGAGAACCGTGCTTTCAGAGAGCAAAAGCGTTGATTTCCGGTCGGCTTGAAAAAGGTCAACAAAGACGTGTAGTAGTATTGCGAGGAACGATCATCCAACTGACTCGTAATGTCGGGCAGCTCCTCGCCACAACGCACAAATACTTTCCTCGAGCTTGTTTTAGAAAAAATCACGGGGGTGAACCCTAGCTTCGGATCCACAGCACAGTGGTCTCGTTTATCGAGTTGGTCGTATTCTTCGCGAATATCCACAAAACAAACTTTCTCGAGAGCAGCCTGCCGTTTCCAGTATTTTTCGAGTGCGTTGCTCCATGATATGTTTGTGTTGACAACAGCGCCGGTTTCTAATGCGTCTTGAGATATAGGAATCTCGACAGAATCGACATGCTTCTGAAGCATGTTGTGCAAGTTCAAATGCACGAATTCGTGCGAAAACCAGAACGGAGATTCGCGCAGGATGTACAGCGCTGCCATAGGAGCTGCCACCTCTTGTCCATTCGTAACTGTGTACAGCATTGACCCGAGTATCTTATAACCTCGCTCCATAGCAGAAGTATCGGCCGGTAGTTCGTTCGTTTTGTTTACCGCCTTGGTGAAAGCAGCTACCGACTTCCTCCGCTTGTAGGTGGCAACCCCATATAAGAGCGTCCAATCAAAACGCTGAATACAGGTGAGCTGTTCCCTTCCACTTATAAGTACTGCTGCAAACATTTCAAATCATTATTACCGGTATTGTACCGGTACTGGTCCACCCCGTTAAGCGATCGCCATTCATTCTCCATGGCGTCGGCCATTCCACCGCGGCGCAGAGAGTCCTTCACGGCCCGTGACAAGCTGGGCGCTGTCAAAGCGCTCGAAGGAGCTCAAAACGTGCGTAAGGTCATTGAGCAGCTCTACCCCAACCTCAGCGTTAACGCGTACGAGTCCCGCCGGAAGCTCCTACTCAGATGGACACGCAACAAGGACAAACTCACAGCGCAGTGCTCGGTCACGAATGGGAGCGGCAAGAAGAAGGCTAGACCATCTGGAGTAGGTACAAAGCTGCCTAAGGCAGGTTAGTTAAGTGGGTTAATGATCTGCGAAAGGAGGGAGTCCCTATTTCCTCAATGATGCTAGCCTTAGAATCACTTCAGATCGCATCTGAGTACGGCATTGAAGAGTTCAAGGCATCGTGGAGGTGGGAACGCGCGTTCAAGGCAAGGCACCGACTGTCAATGCGAGCAAGGACTCGCGCCGGACAAAAGACACCTGCAGACCTTGCGGACATTGCTGCCGCCTTTGCTGACAATGCAGACCAAACAGGTACAATTACCACAATTTTGTATTGATCTTTGTATGTGACCTAATTTTGTGAATGGTAGCCGCATTTTTTGAGTTCTTGCCAACTAGGACTATAAATGAGAAGGGTGCCAAGACCGTCTGGGTTCGTTGCGCAGGAAAAACGAAGGAACGAGCGACGGTGATGCTTTTGGGCGACTCAGACGGCAAAAAATATCGCCCTTTTAATAGACTGGTTTGCATCGACTTCAAATTGATACCGGCATTGATACCCGATACGGTACCGTAATCCGAACATCACTTTTGACGGGTGGTACAATGTACCTGAACATGACCTGTCCTCTACAAGCGGAGGAAGTCGGTAGCGCTAATGCTGCTTGATTTTCGACAGGATTTTGATTCTTGAAACAGTACTTCATGATATAAGCCGCCGTGTCTTTCGAGCCACTACTGAGGACTAATTGTGCGTCGTGGTTGCACTTTAGGGTGCTCATCACAACAGGGTTGTAAGCATTTATGTACTCGCAACCAATCGGCCGATGCAAGTGAAGTCGTTCACCATCTTCGATTCGAGTTGGCCCAAGCCCAACTTGTTCTGGTTTTAAGAACCTGCACACGCTACCCTGTGGAATGCGGACAGTTTTCTGCAAAAGGAAAATGAGAGAAGACATTAGCTAGGAGTTCATGTGAGCAACGAGAGCAATAGTTTACTGACCTTGAAACATGATCTACAATGGTTCCAGTAGTGAGTCTGGATATCACGGACTAGTAACGAAGTCGCTAGATCTGAAAGTCGACCTGGCTGTGGGGGACGGCACTTTTCGAAATCGTTGTATTGCTTGTTTACTGGAATGTCGTGCTGCTTTGCATTGACCTCCAAGCATGCGTCGATAATGTCTTTGTCTCTGGATACGGTCTTACACGATGTGCACATTGCGATCGCAGGAGCGACTGCTCCTGGTGCAGGACGGCGAAATGCATCTACCCCTGGTAGCACTGACTCAATCGTTCCTTGCATATGGCAGTTGACACATCGGTGCTCTTCGACAAGGCAAGGTGGTTTTGATGTAAGAACTGCGTCCGCTAGGGCAATGAATCTGCCCCTGAAGTTTTCATCATTCGAAATCGACAGTGCTAAGCCCTACGATGTTGACGGAAAGCCGTGTAGCCATACCGCAAAATGTGCATGCAAAATCTCCTGCGCGCTGGGTTTCAGTGGCAGCCCCAAACGCCCGCACAACACCAAAAATTCCTCCATCAACTTTAGGGGCGTTCAATTGCTGGTCCCAACCAAGGAAAATTTCAATTACGGTGCTTATTACGACAAGAAAGTACCTTGCGCATTCAACAGGGTGACAAGCGGCAATTGATTTGCGCTCGGTCAGGTTGGGTAATAACATCATGTTGGCATCATCGACAACCTCTTTCGACAGCTCACCCGCCTTCACCGCTATACTGTACGTGCCCGCAGAGTCTGGCGAAACAGTGAAAATAAAACTGGAGCGGGCCAAACCGTTTGAGAAGTCCGAATAAATCGTGGCGGGCACGCATTCTGCCGACATTCGACCCATAAAATGATGTTTCTGGTACGCGGAGACCCTTACGTAAGTCAATGACACTCTGAACCTCTGCTGCCGGCGGTCTTGGTTTAATTCCTTTCGATTGAGAAACTGATAAATAGTTGAAATACTTGATTGCTTCTCGTAACGTACTCCGGGACAGCTCTTCGGCGCGTAATGCTTGCTTTTTCACGTTCATCTTAAAATACAGGGTTCGCCGAGCTTCCTGTGTCGCAAGATAATCAAAAGCTAAGAGCATGAAAGCATGGTGTCTTTCAAACCTGTGGTCGTGCAAGCTCAAACAACGTAACATCCACTGACGTAACGAGAGACTCCTAGCCCGACTTTCTGTTGGGCCCCCGCACCCGCCAGGAAACAAAGTCGGGAACATTTTCACGCAAAGTTCCCACTTATTCATCGATTCGTAGGAGTTCGATTTCCGGACTAAAACATCGAGGTGATCCACTGGTTGCCGTTGAGCAATCAAACTCGATGCATCAATCCATGCATTTTCATCCTCGTCATCTTCCTGGATGGAAGACCCAAAGCTCGAGTAGTTACTGTCGTCGCGAATATCATTGGTAACCCCATCTTCGTTATGAACTGTAGTTTTATCAATGACAACCGATGTCCTCGTTTCATGTGAACCTCCATCGTTGATATTGGTTGTTGATACGCTTGGTGATGTCGCGTTCACGGTAAACACGGTTTTCAGTATCAAGGAAGCTAAGAAATGTTTCGGTGAGCTTCACGTTCAAATCATATCGTTTACGGCAAGCTGCAGCCTGGACCGGTGTCATGCAGCCTACCATGGTGACACGGACACGACAACCGAGGTTCCGCGGTAGCATTTGAACGATAGGACCCTCGGTGTAGCGTACTACGTAATGGTGCGACTTGATGGTCTTACAGGGGGCCCCTGTGACCACGGAAAGCAACACACACGGTAGAAAAAGAGCGACCGCTTGCTCATCCGTACGAGTCAATCCACGAAATTCAGATTTTAAAAATCCAATGTAGTTTCCGTTGGCGATCGAGAAGCGAGGTCGTTAGCCTGCTTCGCGACGAGTAAGATCACCATCACATTCACGGCAGACATGAAGTGTTATGCAGCCATTATCTTCGCAAATGCCTGCATTGTAAGGAAACACAAGTAGATTGTTAGTAGCAATTGGTGCATGTTGGGGTGGATACTATAGGCGCACCTGCTGGATACAGCATTGCTCCTTTCAAACGCATGTCCAACTGGCATCATACTGGTCTTGAACGAATCCAGGAATGAATATGTCCTGCGCTGGTCTCAGGCAGCATGGAATGCGCTTCAGGCAAACAGAATCGATTAGTTGTGTACACAAGAAACAATTTAATTTGTGTAGCACATTACCTTGACGAGGTTATCGTCGAGCATCCTCTCGCAAATGTCGTCTGGCAAACAACTTCGTTCGCATACACAGCACGGCTCCATTCGTGCGGAAGCTTGATCCATCGCCTCCGTCGCTCTCTGTTTAATGCTATCTAAGGTCGCCGGCGTAGGTATGACGAAGTCGTAGTTGTTGTCCATAGCTGATAACGCGCCTTTCGAGTACATATTGGATGGGCAGTTTCCTTGTGTTGGTGGTGCTGAATCATCACAGCGATCCGTAGTTGCTTCTTGCTGTAAATTTTCATCAGGTGTGTCGCTGCGGGGTCGGCTTTCCAGTCCGGGATTTCGTCCTATACACATTGGAAGAGAAAGCAAGCGTGGTGGTGCGGTACTTGAGATGAACTCGGGTATAGTGCTATCGAATCTGCGGGCTCTGATAGACGTTTGCTCGCGCCGTAGTACCCAATAAGCTTCACATTGGCGCACCCTTCGTGTTGCTTCAGAGAGAGGCTGCTTAGGTTTCCGTTTTGGCCGCATCCTGGCTTCGACGTACAATGAACACTGACCCATTCCATCTCAACCTGTATCCGACTTTGCAACTGAGGCTTCGGTTTCTGACTTTCGAAGTCGCTGCGTGGATGTCGAACGTCAGCAAATTCCATAGAAACCGAGATGACAGTACCTATCCTTTCCACGATAGGTAAAGCGCTGTAAACATTATACTCATTCATCCGACACAAAGCTAGCATTGATCATTTACTTCAAGGCCAACAGCAGTTTGAATGAGGTTACAGGTAGTGCTAGCAAATGATGCATGGGCTTGACAGGTAGCATTAGGTTCGTCGTGTACTGCTCGCCAAGATGTTAGTGACGCATGGAGACCATGGGCCGTCTTCAAACGGAAACGGAGATGCTGTGCGCACCTGTCTGTCTAGCGCTGTCTCTGGTTTACTATTCTTGTACTCTCCGACACCCATTTATGTATCATTTTGCCAGCACCATTGTTTTACTTTCGCGCCATCGAATAGTGATCTGTAACATTAAAGTTCTGTACCATTCGAAAGTAGTATGTGTACTCATTTGAACAAACAAACTTATTGTACCGGTCAGCACAGAACGCTAGATGTTAGGTCAATTGGTCAGACAAGAACGCAGATGTTGATCAGCCAAGTATGCGTGGGGTGCGTCTGCGAGGGTCGACGGCGTTGGGCAGCGCGCACTGCAGTTTGGGGAGGTTTTCCTTGGCCATTTCATCCCTGCGTGGGTGGGTAGCAAGGGGTTTAGCGTCCAGTGAAGCCTCAGGAATGGACTGGGTGACAGGCATGAGTTGCGACGAACAATCGGGTGGCTGCAGGTTTTTGGCGTGGGGAGCAGCTGGTGGGTGACGGCGTAATGTACCATAACAGCAATGGTCGAAGATATTAAGCCAGTACACGCTTTCGAACCGGTAGCTTCCTCCTTCGTGATAATCCAGATTTTCAGGAGAGCCCTGGCGCGATTTCCAAATGAAAAGCTGAAACACCACCTTCTTCAGTCCGTCTGAATCCAGCTGGACCATGGTCTGGGCCACTTCTTGAAAAACTTCAGCAGATCCCAAGTCGATTACTTCGACTCACCAACACTTCTCGCACTGCTTCACGCTGTAAACACACATCTCACATGTGACCATATCCGTTCTTGACGGCCCCTCATTGACGACGTAGGCTTTGCTCGTCGACAGGACGAAAAACAGGTTGGGCTTGCCCGAGGTCTGTTGGAATGCTGCTTGGCATCTCCGTCAATTTGAAGAATGACGGCATATTGAGGTGACAAGCAGGATGGCGAGTCCAACCACAGAAGAATCAACTTCGAAAACGTTTCCCACTGCAAGCACGTACCTGACCAGTCAAAACTACTACAATAAAATTTTGGTTGGCGCCTGCCAAACCAAGTTTGCTGTCGTCATATGATGGTGGAGTTGTGGCAGTCTTATCTCACGTTTGCTTTTGAGTAAACTTGAAGCCCATTGCTGCAATTGTACGCTTACAAAATGGAAGTATGCACCATACACAGCGCAATATATTCATACTGATTGCTTACTCACTGCACTCAAGAGTAATGTACCGTACATTGGCATTCAAACCCTTGTTGTTTTCGTGTTGTGTACTGGAACGTCAGCTCTCGTAGCGCTGGGATATCCTCAATCGCAAATATCCCCAATTGTGTGGTATTCGTCCAGTCGCATTCACACATCGCGCAATTTGGCACGCACGAATGATTGATGAACCTGTTTTTTGTTTCCACACGATGCAGCGTCAATCACAAGCGCTGCTCCTCCACTCCAACCCGCCCGTGTGCGAAGCTCGGGTTGATACCGCTGATCCTCCTGAGTAGCAGCGTCGGCATCGTACAGCACCTCGCCCACGTACTCGACAACAAAGGCCCCTCTTGGGATGGGATAGCTGCACGCAACACCAAGTCCAACACGAGTCTCGATCAAATCAAGATGATATCGCTTCTCAAAGCGATTGCCACAATCCGATCGGAGCGAACAGTTAAGGTCATCGCACACTGTGCTTGCCGCGACATTGATGCATGCACTTCTTAGGTGAGTATCAGCGACGCAGTGACCGTAGCAAAGGCACGAGTCAGGAATATGGCGTGGCTGTTTCGGAACGGGATACGGCCTCGATGTCGAGAACACATTATGCTCAATGAGAATCACCGATGCAGGCCACTCCTGTGGCTCGATGAAAGCGTGGTCTCCTCCGACGGGGGGTATATCGTACATGGGACCCAGCTGGCGGTCTGGAGTAACATCGGTCGTGCTTGGCTGCTGCTGTTCAGGTCCTTCCAAGAACCTGAATGGGACTTGGAATAGCCGATGCCACGCGGTTTGGGAGACGAAAGAGCTGAGCCGAGCTGGGTGCTGGGAAAGCGTGGTGTTTTCATGCGTACTGGAGGTCGTCAACATTGCAGGATTTAGCATTGCGTTTGTGCGAGCAGAATAGGTTTTGAACAGTATTACGTAGCGGCTCACCAAAATGAAAAAAGGAATAGCCCCGAGCCGTCGTACCCATTCGGCGAACCGAGCTGAAGGTGTGGCATGCGCTGCTCATCTGCGTTGCCGCTGCCGTGGGTGGACCGTCCCCAACGGCACTTACGCGTCAGTTCAAGTCGATTTATCGGAGACCCGACCAAACTGTTGCGGAGCCGGATGGAAGATCGCAACTTGGCCCTGATGGATGACTGCTGACGTGCTCTACTTGCACGGCAGCTTCGCGACTGTCAGCAGGTAGCAGCCTAGCGTAGTGGTAGCGCTGTCGCCGTGTGCAGATGCTCGTGCAGATTTCGGACAGCTCATAACTGCATGCATGCAATGCTTCGCAGTATAATAACTGTGAGTTATGTTTTAGCGCGGAGTTTCGCGTTGATAGAACCGATCTAAAGGTGTGGTAAGATGCGCATTGGGTGCAGCTCAGCGCGGCCGCCCATAGTTAGCGACTCGAGGCGAAAGTTCGCGGTGCGCTTCACGGGTGGTTCGAACTCAACTTTTCTGACTATGGGGTCACGCTCTCCGATCGCGCTCCAACAACGATAGTGAATGTTGCCGCCACAATCCAATTTCCACCATGGCGACGACATTGGAGCTGATGCGAGCTGAGAGAAATGCTCAAGAAGCGGAGGAAGCGCGCGCCCCGTTTCACGACGTTGAATCCATTCGGGCATATGTCCAATCGAGCAGCCCTGCGCTGCAGGAGAACATCACACTCGAGATGTGCGTGCTTTCCATTCAAGAGCACGACAAACTATGGCGTCTTGATCTCATCGACCAAGAACTCGAATCCGGTATCCACTACATCCTCGAAGAGTACAGTCACCTCGATACCGCGCGCCGCAGCAAGTTTGTGTTCCAGTTGTCCATCTGGAAAAATCGCAACGCGGCCTTGAACGTCATCGACTATCGTGTAGGATTGAGTTACCGGTTTGACAAGGTCCACTCCTTGAAGCTATTGTACGGCAACCCCCTTGGCAGCATCCAGCTCCGCCAGCGTCTCCGTGCAGATCCACTACGCACCCCAGTGGTTACTCGCCGCCCGCATCTTCGCCACCACTCGGTCGCTGATTCTGCAAGCCACGCTGCATCGAACACGACTTCCAATCCGGCGGCGCAGCAGGATGAAGACCATGGAGGACTCGCCGCAGCGCCTGCCGAATTACTGGCCCAAGCTTCAACCAAGCGCAAGACACGGATGGACGACGCAATCTCGCCAGCGTTTGGCTCGCCTGCTAAACGCGCTCGGAAGTCGAAGGCAACTGCTGCGGAAACCATTGCAGCGGAGCCGAGCCAGCCAGAAACCTGATCGCGAGGATCGCGTTGTGCATTCCAAATGGCTGACGCTTCAATTTACAGGGCGTTTAGGCTGTGTGTATCTATGCCAAATCAAACAAAGCTGCACTACATGGTGCGATGGGTTAATAAGATGAACAGTGTCCTTTGAAGAGTTACTTGCGGCCGGCCTTCCTTCATGTACATGCGCTACAACACCTGCACGTGAAGCCTCAAACGCGTGTGCTGGTTTTCGCGAGCTCTGTGTGCAACATGGAGCAACGTAGCCAAACCGTAGCACCTCAATGTGCCGTCCTTCCTTCCTGCACCTGTGCTTGTTCTGGTTTCCTGGTCCTACAACACCTGCACGCCACATCCATCCAATAACACCTGCACATGAAGCGTCAAACGCTTGTGCTGTGCTGGTTTTCGCGAGCCCTGGTTCCTGTTCCTGAAAAATGCACGTAAAACTGGGCATCGTTTCCAATGTGGCTACACTGGCTCCCGGATTTTGGGCTTCGGTTCCCAAATTTCGGGATGCGGATCCTGAAATCGCCCATGAATTCCCGAAAATGTGCATGAAACAGAGCTTGTAGCCCCTTCGTTCCCGAAGGGAGATGGGGCTGGGGTCCTATTTCGGGGAACGACCCTTCAAGAAACTGGGAACTCCGTTCAAATCTTGGGAACGAGTCTCGAAATTTGGGATCGGCCGTTCAAATCTTGGGAACGGGTCTCGAAATTCGGGAACCGCTGCCCAAATTTTGGGAACGGTTCCCAAAATTCGGGAACGATGGGGTGTTTTTTTGGCGGCGGTTTTTCGAGAAGTGATCCACTTCAGGAAATCGGCGCGAAGGGTCGCCCGTAACGAAAGTAGAGAAACGGGCTGACTACCCGACGCAAATGGGTGGGTTCATTTTCTGTCTTGGTGGGTACATTTTCTATTGCATACAAAAGGCAAGAGAGTGCGAAGGGTACCTCGGTAGATAGCGGGCGCACCGCGCCGCATCGGCAAAGTTTATTTCGGTGCACGGCCCTTGGTAGCGCCGCTTCGCGGACGTGAACCTCAGCGAGAGGGCGGCGACACTTATTAAGAAAATGCCAGCGCTATTTAAAAGCGCTGAGAGAACAAGAAGAGTAAGATGACGACGGAGGCGGCGTTTATGCATTCGGAGTCGGATGCACCCGCTCAAGCGAATGGAAACAACGCATCGGACCCGCACTTCCATCCTGTCAATGCCGCGAAGCTGACACAGTCGTTGATCCAATTGAGTGACGAGCAGCGCCAAGTTCTTGAAAAAGAACTTGATTTAACTGACGAAGATCCTCTCCTGGTCCTCCGCCTCAATCCGAACTGGCAAGGTCAAGTTCCTGCTGAAACAGTTTGTGACGCGATAGCAACATTTGGAATGAGGAACAACGCACGTCGCGACGCCAGAGAAGGTTGCCACAGATGGATTTTTCACTTCGACCATTATCAAGATATCGAACCATGCATGGCCGCGATCCAATTGGATCACCCTGAAGCTTTTGCACTCCCGCCAAGCGCGGTCGCTACCGCTGTGGCCGCTGGCGCTGCCAGAGCCGATATTCCTACAGAACCACTGGCGTATGCAGTTGTCATCAATAAGATCGCTATTCGTCAAGATGACGCAGGAACGCTCCATTTTTTCTACCAGCTTTCGTAGTAGTAACAAGTAATTCAGTATGTATTCGTGCTGAAGTGGAGGAAGCTGGTGGGAGCTTGTTGGGATGCACCTTGGCTTTGAGCCGCGAATGATAACCCATCGTACATGTACTAATTTTCCTTTGTATGCACATGTAGTATTTTTGCTTGGCCACGTACTACTAGTCGTATCAAACAAAAATGCACTTTGAAATACTTCTGGTATTTACTCCAGAAGCCAGAGGATCGAAATTCGGATGTGGAACAACAAAGAGAAGTGGTGGGTCAATGTAGCGTTGGCGTGGTTGATGATGGTACATGTATGGATGCACAAAATGATTTACACTCTTGCCCTACTTTGTACCGGCATTTGCGCTTATAGCAATTCAAAACCTCTTAAGGAACCAATTGCCTTTACGGGCGTGGTTTGTGCCATTTCCATCAAGTTTTGGGTGTAGGAAACTCTAACCAGCAACTCCCTCGATCTCAAAAGTCATCACCGACGCAGCCAGGATTGACGCACTAAACGACGTGCCAAACAAATCAATCTTGGACGATTTGTAAAGCGCACCCGTGCCGCTTGCTTCCGTCGTCCAGGCAGTGATCGGGCCAGCCACTTTCGAGAAGCTCGCCAAGTCAAAAGTTACTTTGGAAGCAGCGGCGCTTGAGTTCACGGTTGCGAGTACAAGTAGCTTGGACGCAGAGTCATAAGCCATAATGGGATTCGGGTCGTCAGTTGAAAGAATGGTCATGCCAGGTTGAATGTGGCGCGAGTATTGAGCGAACGCGTAGTATTTTGGATTGGGTGTGCCAATCGTCAAGTTACCCGGAGCAGAGTTGATAAGGCCCCAGCCTCCACCATCAAACGGTTGCCAGTACACGAATGCTGAAACACCCATTTTGGTTCATTGATGTTGATCGCAACAGCCTCAGCCAGACTGAGCCCGGTTGCGTCCTTCTCGCCATACTCGGAGTCTGCGCGATCTCGCATACGTGTATTAACTCCAACGGCGACGTGGTGTATTTCAAGTCGGAGTTTATCAGTACTACTAGTAGTATGTGGCAAGGAGCGAGGCGAACGAGCACTACTTCACGTTCTCCACCGGTCGTGGCGTCGACGCCGTGCCGGAGAGGCTGGGTCGCGAAAATTGTTTTTACGTGGCCAAGCGTCTTATCGACGGCAAGGAGATCGTCTACTTTTCCGTCAAAACCACTTCGAACTCGTCGGCTCACAATTGACAACCCAGGCACCACCACAAAGGTGTGTTTCAAGTTGGAACAGAAGGTCTTCAGCGCGCTGTGCACTCCCACATTGATCATTATCCTGATTAATGAGCGCTCATGCCCCGAGGTAGGTTGCGTAGGTCATCTCAATGAAAGACACGCCCTTATTGCGATGTGCTTACCCACAGTATCCAGAACTTCCCCAACGAAGAAATATCTGGACGATCACTGGTTTGAAAAAGAAACTGATTTTCAACCAATGAGAAGACTCCATCTGATAGTTCCCCCTAACTTTTGGATCCAGAAGCTCTTTGATACAGAGGAGAAGGAAGCGTTGACCATGTCCAGGTGAGTGCGTCGTGGGCCCATTGCGGAGCTCTCGAGCCGCCACCGATGCCCGTGTTGTATACCTCGTACAGACCTTCTAATGTGTATACTTTTCCCACGCGCTCCCTGCCTTGGAACGCCCTGTAATCCACAAGATACGACCGCGCAATCACCGTCTTCTCGCCCGACGGACACTTGTTCCAGGTCGAGTACGCCATGGAGGCCGTCAAGAAGGTGCGTGTATACAAAGTGTATACTATACACTGAAGAGTATACGCGACTCACCATTGGCGTTTCTGTTGCAGGGCGCCGTCGTCGTGGGGGTGCGCGGCAAGAACTCGGTGGTGCTGGCGGTGGAGCGCAAGGAGACGGCAAAGCTGCAGGACCCGCGCACCGTGCGCAAGATCTGCAAGGTGGACGACCACATCTCCATCGCCTTCGCGGGGCTCACGGCGGACGCGCGCGTGCTGGTGAACAAGGCGCGTCTCGAGTGCCAGAGCTACCGCCTCACGGTGGAGGACGCGCCGTCCGTCGAGTACGTGGCGCGCTACATCGCGCGCGTCCAGCAAAAGTACACGCAGCGCGGCGATTGTGCGGCCGTTCGGTATCTCGATGCTCATCGCCGGCTGCAATGACCAGGGCGTGCCTCAGCTGTACCAGACAGACCCGTCGGGCACGTTCTCGGCCTGGAAAGCCAACGCCACAGGCCGCAACTCGACCAATATCCGCGAGTTCCTTGAGAAGAACTACGTTGAGAACGCCACGGAGGAAGAGGCCGTGACGCTCGCCATCAAAGCGCTGCTGGAGGTCGTCGAGTCCGGCAGCAAGAACATTGAGATCGTCGTCGTGAGAACGGGCGGCAAGGTGTCGGTACGTTGGCTGGTTGATTCGCAGTTTTTTTAGTTGCAGGCTTGGTGTTTATGAACTCGAGACTGACTGTTTTGTGTTACATTGTTCAGCCGCTCGCTGATGAGAAGGTGAACGAGCTCTGCGATCAGATCGAAGCCGAGAAGGAGGCTGCTCGCCAGGCCAGCGGCGAGAGCAAGTCTTCTGCCTAGATGGATTGAGTGGAGGGATGCAGCGCACCCATGAGATTGGAATGCGACTTTTTCGCTGATGAACAGGTGAAGCATTAATCGCATGGCAGGCTAGGCAACCGGAGTGCGTGTGCCCTTCAGCGGGTCTGCTACTTGCGCTGTACGCCTCCCAACAAACGCTACATGATAAAAGCACGAATATCATGAGTGCTTGTTTTATCTGTGTTGTTTACCACTACGCCGCGCTGTCTGCCTGCTTCGCTTTTCAACTTCAACCGTTTCCACTTTCTGCAGCAGCTAACGACCGCCAAACACCAACAGCATCTATCCAACCACTGTCAAAGAACTAAACAAAACGCAGTGGGAAGAGCCAACGCAGCCAGCGAGTCTCACCGTTGGTTATAGTTCGACTCACGCTCGTAGATGGCCCAGCGGCGGTTGTGCTCCTGGCCCTTGCCCGGACCCACATTCATGTCCGTGCAACCAGCGTCGGCGCAACCACACGAGTGCGAGTTCGAGTCCTTGCACGCGCGCATGCAACCCTCGTCGTTGCCATCCAGGTCAGCTTCGTTCACAGGAAGCTTGTTGAACGCGAAAGCGTGACCCTCGCCTGCCACACGCGCAACGGCGAAGTAGCGCTTTCCCTTCTCCTTGGCATGGTGCAAAGCAAGGTTGAAGTTGGCACCGCTGGGGCCGCCAGCGTACACGCGGTCGTTGCCAAGCATGTCTTCGCCCGTGGCGCAACCCAAGAAGCGAGTCTTCTCCTTAGAGATATCCTTCTCCTCAGCGGAAGCCTCAGATAGACGTGCCTTCTTGACAGCCGTCGTCGGCTCCACGTTCGGCTGCTTCTTCACCTTGTAGATACGCACAATCCAGTGCTCCGACGTGAACGCTTCCTCCAAGTGAGTAAGCTTGATGTTCTTCACACCCACCTCCGTGTTACGAGCACGGTCAAAGCCCGGCGGACGCTGGTAGTCCGTCATCACTTCACCAAAGCGGTGGTAGCAGAGCTTGTAGGCCAGGCAGTTGTGCAGCACCTTCGAGCCACCCGGGCCAACGTCGAAGTTCCCCGACGCCGAGTAGTAATCACGCTCGGAGGGCATATCATCCGGGTACACACCCGAGCCAATACGCACGGGCCACAGGAACTTGTTGATATCGTCCGAACTATATCCCGTCACTCCACCGAAGATGACCAGGACGTAGTCCACATCCAGACTCTGCAGAATTGGGTACGCGTCTTCCTCCGACGAGGCCAGGGCGCGGCCGACCGTAGCAATGTGAGTGTTGTTCCACGTGTTGTTGTCCACAATAACCGTGCGGTTAGCCATGGCCGACATCTGGTAGCCGTAATCCCACCACGACATAATCTTAGCGTTGGCGTCGGTGTTCTGGCGCAGCCAGAAGTAAGCCTCGCGGTAGTCATCGAAGTTCACGCGCTCACCCGTGTGCGTACGTCCGGCCTCAATCACGATACTCGGCGACGAGTAAGCCATCGAAGACACGTACGTAGCGTGCAGCGTGTAGCTCAGCAACATGAGCAGCAAACCGCTAACCACGCCGAGAGCCAAGAGCTTGGGCACCGGTTGCACGCCATCCTTTTGCACCACGAAGGTGAACGGACGGGACAAAATTCCCATGAACTTGCGCAGCGTCGACGAGATGCCAACAGCACCAAGGATGCAAGCAATGGGCGCCAGCGTAAGCATAAGACGCACCATGACACCAGCAAAGTACCAGGCCACCGTGCCGTACAGAATGACGAAAATTCCACCGTCCGTCAAGTTCTGGAACAGGAAGTACAGACCCACCGGGGCGAATGGCACCAAGATGTGTAGGTCGAAGAAGTAGGACGTCCACGTCGTGGGCTGGTGCTCACTCACAGAGGCAATAATGGGGATGTACTTGGACGCGTAGGTCGGGTCTAGGAGTGTCAGACTACGACCAGTCCACTGCACCTTGCCCATGAGCTGAAGCACCAGCAGAGCCACCGCGAAACCCGAAACGAGCAGGCCCGCACCGACCAGAACAAGACGGCGGAACGACGCAGCTGAGATGTAGTTACGCAGCCAGTTGACGAAGCAGTACACCTGAAGTAGCACGAAGACACCGTGCGAGCCAGCGCACTCAGCCTGCTTAATCACGTTGAAGCCGACGAACGGCACCTGCATAGCCATGAGGCTGCCCAGCGCGTAGAACGTCGAGTAGGCAATGTACAGACGCGGCGTGTATCGTCCAGCGAAGATCATGACCAGCACGTAGATGGGAATCATGTTGATGATGAACACGTAGCCGCCCCACGCAGCCACCATGTAGAAGTACGCAAGGGCACAGGCCGCCGACCAGAACATGGATCCCGTGTGCACCGCCTTGATCCAGAGGTAGAACACGAAGATGAGCGCGAAAATGGCGACGCCCTCGTTATCGTACGAGCCACCGACCGAGCGGGAGATGTACGACGGTACAATTCCCGCAAAGGCAGCGGCCAGCAGACCGGCGCTGGAGCGCTTGGTCACCTCCTTGGTCAACAGGTAGCTGGCAATGGCCGTGTTGGCGGCGAACAGCGGCGCCAGGAACACGCACGTGTTGCGCACATTGATGGAGATGTTGAGCAGGTTCAGCACCCAGTACACGAGCGCCGCCGTGTACATGAGACCAGGGTAGATGGTTCCACCGATGATACGTCCGAGTGGGTACCACGCGCGGTCGTCAAACCAGTCGAGGAACTCGAGGAATCCCTCGGACGCCAAGTACTTGGTGGTACGGAAGTTGAAATACGGGTCGAACTCGTGGATCACCTGCATAATATAAGTAAAAATGCACAAGAAACACAAAGTTTAGACCAAGATTTCCCACCAATTTTAACCTAAAACCATTGCCACGTACGGATTCGTAGCGCACGACCGCGAAGAGGCGGATGGAGAAGGACATGAGACAGATCATGGCCAGGATGGCGTACTTGGCCACGGGGGCCACGGCGTTCTCGTCGTCCTCGGCGTCCCGCGGGTCGTCCAGGTCGACGCCGAACACGATGCGGGTTGGGTCGACGGGCTTGGCGGGCGACGGGACGGGCTCGACCACCGGCACCTCATTCTCAGAGTCGTCCGAGCCGGCGGACGACGCCGCCGCCTTCTTGGACTTGGACTTAGGCGCCATTGTGCTCACTGCTCTGGCTCTGGGTTGTGGCGGAGCGCTTGGCACGTTGCACGTGGCAATCGATCAAAGTGAAGATCGGAGCGGCATGGATGTGGTGCACACCATAAAAAGTATTTACTAGTTTTTACGAAACGTTTTTACGGACAGAGGTTGGGTTGGGCAACGCAAAACTTAAGTACTGAAATAAGGTTGGAATGGAACAGCGGGGCGAAAGAGGAAATGGCAAACTGCTTCAATGACAACTTGCACATCGAAGCAGGCGTGTTATGCTTAGAAGAATCGTTTGCCATGCTGTTTTGAAGCTTAAGGCATCTATTGTAAGCTATGAGGTAGGAATTTTGGTCGTTATGCGGTTTGAAACAACAGATACTTTCAGCCTTCAGGGTCAACAATACAATTTGAACAAGGACAAGAGAGCAGAAGTGCAAGCTACTACCGAACGCTTGGTTGTGCTGTCCAAATAGACCTGCTGGGCTGCAGAGAACACGCCGAACAAACACATATTTAACACTAGAAAAACAAAGGTGTGAGAACTTTTGCTAGACCGCCAAGTGTTTCTAGTTTGTTTACTCCAGATAATACAATGCAGCCCCAATCGCACAAACACCACCTATCGTACGAATTAACGTATGAAAACGCAAGTCTATCGAGCACTATGAGATGTCTTCGCTTGTCAAATACTTAAGTACTGAGCCAAGCCGGAGACGTCAATTTGGTGTGTCGCCCACCACATTAGTATGTCAAACGCCTCTAAATCCGGCCCGACTGATTCGTCGAAAAGCCGCGTTTCGGCTGCTGATTCGCCCATAATCGTACCTATAGATGGGTGGTTCCCGGAGCAATGGTTGGTGCGCGCGGCTGGTTTGGTAATTTCGAGGAGCCGCCAGCGCTGAGCGCCCAACGCCTTCATTTGCTACTGTCCAAAGCTATCCAAGAAGAAGGTAAGGCACCTCCCTCTCAAAGTTGTAGGCAGGCAGGACGGGGAACGAGGACAAGGACGAGGACTAGGGCCGCAACAGCAGCAACGTAATAACGTTTACAGACCGGACCGCAGGACTCGCAGCTTCCAATGAGCACTGGACCCTCGTGAATGACACACACTTGACGCAGCCTTCTACCAGCTCCTCAATACCCGCCACGTCCCCCATTCTGCTACCCGCCTGCCAGTGTCCAATAGACAGACGGAGACAATGGGGACGCAGTGACTGACGCTGTTTCGTGTGTGGTGCTGGCAGTCTGCAACCATGGCTAACCTCACGTACTCCCACCCCCGCAACTACGGCAAGGACTCGCGTCACTGCCGCGTGTGCAAGACCACCCGTGGTCTGATCCGCAAGTACCACCTGAACATGTGCCGTCGCTGCTTCCGCGAGCGCGCCACGGACATCGGCTTCATCAAGGTAAATGACAGCTGCCGTCAAAGTCGTGAAGCAACTACAGGGGACTGATCCTTGTTGTGTGACTACTGCAGTACCGGTAAATATGTTATTGGTCGGCCAACCGCTCGCTGGACGACGGGGAGACGCGCGCGTGATCAGTCGCGCTCGCTGACGCTGAAGCCTGCGACTGCGCGTGCAATGGAAAGAGGTCGTTTAGATACGCCGAAGGACACGTCATTTTAGTTTATTCGCGTGAGCTGGAGGAGGGAGAATCGTTGCGACGTCTCGGCGTCAAGGCTCTTCGCCCTCTTCTGTGGTTAACGAATGAAGCTGAATTGCAAAAAAAGACTCCTCCCCACGCAAGAGTCTGCGTCGCTCCCATCCGTCCTCGCTTTTGATACAGGAACAGGCTTGACATTGTCCCCAGTGCTGCACTACTTGGACTTTCATAAACAGCAAGAGGACTTTAACAGGTACCGAATCGAGTGCAGCCATTTCCTCGATGATCTGCAGTCAGATAATGTGGTGGTCCAGTCCACCAAAATGATGCACAACCTGAAAGTATCTCCAACCAGCGTATCAATTGCCCCCTTCCACCACAACCAGTTCAAATGCACTGTGTGATTGCCCCGTGCTTATTGTACCAATAGCGTCCGTCCACTCGAGAATGGCGTCCGACTGATGAGCATCTAGTAAAACCCATTAAATATCATCTAAACCTATTCAACAGCATACTCAGAAGTCCATTTTGGACCAAAAGTGTTCCTTGGATCCAAAGCCGACAATGCGCACATCTGGCGGTGCGGGAGCGTCCTCCAGGCGGCTCCGCGACGCCACGCCAGGCGCGTTGCACCCTCTACCCTTCTTGCTCTTGTATCTCTTGCTTCTGTGCTCGCTGGTCGTGGCGGAATCGGCGACGGAGACTGCGCAGCCGCATCAAGAACAGAGTGCACAACATCAACTGCAGACGCACGTGACTGTAGGCGCTGACGGCCTTGCAGCATCACGCGGAGCTGGACGTCGACGCAGTGATGGACTGTCCATCACTCGCAGCATTCCTGTGGAGACGAGCATTGCGTCCGACGCAGCAGTGGACGACCAGGCGATTAAGTTCACACCCAGTCGAGTGGACCTCGGACGGATGGAGACGTGCTCTCCGCAGCGATATTACGTGGCTATTGAGAACCGAGGACAGGTTTCTGTCAGACTAGACGGTGCAGACTTCACACACGAAGGTTTTTCACTGGCAAACGACGTCCGGGGCATCCGACTGGACCCTGGCGACCGATTCAATGTGCAATTCGTGTTTTTGCCTCGGGAGGTGGAACCCAATGGAGTGGATGCCCATCTGAGAGTGTTAACGACGTCTGGGTTATTTGCGTTGCCGATCAGCAGTCCGCAAGTGGCGATGAATCGATACGGAGTTAGCGCGGTTCGAGCTTCGATTCCTGCTGGTGCGAGGTTTGAACAGTCTTTGGAGTTTGTCAACCCTTTCGATTACACCATTCGGATCACAGAAATGTTTGCGCTGGACGGAGTTGTTCATTTAGAGTTGTTGAATGGGAGCGAATGGATAGGACCGCGATGGCCCAGAGAAGGCGATGGAGAGGAGAGTAAAGAGGAAGTTCACGGAGAATACGATCAAGAGTTCGACTACGCCCGGCGCGCCCACCGTGGCGCCTGGGATATGCCACCGCGTACAACCAACCCTTTGATTAAAGTGTCACTGCAAACGTATACACCAGGCGTGTATTTTACCTATATTCACATTGCCGCCGGAGAACGGCGATTGCTGTTGGTGCCTGTGCGTATCACCGTTTTAAAGCTTGGAATTCATATTGAACCGAAGGAGTTGGATTTGGGAGTGCTGACTGACTATTATGAAGACAAGCCACTCGAGCTGTATTTCTCGTTGTATAATACTGGATTGAACCCGATTGAAGTGGTGGATCTCAAAGTTTTGGAAAGTGATATGATTGTATCCGCCCAACTGCGGGGGTCAACTGTAATTCCACCACAAACCCGAGTGTATCATGCTCTCGCTGTACAACTTCGTGTGAATAGAGAATATGCAAGTGGCACCTGCATTGCATCGCTCTTGCTCAAGTCAAACGCTTCTAGCTCGGAGCTGGGACAACGGAAACTTCGATTGTATGGACAAGTGGTAAAGGGGCATTTGGAATTCCAGCTGAATGAAACGCTAATAGAGGTCATCACGCCCCTCCATAACGTATTTAATGATGGAGAAAATGTTGAAGATAATGATGAAAAGGAGAAAAGCGCTGAAAGACTTGAGGAGGATCAAGAGGCACAAACAATTAGACTGGTGTCTCTTAGTCAGAATAATTCGATGGGGATATTGGCTGGTACGAAAGAGTTTCGGAAGCTTCGTCTGTGGAATCAATTCGATCGCCCGCTGGAATTGCAACACGTATGGATACAATCTGCATTATCTCAACAGGATACCCCACGAGGTCGTAGTGCATAAATTTAAGCAACGTGTCGTGCCTGCTGGAGCTGCTTGGCCCAAGATATCACTTCAGATCACGCCTTCTTTGCTTGACACAGCTGATTTTCTCGCGCCACGAGTGTATTCTCTCATGATTGAGACGAACGCAACTCTTCACCGCATCCAGATTCATTTTTATCATAGTATCCTGAGCGTGAGCTCAACTAGGGGTCTTCAAAACTACTTTGACTCCGGATACTTTAACTCAACGTCACAAAAGCAGGGATCGTCACAACTATGCTCGCGGGTGCCCAAGGACGGTATCATAGCCACCATGACGCCTCGAATAGATAGAGAAGGGTTGGCAGACAATCAAGCTGTTCAGATATGTCGATCATTGCTATTGGATTTGGGAAAGTTGGCATCGCATAGGGCGCGCACTGGAGTGGTGAGCGTGAGGAACAAAAATCCGGTCTCTCTAGAACTGAAAATTATGGCCACTCCGAAAAATGAAAGTGTCCAAATATTTATCAGAGCAGAAGTGTTACCAGGTATTGGGAAGTCACCGATTGTATCTGATACCAAGAGCACCAACGACACGACTGTCATATCAGTTGGTGACATATTTCTTCTTGAGCCCGGCTACCAGGTTAACTTTTTTGTGGAGGTCCAGGCGGAAGGCACACTGGGAGAGATTACAATTCCAGTGATGTCGATGGCAACGCCTATTGAACTGCTACATTTGTATGCTCACATTTTAAGTGTTCAAGGCACCATCGAACCAGTCACTCCAGCTATTGTTTTGCCGTCGATGTTCCCCGGGCGTACGGAGATTATTCACTTGGAGTACCGCAATACGTTCGAGCATTCGGTGACGCCATTACTGGCAACTACCAGTAGTACGAAGCTAAAACTCTTGTTCATGAGAAACGCGATGGCTCCACAACAGGTCGAAAAAGTACTGGATCTGCTTTTCTCCCCGGCAGCGGACTTAAAATGCTCTAATGCAATGTTCCTGGCTGACTGTTTGCTTCCACCGCCACCTAATCTCGGCGATCAGACCTGTGAGCAGCTTTCAGACTATGGTCAATTCGTGGATGCGCACGATTTAGCAGCTTTAAATCGACGAGACGCGTTTTGGAATGGAACACGAGCGTCTGAAAAGCGTGCGACCGTCGAAGCTCAAGTGCAATTGCAAACAGATATCATGGATGATGTCGCGAACGTCACCATCAGAGCCCTCCTCGAACGCCCTCTCGTGACGGTAGCACCAGAGATTTCAGCGAGCAACAATTCTTTGAATATTCAGCATCGTGCATTTGCGCTGACAGAACTGTTAGCTCTGAGCGAGATTTTCGTGGACGTGCGAAACCCAAGTAATATCTCAATCCAGATGGAGCTGACCATTGCAGCAGCCGACCAAGATCTCTTTTATTCATGCGACCAAGAATCTCGTACGACGGAGATATCTGAGGATGTGGAACACAGAGAACCCCATACTCCGGAGGAGTTTCTTGCATGGTGCTTAGTGGAGTGGGGAACTATTGCCTATGACGCTGCAGATCAACTACATGATAAGAATGTCGAAGGTTTTGTTCCTCCCTTTTACTTCCAGAAGAAAATTGTCCAGGTTCCTCCTGGAGAGCAGACACGGCTTGGGCCTATCTACTACTTACCCTACAAAGTCCAAGAAATCACCACTACCGTGTTTGTGCGGAATGATCTATCTCACATTGAGCCCGTGCCGTTGCTCGCTCGCAGTGGCAAAGGGACATTGAAGCTGTTGGTGGAAGATGACAGCAATTTAATGCAGGGGTTCGATGGTACGAAAAAGTTTACCAGTTATGCCGACCACGATCAATCCACAGGAAACACACACGATGGTTTAATAACTTTTGCTCTGAGTGAAGTTGATGCGCCCACGGACTACAGCCGCAGCACCAAGATCTCGCTGTCAAATACGGGACCATTTGATTTGACAATTTACCGTGTCAAGATACATGGAAAAGACGATGCTTCGATAGTGTCATCCACTGAAGAATCGAATGCAGCTACGGCAAGCGGTTTTTGGTTGACATCAGAGCATCTTCGGCAGTTAATTGACAACAGCGAGCAAGAGGAAGACAATGATGTTGTGGTGGTTCTGCCGCCTGGCAAAACTGCGCACTTTAGTGTTTCCTTTTCTGCTAGTTGTGTCGCGGTCGATGTCACAAGCTGGCTTGTCATTGATACGAGCGATAGTGTCAAGCGTATACGACTATATGGCACGATCACTACGGATGCAGCATTCAGTTGCCTGCGTTCTCGGATGCTACCTCCATTGAGCTTTGCGTTTTACATAATGTGGGTGCTAGCTGTTGTAGCTGCGGTCATTTCTATAGTGCACACGCTTTTGGTTATGGTGCACGATGCTTGGACTTCTGGTGACATGAGGAAAGCACAACCTGTGCGTATCGGTGTCAATCCAGACCCGTTGGTGTTGCAAAGTGAGAACCAGCACACTTCAGGAACGCTCAACGCTGAAGGAGGTGTTTTGCCATCACGTACTCTCGCATCCATTTATCGTGCCTTGGAGGAAATGGAACAAGTTGCATTTAACCCTCCAGCTCGTGTGGTGACGCCTGCAGTAGCAGCATTATTGGAGCAACGACACAAGGGACTGTGCTCTACTGGTCGTAGCTCTCTTCCTGTTGAGGATATTCAACCCACCAAAAGCCAAGAAGGTGCAGAAGGTGGTGGCAAAACTACAGCTCCGGAAATCGAAGTGCAGGCAAACAATAGCAAAGCAAGTGTATCGGATGTTGAGGCTGAGCAGATTCCACAATCTGATGTAACATCTACGACGACGGAGCCGAGTCTTCACGAGGTCCAAGAAACTGTGGGCGAAACAGATAACGCAGCCAGCAAAGCTCAATCCGCCATGATCCGTCACGTCAAGAGTGTTGAAGCCGAAGACGATTTGGAGTGTAGCGATTCATCATCGGAAGACGGTGACTCCGAGACGCCAGAAGATCTGTTGAGCTCATCGTCGCAATCGACAATCGCTCAGAGCGATACTGGAGAGTCAAGTCGCAGTGTTGACTTGCCCAAGCTGATGGTTACTTCGCCGTGCGATGATCTAATGCCCGATACGGGATCAAACTTACCTACGTCCGCCAGTTTGTCGTCGCACAAGAAAGTGGACGACCCTTTTGAAGCGTTCAAGTCGTTGTCGGAGCGTTGGCGCGCACAGGACTGGCAAGAAAACTTGGGTGCTCCACCCTCGACGTCGTTGTCAGGGAAATTTCGTGGTATTGAAGAAGACTGGGATAGCAGTTTGTCACTCAGCGCGCTGGTGGGGGCAACGGCTAGTAACCAACACGATGAGAATGCAGGTTCAAGTCGCCGGAGTACATCAGGCAGTTTTATCGGAGCGGGGTCTGGGCTCTATCTGGACGGGTTTTCAACGTTCGCTGCTCCAGCGGCAGGAGAAGCAGCAGGAGCAGCAGCGCTTTCGGCCAAAAAGGCTCCTCCCGGTTTCACGCCTGCGGATGCGAAGCCGCTGGAGACACGTGCAGCTTTCGAGCGCCTTCGAGGCAGTGACACGCTCAGCGCTAGCAGTTCCAGCGGCAGTTTTGGTGGCAGCTCGTTGTTTGCAAGCAAGTTGCCGTTATTTGGTCCGGCACTGCCCCCTTCAAGTGATGATCGCGTCCTGCTCGGAGGTGTCGGTCGTATCGGCAGTGGGCGTTCGAATATGCTGATCCCTCCACTGGAGACCACTACGGAGGAAGGCGAGAGCGGCCGACGCCGCATGAATATCGGTGGGCGGCATCTTCCGTCGCACGCGCGATCTTGATTTGCACCACGTCAGATTAGCTTTCAGACTAGCGTCCGTGTTTATCGCATCCCACATTCCTGTCTTGATTCCATTGCGCCGGACAAGTCTCGACGCCCGTTAGCGGACTGTACTATTCGACGCGAAGGGACGCGATCTGAAACGATCTTTTAATCAGTGACCAGAGGTCAACAATTTGCGACCTAAATGGTGGTCTCGCATTCGGTCGTTTGCAGACGGCAACACTTGGCCAGGGGAGGCTGGCGAATAAAGCCTGCAACGTTCGGGTCCACGACACTGCCGCATGGGGCGCCAGAAGCGGGTCGCGTTAGTCGCGCCCGCCAATTGCAGGATGGCCACGGACATTGGCTTCCTGGAGACCGTCGAACCCTCCATCATATGGCGCTACGGCGCAGCTCGCGCTCTATGCGTCATGCAATGCTGGACACGCGCTAAGTGCATTATTGCAGGCAGGCATGTAGGCTCGCCGCCTTATGGCGGGCTGTCGATCGTATGAAGGACCACGGCCGGCTTGCACACATGGCAAACACCTCGAGTCCTTTTTTGAAGCCAGGTGAAGGGGAGCCGCGAAGCACAACGCGCGGCTACGGGCACATGTTGCCGTTGTGCGACTCGGTTTCACTACCGTATTCGGACCTGTGATGGTGTGACCAAGACTCTTTACGCCCGGTACCTGCAGCAACGTATATATTCCTTAAAGACGTATACATCGAAGATGCCAAACTTCTGCTTGGTGCTCAAGCCACAACCATACAAATGAAACTCGATATCGGGACTCGAAGGTCCCGTACACACCACGAACTGTAGACGTTGTCCCGAACTTTTTTGGTCTGACTTCCACCAGCGTTCAACGAAAACGGATGACCAGGTTTCGGCTTGTGCCCCTCCTCTTCTCTGTGCAAGTGCTTTTTGTATGCATCGGACCAGCCCGTCCATTCGCGCTTGTGATTGATTCCGGTCTATCCGTCACTTGGCCAGGCCGTTCCCATTGCCGTTCAATTCTTTGAGTGAATTCACTCGAGAAAGAGCAGCTTTGCGGCTGATCTCGCCCAATTAGCACAGGAAACAGGACCCACACCACGTAAAATTAATAGCAGACAGGATGCTCAAGACGCTGCTGGTTGCTGCCGCCTACTGGTTGGCGGCAGTCGCTGGCGACGAAGACGTCGAGTTGCACATCATGTCGTTCAATATTCGCACTTCGCAGGCTTCCACCGACGCAGGATCAACGTGCAGCAACTGGGACGGTATCCGCAAAGACAACGTCATCAGCAACATCAAGACGGTGGCGGCGGACTTTGTCGGCACACAGGAGACGTCGGACGCACAGAAGACGTACTTAGACGCACAGCTTGCAGGCACCTACTCGGTCATCGGAGAGTCCACGGGCTCCCTCAATGGCAACGCCAATGAATGGGACGCTCTGTACTACCGCTCGGACACCTGGACGCTGCTCACGAACGGCATGTTCTGGCTCGGAACGGACCCAGACACCATGACGGCAGGGTGGGGCATGTCGTACTACCGCACGTGCGTGTGGGGCCGCTTCCAGCACATTTCCACAGGAGCCACCATCTGCGTGCTGAACACGCACTACGAGACTCCCGGCAACGATGAGGCGCAGGAGAACGGCTCCAACATCATTTTGGAACGCATCAAGACGTACTGCGATGCCGGAGACAACCTGATTGTGCTGGTGGGGGACTTCAACGCTCTCAAGAGCTACTCGGCCATGCAGGTTTTGTTCGCGAACGACATGTCGGACCCCTCGGACGACCCCACGTTCTGTGGCGACATGCTTTCAGCGACCTGCTCCGTCAAGTACGACTTCACTCTGTATCGTACGCAAAGTGAAGATGCGTGCCACCTCAAGTCGGAGGTGTCTCGGATTGACTACGATGGCTGCTACTCTTCTGACCATGCTGGGCTCGTTGGCAGCTTCTGTCTTCAGGGCTCTTGCTGCTCGAACAGTTCTTCGTCAACGTCAGGCTCAATCGGTTCATACCTGCAAGAGTCCAGTGTCGCGGATGAGTCGGATGTTCTTGGCACTATTAAGGCAAGCGATGTTGAGAGCTCTGGTACCAGCAAGACGGCGTCAAAAACTGAGTCGGATAGCTCCTCTTCAGGATCGGCACAAACAATTTCCACCTCGTCCGAGGGAGGTGGCAACGCCTCGACGACTGTCGGAATCATCTTGGGCTCCCTTGGCGTTTGTGGCCTGGTTGCTCTCGTGGTGATTCTCCGTAAGAGATCTCTCGAGGCTCGTGCCCACTTCGAGAAGTCATACGACCCGGATGCCAGCGGCTACTTTGCAGGTGCTGGCGCAGCAAGAGCAGTATCCGATATGTCGGCGCTGTCTCCTCTTCCAGAAGAAGACGGAGAGCGGGTATCGAGTTCTCCTATCCCGGAGCTCGTAGCTGCACCTCGAGGTACTCGTACCTCGACGTCTTCGTCTGTCTCGGCTTCCGACTCGGAAGTTGCCCGACATGACTTGGAGCGAAGAAGTTCGGAAGTCCCTCGTGCTAGCAGTATTAGTCAAGGCTCGAGTTGTCGTTCGTCCACAGCAGTCATGAATCAGACAAGCTCGCACTACTCGTCTTCATTCAGCAATTCGGTCCTGGAGCACGAAGGTGATTTCAACACGTCCGTCATCAGCTATGGCAACTCGTCCATCTCGAGTTACGCCGAGTCGTACGGCAGCTCGTCGATCGCTATGAGCAAAGTCAACTTCAGCGAGATCTTCGCGCCAGACTCGTGCGTCTCGGACGACAGCGAGATCGCCAAGTCGGACTTCGCCAAACTCTAACCGTTTTCTTCGTCCGTGTGTCCACGTTCCGTGTCGTGATGACTACAATAGCATCCACCCTCACGCGCACTTCACCGCCACAACTGGCGCTACTCCCGCGAGACAACCTCCTAATAGTAAGGTTCGTAGCTAGCTTCCACTTTAATCACGCGGGTTTACTCCGTCTGCCATTTCCAAATACACGAAAGTAGTGCTAAACTTCCTCCTTTTCAAAACCTTTACCACGTACCTCGCTCCCTCAATCAAAAAGGAAAACCTGTCGCCACGTGGCAGAAATGAACATGAAAATGAAAAAAATACAACGAACTGTCCACGAGGTACCTAAACACTTTAACTGCACTGCACAACGCTCCAGAGTCCAGCACTTAGTCCGTTCTCTCCTGTAGTCGCATCTTCTTCTCCTCCAGTTGCTTGTCCACGGCGTTGAGTTCTCGTTCCAGTCGCGTCTTCTGCTGCACGAGCCACTGCAGATGCGTCTCCATCTCGTGCGTCCTGTCGGCGCGCGTGTCCTTGATCGCCTGTTGCACGTGCTCGCGCTTGGTGTCCGACTTCTGTAGGCGGTTGAAGGCGCGCTCCACGAGCTTGGAAGCGGCCTCCAGCTCCGACTCCGTCTCCAGGTGCGTGCGGGCGCTGAAGCAGTTCAAGCTCATGACGTTTTGTATCGGAAAATGGGGAACTGGACGTAATCCTTTTGAAAATGGTGAGATATACAATAACGGATTCGAAAGGGTAATAGTTGAAGTTTTTAGGTTTTGGCGTCGTTTCGTAATTTACCTTTTTAAAAGATGGCTGCGGAGCGAGAACCCCAGGACTACCAGTATGCAAGCGAGTCGCTGGACCAGTTCGCTACGTACGAAGATTACTTGGACTCGCAGTTAAGCGAGACGGATTTGTTTTATCTGGAAGATGAGGAACTTGCTCGGCAGCTGGTGGAGCTCGGATATCGAGGAAGTGGCGAGACGCTTCGGAGAGACGACTTTGAAGCGAGGAAGAGGGCCGAACGAGAGCGAAACGCGCAGAAAACGAGTGCTCCCAAGCCGCTAGCGAGCGCTGGGAAGGATTTGTCCCAGTACCCGTTCCTCGCAGCATTGGCGAGTCGAGAGGATCTTGTGCGCAACGGAAAACTGACGGTGCGTTCAGGAATGGTTCTTCTTTCAGAGGTGTGTTCTAATGAGTGCTGTACTCTGTGGTAGTGTATTATCTTTATTCGTGACAAGAATGCAAAAGGACAGGAGATCAGCGGGTACATCGACTACGCTTTGCGATTGAAGAACGAGCCGTTTGAGCCTTACTTCGAGCGCAAGAAGAAGCTGCTTCCGAAATCGTCGGATCTGAGCTATTACAACTGGGAGACACAGACTTCGACATCCAATTCGACACCGAACTTTCAGGTGATTGCCGACAGTGAAACAGGGCTGCTGTTCAAGAACAAGCGCGATAGGAAGGTCGTTAATGTCGACCCAAAAGTACGTTGTTCATCTCGAAACCTTAGCACTCGATTGTATTCTGACTGAGACTTCTGGTAGGCAAATCCTGGTGACAACTCGACTCGGACTGAGATCAAGACAAAGGAGTACCTGCAAGTAGTGATCTATGACCACATGACTCGCCGCAAAACCTAGTTAGCACCTAGGCCCGAACACTGGGGTACAATGAAATGGTATATCGTTGGTCTCTATTGCACAGTTCGGTACATGCGCCAACAAAATCACGTAGAAGCCAACGATATCAGCGATGAGGGAAATCCTCAATGCCCTCGGACTCAACTTCTGTCGTTGAGGTGTTTGCTTGTAACTATGATCACTATCCCGGCAATTATGCGATCGCCCCGATAATCCGCTCCAGCAGAAGCCGGTATCCGTTTTGCAATAGAAATTGTTGGAACGGACCTGCTTCGATAGCCTTGAAGAGCTTTCGCTGCACTGGTACGATTACGTCAGTTCGCGGATACTCGTTGCAAGTGTCCCTGTTCAGCGCCATGCTGAGACGACGGTTGCTTTGCTCTGTCTGGTACGATTGACGGAGCTGGTTAAGCTCGTCGGCGTGTACGATGTTCAACAGCTGGATTGCACGAATAATTGCCTTCAAGTGATCCCACTCGTCTTGTGCTGTCCGTCGATTCGTCATACCTGCACTGGTCACAAGCCCATTTTCTCGGGCAAGGCAGCTTCGACGGAACAACTCACACTCGATCCATGTGTCCAGTAAGCTCTGGTACTGGGTCGTAAAAACAAAATCGCGGAAGAGCTTAAGAGTATCTTCACGAGAAAGCACGCGCTCCAGTAACGACGGCTCTGCCATCGATGGTACATATGATTCCTGCTCACTTCGCGTCACAGCCTGCAGAAGTCGTCGAGCCCCAACAAACCAATGCATAGCGTTAACCCAAGAACTATATCCAGATGGGCATAGCTTAAAGTACTTACGTCTTCAGTAATCCAAATCTCGGCCTCGTAAAGCCGGTGGTTTTCTGAGCATAAGCCGATCTGGACGTGGAGTGCATGAATCCAAGCCACCATCTCGTCCTTGCTGCTAGCACAAAGCTACGAAATGCACCAAACGAAATGTCAGTCTCCGTGTGGGCAACAACTAAATGTCACTCCATGAAAGCAACATGATGAAAATAATTACCTCGTAATCCCGACGAGGAGTTTTAAGCTGAAATGAGAAGGGGACACGCTGAAGTATCGACAACGAAGCCACAAAAAACATCGTTAGGATGAACGTCAAAGCACTTCAAGGCCAGACGAAAACGTACCACTTCTGGTTTAGCTTTTGCCAGAACTGCGCCTAGCAAACTGATTGAGGTCACGTCTTGCTGGTTCACATTCGATTTACAATACAGCAGCTGATCTCCTTTAATGATAAACCAGCGCTTTCTCCACAAATTCGGATCCCTTGAGCTCGCCTTTTGAAGATACCCTGAGTAAACACCCTAAGAAAAAAATTGCCTTGTTAGCTGGGCCCCTGTGAACACTGAAGCACGATACACCTGCGGTCGTACCTTTCCTAAAAGCACCGGAAAGTTAATCGACTGCGTGTCCGATCCCTGACGTGGCGGTGCTGCAGTCTCGCTAATATCCAAATGAGATCCTCGGACGTCCTGCTCCGTCACCAATCAACTCGTCACAGTCAGCCAGATAATATTCAACAGCAATTAAAACAAATGCAGCCTTCACCTTGAGCACAAACTTGACTGGCGGTCTCGAGCGATGCTTGACCTTGGTGCGCGTCGTGCCTCCGATGGTATCATCCGCCTCCACCGTCTGCACGGGCCGGGTGCGGTTGAGTCTCTCCACAAGCGGCAGAATGAGCTCCTCGTCCCTCAACGTCCTGGCCGACAGCGACCCCGCGTTGTCCGTGGGGAACACCACCACAATGGCGTAATTGTTGAAGTCGTGCAACGGGATCTTGATCTTGGCGGCCATGGACTTCCTCACCTCGAGCACCGTCGTGCTGCTCACCAACTTGAACACTGTGGACGACGTAAAGTTCCTGTTCTCAAAGTAGATGCGCGCAAACCCGGAGCGTTCCTCGCCGCGCATCAACGCTGCACTGCTGGAGCTTGAGCCCATGCTACGTTTGCGCTCCTGCATCATGCTCTGCGAGCTGTTGTAGCGTCGCATGGGCACGGACGCCGACAAGTGCTCGCCATTGCCCCGACCGCGAGCTGTCAACGCCAAGACGTTGGACGCTGACCGCGTCGTCTGCATCACTGGGGTGTGGGCCCCATCAGCGTCGTCCACAATGGACAGTGACGAGGACGTGGCGGGCGCCTTGGTCTCCTGCGATAGCGCCCGGTACCGTGTGCCATCGCCCGAGTCGAAGTAGCTGCTGCTGGACATGGTGGCGGCGGTCCCGCGGGTCAGCGGCTTGTCGAACGGGTCTGCGGCTCGAGGGCTGCTGTCCATGTGGACGAACTCGTGCGCTTTGGGCTTCTCTTTGAGCTCTGGGAAGGACGCGGGGAGCTCCATCAAGGCGTCGACTTTCCTCTTGTGTCGGTCGTTGGGCCGTGCCGCCAGGAACACGCACGCGATTGGAGGAAAAATGAACGAATCCAGCGTAATCATTGGTGAAAAAAGTGAGTAACAACATGGCTACAAAAGGCAACATGATGCAAAGTGGTTGAAGGATGGCGTTCGGGTGCAAATGAGGATGAATTCGTGCGTTGGAAGGTGCAAGGCAATCGCAGCGTTCGTATTGATAACAACGGGATTGGGATCAGTAGAAACGCGTAGTCTGAACTCGCGGCAGGCAGCTGGTTGAGTGGCATTCAGTCGACAACGTCCTCGCTCGTCGTGTACTGCTTTCTCAATTGAAATGCAGAGGGTCGACGGCTGACAACTCATCAGTCAGTGGAATCAGACTACAGTGCCAACCAGGCGAGCTGAATTGCACTGCACACCTCTCGGACGCACTTTACACCGGCAAAAGTGTGTCCGGTGCTTCTGCTCACGAAGTTTCGACTAACCGCGCGGCATTGCAACAGCAATTATCATGAAACGTTGTCATTGACCTGTCGGAAAGTGGATCTCGTTCGCTCGTTTGCTGCCGCCTCCGACTAATTTACCATCTTAAACACATTGTGCACTCCCTTCCTCGTTACAGCAGGAAAATATCCTCCTCGGGTCGCTTGTAGATGGTCGTGCGCTTGCCGGGCACGTCCAGCACCTCGTTGATCTGCTCCGTGCACTTCTTGTGCGCCTCGCTCGTCGTCCACGCCTGGTAGTCCTTCAGCGACTTCCACTGCAACAGAAACAAAGTGGATCCAACAGCACGTCAGCACCACTGGACAACTCTCCACCCCGCCAATGCGTCTCACCTCGGACAGCACCACGTATTTGTGGTGGTCGTTCACGTCGCTCAGCGTCTCCAGGGAGATCAGGCCAGGCTGCGAGCGCACCACCTTGTGCACCTGTTGCATGCGACCCCACAGCGTTAAACGATCTGGGCTGGCGTGTATCAATCAACAGGAGCCACGCACATTCTCCATCAGACGCACGACAGTGGGCTCGAAGCCGCGGCTCATGATGCGCTCGCTCAGCACGCGGACAGGCTTGGTCAGCATAGCGTTTGTCTCCTCTTGGTCTCTTTGGGTTGTGGGGTACAGCACCGCCAAGCTTTTCACCTGCAACTCGACTTCCGCCCCACGTGAACGTTCGGCAAGACACAAAAGGACAAGCGGTCGCACAAGGTCGGCTGCATACTGAAACCAAGCTGCGGACCGCGTGCGAGCTGTTTGCGCATATCGCTACCACCAAATGTAGCCATTTTTTTGCAGCCAAGACTGAAGCAGACTGAAGTTGAAGCAGGCCAGCTGGAGCGGACACGCTCGCGTTGCTGCTGCAGAGCCCATTGGCGAGTGCTGTGGGTGGGGATTCTATCCTAGTGCATGAGGCAGCACCAAATTCTGCTTTGTAGGGCCTGGCATTGAGTGGACTGGGATCAGTTGCGACGGTTCGAGTTCTCCTGAATCGGGAGTCCTGGTCATGCAGCTGGAAGAGGAAGAGCAGGACTTTCGACTGCCGTTGGTGGAGGAGAACGTTGCAATTGGAAGACTTGGACGCATCTACAAGGCTCTGGACAGGAAAACGTGGGTGGATAAAGGTGCAATTGGAAAGCTAGTAGGGGTTTTAACTGGAGATGTTTGATGTCTGTGTGCAAGTGGGCGGGTGCTGGCGGTGGAATGCATTGATATCGTCGATGATGTAGACGAATCGGAAGAAGGCAATAGCTACGCAGAAAGTGTGCGGGAAATGCTACAAACCGAGCTGGCGCGCTGTAAGCACGCGCTCAAGGGCGAAAATGGACGTCACGTCTTTTGCTTCGATTCGGTGAACTGTAGCCGAAGACGGGTGTATCTGCCCTCTTCTTCTTCGGTTATCCGCAGTCTTGCAGCGTGGGTGAATTAAATTTGTGTTTGGGCTGGTCTTGTTAGGAGAAGTTCCGTTAACTAGTTGTCTCTATTGCAGTCTTCAGCAGGACTTTGGTCGCTTACACCCCTTAGCGGTGAAGCAATATATTTACCAGATAGTCCAAGGTCTTCGAGTACTCCACGAGGTATGGCATGTTTTGCTCTCATTGAACTGTGCGCTGAAGCCGTGAAAACTGATCATTTTCCGCTGGTTTTTGTAGAAAGGGATATGGTGTGGAGGCGTACGTGGTGTTGGTGTTGCTTTTGCTTTTGCTTGCGTACAACTTACAATTCGCTCATGTTCCCAACAGCTTTCCCTATCATCGATACTCCTGTGTGGAGGAGATACTGTAAAGATAGCAGCGTGGTTCCCGTTTGTGCAGACTCTAAACGCGCTTCTTGAACAACAGTACGTGATAGCGGAGTAATTAACCTGACTAGGTGATGGTTTGAATTGTGGGCATTTAACTTTTTGCGCGATCTACAGGGTCCTAGCCGATCCACAATTTCAGCGTGCGAGTTTTAATACCCGATCTGAAAACGAAGAAATGGTCCAGGATGTGAGAAGCGTGGCTTATATTATGGTCGAGATGCTCACGGGTCTCCGCGTTCGTGGCTCTCTGATGGAAAAATGCAACTTACTTGCCAAAGTCGCCATTGATTCCCACGAGTACCAGATTTTACGCAGTTTGTTGGACTTGACATCGCTGGATGAAGTACTAAATCATCCATATTTTTCGGCAGTCACTTCAGTAGACAACTCCATGTCACGTTCTTTTATTGACGTACCACAAGAACAGCGCCACATCATCGGGGTTCTCACGAAGCAGGAATTAACCAAATGCCAGTCCATGAAGCGGCAGTACCTACAGCAAATTCGAGCGTGGCAAGCGCAGTTTGAGAAAAAATACCGGCGAAAGCCAAAACCTGCTGATCGGCCCGCTGGAATTGTGCGCTTGCAAGGAAGATGTCAAGCGTTGAATGAGCGAATGCAGGAAGTAAATGATCGGTTGGCTGCTGCCCATGGCAGTATCTACAGGATGATCTCTGACAAAGAAAGTTTAGCTATGGACTCGTCAAGTCACTCTACACCCGCTCTGGAGGGTAGTGTCGATCAACAGAAAAGCACTGCGGATATTGATACGAGCCTCGTCGGGGTTGAAGAGAGCAGATCTGACTCATTTAGGCGAGGTGAAAGGGAAACGGTCACCAGCGCAGAAAGCATTTTTAAACCGATTCGCGAAGTAACATCGCATCGCCTCAGTTTCGGCGTCGTTGCTTTGCGGTTGTCACCGAACGCTGCTTCCATTCGAGCAACTACTTTTAGGTGGGCATCAGTGCTAGCTACAAATATTTCTTCATCCGGAGAGTTGAGCTAACAACTTTCAATGCCGTCGATACCTTCCACTTCTTGGTCAGGCTATGTTGATCTTTCACAATGGAGTTTTGCCCTGTGGTGGATTGTTATCCTTACGGTTCATGTGGTGACATGCACATACAACATGATCTACGCGCTTGTCTATTGGAATCTACACGCAACTTATCTTTATTCGTGCCTCGAGTTCGTTGGAATCGGCATGCGAGCCAAGGACCACCATGCAATTGCTGTAGTGAATCTGGTGTTGGCAGCAATACATGCTGTGTGTTTGCTTCTGATGGTTGGTGGATCATTTTGGCGCCGGCAGTTAGTATACACGTTTTCGGCAGACGACAACGACAAGTGCTCAATAAATTCTTCGCCAACCTTGTCCCAGAACAACAGCTCATCTCGTTTTGCTACACGAATTCACACTTCTTGGCTTTATTCCAACGTGTTGGATCGAAATGGATTGCTTGGGGTAAATAGTAGCCTGTTTCACGTACTTCTTGTCGCTCGTGAAATCATCGAAGCAACACTTCAGACGGTGCAAGCTTATCGAATGAGTCGGCTCCTGCCCCGTAAAGCACTCAACCAATTCTACTTGACTCTGCTTGTGCTCAATTGCTGGTCCTCGCTATTTATTTACTCCGACCTTATATCTTTTGTTGGAGTTCCGCTGATCATTGTGGCCAGCTATGCGGACAATTACAACACGGAGATTGCCGGCTTTGACGTGGAAAAACGGTACGATGACGAATGGACTGCAATTTGTTTCAACTGGTTGTAGTAGTTTCTTGGTCCGATTTGGTTAACCGTACCATATTTTCACTTGGAGTGATATTCACCACCACGAACATGAAAGATCTAATACGCAGAGCGCCATACAGCAAAAACAAATTACTAGCGCGCCTAAAACCATTTCTGTGCAACCCACACGCGATCCTGTTGGTCCTGTTCCTTTGAAAAACACTGCGGAGACTCACAGCTCTTTAATCGCAAGATTCGGTATGAACTATCGTAGCTCAGGTCTTCGCAAGCATTTCGGTCACGCAGTTCTGTGGGTTGTACATCTACTATTTGAAGTTTGGGGGGTTGTAGTGCTGGCCCTGCACATTCAAGCTTCGATGAGACCACAACTACTCGAATGTGCGCTTCAAGTTCACCCTTGGGGAATTTCAAAGCCAGCCTGCTATTTGGCAGTTCTCGATTGCCATCGCCTCGCAATTTCTAGAACAGAGAGAGATGTCGCGGCAAGCTGGAATAAATTCGACAGATCAACTGTAGTTGCGTTAGTGATTCGGCAATGTCCGGCACTAGAGATTCCATATACTTTCACCGAATTTCATCATGTGACGAATGTCAAACTGTACAACTCAAGTATTCAACACTGGGATGAATCTGCCGCTCTCACAAATACCAGTCACCCCAAAGTGGTGTGGCTGTACGTGATCCGAGTCAACATGACCGATGGTGTTCTTCCGGCTTACTCTTCAGGACATTGAATTTTGCTACAGAAATCTGCGTGATCTACCCGATGATCTCGACACGAAATGGTTGCTTGGATCTATCGATTTTATTGAGCACAGTCAGTTCACGACCGTACCATCAGTACTCATGCGTCTGGAGCCTTACTACTTATTCGTGACGGGAAATCCCATCAACGAACTTCCACCAGAAATTTCCGAGATCCCAGGCATTATGTACTTAATCGCGGGAGAAATGAGCGCTCTTGAGCTGCCACGCACCGTCACAAGTCTTTCGCCAATGTTGGTGTCGATATACTTGACAAACACCGACGTGTCATTCTTCTGGTCGTGGATTGACCCTCTTGTGTCAAGAATTGAAGAATTTGGAGAACCATCGTTGTTCATGGGCGGCTCAGCGTACTGTGTTGAGCTCGAGAAAATTGTGAGTGGTGAAGCTCAGGCTTTCAGTGCTTCGCCATCAAGCAATTACTCCAACATACTAATGGATCCGTCGGATGCAAACCGAGACGTGATTTTAGGCGCCTTTAGCTATGATAATACCGTGTCTGCAACGTTCTACCCAATTGGCATGGAGGATGCTAACAGTGCTATCATCTAGGAGATTTAGAGTCAAGCACACTTCCAGTAACATGCGAGACCCTCAACATTCCCAACTATATTGCGAACTCGCGTCCTTTGCAGGTGCCAATATGCAAGTCAATCTATCAAAACTCGCTGTTTTTCGCTGTTAAGAGTCCTCAGCAACGTCGGGCAGCTTCAACATTGTTCTTGACTGCGGTCCCGCGGAGGAATTGCATACCTGCATTGCTATTTGCACGAGATCTCATTACTCCTGAATGATGGTTGTTCGGTCACTGCCGAGGCGGACTTCGTAGCAGTCAAAACGCGTGGTGAGTGCCACCAAACTAGCACCTCGAAACCATCGCACGAGCAATGCAGACTCTCTCAAACTAATACCAATGACAAGTTGTTATTGCCAACACAGAAGGCAGCGCATCCGACGTCCTAGCACCCATGGTAGACACGACGGCACACTGCCTGCTAACCAGCCAGCCACCCAACCAGCTCAGCTTGCCTTGCAAAACGCGGTGCGGCACTGCGCAATCTTCCTCGTTGGATGCAGCGAGCGCCCTCCCTCGAGTACGCTCGCACATGGGCGGCCTGTTTCCGCGCTCTGGTGCAGCACCAGATCCTTCCTCCTCCCTCCACCACACGCATGGTGAGCTCTGCAGCGCTCGCCGCGGCCACGTCCACTGCGGTTGGTTGCCGTTGTTTGACCACGTACGCTCGCAGGCGGTGGGGCGCTGTGATTGGTCCGTCGGAGGCAAATCTGCTGACGCGCCGGGATGACCGATCGCGCGCATCTCCTTTTGACAACCGCGACGTCATGGCGTCCTAATCGGTTGGAGTCCCTAAAGCGATGTCCTCTCCAATATAGACTGATACAATCATATCTCCTGACAATCATCATTCAGCCATTAAAGCAAGGGGAACGTCACCCGCGTACGCTCTCATTTCCTCTCGTAAAAAAACACGTAAATACCTTTTTTACCAGTTCAACGTCGCCGATCCAAACCGGCACTCGCCTCCTCCTAGTCAAAGCTCAACTTGCTGTGCAACACCCACTCGTCGTCTCCTCTCCGCCATGGCCAAGCATCACCTCGCCAAGGGCATCGGCCGCATGTCCGACATGATCATGACCAAGGGCAAGGGCTCGTGGATCTGGACGGCCGACAACCGCAAGCTGCTGGACTTCACGAGCGGCATCGCCGTCACGAGCGTGGGCCACTCGCACCCGAAGGTGGTGGCGGCCGTGCAGAAGCAGGCAGCCACGCTCGTGCACGCACAGGTGAACATCGGCTACCACCAGCCCATGCTGGACCTGACGGACAAGCTGCTGCCCGTGCTGCCCAAGAGTCTGGACTCGCTCTTCTTCGCCTGCAGCGGCTCGGAGGCCATCGAGAACGCCGTCAAGCTGGCGCGTCACGCCACGGGCAAGAGCAAGGTGATCGCGTTCCAGGGCGGCTACCACGGCCGCACGGTGGGCACCATGAGCCTCACGACGAGCAAGACGGTGTACAGCGCCGGCTTCGGACCGCTCATGCCGGGCGTCACGTTCGTGCCGTACCCGTACGCTCTGCACGGTCCGATCCACGACGAGGGTGCGTGTTCTTTTGCTGCAATTTGCTGTTGGGGATTCTTGTGATGACTGCAACGTGCTAATGACGCTTTTGGGTTTTCCTTGCTGGTTGTGCGAATTGCAGAGAAGAACGCCGAGTGGTGCCTGGAGCAACTGCGCCTCGCGCTGAAGCAGCAGTCGGCTCCGCGTGACACGGCTGCGATCATCATCGAGTCGGTGCTGGGCGAGGGCGGCTACGTTGTGCCCCCCAAGAGCTTCATGAAGGGTCTGCGCGAGATCGCGTCGGAGAACGACATTTTGCTGATTGCGGACGAGGTGCAGTCTGGTTTCGGCCGCACGGGTGACTACTTCGCCATCGACGGCCACTTTGACGTGCAGCCGGACATCCTGGCGTTCGCCAAGGGCATTGCGGACGGCTACCCGATCAGTGGCATTGCCAGTCGCAAGGAGCTGACGGACACACAGCCCGCGGGATCGATGGGCGGCACCTACGCCGGCAACGCTGTGGCTTGCGCGGCTGCCATTGCCACGCAGGAGGTCATCGCCGAAGAGAACGTGCTCGAAAACACGCGTGCTCGCGGAGCGCAGCTGCACGCTGGCCTGGAGAAGCTGAAGGCGTCGGGCAAGTACCCGATCCAGGACGTGCGCGGTCTGGGTCTGATGCTCGGCATTGAGTTTGACCTTGCTAAGGCCCCGAAGGGCACGGCTAACAAGATCTCGGCGGCGTGTCTGGACCACGGCATGATGCTGCTGACCACGAGCATCTACGAGACTCTGCGCTTCATGCCCGCTCTTACCGTAACGGAGGACGAGTGCGCTTTGGCCCTTGAGGTTTTCGAGAAGTCTCTGGACGACGTGTTTGCCAAGTAGACGTTGCGACGCGAATTGCTTCACTTAGTAACCCGATCAATTTAATGTTTTGTACCTACTGCAGTATGGTGGTCATCTTGAATTGATGCTGTCAAGCATTTTGCTGTCACTTAACCCCTGCATGTTTCATGCGGCATGTATTTGTGTCAAGTCAATTGTCGGGTAGAGTATATCACCACTTAGTTTGTTGAGTAGCAGCCTTCTTTGCGGCGAATAACTTGGTCTGCTTCATCGAAGTCGAAATACTTTGAAGTAATAAATGCTAAGGGATTTATGCTCCACCTTGAATCGCTCGCCCTCCTCAAAGCAAAATGCTGGACAGCATCAATTCAAGATGACCACCATACTGCAGTAGGTACAAAACATTAAATTGATCGGGTTACTAAGTGAAGCAATTCGCGTCGCAACGTCTACCTGGCAAACACGTCGTCCAGAGCCTTCTCGAAAATCTCAAGGGCCAAAGCGCACTCGTCCTCCGTCACGGTAAGAGCGGGCATGAAGCGCAGAGTCTCGTAGATGCTCGTGGTCAGCAGCATCATGCCGTGGTCCAGACACGCCGCCGAGATCTTGTTAGCCGTGCCCTTCGGGGCCTTAGCAAGGTCAAACTCAATGCCGAGCATCAGACCCAGACCGCGCACGTCCTGGATCGGGTACTTGCCCGACGCCTTCAGCTTCTCCAGGCCAGCGTGCAGCTGCGCTCCGCGAGCACGCGTGTTTTCGAGCACGTTCTCTTCGGCGATGACCTCCTGCGTGGCAATGGCAGCCGCGCAAGCCACAGCGTTGCCGGCGTAGGTGCCGCCCATCGATCCCGCGGGCTGTGTGTCCGTCAGCTCCTTGCGACTGGCAATGCCACTGATCGGGTAGCCGTCCGCAATGCCCTTGGCGAACGCCAGGATGTCCGGCTGCACGTCAAAGTGGCCGTCGATGGCGAAGTAGTCACCCGTGCGGCCGAAACCAGACTGCACCTCGTCCGCAATCAGCAAAATGTCGTTCTCCGACGCGATCTCGCGCAGACCCTTCATGAAGCTCTTGGGGGGCACAACGTAGCCGCCCTCGCCCAGCACCGACTCGATGATGATCGCAGCCGTGTCACGCGGAGCCGACTGCTGCTTCAGCGCGAGGCGCAGTTGCTCCAGGCACCACTCGGCGTTCTTCTCTGCAATTCGCACAACCAGCAAGGAAAACCCAAAAGCGTCATTAGCACGTTGCAGTCATCACAAGAATCCCCAACAGCAAATTGCAGCAAAAGAACACGCACCCTCGTCGTGGATCGGACCGTGCAGAGCGTACGGGTACGGCACGAACGTGACGCCCGGCATGAGCGGTCCGAAGCCGGCGCTGTACACCGTCTTGCTCGTCGTGAGGCTCATGGTGCCCACCGTGCGGCCGTGGTAGCCGCCCTGGAACGCGATCACCTTGCTCTTGCCCGTGGCGTGACGCGCCAGCTTGACGGCGTTCTCGATGGCCTCCGAGCCGCTGCAGGCGAAGAAGAGCGAGTCCAGACTCTTGGGCAGCACGGGCAGCAGCTTGTCCGTCAGGTCCAGCATGGGCTGGTGGTAGCCGATGTTCACCTGTGCGTGCACGAGCGTGGCTGCCTGCTTCTGCACGGCCGCCACCACCTTCGGGTGCGAGTGGCCCACGCTCGTGACGGCGATGCCGCTCGTGAAGTCCAGCAGCTTGCGGTTGTCGGCCGTCCAGATCCACGAGCCCTTGCCCTTGGTCATGATCATGTCGGACATGCGGCCGATGCCCTTGGCGAGGTGATGCTTGGCCATGGCGGAGAAGGAGACGACGAGTGGGTGTTGCACAGCAAGTTGAGCTTTGACTAGGAGGAGGCGAGTGCCGGTTTGGATCGGCGACGTTGAACTGGTAAAAAAGGTATTTACGTGTTTTTTTACGAGAGGAAATGAGAGCGTACGCGGGTGACGTTCCCCTTGCTTTAATGGCTGAATGATGATTGTCAGGAGATATGATTGTATCAGTCTATATTGGAGAGGACATCGCTTTAGGGACTCCAACCGATTAGGACGCCATGACGTCGCGGTTGTCAAAAGGAGATGCGCGCGATCGGTCATCCCGGCGCGTCAGCAGATTTGCCTCCGACGGACCAATCACAGCGCCCCACCGCCTGCGAGCGTACGTGGTCAAACAACGGCAACCAACCGCAGTGGACGTGGCCGCGGCGAGCGCTGCAGAGCTCACCATGCGTGTGGTGGAGGGAGGAGGAAGGATCTGGTGCTGCACCAGAGCGCGGAAACAGGCCGCCCATGTGCGAGCGTACTCGAGGGAGGGCGCTCGCTGCATCCAACGAGGAAGATTGCGCAGTGCCGCACCGCGTTTTGCAAGGCAAGCTGAGCTGGTTGGGTGGCTGGCTGGTTAGCAGGCAGTGTGCCGTCGTGTCTACCATGGGTGCTAGGACGTCGGATGCGCTGCCTTCTGTGTTGGCAATAACAACTTGTCATTGGTATTAGTTTGAGAGAGTCTGCATTGCTCGTGCGATGGTTTCGAGGTGCTAGTTTGGTGGCACTCACCACGCGTTTTGACTGCTACGAAGTCCGCCTCGGCAGTGACCGAACAACCATCATTCAGGAGTAATGAGATCTCGTGCAAATAGCAATGCAGGTATACAATGCCTCCGCGGGGACGCAGTGAAGAGCAATGTTGAAGCAGCCCGGCATCGCTGTGAACACAGCATGATATATCGTTTTATATGCGTGCACCACAGTGTCGAGACTTGGCAACGATAGGTCACGGTCTTCGTCATCATTTATATTTTACCCTCCACTCTTTTGACCTCCTCACTCCGTTGTCTGCGGCGGCTTGTTGCTCAGCTGTTCATATAACGCCACGATCTGTGCACCACCAACCACAAACCGTCAAGACCCATCAGCACTCGAGCGCAAAACTCCATTCGCGGCCCACAAACCTGCGATAGAAACTGCTTCTGCTCCTTGAGCAGCTGCGCAGTCGTGTCGGCGCCCGTGACGCTGCCGCCTCGTCGGCGATTGGCCGCCAGCGCCGCCGCGATCTTCTGCGCGTTGTTGTCCACGCACTCCACCAGCTCCTGCACGCGCTGCATCTCGTCGGGTATCTCGTCGCCGCGCAGCACCAGCGCGTTCAGCAGCGTGCGGCCGCCTGTCACGAACCTCTCGGCCGCATCCTTCCCCTCCGCCATCCTATAAAAAAATAATACTAGTAAGATATTATATTATCGTCATATAGAGGGTCTAACACCTGTATACATTTATATTTTCACTCATACAAACATCAAGTCAAGTCCGGAGGATCCGATCAAAAGGGAGAAAAAGAGGGGGAAGACAGCCATGTCGGCAGACCTGTTCGCGGACTGGAAGAAGGAGGAGGAGTCCTTCAGCGACTCCCGCGGGGGCGGCGGCTTCGAGGCCGTCTACGAGTCTCCGTACGGAGCTGCGGGCCCCTCCGCCGACACGTACGGGGGCGACCGCAGCAGTAACGACGACTTTGACTTTGAGACGGTGGGGGACGATGCGCCAGCCAATGACAAGGAGGAAGAGAAGCCCATGTTTGAGTTACGAGAACACGGCCTCAAGGTCTCAAGACGCAAGGGATTCACGCTCAGTTGTATGGGGGTGGGCAATGGCGTGCTGGCCATGGGGTCTCAGGAGGGAATGCTGCTACGCTGCACGACAGAAGCCACGGACAGCTCAGGGACAGTGGAAGAGATCATGATCGAGCCTCGTGTAGCCATGTCCAATGTGTTCATTGACCCCACGGGCGCCCACGTGCTCATTTCCATGGAGAACGGCTCCAATTTCTATCTGCACACAGGGTCCACACGCCCCAAGAAGATCATGAAGGCGCAGGCGTTGAAGTTCACTAGTGTGGCGTGGGACCGTCAGTCTGGAACACCCGAAGCTTCGGAGCCTGTGCTGATTGGTACCGACTCGGGTGCCGTGTTTGAAGCGGAGTTCGACGGAGGCAAGGAGAAGTCGTTCAAGAAAGTGTACCAGATCTCAAACCAGGGACCCATTGCGGGCGTTGGCTTTGAGCACTGGAAACTCCCGTCTGGGGAGTTGAGGTACTACGTGATGCTCACGACGTCGGCGTCGGGTAAAAGGCCGACGCGCATGTTCCAGTTCATTGGAGGCGGCCCGGGAGGACTGGAAGCGATGTTCAACGAGTACACAAGTCCGGACAAACTGCGTTTCCAGGAGCTTCCGGGAGATATCAACGCTGCGGAGCTACGCTTCTACGCCAAGCAGGAGCGCGAACGCGCTAAGGGCTTTGGCGTCCTGACGGGCGAGGGTGTGTTCCATGGCGACTTTGTTTTCGGCTTGTCTAGCACGATGGAGAACGTGACAACAGGAACAGGACTTCTGACGTACCCTGGGAAGCCCGAAAAGGGCGGTCGCGGGTCATGGACTCCGCCGATTTCAATGGCAGTCACCCAGTACCATGTGATTCTGTTGTTTGCACGCACCGTTCAGGTGGTGTCGAAGTTGAGCGGTGTGGTTGTGATGGAGGAATCCTTTGATTCGCGCGTTGGCAATGTCCACGGTATCACAGTGGATGAGACGTTCAACACAGTTTGGATTCACTCGAATCGCCGTATCCTTGAGGTGGTGATTGCCGATGAGGACCGTAATGTGTGGAAGCTGTTTTTGAGCAAGGCTGTGATGGGTAATGGTGACGACCGTGATTTCGAGCAGGCACTGGGCGTGTGCCGCAATGGATGGGAGCGTCAGCGCGTGTTGACAGCACAGGCAGACAAGCTTTTCGATAAGGGCGAGTTTGATCGAGCTGCAGTTATATACGCGAAGACAACCCGTTCTTTCGAAGAAGTAGCGCTTAAGTTTTTGGAGAAGGAGACTCGCGACTCCTTGCTGCTGTTTTTGCTCCAGAAGCTGAAAAGCTTGGGCACTGAAGAAAAGACTCAGAAGACTGTGCTATGTTCGTGGATCGTTGAACTCTTCTTGGACAAGTTTAATGTGCTAAAGGGTAGCACACAGGACGTTGACGCACACGCGAATTTGCTGTTTGAATTCAAGCAGTTCCTTCAGGACCAGAAAAGTCACCTCGACCCAGCCACAACATTCAATTTGATCTCTAGCCACGGCCGACCCGACGAGCTTGTGTTCTATGCAACTCTTATCGAGGATTATGAAAAGGTTATCACGTATCACGTGGACCGCGGTGAGTATGGAGCGGCCATTGAATTGCTGCGCAGTGTGGAGACATCCAAGGTTGAAGAGCTGTGGTACAAGTATTCACCCGAGCTTATCATCCACAAGCCGAAGGAAGTGTACGGGGCATGGCTGGAAGCTGCAACGTTGAATCCGACTCGCCTAATCCCTTCGATTGTGCGTCACGTCCACCAGAAGAATGGTGCGGCAGGAGATCAGGCAAGTAACACGACGAAGAGCCGATCTGTGCTGGACATGGCCATTAGGTTTCTGAAGTTTGCCATTAAGCAGGGCAACCGCGACCCCACAATCCACAACTATCTGTTATTCCTGTTGGCGAAGCACCCCGATGAGCGTCTGCTCATTAGCTTCTTGCGGAAGAAGCACAATGGCAAGCACTTGTTCGACATTGCATTTGCACTGCGCCTGTGTACGCAGAATGAGAAGAACCGCGCTTGTATCTATATCTACTCGGCCATGGGGCTGTATCAAGATGCCGTGGAGAAGGCACTCCAAGTGGATGTGAAAATCGCCAAGGAAATGGCCAGTATGCCTGAAGATGACGAGACGCGCAAAAAACTGTGGACGCTTATCGCCAAACACACGATCGATGCGGGCGGTGAGATCAAGGATGCACTGAACATTCTCAAGGAAAGTGGCCTGTTGAAGATCGAGGATATTCTGCCATTCTTCCCTGATTTCGTTCTTATTAACGAATTCAAGAAGGAGATCTCCGAATCGCTGGAGGTTTACAACGACCGTATTGAACAGCTTAAGGAAGAGATGCAAGACTACACGCAATCCGCTGAGTTGATTCGTGCCGACATGCAAAAGCTGCGTAAACGATGTGCTGTCGTATCTGGCAACCAACGCTGCGAGCTCACAGGCCAGAACATTTTGGGCAAAGAGTTCTACCTCTTCCCATGCTCACACGCTTTTCACGCGGGTGCGCTACGTCAGGAGATGCAAAAACACCTTAACAGTTTCCAGCGACAAACGGTAAAGCAGCTGATCCAGAAACTCAATGAGCTGTCTACAGAAATGCCTGCGAGCACCAACTTTTTCCAGCGACCGTTGTCTGCCTTCCCATTCCTGAACTTGTCGTCCACTGAGAAGGAGGTAATGACCCCGGGTGCAGAAGGGAGCAGCGCTGCGGCGACTGCCAAGGCAAAGAATGCTGCTAAGGAGCAATCTATTGCACAGGAACGTGAGATGGTGCAGCAGAAGCTAGACGAGATCATTGCGTCGGAGTGTATTTTCTGTGGCGAGGTTATGATCAAGTCCATTCACACACCTTTCATCACACCAGAGGACGAATCAAATGAAGGCAGCGAATGGACCATTTAAACGAAGTGAGCTTGAATTGACGCCCACGCGGGGATGGTGTTGGAAGAGACTTACGTCGTGTGCGGCACATAATGTGCCAGTAAGGAGTTTTGAGCAGTGCTGAAACACGAGTTAAAAGCACCGGCCGAACGTCTGCGAAATGAGAGGAAATATGTGTTGAGCTTTATCTGTCCCGAGCCGAGTTTTCCTGGTATTTTTATCAGCTGGAGTGAATTGATGTCATTGTGAGTCTCGTCAAAAACAGATCAAGAACGTATGCCAGGGCAGCATCACTCTCCAGTGAATTCAAGGCGTAACAACGGGTTGCAGCCTGAGTAAGATTGTCTGCCGAATGGTTATGCTTGTGGTGCTTTGCTAGATCGTGAATTAATGCGGTTTATTGTGCCCCAGACAGCCCGCACCGTCACGAGGTTCTTCCGATGATGTCCGGAAACGAATGGGTGAGTTTGCTCCGATGCGAATACTTAGTATATCATAAAGCGGTAATGACCTAAAGGTACTCATTTATTTGGTTAGACGATATTTACGCTGAGATCGAGCTCAGCTGGCGCAATGGTCAATTTCATCTGCCTCTCAAGTTTGTGGACTTTCACAAGACAGGTAAAACGATGGTAGAGCATGATAACTCCTTTCATGTTCCTCGTACTGACTGTTTTATTGTTTCGTTGTACAACTTGTAGAAGTCATGTTCTTCTTCGTGCGCGCGGCTATCGGCTACTCGTTGGCGTTTGTAAAAGTGAAGACACTAGAGAAAGAGCTCATACGAATGCTACAGGAGAGGAAGCGCTGCATCGACAGCGAGACGAAAGAACGTGACGAAGACGATCAGCAATCGCAAGTGCAAGCGTTGGGTGTGAGTGAACTGAAGGAACGAGTCAAGCGAGCAATGGAAGCACAACAAAGTTGTGCACGCTCCATGTCGGCTACTTACGCGCGCCTGGTGCTCCATTGCAGCAATTTCGAGAACCACAAGGAGGACGAGCGCTTTTTCGAGTGCATCTACTTCTTTGTGTGCTCCGTAGTGAAGCTCGGCGTGGTGGCAGACTGCTGGCGTCCGATAGAAGAGGAGTTGGGATTCCTTTTCCGAGGTACACAATTCAGTACCAACGTCAAACTGCACGCGACCACAGCCTACCAGGATGGCCAGCCTGCCAGTTCCTCAGAACCCCAAGATTCATCGATCTCCTCGTCACACTCCAATCCAAGAGGTGGAGGAATGGGAGGAACTGGTTCCATCGGCAATAACGCAAGTACCAGCACAGGAAATTCCAGTGGTGGAGGTGGCAAGAAAATGCAGGGTTTGCCTGCAGCAATTACGAAGGATGCAGCGGATCGCGTGAAAACAGCAGCCGGAACGCCAGTGTTCGAGTTACCAAAATCGCGCATCTCACACTTTGCTCCATCCGTGCCAGTGCGCCGCATCGTAGCTGAGCTGCAAGCTACGAAGAATCGAGCAGCGCGGAATATGGAGCTCTCTCAAACACTGCGCGACCGAATTCGAGCACAACGAAGTGAGGATCGGCGTCGACAACTTGAAGCGGTCATGAGTCCTCGCCATCGTGTGGACCCGGACACGCTGGATGCAGAGGTGTCTGGGATCATGGATTCTGCTGGTACTTCTTCACGCCTGAGCAATATGTTGAGCCCACGTATCTCCATGAAGAGCACTTACACCACACGCTCACCAGCGCTCAATCACCTGCTGCCGACCACCGAGGAACGCGTCAAGCTTGCTCTGAAGTACGTGCTGTGCTGATGTTTGCAGCCCATAGTCTTGCTGATTGAGTTGTTTGTTCTGTACAGGGCATATGAACAGGACTTGCAAGAGCATCGAACCTCCCTCCGCGCTAGTTCCAAGAGCATTAGTTCTCCAGGAGATGCTGCTGCTCGTAGAGAAAGCTCACCTGGTCGTGAGCTCTGGCGAAAGTAGTTGAAAGAAACGAGGCTCGAATACATGTAAACCTTGACACTGTAAATTAAGGTGGTTGGCAAACATGGCCTCGTAGGTGCTCCCTACGGTCGGGAGGTGACTCCTTAAAACTGCAGTCGTGCTTGTTACTTCCATCCAAAGCCTGATTGTGAGCTCACCATGGCTCGCCGCGTCGAAGCTCCAGGAGTGGAAGACGGTGAGCTTCGGGTGTTGCTGAGTGATGATCGGCGAGGCTCACCACTGCTTTCCGGTGCACTAACGGCACTTCTGGTCGGAGTTCTTGTGGGTGTCCTGGCTGGAACTCTTGACGGGGTTGAGGAAGCGCGTTGAAGAGTTCGTGAAGATCTGCTTTCTACCGACGAAGTCGAAGATGGCGAAGATGCAGGAGGCGTGGACGAGCCTAAGGCCTTGTCAGAGCGTGGCCTCGATAGTCGGGTAGACGAAGAACCCTGCCTGTCGGAAACAGGTGTCATGGGCGACCATGCTGGACGTGTCCTGGAGGGTGGATGCAACGGCACTCGACCCTCGGAAGTTGGGCCGTCTTTCGTTCGCACAGATCGAGGTGTTGCCAATCCTGACATCGAGCGTGTCTGAAGCGTGGATAATGACTTGCGCCGGTTATCTGAGTCAGCAATGCTCCTAGAAGTGGTTGCTGAAAGCGATTTGCGGCGTAGATCAGGGTCAACCACTCGTTCACGAGAGGCTGCTGAAAGTGACTTGCGTCGCTCTTCGCGTTCGAGCATCGATTCCGGTCGTCGAAGTCGCGATGCGGCTGAAGAGGGAGTAGCTGGACTTGGAGCGCGGCGAGTTCCTGACAGCCGTGGTGAAGATGATGCTTGCGATTGCCGAATGGTTGGTCGCTGCGACGATGATGCTACCAACTGTGAAGATCGCGCTGAACGAACGGAACGAGCCGAACGCGCCGAAGTTGCAGATGAAACGCTACGGCTGGACTTGGCTGATGGAGTAGGACTTGGCGGTCGCGACGGGGATGGAGACCGATCTACTGGCGTCAAATCATCTGGCTGTAGATCATCCGGAGACTTATTGCCGCGCTGACGACCACCAAGGAGCCATAGCTGTCGCTCTGCCGCCTCTTTACTGCTCTGGGCTTCACGCAACTCATCACTCTGATGCTGGCATTGGCGCTGTAACTCGTTCAGCTGGCTTTCCAAAGCGAGCGTCTTGGCCTCGAAGGCACGGTTATCTTCCTGCAGCTTGAAAAGTGCCCCACTTTCAACGCTAGGCCGAACAGCACCCATCTGCACCTGGCTGACGCGAGCACCAAACTGCAAGGAGCAAGTCGTTTCCTCCACGTCAGCCGTGTCAGGACTTAGCTGCAGCATCATCAGGGTTTTTGCTTGTCCTGACAACATATCGCGCAGCATGTAGGTGAGTTTCGAATTGCGGTACGGCGTATGCTTGGCCTTGTGCTGCAGCGCGTACACCACATCACCAAGCGCGGCAAGTGACTTGTTAATGTGTTGCGTCTCACGCAAACGATCGCCTTCCACCTGACTACGCGAAATGCGTTCTGAACCAGCCAAGTCAACTAAGCAAAGCGTACTGGTGCGCACCTCACGCGTCTCGCGGTGCTGACTTTCCAGGTGAAGAAACACCAACGCGTGGGAACGACTACTTTCCAGGTTCATTTTCGTGGCGGCAATATTGCGGTTAGCATTACCGTCACGCATCACTGCGTCCACCTGCGCGTAGCCGCTAACGTCGACTGCTGTGATATCCGTCTCACTCTTTGCCACCGCGTTCTTGCCACTACCAGTGCTTCCCTCATGCAGCAAGTCCAAAATCTGATCGTTGTAGATCTCCACCATGCTCAAACGTATTGAGTCCACGTAAGTCATTTGGCGCTTCTTCACAATAGCAAACACCTGCTGCAGTGCGCGAGGAATCATACCGGCATTGGCATGCACCGTGAGGCCGTTGGCGCGATGTTCCAGTTCCCCCTCGTTGTTGCCCACCATGGTGTGGGTCTTACCCGATCCAGTCTGTCCGTACGCCATAATGCAAGCATTATATCCATCCGTAAACGACACAACCAGTGGTTCAATCTGCGCATACACTTCGGCCTGGGTGCTCCGAGGGCCAAACACCTGATCGAACGCGAATTCCTTCCCCGAGTTCGCCACGAGCAAATTGTTCGGTCGCGGCATGACCAGCGCAGGCGATCTCACCTCCTCCTCGGTCTCCTTACCGGGCCTCAGGCGGCAAAACACTCGGATCCGTCCCGAGAGCTCGTAGTACTTCTCGGCCATGACTTCTCTCTCCCTCTTCTCGGCGAGATACGACTGCTGCAGCGTCAGTTCTCTCTTGTGTACGTTCTCCAGCACCATGGCCATGGCGTCTTCCACAGTCAACGCCGCTTCATCTCGATCGTCCTTCACCTGCTCCTTAAGCGTCTGCAGCTCCCTCTTCATCTCCTTCAGCTGCGTCACAGCCTGCACGGCCACACCCTTCCACTTGCTCAAGTCTCCACCTAAATGCAGCGTCTGGTCCCGCAGCAGCTCGTTCTCCAGGTACAGCTCCTCCACGTCCACTGCGTGCTGCTCCGCCTGCTCCAATTGCACTCTCAGCGTCGTGTTTTCATCTGTCAAATTGATCTGCAAAGCCTTGGAGCCCTTCAACTTGGTCTGCAGCCGCTTCCGCTCGTACTCGAGCTCCAAAAGTCGTCCCTGGAAAGCTGCGAGCGAGTCCGAACTCGATTGCAGCTCCGAGACGGAGCTACTGGAGCCCAAACGCTGGCGTTTCTTGCTCTCCTGCTCCTTGAGCAGCTGCGTGATGCGCTCCAGGAGCTCCTCGGGCGGCAGCTCCTCGTACTGAGGCAAGTGCACCGCCATAACGTCGAATTCCAGCTGAGACAGGACCAGCGTCACGTATTCCTGCGTCTCCTGCTGCTTGAGCGGCACTTGGATGACGTTGCGGCCGTAGATGACGTGGTGTGCGGGGATCTGGGCTGGCGGCGGCAAAGGGGTAGGGTCTTCCTCCGCTAGGAACGCATCTAGAGACGACGTGGAGGACGACGAGGACGTCGGGGACGTCGGGGACGGCGCTGGGGACAGGGACAGCCGCCCGGACACGTCGTCCACCATGGTGGGCACGCTGAATGGTGAAGTGAAGTGTGATTGGTGGGAAATGGGGAATGGAGACATGGGATTGGCTGAAAAGGGGAAGATGGCTTCAAGGGACTGCTGGACGAGAATTCTTCCGCCTCGTACAGTAGTGAGGTAAAGACAGAGAAGAGTTAAGAATGTACAAGGTAGTGATGAAGCTGGAGTGCTCTGGACTGGTAGGAATCTGGTCGTCAAGTCTCGATGCGAGTCAAACGTGGCGAAGCTTGTCGTCTGATCGCGCAGCCATTCGTCAAAATGTAGCCATATGCAAATGTAGCCATGTGATAGGTGTGTAGCCATGTGACTGCGTCGTTTCGTGTGCACAACGTTGAAGTTCGCAGACGAATAATGGGCCAGACGCATAGCGCTCCACCAGAGGAAGCGCTGCAATTTCGGCAGATGGTAGACCACTTCAGCTTCAAGTGTATCTGCGTTGTCACTGGTAATTGAGTTTAGTTTTTCCTTGTGGCAGGTGTTGGCGACGTATCACGGAGACGTCGACGCGTTGCGGCCCGTATTCCGATCAGAGCTGCGCGGCTTGCAGATCTCGCGCGCCACCTACTTGGACATTTGCATGCAAGAACAGACGCAATTGGAGACGCTGACGGATTCGCTGGAGCGAGAGGTGCGAGTCCACGAGCTTCAGGACGAGAAGATGGAGTTCTTTTTTGCTGTGGAGCACGGCAAACTCGCGTTGGGGGATACATTGCTGCACATTGCGGTGCGACTTGGACACACGGATGTCATTGACTTTATGCTTTTAACAGACTACCAGAAACCCCCGAGAACAGCAGCCACGCCGGGTACTGCCGGCAGTTCGGTGAGTATCGTTACAACCGGTAGAACCGCCGTTGCTAACCAAGTGGCACCTCCTCCTCCGTTGCCTACAAACACACCCAACTTTAAAGGCGAAGTGCCGCGGGACGTTGTAGGCAGCAAATTTCCCCTGCAGTTGCTTCTTGCAACTGTAAGTGACGTGCAAGAGGTCTTCGGCTCGAGTTATCGCGACGAACCAAAGGTTCATCGTCTGGTGAGGTCCTTGCGACGTATCTGGCCGTTGTGGATGTTTGAGGGTCAGCAAGAGGCTGCTGCACTTGTGCGCGTGTTGTACGACGTACGCACTTCAGATCCTGCTTTTGGTGGTCTTGTTCGCGTAGCTATGGCTGTTGCAGAGCGATTTCGTGTGGCCGTGTCCCGAGATGGAATACGTGTTGCAATGTCTCTTTTAGCAGAGTGTGACGGTGACATTCACCAAGCACGACAAGTGTTAACGAAGGAGTGGACTGCAGAGCGCAAGGTCCAAGAACTCATAAATATTTTACGACGATGGTTCCCTCTTTTCAAACCAACTGGGCGGCGGAATGACGGTGAAGAAAACGAAGCACGCGTTATATTTTTTGATGCAGCAATGGTTACTTGGCTCCAGATTGCTCAGGATCTCTGTCTTTTTGGGACTTCCGATGTGAAAACGAAAAGTGCTGGTCCTGACGAGCTACCGGATGCAGCAGGTTTAAAACGGTATGACTCTCAGGTGTGGCAACGGCGCATTTGTCCACCTTCTGCATCCATGGGCGATCTCACCGTCCATATCAATTCTCTTGAAGGATATTTGAGACTACCGCACCTCAGTGTTTAGGAAACAACAACTACTGTAGTAACACGAATGTTTCCATTAGACTTGGAGATATCTTTCAAGCTTTTGTTCTGCTGTCGGACGAAGAACTACTCGGTAGCCGTCCGATGTGAGGCCAACTCCTAAACTGCAGCTGGAAATTGTTTGTTTTCGCCGGCTTTCCAGACGAATGGAAGTTGGTAGCGAGAAAGGCTGGTGCACCGAGGAAAAAGTATATTCATCCTAGCCTTAAGGACTTAATTACCTGTCACTGTCAGTGCAGATATCCTGTGGATCCGAAACTTTTCGCATCGTGTCAGTGATGGCGACAAAGTAGGAATGATACTCGATGCTTAGGTTGTCCAGAATCGTCGATCTGTCGGCAGCAGCGTCGGATAATTTATCTGATGCCTCCATAAACGTCATGCCATCTAGCTTCTCATAGCCAAGCCCTGTCATCTCCTGAAACTTGCGAATCCGGAAGTCACGAGGCAGTTTGCCAACCGTGACGCCTTCCGGGGATTTCACCGTGTCAGCGTCCACAACATCCGCGTTAAGCTCCGAGTCGGACGTCATACTACGTCGATTCCAGTTGGCTGATCCGATGGATAAGTACACGTCGTCGATGATCACAACCTTGGTGTGAATGAGAAGTTCCCGGTTCTCCTTGACGGTGTAGACCCTGAACTTGGTCGGGTATTTCTCTCGAATAGGCGAGATCATTTCATACAGATACTTGATGTAGCCTCCGTTGGTGAACATGTTTGTTTGTGGATTCACGACAACAACAAGGCGCTGAATTCTTGGCATCACCTCCATGATCGCATCCAGTAGTTCCGGGACGAGGATAAAGTACTGGTCTTCAATGTAGATGAAGTTCTTGGCGTTCTTGATCGCCTTGATGCGCGCCTGAAGCAACGAATTCTCTCCACGTGGTGCGAACTCTGTGTAGTGTTTGTACTTGCAGCTGAAGGTTCGCGTGATCTGGACACTCTGGTTCCCTAAATTGGTTGTAATATTGCTGCTCGTGTAATTCAGCTTTGGGATACCTTCGTACTCCGGGTTTTTGAAGTCGAGCAGAGCGTCCTCAACGCCTTGACTGGGTAAATAGTCCGAGTTCCAGCGAGCCAAGAAGTTGTTGGCGACGTCCTTCGCGGCAGGTCCATGGATTCGAACCTGGCCGTCAATCCATCCCTTGTTCTTGTACGTGATTCCACTCGCGTCGCGGATGGCGGTTGCGTTGTGGTAAATGGTATCCCAGCGATCGTTAGCGAGATCGATTCCACCCACGTACGTCACCGGTTGGCCATTGGTATCCGAGGACGATGCGATCACCATATTTTTCTGGTGGTGAGAGGCGAACGCATTGGGAAGTCGGTCGTCAAAGATGAAGGTTGCGTTGGCCCCGTTGATCGACGACGGTGGGATACTGTTGATCGCGTCGCGTGCCTTGATGTTGAACGACTTGTACGCGATGTTCGACCAGTTGAGGATGTTGACATTTCCACCTCGCTTCACAACACCAGCAAACACTTGACCAACTCCCGTCGTGGCACCCGTCGGATCGATGTCTGGTTTCAACGGAACGAGGGCCGTCGTCCATCCAGTGAGCATGACTCGGTCACCCTCTTTGGTTTTGATGAGGTCTTCGTACACTGCGTCGTAAAAGTCTTTCGTCACCGTGTACGATGTGACTGCATTGCCTGTGGTGTAGACGGCCATGTCACTGCGTGGAATGCCACCACGAGAAACGGTGATCTCTTGTTCAGTTAGGAACCAACTTGCTGCATCCAGCAGAGGTTGCTGTATACCAGCATTTGACCCTTTCAAAAGCTCAGCTAGGGCAGATGAAGAACACAGCAACCCCACGAGGGTGAACACGGAGCCAACTACTCGCATCTTGTTGTTGCGGTCGGTGAACGGGGTTGGCGAAATTCAAAGTGAGATCGAGACTGACATGTAAGCTCACGATTCGCACTTCGACTGCTCTGCCCAAGCGAGATACAGCTTCATGATACCAACCAAGATGTTGGTATCTGTCATCTGGTCGGTGATTAAGATCAGATGGGTTCCTGCAAGATAGTGAACTCTCAACTTAATAGAAGGTGGGCTTCTTGCAGGCAGCAATTAACCTGCTTTCTGCAAAGCAAGCATCGACAATGACAATGATTCATGTTCATGGATTCAAGTGAGTTAAGGATGATTGAGAAAACAGCAACGAAGACAACGGTGGGGTGCTCCTAAATCGGAAACGTGTCTGATCACAACGCAGCTACAACGAGTTACGTGACTTCAGCCATACGCCATCCCTCCGTTGAAAACAACGTCTAAACTGGGCTGGCACCCGTGACTACGTGAATGGTTCCTCCATCAATGCTATTCTTGCGATCAAGTCTGGTCCATCAAGCTCCACAACACTGGGGGGATGTTGGTGGCATTTTTGATAAGTAGCTTCACCTTATCTCGAGATCGGATGTCGGAGAATACCAGAGCAGAAGACGTCCAAGTCCAAGTGAAGGATGCTGAGACCTTCGAACACTCCACCAAGAACACAACTTTCTTTCATGGCGTGAACCTTCGCACTCAACCGGTTCTAACAAAGCGAGGCAGGAAAACCGGCAAGATCGTCTCGCGCGTTTTCGTGATTCTGGAAGGTGGTGTATCGCTTGCTGGCAAATAATGTTGTACCATCTGTGGAAAGCGCGAACTAAACCCACTTGGTGCACAGGATACCTGTTTTACTTCCAGCACCCTGCAGCAACAGCACCGTGTGGTGTTCTGGCTCTTCAAAATGCCGAGTACTTCGTGCATTCGTACGCATCTTCGGCACTGCTGGGCAACTTCTGTATCGAGCTGCGATCGCCATTGAGGGCCTGGGGTACGTGAATAGTTTGCAGTTCATTCAATGAATATCCATGACTAACATCATGATGTTCGTTGTACAGGAACGCTTATCCTCCACTTCCACGGGTACACGCCGATGGCTGTTCACGAAATTAAGCAAATGATGAACGCTGCCGGAGCGCATCCTCGACGCAACCAGTTTGATAAAAACGGTATCGAGCTTGAGAATAGTCGTCGCAGCACCAAACAACGTCGGCCTTCGCGGTTGATCACGCTTTCGAGCATTTCGAACCTTATCCCACAATGGGCACGACGAAATGGAGCTAGACGTGATAGTATCGACGGACGTGAAGAAGACAGTGTGTTGATGCTGGAAAGCGAGACGGAGTTCGACGCCGATGCAGACACCGCAGAAAGCAACACGGTTGTTTGCCGAGTCACAAGAGGGTCTCGAACGAGTTTGCTCAAGGTGAACTTGAGAAGTACGAGCATCGGCAGTGAACCAAGTGAAGGCACTGCAAAACGTTCAAGCAATCACCAATTCCTTCAACTCTACCAGAACACGAGACTATCCTTCTCCCAACGAGGACAGCCCCGTCGTCATTTCAGCTTGGATGAACAAGAAGAGCTCGTTGCCGAACAGGATATCAGCCCAGAGCACTGTCATGAACTTTGTGTAAATGGATTCGTCGAGAACGCCGGGCGCAGGCTGTTCACTTCATTTGGCCGTGGGAAGGGCTTCAACACCTTCGACCTAGCAGTAGGCAAAGCGATGCAGCACTGCGCTTCTCGGTTGTGGTGCAAAGCTCCAACCAGAGGACGCAAGGTCCCCGTATACGCTTTGCGTCAGCCTTTGAGCCGTCTCGACAATTTGACTCGACCACCATGGCAATGATGAGACAGTGGGTTGGACCCCAGCAACAACACAGGCTAGCGATTTGTGCAGCCGATATACATCCCGAGAGGACTTCGAACTCCCCAATGACTGCACAGCGTCCTGCTAGCATTGCCCGCACCAACAGTGCGAGAAGAAACAGCATTAACGTCGCTAGTTTGCAGATGGCATTGGCTCGGCTGCGAGACGATGAGGCGCAAACCCCTGCAGCAGTGGCTCCATTAACGCCGGTATCCGATGATTCGAAAGCAGCAAGGAACTTCTCACTGAAAATGATTCATCCATTGTCAGCCACGGGAGTCTCTAAGAGTGCCAGTCCTCCAAAACTTGCGAGTAGTCCACCAAAAACTGGTAGTCGTTTGCCCTCGCCAACATCGCTGATGTCGAAAGCGAAGGCTATTGCACAGCGTACACCATCACCAGTGACTCCACCGGCTCCGACAACCCCTGCTGCAGCACCTGTCGTATCTAAAGCTACTGGTTCACCTTCACCGGTCAAAAAAGGGACCAGCTCCTGCAGCATCGGTTCCAGTCGTGACGGATATCCGAGTAGTCCAGGCCGTAAGTATCGCCGAAAGCTACAGCGGTGGGTATATGCTGCGTCAATATGAACCGCTCAAGGTTATCGGCCGTGGTGGCTTTGGACACGTTATGGTGGCGCGTCATTTGCCTTCTGGTTCTCTGGTGGCGATCAAAACCCTCAGCAAGCGCGCCATCGCTACGCAAAACCAGATTCAGCATTCCCGCGCTGAGAAAACTGTGCTCACACGCTGTCGAGATCATCCGTTCATCGTGAAAATGCACGCATGCTTCCAGACCATCGACCACTTGCACATTGTGCTTGACTACTGCCCTGGAGGAGAGCTTTTCTTTCACCTCTCACAGCGCGGACACTTCACAGAACCGATTGCAGCGTTCTACTTGGCCGAAGTTCTCCTGGCACTCGAGCATTTGCATCAGCACGACATTATCTATCGCGACCTCAAGCCTGAAAACATCTTGCTGGACCAGCAAGGACACGTACGACTTGCTGACTTCGGTCTCTCCAAACCAGGAATCGACGACTGGACCCTCGCCATGACCTTCTGCGGATCCAAAGACTACATCGCACCAGAAGTACTTGCACTTGGAGAGAGATCACCGTCGACGGCTGCAACGGCTTCGCCACCAGGCCGAGGGTACGGGAAGGCGGTTGATTTCTGGGCTCTTGGGTGCATGCTTTACGAAATGCTCACGGGGCAACCACCATTCTACTTCGCGACAAACCGAGCGCAGCTCTACTCCATGATCATGAACGGCGCAGTCACATTTCCACCGAATATGAGCAATGAGGCTCGCAACCTCATTGAAAGTCTGCTGCACACAGATCCCAGAGAACGACTCGGAGCGCGACGGGCTTCAGGCGGCGGCGCTACTGCGGTAAAGCAACACCCGTTCTTCGCCAAGCACCATATCGACTGGACAAAACTTCTTCAACGTACTCTGCGTGCTCCGCCACTTCGTCCTCGCTCCGGCGCCTACGCAAACTTTGACTCCGAGTTCACGTCCATGGCGCTTCGTGGCATCGACAGCATGGTCAAATTCCCCGAGAAGATCCCCATGGACTATCAGCTCTTCGACAACTACAACTGGGAGCCGCCTAAATCCAACAAATAGAGCAACAAGTAAAAGCATCAACGGCATGCAATCAAAGCTCATTCGATTTTGCTAACGAAACACCAGTCACACCCCACGGGATGTCAGACTGTAGATACTCGTCCGGTTTGGCGTACCGCTCACTCGCTAAATCGCTAGGATAGCCAGCTTGTCACAACGTTGTGCTTACTTCCAGAGCTTGTTGATCGACATGTTCTGCTCCGAGTCCTTCTTCATGACCTTGGACACAGCCATCTCGAAGTCTTCCTGGGTAACGTGGATCCGTCGTTCACGCAGTGCGAACATACCGGCCTCCGTGCACACAGCTTTACACTCAGCACCAGAGGCAGTCGGCATCTTTTCGGCAATGACCTTTAGGTTAATTCCACGAAGCAGGTTCATCTTTCTCGAGTGGATACGCATGATATCAATACGCGACTACACGACATAAAACAACAAAAATTAGCGAGCAGCATTTCAGCGCCATATGCAAGGCATTGTGTACACACCCCTTCCGTCGGGTTCGGGAACTCGATCTTTCGGTCGATACGACCGGGACGCAGCAGCGCTGCATCCAGAATGTCGATACGGTTCGTGGCCATGATGACCTTGATATTCTGCGCGGGCTCGAAACCATCCAGCTGATTCAACAACTCCAGCATCGTACGCTGCACCTCAGAGTCGCCGCCACCGCCTTCCATACGCGAGCTACCAATGGAATCGATTTCATCCATGAAAATGATCGAGGGCGACGCCTCACGCGCCATGACGAACAGCTCGCGCACCATGCGCGAACCTTCTCCAATGTACTTTTGCACGAGCTCAGCACCCGACACACGAATGAACGTGCAGTCCGTGTGGTGCGCCACCGCACGCGCCAGCAGGGTCTTGCCCGTGCCAGGAGGTCCGTAGAGCAGCACGCCCTTGGGCTGAGCCACCCCCAGCGCGTCAAAGAGCTCCGGGTGCTTGATGGGCAGCTCGATCACCTCCTTAATCTCTCGAATCTGTTTGTCCAGACCGCCGATCATGTCGTACGTCGAGTCGGGCACCTTCTCCACCTTCATGAGACTCACGAGCGGATCCACCTAGCACACGACACAGTATAAAATTAGACATCCCACACAATCTCTCATAATTAATTAATCTTCAACGCACCTTCGTAGGCAGGATCTTGTGCAGCACGTAACTGTCGTTGCGTAGTGCCACGCGTGTGTTGGGCGTACACTTGGCAATGTCGATGGTCTTGTCCACGTCCACCACGTACTTGCCCTCGGGGTTCACCTTGACCAGCACCTTGGACTTGCCCATCTGCTTGACCACTTCGCCCACGTACGAGCCGGGCTCCTGCAGCAGCTGCAGCTCCTCTCGCAGCAGACGGACTGTCATAATTAATACACAACACCCAAATAAGAGCCCCCAAACTTTATAAAAAATAAAGTATAAAAAGTATCCATCCTACCTTTCGAGTTGAGCTCGTTGCGCTGCGCCTGCAGACGCCGCAGGTTCTGCGTCTCGTCGCGCACCGTCAGCTCCAGGTGCTCGATCTTCTGCTCGTAGTAGCTCGTGAGCCCCGCGCTGTCGTCCGCCGCCGCCATCTGCACGTCCGCCGTCATCGCTCTAGCTCGGGATCTGGCTCACTTTATTTTCTTAGCAAAATCCCCTCCCCGAAGGAGATCCAAAAAGTGTCGCACTTAAGAGGGATTTCCAAACGATTATGATGTACAGTACACTATCGTGTGTATATATTGTGTACAGCCATGTGACGTGTGGCTCCAGCCAAAGTGTAGCCATTTCGACTTTGGAGAGCTACAGTGCACGACTGCACTGCTTCACTGCTTCACTGCTTCACTGCTTCACTGCTACACTGCTGCAGTGCGATGGTGGCGACGCCCAAGTTCCACGTGACGCAAGACGCGGCGTGGGTGTTCGTGCATGTGCATGTACCGTTTGTACGCGTGTCCGAGATGGAGTTCTACGTGGATGGACTGGACTTCACCTTCTACTGCAAGCCGTATCTGCTCAAGCTGCACTTCCCACACGAAGTGGTGGACGACGAGCTGGCCAAGGCCGTGTACGACCCCAACAAGGCGCGACGCAATGGATGCAATTGCAATTTGGTGGTGGGTGATGCTGATGTGGTACTGTGGTGCAGGACAATGGGACCATTGTGGTGCATCTGCCCAAGAAGGAGCCTGGACAGGACTTCCCGGACCTTGATATGCTCACCAAGCTGCTGCAGCCCCAACGACCGCCAGTGGATGTCAAGGCGGACACGCAACGGTGCGTTTTCGTTGGAATTGGCGCGGTTTTTCTTGTAGTTCTAATGGTTTGCTTGTGACGGTAGCAAAGCGCCGTTGATCGAAGTCTTGGAGTCGTCAGGTCCGGAACCGATCGGGAACTTTCAGGAGGAGACCGATAGATTGAATGCACTGATCGACGGCAAGCCCACTCCGAGCAGTGAAGCTGCTTCCGTTGAACAGGTGCAGACAGACACGTCGCTTCTCGGTTTGGAGTCGTCTTCCACGACGCGGAACGTCGAGTCGATTAAGCTTGACGCAGGAAAAGATGCTGCTCCAGAGTCCGTTAGCGTACGCGTCACTGATTTTGCGCCGTCGTATGGATTCAATAATGCGTACAGTGACTTTTTCCGCGTGTGGCATGGCGAGGTGAGCGAGATTCTGTCTTTACCAGACCCGGAGCACATTCAACCGGAACAGCGTCGAGTCCTGCGCGAGGGCGCCGAAGAGCAGCAATTTGATGTGGAGCGCTACCTCATGGACTTTGCCAACCAAAGAGAAGATATGTACTTTGAGCTGGCAATGGCATACGAGCCTTTCTGGAGGAAGTTTCCCGTTCTTCCATCCGCTCCAAGAGCCGCCAAGAAAATTGTCGAAGTCCAGGAGACGAAGCCGTTGATCGTAGAGGTTGCTTCGGACATAAATCGCATTGGAGACAGCATGGGCAGTATGTCACTTGAAGCTGTATCGTCGCAGGCTCCTACAGCACCTTTGATTCCCACACCTTCCGTCACGTTTACAGATGCGGAGCAGGAGCTGCTGCTTCGCCTCCCACGAAAAGAGTTTTTGCTTCCGGAAGGCAGTCCAGAGGAAAAACTAGTGATCGGTGGACTGGTTGATATTCTTATCGGCTTTGCGTACGAACAGCTTACGACACAGGGTGACAGTGGCGTGGAGTCGACCTGGACTGTGAGCATCGTGAGCCCGACGTTGTCGTGGCTGGACTCGGATGCCGATTTACGCGCCGTTGTGCGGTCAACTGTTCGCCGCATGATCACCTTCCCGTTCCTGCGGCAGTACAACCTAGCGCTTCGTTGTGTGCGCGAGGCGAGTGAAATTCTGAAGCGTGGCAAGCGTGTGGTCTTGCGAGCGCTGCTTACGCTCTACAAGATTGTCGAGAAGTCGGAGACGCAGTATCTGCTCAACGCGCTTTACATTCAGGACTACTGCGTGTGGATTCAATCTGTCACCGACGAGCGTCTTCAGCGTGTGAGTGCCGAGCTGGACACCCACGTCGCTGCATTCAAGAAGAGTGAAACAGGCTGGGCTTTAGAGGAGATCGAGCGCAGTCTTTTTGAGGCTGACGATGGTGAAGCTGAACGTGGTGATGCATCGTCGTCCAGTTCGGATTCGGATTCCTCCGACGACAGTGAGGAGGAGTCGTCAAGTGATGAAGAGAGTTCATCAAGCGATGAAAACAGTGACGATGAAGATAAAACTTTAGAGAGTGGTAAGGTTGGAGCAGAGGACGTGAAGTCTTGAACAAGATAGACAAGGCAACGTACAAGACAGCACGTCATGTAAAATTAGGAAGCGAAGTCGCTTACAAAAATACAGCTCCAGTGCTTCGTGCACTGCATGGAGTAGCTCTACAGTGCATCCTATACGGTTAATTTACTATGACAAACCAAGGTGGCGATGTTCGCGCCGCAAGTCTCGTTGGTCCTCAGGTATCAGCCACTGCGTCCGCATCAGGACTGAAGCTGCCGTTGCTATTGACAGCCCGACCAGGAAATGTGGGCGTACAGATCGACTCTCACCGCGCGATGAACCTCTTTTCACATCCGCGCAGTGTCAAGTTCACCTCTCAGTTTCACGGCATCATGTTCGAGAACGGGTCGCTCGAGAATTATTCGCGCGTGGTAGAACGCACTGCTCAACGAGCTCGCCTTCTGCAGGATAAGTTGGAAAAGCTGCGAGCTAGGGAGCAGTATCTACTCGAGGATGAAGCCAAGCGAATGCAGCGACGAGTCCAACGTGAAGCGGCTCGCCAGCGTCGAATGTGGCAGATGCACCAAGCAGCAAAACGAGCAGACGAACGTGCGCGCGAGGCTGCCGCTGCAGTATCAGTGCAAAAAGTGATTCGTGGAGCTTTAGCTCGACGAGTCACACGAATGTTGAGGCAGGCTCGGGCAACAAACGAAGCTGCGTCCATGCTACAGCGCGCGATGAAGACGTACGTGGGTCGACAACAGTTAGTACGAGAACGTGAATGCCGAGCCAGGGAGGAAGAAGAGCGTCGAGAGCTCGAGATGCATTCCGCTGCTGCGGTGCTTCAGCGACAGGCACGCAAACGACTGCACGTAATTCAGACAGCTCGTCAACAAGTTGCACTCGTTGTATGTGCTGAAGATGAGGAGGATGAGGACGAAGACGAAGCTAATGAACCGATTTCGAAGCCACCCGAGCAATCTTCACTCGAGGGTGATCTTCTGTCTGACGAAAAAGATCATTGCCGACGCACTGAGCAGAGGCATCAGTCTGGATCTGCTCTTTTCCGACGAAGAGGACGGCGAAAGCGCACTCGCAACCAATTCCACATCCTCGTCCAGCATTGCACCGACAGAGAGCAAATCTACATTGGCTGACCTTGTTATGATACGACCGCAGCCTCCAGTATCCAATGCCACCACAGTCCGCCGACCACGCCGACCCATGTCCATCAAGCGCGTGGGCGGAGGCTACCGCACTAAACTGCTGCCTTACAACACCATCGACGCTTCTCCAGCACAAGAAGCAACCACCAATACAACAACACGTGCTTATCGCGGCAGAACGTGGCTGCAAGAACCACGCGCGCCCTCTTCCGGTATCAGCGACGACTTCCTGCGGCATCCGCCCACAATTCCCAACGCCGCTTTATCCCCAACACTTCTCGCCTCCAAACACACCCGACCGTCCACCACATCAACCAAGTGCGACGCGGACGAGTTACGCACCGCGTCCCCAACCAAAGTGTCCACCATTTCCCCGTACGCCATTCCCCAACGTCTGCCTCCTTCCCGGTAAACTGCAAAATAGCAACAGCAACTTGACATTCCAAATGTAGCCATGTCGTCACACGTCGCATATTTCTAATCGTCCGCACTTAGTCGAGATAGAAACTCTACAACACCGTTGGCTCCGACGGCTCTGCTCCAGTAGAATAGAAATGCCGGTGCAGGCTGCCAGCCAATCGAGCTTTTGCAGCCCAGAGGAAGGACCCGTGGCCATGCAGCTCTTCGCCGACTCGCAGACGCACTTCGCGGCCGTGTCCGAGGACGGCCGCCTCAAGCTCTGGGACGTGGCCAGCGGCGTGCTGCAGCAGGAGCTCAAGGAGCGCGACCACCTCAGCTACCGGTACACGAGCGTGGCCTGGGCGCAGCCAGCGAGCAGCAGCAAGAAGAGCAAGAAGCGCAGCGGCCATAGCGACCTCGGACTGCTCGCGCTGGGCGCCAGCAATGGCGCAATTGTGCTCTGGGACTTGGCCTCGGGAGAAATCAAGCACACGCTCCAGGCGGACGCCAACAGCGGCGCCGTGCAGGCGCTGGCCTTCAACCCGCAGGGCAGCTTGCTCTACTCGAGCGCCAGCGACAAGCACGTGCTGGAGTGGGACGTGGACAGCGGCAAAGTGCAGCGCAAGTTCCGCGTGGGCTCGAGCGGCGCCTCGGCGCTCGCCGTGTCGGCCGATGGAGAAGTTCTGGCGGCGGGCGGCGCCTCGCTGCGCACGTTCGACTTGGCGTCCGGCAAGAAGAGCAGGAAACTGGTCTCGGGCCTGTCGTCGGCCGTCACGCAGCTCAAGTTTGCAAGCGTGGAGGAGGGACTCGACGCGTCTAGGTTCCTGTTGGCAGCCACGGCTGGTGCGCGGTTCGTCAACGTGTACGACTTGGAGCTCACGGAGCACGACGCGCCGGCGCTCACGCTCAGTCTGCCGAGCAGCGCCGACGCGCTCTTTGCGCGCGCGTCTGTGGGTGAAGTGGTGAAGGCTAAGAAGAGCAAAAAGGCCAAGAAGAACAAGAAGGAGAATGCGGAGGAGGCCAAGTCCGTTGTGGACTTGCTCGTGGGCGCCACGGCGCCCGCCGGCGCAATGTTCGTGTGGTCGCACAAGTACCAACAGGTGAGCGTCGTGTCCGAGCTGGCGTTGGCTTCCAAGCCGCTGCCACCGACCATCTCGACGGCTGAGAGCGCCGGTGTTCTGCTTGCGGAGCTGAGCGCACAGGAGGACAAGAAGGAGATTCTGGTGGCGCGCGGATCGCTGGTTAAGCCTGTTTTCGAAAAGGTGTCTTTGGTCGAGGAGGACGCGCCGAGCCAGTGGAAGAAGGAGCTGGAGTTTGCGGAGATTAGTGACGCCCTGCTGCTTACGGCGGAGCGTGCCGAGGCGGACAGCAAGAACGGCAACAAGCGTCAAAAGGTGGAGGCTACTCCTGAAAACGAGAAGACTCACGTGCCGACGCTGAGTGAGCGTCGCGGTTTGGCTAACTCGATGGCTGTTGCCGATGAAACCACCAGCTTCGAAGAGCTGAATGGTGATGCGGATGAGGAGGAAAATGAGCTGACTCTGGCTGAGCGTGTGGAGGCTCTGCGTGAGCGCGTGGAGGGCGACGTGACTGCTGCTCTTAGCCGTGCAGAGCGTGAGGTGGACCCTGAGCAGAAGACTCGTGGTAACAAGCCGGATGCCTCCTCGCTTGCTAGCGTGCTGGAGCAATCTCTTCAGGCACGTGACAACGCTCTTATGGAATACTGCCTGAGCACACGCGACGCCAAGGTTGTGGCGCGTACCGTAGCCCGCGTGTCGGCATCTCGAGTGCTGACACTGCTGGAGATTATTGTTCATAAAATTGAGCGATCTCCGAGCCGCTTCGCGCGCCTCTGCCCGTGGCTGCGTGCTATCTTGCTGCACCACACGGCGTACCTGGTGGGCCAACCTGACCTTGTGTCAAATCTTTCAGCTCTTTACCAGCTCCTGGAGACAAGATTGCAGGTGCACTCGCAGATGCAGAAGCTCGCCGGTCGCCTGACCCTGGTCCTGGGTCAGATCCACGTCAACAGTAACTCTATCAATGAGCAGGAGGACGATGAGCCTCGTGCTGCTGTCGTTTACAACGAGGGTGAAGAGGATAGCAAGGGTGACGAAAGCAGTAGCCACAACGAGGAGGAGGAGAGTGAAGATGAGGACGAAGATGAAGATGAAGACGAGGACGATGATGTGGAGACTGAGGACGAATGATCGGATCGGTGGATGTATTAATACTCAATAGACCAGAACAGCGAGCCTCGCGAGACCCAGGCCTTGCTTGTCATTTGCTTTTCATATCGTGAGTACGTATCCTGAAGTGACATTGGACTGGTTGGTATCATTACTGTACCATGCAACAATTGTCGCCAACCTTGTGTCGACCAAGGTACCTGGATCCAGAGCGCCTTCGAGCTCGACTTGGTTCAGAGAAATTTGACAAGCTGCGCTACCATGAAGCTGCCGTCATAAGCACAGCGCCGATGCGATTCCAGTTGATTGCTTTGAGCAGTGACACATTGTTCATTGTTCCGCTCATGGGTCGAGGTGAAGCTGCAACTGACATGTGCTTATCATTGCGAACTATCTCTGCTGTGGATCGGGTAGTGCCTGCAAATAAAAAGCAGCGTGGTCTACTGCTGCTTCCTACCAGCCAACTCTATCGATTGCAGTTGCGGGAGGCAATATCTAAGAAGACACAGTCCGAGTTGTTCTTTGCCACGTTTGAACCTCAAACTCAACTTTTCTTTCAGCTTTCACGGGCGTTGCGCGTTGACTTTCAGGTTTGTTGACTTTTACATTGTGATAACAAGTTGCTCGGGTCTGACGAGCTGTGTACTGTTGTGATGTCCTAGAAACAGTTAATGCCACCACTACAAGTACACATTGCGGACAACTCACCACAGCAGCGACTCGAACTGTCAAAGTTACTGGAGATGTTTGCTTTTGATTTAGTACGAGCGCGCGATGATGTCGAACGTATCCATTTACTGGACGAACTTACTGCTGCTGCTTCCTCGTCCAGCGAACTGAGGCAGCTTTTCTTCGAAGACCGCACACAAGTGCAAGGCTGCACTGGTCTAGCTTCTTTCTTGGTTCGCCAGCTTTCGTATCCCTTACGACAAGGTAAAGGTGGTGAAGCAAAAGTTGAGTTCGTGCTCAGCATTGTGCGCGTGCTGGGAGCTGTATGCTTTGACATGCAACTGCGAACAAGCTGTTTAGACATGTTGTCGCTGAACGAGTTGGTCTGTAACTTGCTGGCTCGAGGGGCAGAGAGCTATACTGTTGGAGGTGAAAGCAAGGATGAGTCGATGGATATCCAAGCACAGATCGTGCGTGAAGAGCTTATGGATGCTGAAGCTGCGTTGCTGCTTGCGCTAGATGCGATGCAGCAGTATGAAGACTTTCGTTTGCACCAATACCAACAGATTCGAGGATTACTAGTCGAGCGATCCACATCCGTCATGCAGCAAGCACTTCAAGCACCAGCATTGGATCAATGGCTTCCGAAGTTCTTCAAACGAGTCTGCATTGCAATTTCACGAGCCGCAATTGCAATCGAGCAGCAGCAAGAGCTTGATCAGAGCAATACAGAAGAGATTGAAGAGGATGAAGAGGGAGAAACGGATGATGAAGAGGACGAGTCTGATTGCAAAGAGACTATTGCTCCAACCGAGATTCTGGCACTTTGGCGCAGTGTGACTGTTCTAGAGTTGCTGGTAAAAGGCGATGTTGCTCTTGACGATGATCAAGTACTGGGGCTGCTTCTGAGGACTCGCAAAGACTACATTGAGTAAGTGCATCCTTGTCCAGGATCTCACATCACTTCGCAAAATATTAACCTGTTGCTTGTTACGATGAAACAGCATGTACCTCAGGACACCACGCTTCACGACAGCGTTGAGTACAAGTGGCGTACTTCACCTTGAAGACGTTGCTTTTAAGCTAAGCAGATTCTTGGAATCACTTCGAGGACGAAGGCGAGGATGAAGGTAAATAGAGGCACATATTTAACGAGTTGCAGTCGCTATGAAGTCATTCCATGTACTATTTGGTGCTACTTGTCCATCGGAGGTGGGTCTTCAGCAAGAAGCAGTACGCGAGGCAGAACTTCGGCCAAGTGTGGGTTGTGTTTCTGTAGCATGGACACTATAGCTCGAACTTTTTCAAGTCCTCCTCTTGCCTTCTCCAATGCTTCAGTTGCCTGTGCCTCATTAGCAGGGCTGTTGCCAACTCCACGGCACAGTGAATCAAACCGCTTGGTCATGCGCAGCTTACGTGATGCAGCGTCAATATACCGTTGCTTGTCATAGAGGGCAGCATTAATTGCGCGTTGGAGAGACAAACCACGCTCTTCGTCGACTTTGAGCTCCGCTGAGGCTTTTTCAAGTTGGAATGACACATCCTCGCCAGCAACAAGTTGTGTGCGAATGCTTTTGTCTAGTCGTGCAGCATCGCGTTCACTTTTACGCAGTTGATTCTGCAGCGTTGACACTTTTGCAGTAAGAGCAGCAAATGTGAGGTCGGCTTCTTGCTCCTTCTTACTACGCCCACGTAAGGCGATGAGGTCGCGCTTGTGTACGGCTTGCTCCATGTCTTGCAGCATTTGTTCCTGGTTGCGTTGCAAGGCCTCCAGTCTTAGACGCATACGATGGATTTCTTTCTCCATACTGCGAGCCTCAGCGTGACCAACTTCAGGGTCTAGTGCAGCTTGGGTCTCCTTCTCTAGCTGAATTTTCTTTTCCCAAAGCATGAGCTGCCGTTCGACTTCCACCACTCGATCAAGCAGCTCTTGCTTTTCCTGGCGTAGTGTAGCTGCACGAGCTTCCATTGCAACGGATGCTGTCTCCAGCTCTCGCAACTCGCTTGCAAATTCGAGCTCTAACCCATGATTGCTGTTTAGTAGCTCGTCGTGCTTTGACCCTTGCCGCGCAATAAGCTCATTCAAACGCCCGGTGTCTGCATGAAGTGTAGCGATTCCGTTCGAGAGATCTCGCAGCTCGCGCTGCATTTCTTGGAGCTCATGCTGAAGTCGTAATTGCTTTTGCTCGAGCACGCTAGTCTTGCTTTTCCGCTCTTGGTTGCGTTCGCTCAGCTCTTGAGCTTCACTGGCAGCATGTACAAGTGCAGTCTGAGTGCTGAGCCACTGTTTTTGCTTTGCTGTGTTTTCTTCCCTGCCCAACTTGGTTTCGCGCACCAAGTTCTTGATAGTCGCCTCCAGAGGACCGGTGTCGGCATCCTCCATTTTGCTAACAAGCTGCTCGTACTTCTTGTTGAGTCGATCCAAACGCAGCATCTTCTTTTCAATCTCGTCGTTGCGCTGGCGGATCTCCAATTCGGCACGCTCCACGCGCTGATCATCACGTTTAAGCTCTTCAACTAAAGCTCGTTGAGCTTCTGCAAGTTGTGCTGTATGGTTTTGAACGTTGAGCGCATCAACCCCCACTCGAGCCATTTCATTACGCAAATTTGCCAGCTCAACTTCTTTCTCGTGCACACGCGTAACAAGCCGCTGGGTTTCTTTGGTGAGATTGTGGGCTGCCTTGTGCACCGTAGTCTGGTCGTTCTTTTCAGCCGCGATTTCGTCTTCAAGCAAGTGACGCTCACGCTGTGTCGTCTCAAGGTGCTGTGCCACCAGTGCCGCCTCGGACTCCAGCTTCTTGCCGTCACTTGCTGCAGAAGAAACCTGGGCTTCGGTCTGCTTCAGAGACTTGGCCAGGAGTTCATGGCGAGCTGCAAGGCGCTCGTGCTCAGCCCGCAAGTTTTCAGTTTGCTCCTCCACAAACCGCAACTCTGCATTGAAGCGTTCAATGGTGGCAATGAGGGTCTCGTGCGCTTGCTGAGCTTTCTCGATTGAGATCTTGTAGCCTCGGAGTTCAGCACTTAACGCGAGTTCATCTTCACCCACTTTGGAGATTGCAGCTTGCGTAGCTTGTAGTGCCGTATCACGTTGCTGCATACCAATGAGCGCACTCTTCCACTGCTGCAGTAGCTGCTTCTTCTCAAAAGCAACAGCCTCCATCTGTGCTGATGCCTCTCGCAGTGTCTCCTCTGCAGCTTGTGTCTCCATTTGGTGCGTCTTGAGTTGAGCAGCGTTGGCTGCGAGCTGCTCCTGCAAGGTCTTTACCTGTTCATTCAAGCGATCGATGTACAGATCCTGCTTCACCTTGTCCTTCTCAGCAACAGTCATCGACTCCTCCGCCTTCTCAGCTGCACGCTGCGTGCGAGCAATTTCGTGCTTCATTTCCTCATTGTACTTTTCCACCTGCCGCAGTGTTGAGCTCAGCGAGTCCAGCTCTCCCTGTGTTTTGTGCAAGTGCGCACAACGCCGTTCCACTGCCAGCTTCTTCTCCTCCGCACTGGCCTTCCACTCGTCAAGCTTGTCTTCACTCGTGAACCGCTCGTCGTGCAATATCGTGAGTCGGCGGTGCGCGCCTTCCAGCGCCACTTGGAGCTGCGCAAGCTGCTGCTGCACTCCGTACAGTGCAACACCCACATCTTCACGCGCAGCCTTGGCGCGACGCAGCTCCTCCTCTTTTTCGCGCAGCTCGAGCGAGACACGCTCGTCGTTGCCCACAAGCTGCTCGTACAGGACCTTCTGGATACGCTGCATGCGTTCATGGCGGCCCATGTCCACAATGGTCTGCGTCGGGTCCTCTTCCTCGTCGTCTTCATCTTCATCTTCATCCGTGTCCTCCTCCTGTTCGCTGTCGTCTTCCTGAGGGTCCAGCGTACCCACCTGGTCGTCCTCTTCGCCCTGCTCATCGTCGTCAATCCCCTGCTCCACCTCATCTTTGCCTCCAGCCTCCACCTCCTCTGGCATCTCCTGCTGCGTGTCCGCCATCTCAAGAAGTGCGCACTTCAACACTCGGCGTCGTTTCGTGCGCATAACGGTTCTCACACGTCGCAGACTCGCCTTTCCTTTTCACCCAATCATATTCACCTTGATCTCCCATTGGCTGAAAACCCGCCCCGATTCTAGAAGCGTGTTAAAGCGGGCGTCCACACAATTCGATGCCATTCCCCATCTTTCTGAGTCACTGATGATGGCCATGCGATCGGTGCTGCTGCGTTCGGCTGCGGTGCGCGCCATGGGGGCGCAGACGCGGCGGCCTGAGGCAATCGCGTTCGGCGCCTCGGCGCTGCTGGAGCACTGCGCGTCCTTCCACAGCACGCGCGCCGCCATGGAGCCCACGAAGCGCGACTTCTACGACGTCTTGGGCGTCTCTCGCGACGCCAGCAAGAACGATATCAAGAAGAAATACTATCAGCTGGCCAAGAAGTACCACCCGGACACGAACAAGGCGGATCCGGACGCAGCCAAGAAGTTCGCAGAGGCCACTGAGGCCTGGGAAATCTTGGGTGACGACGACAAGCGCCAGAAGTACGACGCCTACGGTCACGCTGGCGTGGACGAGCAGGCTGGCTTTGGAGGCGCTGGAGGCTTCCAGGGACAGGGATTCGAGGACATTTTCGGAGAGTTTTTCGGCGGCCAAGGGTTCGGAGGACGCTCGCGACGCAGCACCAACCAGCCGCAGCGGGGAGCTGATATTCAGGTGGACATCACGCTCAACTTCATGGAGGCGGTCAAGGGCACGACGCGCGACTTGAACATCACGGCCAATGTCGAGTGTGACTCGTGCGACGGATCGGGCGCCAAGCCCGGCACCAAGAAGAAAACGTGCCCCACGTGCAATGGATCAGGTGTGCAGATCATGCAGCAAGGCTTCTTTGCGGTGGAGACACCGTGCCGTCGCTGCCATGGCGAAGGATCCATCATCGAGTCTCCGTGCGGCAAGTGTCGTGGTAAGGGTACGGTCAAGAAGCCGCGTACGGTGGAGGTGAAGATCCCTGAGGGTGTGGACCAGGGCATGAACCTCCGTCTAGCGCACCAGGGTGAGCCGGGTCTTCGCGGCGGACCGTCAGGACACATGTATGTTGGCATCCACGTGCTACCAGACCCGTTCTTCAAGCGTCGTGGTACGGATGTGTTGGTGGATGTGCCCATTTCGGTTGCGCAGGCAGTGCTGGGTAGCACGGTGGTGGTGCCTACTCTAACCGGCGAGGTGGAGATGAGGATCCCACGCGGAACGCAGCCGGACACGGTCCTGCAAATGCGTGGCAAGGGTATCAAGGAGCTCAACTCGAACCGCCGTGGCTCGCAGCTTGTGAACCTCCAAGTTTACATTCCAAAGTACGTCTCCTACTGTTTTGTGATGGTCTACGTTGCAAGACAGCGCACTGACGTGTATTTATTTGTTCGTGCAACAGGAACCTATCGGAGCGACAGGAGGAGCTTATGCAGGAGTTCTTGAAAGAGGAGACCGAACGCGCTGAGAAGGGTGAAGATCCGGACAGCAAGCCGCACTCCTTCACCAAGTCGGTGCGGGACACAGTGGATCGGATAAAGAGTTTTATTAAGGGCAAGGCTGAGGAATCGTCCTAGACGGAAGGGCCTTTTCAGTGACGTGAGCAGCCCACCTGGACGAAGAGTGTACAGACGCCTCAACCCTCATTTTTGACGATTGCAGCTCTTATGAGCAAGCACTTTGGCCAAACAGCGAGCCTCTAGACGATACAATGTGGCAGCTGGAAAGAGGCGAGGAGAAACACCATGGAAACAGTGAACAAAATGTGACACAAACCAAAGCAGACATGCCATGTAGACTGCAATGAAGTGCTCTTCTAGTCATTTGTAGCAGTTGTATCACCCCTACCTCAATTGATCAGAGGAGGAAGACGTCGTCTTTGGGGGTCTTGAAGATGCGCATGTGCAGTCCTGGCACGTCCAGCAGCTCGTTGATTTGGCGCGTGCACTCCTGGAACTCCTTGCTGGCCAGCCACGTGTCAAAGTCCTTCTTGGACTCCCACTGTGGCAACAAACAACGGAGAATAATTAGCTTCAGGGGTCTGCAACTTGACATCTTGGCCGACTGATTACCTCGGAGAAGACGACGTATTTGGTGTGGTCGTCCACCTGCGCGTACGTTTCCACCGAGAGCAGACCTGGTTGCGCACGCACGGTAGACTTGACGTTCTCCATGAGGCGAGCAACGCGCGGCTCGTAGCCGCGGCTCATGATGCGCTCACAAAGCACTCGGACGCGGCCTGCGCTCATGCTGTTGACGACTGTTGCGGTATCTGGGGCTAAGAGATTGCTACTTAGCGGTTACTTTCAGGAGGTGGTTGATCAGAAGTAACCGTGAAGTAAGCAACATCGAGGTCAAGCTCAAGCAGCAGGTGCCGCTAAGACTGTTGGAAGAGACCTACATGAAGATGAAAGCAAACCGGACGGAGGGAGGTGGATCTACTCAAAAGATCTTCCAACGTTAATACATGAACAACAAGTGCCAAAAAGGCCGTTGACGGACTATTGCTGCTTGGAGACCTTGCTACTAGTCTTTCTTCGCAGCCACCGCCTTGATGGCCAGTATGCTCTCTTGCTGCTCGAAAACTTGTGCCATTAGAGTTCCATATTCTCTTGCACGTTTGTGAAACGAACTCCAGGCGGCGTAACTGTACTAGAGCAAGGAAGAGGTAAAACACGTTGGAAGTTAGTTGCCGCTAGGAGAAGATAACCATGGAACGAAGAGATAAATCATCTACAGAAGCTCAGCCACACACCTTTTCGTCCTCCGTTCCATGCTCTTACAGCTCAGCGTCCTTGGGTTTGGCTGTGAGGTAGTGGAAGCCCACCACGGAGACCATGATGACCGCCCCCAGGCAGTTCACAAACACCATCAGCGCCGCGTCCATCTCGTCGCTAGCAAAAGCATGCCACGACAGATACATCAGTACAGTAAGCAACTACTACAAGTGTCTCGCCGCCGCGCTGCGCCTTCGCCCGGTGCCCGCGCGGCGCCGTCGTCGTGCCACGTACTTGTTCATGGTGCCCGCCGCTCTCGTTGTATCTGGCTATCCTGTTGAGACGCGTAGCCAAGAAGATGTTGCGCGAATGTAATACATTATGTGGTCCACGCGTTAAACTACCTCCGAGTACCGTAGATCCAACTTGGATCATCCAAGAGACGTGATGGGTGGAACGATGGCAGCATAGGACAGCAGCAACTTGCTGCCTGGTGTGCGAAGCCACCTCGGTGGCGAAAGCTCTCAATGCTGTCCGTAAGACACCGACAATATCCACTACGCTCCATGTCGATCGGCCGCGCTACGTTGAAGAGCTGCGGGTGTTTATGGCATGACATCCTGAAGCTTTGCAACGAGCCTGCTTGCCTTGTCCGACTTGCGGCAAAGAAGGCTGAAGCGATATACGCTTCTAGATCGCGGCCGTTTCGTTCGCGCTGCACTTGTTGCCGTACGTGTAGGCAAAAGGCAACTTGTTGTTGGTATTGATGCCTTTGGTCTCGGATCACTTGGGAGAGACGGCAAGCCCAGCAGCCCTGACTCGGAGCTGCGTTGAGCGCTCATTCCGCTCTCCTCTCTGGGTTCCGATTTTTTGGTTTGATGGCTTGAGCTGCGACGCCGTGCGGTGTGGCATGCGATAGCTTGACCTCTGACACTTATGACCGAGCCCCGCGTTGCTGGAAGGCACCAGCACCACCGCCGACAAGACCAAGCCGTGAAAATACATAGATACATCTGGTTAGAGCTATTGATACGCTAGCGATCTCTCGCCGCCAGTCCACTGCAGTTCCGAAACACGCCGCCAACGACCACAAGAAGCCGTCGTCCAAGCTCAAAGCGATATAACCTTTGCGACAGCCGCCCGTCCTTCCGACGGCGATTACGCACCCATCCGCCTCGTGCATAGAGGCCGCCTCGCAGTCCACCGTCGCCAGCCACAAGTCAAGCGTCCTTCTCGGCAGCACATCGCTTCTCCAGCAGCCACACACCACGCGGAGCTCATTCGGCAATCCGCCTCCGCGCAAGCAACCAAGACTCAAACCAAGGTGCAAATCCCCAGCAACTTCAACGCCATGTCGGATCGCAGCATCCAGTTCCAGCGCCTGCAGCGCGTGTACGAGACCGCCAAGAACTCGCTCAACATCAGCACGCAGGTGGCGCTGGCCGGCGGCGTGGCCGCGCCCGCCACCATGTACCAGATGGACATCTCGTTCCGCAGCACGCGCAACAAGTGGAGCATCGCCAAGCGCTACTCCGAGTTCTACGCCGTGCGCCAGCAGCTGCGCAAGTTCGTCAAGCAGTACAAGCAGCAGCTCGGCGTCGCCGGTGCCGCCCCGTTGCTAGCGCTGGAGAAGACGCTCGAGGCCGCCTTCCCACGTCGACACTTTCGCAGCGACAACAACATCATCATCGCGGAGCGCCGCGCTGCACTCGAAACGTTTGTGCAGTCGCTTGTCAAGGTCATCTCCAGCATCCCAATGGCGGCCGACGTGTCCGCCACAGCTAGTGACGCTACGGCATCGGTTGAAGCCAAGCAACTGCTGACACTGTACACGATCCTGCGCGACTTTCTCGAGTACCCGGACAAGCAGATCGAGAGCGAGACCAAGCTCAAGCTGGCTGTGCTGTCGCTTGAGGACGTCGTCGTGGACTCTCGCAGCAATTTGCTCGAGACGGTCGAAGGCGTGAGCAGCAGCGAGTGCTGCAGCATTTGCCTCGGCGAGTGGGACGACGAGGAGTGCGCCGGCATGAACGTGGTCAAGCTGCCGTGTGTGCACGCTTTCCACGAAGAGTGCTTGCTGGAGTGGCTGCAGGGTAACACGCAGTGCCCCATGTGCCGCGAGGAGCCTAGTGCAGCACGCAGCAGCATGGATGACGGTGCTGCCGTCTGCCGCCACCACGATGACGACACCAAGGCAGATGCATCCACAACGGACATGCACACGTCGAGCTGAGCGATACTGCGTGCTCCGTACCCGTCCACTCATTTATTACCATAGGAAAGTAATAGACTATTATCTGCGCTTATTTATCGTACGTATGTGCATTGCATTGGTGTCAACACCAAGGCTCTTCCTGCAACGACTGGACACGGGACGGACACTTAGATACGGGACTTCAACTTCAAACCGGTACGACCTACCGTACCTCATAATCGCATATCGGTATGCCACCTACCAGGTTTCATCGTTTCATCTAGCCATTTGTATGCTACACTTGATGTTTGTATAGTCTGCCTCGGCGCGAGAGCCTCTTGGCGCACAAGCCGCGTTGGAGGGGAAAGAATGATGCTCCTGCCGGTGCGTCCGCTCATCTGCATCCTCTGCTCTGCTGCGGCCTCTCTCCGCCGCCTCTCCCCAGTCCTAACTCCTCTCTGTGTCTCTTGTTGCTTGCAGGTGTTCGAGCGCTTCGCTGAGTTCGGCTGGCAGCCGTTCGTGGAGCCTGCCGAGACCTTCGAGTTCTTCTCCGTGTCTGGCATCTTCCGTCGCGCCAATGTGGACGCTTCGCCGCATGGAGGACAGTCCGGGGCGACGCATCTCGTGCAGCGTAACGCGCTCTTCGACGTGTGTCTCAAGAGCGGCCTGGCGCACCTCGTGGTGGCCTACGTCCGCGCCGAGGAGACGCAGCCGCTGCAGGCCGAGGGTGCCTTTCTCTGGCGTCAAGAACTACGTGCTGAAGGAGCCAATCGCAGTGCAGCAGTGGGCGCGTCGACGTCTCGAAGTTATTGAGCAGCATGTGAACGAGATGATCAGCGACCAGCAGTTCAGCGGCCGCGAGTCGCCTCGAACGGCCAAGACGGAGGCAGTGGAAGAGCAGCTTCGACAGCTTAATGGTCTGCGTATGATCTTGATCGCACTTACGGAGAGACTGAAAGATGGATCGCGTCAGGCTGCGTACAGCTCCAACGGCGTGGATGCCGACGGAAACGTGCTGGACGAGACGGAACTCATGCGACTTACGACTGCAGGCATTCAGAACTTGTTGCAACTGCTTGCACGTACTCAAAGTGTGGCTTGCGCTTGCAACTGCATGCTGTGGCTCCATGAGAACGGCGTGACAGTGGACAGCGAGGTGTACAACGCGTTTTACAGTCAGGCGAGATCGCTGCGTGTCACGTATCGTGAACAGTTTGAAGACATTTACGGCAACACTCTTTCGTCTGTGAGTGGATTGAAAGAGCCGATGCTGCTAATTGAACACGTGATGAAAAGCGCAAGCATTTCGCTGGAGAATCTTGGAGGGAGCTGTCCGCCGACGCAACTTGGACAGCTGCTTGAGCTTTTGCGAACGCCGAGTATCCAAGAGGACGTCGTTCAGTTTTACGGCGACGAGGTGGATCGCGAACCGATCGAGGGATACTTTCGTGTACAGGTTGCGCTGCTTTTGTATTTCTGCCTGGACAGAGCTTACTTGAGCGTTTGGAAACAGCACACGCAAAGTGGTGCGCGGATTGCGAAAAAGATGCGCTCGTTGGCAGACTCTCTTGCGGCCCAGCTGAATGTCCGTGACGATATGAAGTTGACTCTGCTCGCACTTTGGCTGGTAGAGAACGCTGTCGTTATTAAGACGTCTGGAGACGACCAAGTGAACGCTATTTACGAAAGCGCCATCACACTTCTGCAACAGTCGAGTGCGATGCACCTCCACCAGAAGTACGATTTAGAGGCTGACCTGATTCTTCACTTGCTAGAGACGCTGGTTCACCGAGGTGAGAGTCTTGTTGCGTGGAAAGTCTGGAACACATTTGGTGTGGAGCTACAACATTCTGCACCAGCAGCTACTGAGCTGGTCGTTGTCATTTCTCTGGAATTGGATTTGTGGGAGCGTGCGTTGTCGCTGGTTCGCAGTCAAAAGCGACCGGACCTGCTCGGTTTGCTGTTTAACTGGTTGATGAAAAGCCATCGGCTGAAGGAGCTTATTCAGGGTGTGACGCTGCTGCCTGCGGAGGAAAAACTATTCCACACTTACATGATGGAAAGCAACATCGTTCAGGAAGAAGATATTCTACGGGATGAAAGTATCAAGCGCGTAGACTTCCTGGTGATGTACTATATCCTCCGAAATAAGTATGAACAGGCGTGGGATGTTCACCATGAGCACTTGGCGATGATTCGAGAACTGTCCCGGGGTGACACTGAGATTGCTATGGCTGCGTTGAACCAGCCGAGCTTGCGTGTTCGGGCATCATTGCTTTTGAACATGTGCGCCGAGCCTCCTGCAAAATCATTTCCTCACAGAAGTAGGAGCTCGAATGTGCGGGGAAATCGGCAACGTCAACAGTCGTCGAAGCCAGCGCTGCTGGAGAACGAGGAGATGGAAGACATTTCCGACGGTGAGACGCCGGCGCCAGCGGAATCCGCAGCATCTCCACCGAGGCCCACCGACATTCACACGGAGGAAAAGGATGATTCTGCCGCCGCAAGCGCTTTCGTATCTGCACAAGCAGACCATTTGACACATTTCCAAGAAATGGGGGAAGCAGGCGAGTTTGACTACTCCCCCGGTATTTTTTCATCTCGTCAAGGATCAAGTGTAACAACACGGTCGATTGAGTCGCCTGTACCTCTCGTGACAGGCCAAAAGTCGCCTACGTCTACGAAGGGAAAGGGAAAGGCTAGTGCTGCTGATGTCTCCATCGGTTCCATTGACTCGAGTCCCGACTTTGCTTTGAATGCACTCACCCGGCCGAATCCCATCGTCACCACTACCACCACTACTTCTACCGCATCTGTATCCCGAGGCATTGTTCGTCAATCCTTGGATTTTGGGTCGCCACTCGCTAAGTCATCCAGTGCACCCTCTACTCCGCTGCAGACTCTCGTCTCTCCGCTTGGTGGTAAGAAAGACTAATTCACTGGTTTGAGTTCGTTCGACGCTTGAATGCGCCTTCATACTAACGAATGCACATCCATTCGTACTCGTAGGTCGTCGTCCGCTAGGAACACCGCCAGTTCGCTCCAAGATCAACCCTACTTTTGCCTCCACATCTCTCGCACCACCCGCCCCTAAAACCCCGGGATCAACTGATGGTGAGTTGGAGGCTTATGCCCTTCATCTGCAGCATTTCGTACTAAGCTTTCTGCATTTATCATGTCTTAGATTTCTCGTTGAAGCCACGTAGTACCGACAGTGCGTCCGATGATAATTCCCCTGTATCTTCGCAAGAAACTGAAGCAGTGACAACAGAAATGCCAGAAAACCGAACGATGCAGCAGGCCACGACACCACCCCCTGATTCTGATACTCCCGACGTCCTGATGACCCCGAAGCGGTATCAATTTGTGCGCGAGCCTTCGACGGACTCGCGGTTGGAGGTAGCACGCCACGATTCAGATCATCCCATGTCGCCGGCGACAGAGGAGCTAGAGGGCATGGAGCTCGAGCGCATTGACGAAGAGTTTAGCACGCCGATTTCGCGCTCAAGAGGGCGGCGGAAGGAACCCGCGAGCGTCCCCGTGCGCCGCAACCCTCGTCGGTCGGCTCGTCACAAGTACTAAACGCGAAACCAGCTCTGTGCGTAGAGAATAAAACCAAAGCGGTAGATGAGCAGCAACGTCCGGCGAATACCCTTCCCCAAGAGTCAATAGACAGCCTCACCAGAGCTGGACACCCAGTAGATATAAACAACATTCCAGCCACCCCCTTCGTCCCCTAACATCAAAGCCAAACCACACCAGGTAGTCACTTGAACTGTCGATAACAAACCACTTTATTCCCAACCAGAAGCTACGTTGCTGCCGTCTCAAGCCTCTACTCGTGGTCGTTGTCGTTGCTTGAGCCAATGATGCGTCCTTCCGAAGGTACCAGCAGCGGAACTCCCTGGTAAATCGGATACTCGACGTTGATGTCGTCGCACACGAGGCTGCCGCGTTCACCATCATAACGTAGCGGGAACTTGGAAATGGGGCACACGAGGTGCTCCAGGACGCTCTCATCCGCCAACGTGGCGGTCCTGTCGAAGCGCGAAGACGTGGAGCTCATGCCACGCACCGCCACTTGCGTCGTCGAAGCACCAGACGCGCGCTGGAACGCACGAGCCGCAGGACGCCACACACTTCGCATCCTGTTCATTGCTTGTCAAAACTGCAAATGATAAAATATCCATCTGTGATTGGCTGAAAATCGAGTATTGAAGTCAACGCAGGAGATCTTCAAATCAAAGAGAAGAGCGAAAATGGGCAAGAAGAAGACCAAGACGACGCTCCCCACGGACAACCTGGAGGCCAGCGCCTCGGAGAGTCTGCTCCCAGGTAAAACCTCTCTCTCTACTCTATCGATTGATATCCTACACGTCTCCTACCTCCCTGTGCTTCCTTCCTTTTTATTGACTTGAAGTTGATCCACACTATGTCCCTATCAGAATCGAGCTCCGACGCCGAGTACCATCGCCTGGAGCAGCATGAGAACGCCGTTCTCCGTCGCCAACGCGCCAAGTCACGGAAGATCTGGTGCGCCATCATCGCCCTGACCACGGGCATCCTCGGGTTCATTGCGGTGCTCGCCATTCTGCGTGCAGTGGAGGACGCCAACCATTTCGCACCTACCAAACGCCCTGTGTTCCCTACGCAATACGAAGCCAGTGTCACCTTCAACATGCCATACATGGATATGGTGGAGCCTTTGTACGTCCATGTGGATGAGAAGAAGGGGCTGCAGAAGCTCAGCTATTATGGAGGCACGGACGTGTACATCTACAATACGAGTGGAACGAGCTACCAGATCATCCCAGTTATTCGCGAACGCAAGTGCTTCAAGTCTGGCTCCGAGCCGCTGCAGCACATTTTCCCCAACATGACACTGTTTGAGCCCCAGCACGGCGAGTTCATTGTTGGGGGACGCCCGTGTTTCGCCTGGAAGTTCGTGACGAAACTTCATGAACCGACAGAGGACGGTCTGCTCGGAGAGTACACGCTGTATGTGGACCAGAAGGCGGAGCGCCCTGTGCGATTCCACTATGTCGGACGCAATGGCATGCTGGGTGGCAGCCACATTGATGAGTACTACATCGACTACATCTACGTGCGCGAAGGTCCGATAGATGAGAGCGTCTTCTCGTCCTTGCCGGCTTCGATGAACTGCACTGAGATGCCCGGCAACGATGGCGGTCCGTCACGCAACCCCAAGGAAGACGTGAGTTGTTACATTTATTGCTGTTCTTGTAATGGGCTAGATCTAACTGACGTTTTTTCTCTATTGGTTGGGATAGATTCACATGCTCATGCCAGAAGGCTCGAGCAGGAAGAAAGAAATTTTCGATGGGTTTTCGAATGCACACAGCAAAGTGTATGACGATGAAGCCGAGGCTGTCCAGCGTATGGCGACGTTCCATCACAACCGCCGCTTCATTAACGCGGAGAACCGCAAGGTTCGTCGCAATCTTGGTGTTGGAAATGTTTGAGGTTGTTTGGCAGGAGCTGACATTGTCCTTGATGAATGCACGTGTAGGGATTGTCGTACCATCTTAAGCTGAATCAGTTCGCAGATCTTAACCACGAAGAACGGCTTGCACTGCATCGCTCGTCTCGAGTCAAGCGCGCCAAGGATAATGGAGCTATGGCCGTGCACGAGCTGTCGAGCTTTGAGGACTCTGGCGATATGGACTGGCGTAAGAAAGGAGCTGTCACACCAGTGAAAGATCAAGGGGCTTGCGGATCTTGCTGGACGTTCGGGTAAGCGTTTGGTCGATTTTTGCTCGTGGTTTTGGTTTTATCTTCTGCATTTTTACGCCTACTCTTTTCTGCTAGCACGACTGGTGCACTGGAAGGAGCGCTTTTGCTCAGCAGAAAAAGCTCTTCAATATGTCCCAACAAAATCTTCTGGACTGCTCGTAAGTTGCGAGATCTATCACGCCACTTGACGTTGATGTGCTCACAAATGCGTTGTTGAAACCTTTACAGCTGGGACTATGGCAACAACGCGTGCGATGGAGGCTTGGACTACCAGGCGTACGAGTGGATCATGGCTAACGGCGGGCTTGAGACCACCGCGACGTACGGATCGTACCGCAACGCGCCCGATTACTGCCACTTCAACGTCGACAACGCCATCGGACGCATGAAGGGCTTTGTGAACGTCACAAGCGTGGAGGCTCTCAACGACGCGCTGGCCACGGTCGGACCGCTGTCGGTGTCGATCGATGCGACGCTTCCGTCCTTCTACTTCTATGGCGCCGGATACTATGACGACGTCGATTGCAAGAGCGATGTGGACAGCCTTGATCACTCTGTGCTCGCTGTGGGTGTGACGACGCACAATGGACAGAAGTACACACTGGTAAGGACGCCGATATGTTCACTGGTTGCTGTTCTCTCTTTGATGACGCGATGTGCTTTGTGTTTGCAGGTGAAGAACTCGTGGAGCACGCACTGGGGCGAGGATGGCTACGTGAAGATCTCTCAGAAGAACAACCTGTGTGGTGTGGCCACAGCCGCGACCTACCCCGTGCTCGCCGACTGAGCGAGCTTGCCTCGTCACATCCGAGGCATGTTGCAGTTGCATTCCCCATGAACTATTGCCTGTCCGAAGCCATCGCGTTAGTCTGCACATTTCGCCGGACGAATCCCATCCCTACCTAATGAAAGCAACTCTTGTTATCCTCGTACCCGTGTTCCAGCCACTACACGTTGAAAGCACCCGTCCAATGCAAATAAGAATGTCATTTAGATTAAGTCTAACATTTAGACTAAAACTGGGGAGTAAATAAAGGGGCTGCGACTTGTGCAGCGCGTTGCTGGCCATGATGGGAACACGTCTTCGTGTACCCAGTGAACAGCTTGATAACCATCGTCATGATGAAGACTTCATCGACTGCTGGACGTTCGCCACTTGTTCGATACGGTCGACGATTCCATTCGTCTACCTGCACGAGGCTGTCACGGGCAGCTGCGGCACCGTGGCCCAGTAGTTGCCGTCGTTCTGCTTGGCGTGCACGCGAGCGCGCGCCTTCTTGGAGGAGACGCTGAGATCCACCGGCACGCGGGCGTTGCGGCCGTCCACTTGCGGGGCGTTCATGAAGGCCGAGAGGATGGACTCGAAGAGCTGCGAGGTCTGCATCGTGTTGAAGCTTTGGTTGATGATCACCTGCGCGGTGAGCTGCTTTTCGGAGAATGCCATGCACTTGAGTCTAGCCAACGCCGCCACATCGCGGAGGAAGCCTGCCACTCTACCGCGTTGGACCCATTTTCTCTGCACCGTCCAGCGAGCGTATCAAATTGGCGAAATGCTGGACGTGGACGAATCGGGGACAGTAGTGCAAATGACGTTTCCTTCTGTGTGGACCACACACTGGACAACGGATTGGCTACAGTTCTTGAAGCAGACTCTGCAGACCATCGCCACAGCAGCCGCCTAGACGGGGGAAGCAACCAAACCAGTTCGCAAAGAACCCAAACAATTCATCACCACAGGCAACCTGCTCTCAGCAACGCAAAATTCGAAGTGACTTCACTTCCAGCAGCCATACGCGTCATCAACGGGTTCAGTGTACATGGTACCCGAAACACGGCACCTTTCAATGCCGTTCCGGAGGTTCCATGCGCTCCCGTAGTCTCATGTTGACCACACAGTGGGACCACTGGTTGAAGCTTGACGCGTGGTTTACCTTCCTGCAACCTCATGGAACCGCGAGGATCGAACCGGTTGACGCGCATTTCCAAGAGCTTCGCCCCCGTCCGAGAGCCCTCACCCCCCAGCCAATCCCCATGGTGTCCACACGCAGCCGCACGAACGGAGACGCGCCCCCCGCCGAGTTGCCACAGAAGCGCGCGGCCTCCAAAGACGCGTCCAAGCGCCCGGCCAAGAAGGCCACGACCCCCAAGGCCGTCAGCGACTTGGCCGTGGGCAAGAGCGTGACGCTGGACGTGACGCTGCTGAACCAGGAGGAGAAGGAGGTGGCGCTGGCCGACACGTTCCGCGACCAGGGCGTCGTCTTCTTCATGTACCCGCGCGCCAACACGCCCGGCTGCACCAAGCAAGCTTGCGGTCTGTTTGTCCGTGGAAAGATTCGACGGTGTTAAACGCAGTACAAACTGACCTCATCCCTTTGCTTTTGCTGTTTGTGGACGTTGCAGGCTTCCGGGACAACATCCAGACCATCAAGGACGCAGGCTTCACGGTCTACGGACTGAGCGGCGACTCGCCCAAGTCGCTCACCAACTGGAAGGCCAAGCAGAGCCTCCCGTTCGACCTGCTGAGCGACCCGGAGCACAAACTCATTTCGTACTTTGGCAGCTCGCTGCCGGGCAAGAAGGTGCAGCGCTCGCACGTCGTCGTCCTCAAGGGAGGCGTCGTGGGCGACATCTCCGGCAAGGTCTCCCCCGCTGACAGCGTGAGCAGCGCCGTCAAGTTCGTCAAGGGGCAGGGCGGCAAGCCCACCGAGGAGGCCGAACCCGCCAAGGAGGAGGAACCTGCCAAGGAGGAAGAACCCGCTGAGGAACAGGAGCCTACGGACTCCAAGTTCGCGGAGGGCAGCACCATCACGTTCGACGTGGAGCTGCAGACCGACGCCTCGGCCTCGGTGAAGGTGCAGGACCTGTTCAAGACGCGCGGCGCCATCTTCTTCATGTACCCGAAGGCCGACACTCCGGGCTGCACCATCCAGGCGTGCGGCTTCAACGACAACCTCGAGGAGATTACTGCTGCAGGCTTCGACGTGTACGGCCTGGGCGGAGACTCGCCCGCCGAGCTTCTGGCGTGGAAGGAGTCGCAGAAGTACAAGTACACGTTCCTGTCGGACCCCAAGCACCAGCTCATCGGCTACTTCGGTAGCTCCCTCAACGACGGCACGCGCGTGGAGCGTTCGCACGTGATCGTGCTGCCGGGCGGCAAGGTGGGCCAGATCGAGCACAACGTGTCGCCGCAGGACAGCGTGAGCAAGGGCCTCGAGTTCGCCAAGAGCCACGCCATCGAGGCCACCAGCAAGCTGTAAATCGCTCTGCAGACTACGTGTACGAAAGCATTGCAGACGTCGAGACACTCGTCATGTTCATGAAGCACAAAATAACTAGTACCTTTTGCCATTTTGACGCTGCTGTAAGTCGTAGTGACGACAGCCCCGTCGATAAGTGACGCCGTTGTCGTCGGGATCAGAGCACGGTAGCATTCCTCTCCTTGATGGGAAGACCCTCGTGATTACGAAGGTGTTGAAGTGCAGTGTACCACCAATATCCTTGCAACCTTTCACGCGCATCACCCCGCTCCATAGCGAAGAACCGTGCGGCTCAGTTGGGAATTGCCCATTGAGATGCTGCGTAAGTGCTCAGCAGACGTCGTCATCGTAGGAGCTGGCGTGGCAGGCTGCTCCGCCTTCTACCACTTGGCTCGGCTGAATGCTCGCAATCCAAGCTTCAAGCCGCTGCTGGTGGACGCGTTGCCTCCGTTGTCACTCACGAGTGCAAACGGTTCCTTCAGCTACCGCAATTGGTTCCCAAGTGACGCCGAGACGCCCATACGAGAGCTCGTAGTGCACTCAATCGACGAGATGGACGGTATCTGCAAAGAGACCAACAACGCTCTGGGTCTCAATCGCAACGGATACCTCTTCGTGACTCGAGACGTTGACAAGATGGAGGAGTTCAAGCACTTGGCCAAGAATCTGCAGCGTCACGGAGGTGGAGAACTGCGGGTGCATGAACCAAATGACAAACTCAGTGGTTATCACTTCTCGACGGAAGAGATGCAGTACGATCTGGATGGCAGTGACTTGTTGGTGGGCATTGACAACGTTGCGGCTGCGTTCCCCAACCTGAAAGACTCGAAGGCTGTTGCAGCGCTGCATGTGCGTCGTTGTGGGTCGCTGAACCCTGTCAAAGTGGCCAACTACGAGCTTAACAAGGCGACGGAATTTTGCCCCAAAGCAAATGTGCTGCAGGGCAAAGTCACCGACTTTTATGCCAGTGGAGGCAACGTGAGTGGTGTGAAGGTGGCCATGCATAATGGCGAGACGCTGGAGGTGGCGACTCCCAATGTGGTGTTCGCTACGGGTCCGTTGTTCGAGAGAACGATGGATATGCTCAAGCAGCGCGATATGTCGAGCTTTGATGTGCCAATTATCAATGAACTGCACTGCCGCGCAATTGTCGACGATGTCGATCATGTGTTGCCGCCTACGATGCCGTTGACGTTTGATTCGGACCCGATCGGCAAACTAGAGGTGCGTCAAGAAATGATTGAGGATGGTCTAGTTTGTTTACTTTTGGTGCTGTGCATGCTGCTGTAGATTTCGGACGAAGATCGTAAAGAGATCATGGCTGATCCTTCTGCGCTTCGCATGCTGGACGAGTACCCCGGCGGAGTTCATGTGCGTCCGTACAACGGGGATAAAATGATGGCTGTCTGGACGTACGATATCGAGCCTGTGCCAGCGCACTATCCTGTTGAAGATGTCTTGGATCGAAGGTAACTTGCTGAATTGTGAATACGCTGTGTTGATCGATGAATCTGGTGCTGACTGTCATGTTCCTTTAGATTCCCCGAAGTCTGTGTCCGAGGACTCACCAAGATGTTCCCACAAGTTAAGTCCTATCTCACGCGCCCAGAAGCTCGCGACTCGTTCTACGTGAGTGGTGGATACTATTGCAAGACGCTGGATAACCTGCCTCTCATCGGACCAGCACCGAGTACTATTGGAGGAATCTTCCTGCAGTCAGCTATGACTGGTGTCGGCTTGATGTCTAGCGGAGCGTCAGGACACTTGTTGGCGACGCAGGTCATGGGCGAGAAATTCGAAGGCTGTGGACTGGCTGACCATGTGGACGCATTCCTACCGAGTCGATTTGAAGACCAAGCGTATCTTGATTTCCTGAGCGACGGAGGTGCTGCTGCGTGTGGGCAGGTGTAAGCAGACCGAAGACTGCAGTGAGTAAAGCAAGTTGGAGTGGTAATGAAGCAGTGACAGTGGAGTCGAGTCTATTATTCTGTTTTATGCTGGGAACGTCGGCATTAGCTCTTGTTGCTTTGGTGGGGGCGATTCCTGAAAATATTCATGTGCGAGTGCATCTTTGGCTGAAATACGCTTGCGTGGACTCAGCGCTAGCATCCGGCTCAGCAGGTCAAATCCTGCCTTCGACAGCGAGCACCCACTACCGGAAAATGTAGCAGCAAGTGGGAACTTATCGCGAAGACGAGAATGCTTCGGCCACTTGCCTCGGATACTCAAGTTGGCATCAGGTACGTCATCGTCGACACCAAGCCAGTTCTCTTCATTTGGTGCGCCAAGCAGCTTGAAAATCTGGTCGGTCTGGTCCAGTTCCCCACGCCCTGCAAAAAGGGGCTTCATCAATAGCATCTCGGCGAAAATGCACCCAACCGACCACATGTCCACCGCCGTCGAGTACTTCTTCGCACCAAGCAGCAACTCTGGAGATCGGTACCACAGCGTCACCACCAACTGCGTATACGTCCTCAGCGGCGAGCCATACTTGCGTGCAAGTCCAAAATCACAGACTTTCAGCACTCCGCGTGCATCATACAACAAGTTGCTGGTCTTGAGGTCTCGGTGGATGTACCAGCGCTCGTGCATATAGGCCACAGCACTCAGCAGCGAGTGCAGCAGGTACTTAACCTCGGACTGGAGCCACGGAGCCTTCATCTTGTTCTGCATGACGTGCTTGAGATCGTTCTCTGCATAGTCCATGACCATGTAGATCTTGTCGGGCGTGGAGCCCACCACCATCTCCCGTACTTGGACGATATTTGGGTGGTCCAGAGACAACAGGACGTTGGTTTCTCGCAGCGCCGTGATGGGGAAGCCTTCCTGGCTGGCGTCGGCGCTCATTTTGACCTGTTTGAGAGCCACCACATCGCCCGTTTCCTTGTCCCGCGCTTTAGAAACGACTCCGTACGTCCCCTCGTCGATTTTCCCGATGCGCGCATAGCAATCGACGCTCCTGCAGCCTAAAAGGTAGAAATTGTGGCGCGCAGGGTCCTCCGGAGTGGCGATTTCTTGGGCTGTGGAGGGTTTTGAGGGCTCGGAGTTTGTGCCATTTGAAGAGGAGACGTCGGCGGACTTGTGGGAGCTGGAGCTGCGACTTGAGGATTTGTGCTTGCGTCGGGAGACACGCTGCTCGTCAGCGGAGTCCGAGTCTGAGTCCCAGCGGTTCCGCTTCGCCATTATTGGTCGAATGGAGTTTTGTACACAACTCATTTCTAATCGAATAGAAATGGCTACAAAGATGAAATGGCTACATCCGCTGCATTTGTGATAATACCATGATATTTTGGCAGTGAAGTGTGATACGATACTATCATAGTTGCCTGAAATCTGTGTGCAATCTGGGGACGTGTGACTTGACTTCACTATGGTTTGTATTTAATGTGTCAGATTCACGGCGTTTGTGATATCAAAGTGATCACACAAAGCGACCTTTCATTCCAGCAAGATTAAAGATCAAATGGCGGGCGAAAGAAAGCGAGACGCTGAGGATTCTGCTGCTGTGGCGCAAGCGCTCCAATCTAAGAGAACGAAATTAAGCACCAAGCGCACGTACCAATCCAAAGTAAGCATAATGACAGCTTGGCTGGCAACACACTACCCCAACACCGTCGACACCATCACGAAACAAGTTCGCATCCCGCTCCCAACAGATGCAGTTCTCAGCTTCTTTGGACACCTGTGCAGCCCTGCTCATGTGTGCGACCGCGATAGTGTGGATGCAAGGGGTTCGCCAACTGTTCCTCTTTCGGCGTCGTGCATCTTGGGGATATCGCAGCGCTCTTGTCGACGTCTATCGCTCCAAACTCATAGAGCTAGACCCACAGCTGGACACGGAGCTACGTCGTGTTCTCGAGGGTTACGAAAGGTTATCAACAGCCTCAAGCAGCGCGGTTTAATGAAGATTAACGAGGGCAAAAGAGAACTGAAAGCATCTGGGTTTGAACTTCTCGCGCTGAAGCTTATGACGCTTGAGCCCTTGAAAAAAGGTCAATCCTGGTCAGCAATTCTTTTCGGGTGGAGCTTTTTCGTGCTCATGTGGAACTTAATGAGCAGATCGGACTCGGTTGATAAAGTCATGTTGCAGCACATTGAATGGTCAGAAGATTGTCTTGTCGTGGAAGAGCGAGGGCATAAGGGAGATCATACAGGAGCTGACAAGTTCGGCAAGCACGTACACGCCAACCCGTACTCGCCATCTCAGTGCCCGGTACTTGCTCTTGCTGTTCATTTATTTTCCTGTCCAGAACGTGGTGATGGAGGCAAACAGCAACTATTTCTCGGCAGCGACAACAAGGACCGTTTTGGTCGCTTGTTACGACGCGTTATTCACAGCTTGAGCGAGGAAGAGCTGTGTATATTGACTTGCACCCCAGAAGACCTAGGCACGCACAGCTTGCGCAAAGGCAGTAGTTCTTACGCGCTTGGGCAAGTAAATGGACCAACTTCTGTGTCTGTTTACCTGCGCATGGGTCAGAGCCATGGAAAGTTAAAGGACCGGTATATTCATTTTGGAGAGGGAGCGGATCAACTTTGTGGACGAATGATATCTGGATTGCCATTTGATTCAGAGCGTTTTGGCATTCTCCCACCCCACTTCTCCCCGGAATTGATTCAAAAAATGACGATGAATTACTGGAATGAAGTTGTGAGTGGCTATAACAACTACCCACGCGGTATGCAATCAGCATTTCCTTTTTTGATAGCATCACTCATTTACCACGAGCAGTGTCTTCGCAATACGCTAAGCGCATCACACCCAATATTTAAAGCACGAGTTTTTTTCAGCAAATTCCCTTCTTGAGTGCCAACGCGGCGCGCCAATCATTGCAATTGGCACGTCGCCCGTGTGTGGATTGAAAGCAACAGGGATTCCGGCTCATCTCGCCGTAGCAAAGCAGGTGAACGAACTACGAGAAGTGGTTGGCAACCTCCAAACCGAGATTGACAGTCTCAAGACAGAGATTAAAGAAAGGTTGCCGGATGAAGTCGCAGTGAAGGTTGTTTGCGAGCTGCGGCAGCATTTTGTCGTTAATGGTGTTGCTCCATTATCCTTGCGCGATCTGGACACAAGGATTAGTGAACTACGGTCAAGCATGACCACTGAGTTTCGTAGTGTGTTGAACGAGATGGCACTGACTAACCCTTCAACTAGCAGATCTACAAGTGAACGGCAAATGGAATGGCGCTCCTGGTCGTGGAATGATGGAAAGCTCGTACATTCTGTTCCGAAAGAATGGGAGTTTCCAGCCCGAGCCAATGTGAAAGCTATGTGGAATCTCTGGTTCTTCGGCGACCGAGACACCAAGACTCGTCCGTATAGGTTTTTAAGTAAGCAGCACGACATCTGCCCAACGCATCGAATGAGGCACTCCCGAGTGTGAAAAGTGATTGGGTTTCTGGAGAAACTTGCTGTAGAAAGAAATGCTCTGCCAACCGGGGTAGCATCAGTTTCTGCTCTCCAAATCCCTGCTTCCGACAAGGTATTCGACATCGTCTTCTCAGTGATGTTGTCTAAGCTGTATGTAACAAAACCCAAGCGGGCTGAAGAATTAACCTGCGGCACGCTATACAATCGACTATGTCGATATAGTAAGAAGTAGCAGAAGAACACATTAGATACCTTTCGAAGCTGATGTTAGTTGTTGGTTGCGGGAACCGTGCACGAAAAAAGTGCTAAAAATGGCCGCTTACTAATGGAGCGATTCCCGCAGGCTTTTGGGACGTCCTAAACCACCTCGTCCCAGATTTAGGACGCGGATCTCCACCCGCAGCGCATTCTGAGACGCCGTTTCGACCAATCACAAGGCGCTCTGAGACGCCATTTCGACCAATCACAAAGCGATAAGTGAGTCTGCTGGTGATTCTCACGCTTGCGCTGGGCGTTTTGGGCCAGCAGGGCACGAAAAAAACGCAATGCGAGGTACTTCTTGTTGATAGACGTCACAGTCTGCATCGTCCTGTTATTTCTGCTCGTGTACTCTTGGTAACAAGACAGCACTTCATCCCATTCGTTGGACCCTGTCGGCAATACCTCACGGACGCACTCCACTAGGGCCTCAACGTCGGTGCTCGAATACCCCTCGGAGCCAGAAGTTCTCCCGCCACGCCGCGGCATGGTTGACTGCTGCTGTCGTTGCCAATGCGGAAATGAGCTGCCAAGGTTGAAGTCAAATATATGATATCAAAGGTTTTCCCTAAATTTTATACATTTATGCAGGTCCGGTTGTCCTAGAAAATCTGTGCGAGGGGGGTGGTGGTCGGCCAGATCTGGAATCTACGAGAGGGGGTCGCGCCATCGCTGAAAAAAAAAAACGAACAGATTAAGGGTCTGGGACGCGGAAATGGCTGCGGGAATCGGTCCAATCAGTCCTCACTGCGACCCTTCGTTCCAACATTCGTGTTGGAAAAATCGCCAAGTTGGTCCTCGTATCCCACATCGAGGTTGGTTGTTGGAACCTGCCTACGACTACTTGTCTCCAGCATTTAATTAAGGTGAAATTAATAAACTACTGCAGTGAGCATCAGACTTTCACAGGGATTTCACGCCTCTCGTAGATCTCACAAGGCGAAGCATCCAAGATGAGGCCCCCCTCGGCGCTAACCCCGATACATGCGTCTGAGCACGCCGCATCTTCACTATCCCCATCGAGCATTTCGAGCGTTGACTCAACTAACAGCTGGGATACTAGCGATCGCCTAGCTCAGCAGACTCAGGGCCATGGTGAAAGCAATGAGAGTGAGGAAGATCAGCCTTGTGCCTTCGGAGAGGATCCTGGCGACAACTGCACTCGAGTTGACCAGAATACGAGTAACCATCATAACACCGCAGCCAGGGGCGTTTCCGGCCACGTCACAGACACCTCCACAGAACCCCCAGCATCCAAAGATGCCTCTTCAACTGAAGTTCTTCGCAAACGTTTCGGGCCCGACGAAGACCTCCTGCTCGCTATCCAGGCGAATAAAGACATGCCCTTTAAGGCCAAATTCGGTAACATAAGGAAGGCTTGGCAAAGCTTGGCAGATACGCTGAATAGCTGCTCAAATTTCAGCATGCTACCGATTCAAGGTACAACAGCACAAGCGCGATTCGAGTCGATCTTATCCAGGCACCGAAAATGGGAGGCTGCATCCAAGCGTACGGGAAGCAGCGAGGCAGAGACTCCGTTTATTCAGGTGATGACGGATCTCATGGCGAAAGTGGACGACCACAAAGCCACCAAGCTAAAGGCCGCCGTCGATACTGCGGATGCGGACCGCGCCAAGATCCTTGCGGGTGATGTGGTTCGGGTGGCAGCTGTAACCCGTCTCAAACTAGGCAAGCGTACTGGCGGTAGTAGTGATGGAGATATGGAGCAAGCTGGCCGATCTAAAAGACAAAAACTACGCGCTGCAACGGATTGGACGGGCATCATGCAGGAAATGGCAACGGATCGATCTAAGACGATGGGTGAATTTATTGGAATGCAAAAGGCAGAATTGGAGCAGCGCCAGCTCGAATTGGATTTTGAGCGAGAGGAACGTCAAAAGGAGAGGGAGGAGCGTCGTGCAGAGAGGGAAGAACGTCAACAAGAGCGCAAAGAGCAACGGGATTTGATTAACAACCTTCTGCGATTGCTTGAGCCAAGACAGCCTTAGTTCTCATCGAGATTATTAGGGTGTTGAGGTTTGCGAAAGTATTCGCTAACCGATGGAGGGTTGCAGTTAAAATACTGACTTATTTGATTTCCACCGTGCAAGCATGTAGCAGCATTTGTTAAAAGCACCGTCACGCGCACCATACACCCTACAGGTGTCAACAATATTTTGTGCTTTTTGTTCCAGTCGAGAAATGCCCACTTTCGCTTGATAATACCAAATAGCCGGCAATCGTTGATCCCACCGCGATTTTCCTTAACGCCACCATTTTGTACCACACATCTGGTACAATTTCTAAACGCCACTCCGTTTCTAACCGGGGCACACATTGAAAGATCAGCCAAGGAGCGCGGCGGCCAGGAGGATGAGTAGCGTCGGCGTTTCGCGCCGCGCTAGCGTACGACGCCAAGGACTCGGAGCAGCAGCAGCCACCCATGCAGACAGAAGCGTCGCCATTAGACAAGGAGCGCGGCGGCCAGGAGGACGAGCAGCGTCGGCGTTCCGCGCCGCGTTTGAAATAGTTGGTCTTGTAGGTGCAATCCATTAGCAAAACATCCGGGTTTGCTTTGTAGATATCAATTGCAGGTTTAAAAGCAAGAAAGAGGTGAGTCAGTCGGTTTACAGAATCCGCCTTGTTGGCCGAAAAAAATCGTCTGTGTTCAATTCATCCATAACAAACTCCATTCTTGATTTCCCCTGTAAAATTTCCTCCTCAGCCTTTCGCTTTGCATTGTATATATCTTCCACGACCAGAGCAATATTCGCATTCTGAGCTATAAGTCGTGCAAGTGTTTGGGCAGGTTTCACTCCAGTTCTAGCGTCTGCTAAAATTTGTTGCATTATCTCAGGTGTGAGGTCGCTGCGTCGGTGGGTGGGGTGTGACATCGGACTTCTAGACGGTTGATGATTGTGTGTTGTTTCATTTCCACGATGTTCGACCCACCACTCCTCGTCGGACGAGTTTTTTACAATGTGTATGCGCATCGGACATTTACATTTGCGAGTTGATCTTCCTTTCCTTCGCTTGACGCCAGGCTTGGGTTGGTACTGATCAGGCTTGCCGTGGCGGTTGCACGCTAGGGTTACTAGATGCTTTGTCTTGGAAGCATTTGCATTCGACCGCAAGGTTACGAGAGCGTAGCCGTTCTCACGCGCGACATCATTGACTGCACACATAGCGAGCTCTAAGGATGCAAAACTGGACTCAGGTTGACAAGCAAGGACCCAAGTCCCCGAAGAATGCAGCTCTCCGCTTGATGAAGCCTCCATCACCGTAAACCAAAGTGGAACAACCGATATCACCAAAGCTGATTTTAATTGTGTAACCATGCCAACCGCCATATCAATCGGTAATAGGCTACTTACACGATAACGAGGCTTCTATCTGCATGCACTCCATTTGGCCGCCGCGCTCCTTGTCTAATGGCGACGCTTCTGTCTGCATGGGTGGCTGCTGCTGCTCCGAGTCCTTGGCGTCGTACGCCAGCACGGCGCGGAACGCCGACGCTACTCGTCCTCCTGGCCGCCGCGCTCCTTGGCTGATCTTTCAGTGTGTGCCCCGGTTAGAAACGGAGTGGCGTTTAGAAATTGTACCAGATGTGTGGTACAAAATGGTGGCGTTAAGGAAAATCGCGGTGGGATTAAACGATTCCCAAATAGCCATTCAATCGACACCCGGTTCTTGCTCATAATCTCGTTGAACCGTTTTTCATTGCTGCGTACGTGTGCATCTTGAAAGGGACTGCACAAGCGTTCGTCAATCCCGTATGCAGGATCGCCGTAAATCATTACTGGTAGATGCTGAATTTCAGGGTGGTTCGCTAAGTGTGAAAGCAGCCTGCTTTCGCGAAGCATCGTGGAATCGTACCATAAAAAGAAATGCACAATCCTACAGCAGCGCACCGCAAATTAGTAAATCGTCTACGCCAGAGCCCGTGGGAATGGAAAACGCACCGTCTGGAGTGCAGACACCCTGGTAGGTTAGACAATGGCGGCGCTTGTGCCCGCTGTAGCACACCTTCTGAAGATTCTCTCTGTCTCCTACAGGAATACGATCGAGTGCACCTTGTACCGAAATAAACCTCCTCTTTCGCTTGCCAGGGCGGCAAATAAAATTCGTTGGTTCCGTCGACGAACATGGAAACCCTGTCAACTACGCCATTAACTTTGTTTTTTACCACCTCAACGTACAGCGCGTGGCGTTCGGCGTAAACGCGATCATTGAAAAAAGAGTACTCTTCCATTATTTGTCTAAGAAGCAATCTAGCAAATAACCAGCGTTAGTATGAGCGGTGCCACAGTCAATAAGACACAAGGATTTGCTTACTCAAATCCGTGATAATTCTGCTGCATGACGGGTCTGAGCGGCCGAACTGCTTGCGTATTCGGGACAGCTTTCCTGGGTAGGATAGACGATAGCATAACATTGCCAGAGCCTCAACACCCATGAGACGATCTCCAGCGGAAGTGATGAAGACGTGTGGGATCAGCATCAGATGGGTTAGTTGCTTTGAGTTCGCCGCACTTGAATCGGTAGTCTTCAAGAGCGTTTGTATCGGAACACGTCTCGAGATCGAAACGGTCGCTCAACCTTCGCCTTACACATCAGCGCCGTAAAGATTGCTTCCGCACAACTGGATGCCTGGCAGTACTGCCACAGAACAGGGGTGGATACCCCCTTGTTCGCTGGCAGGCCGCTACACGCGGCATCTTCTCGTCTGTTCTCTGTGCGTCTCTGATATTATGATAAGATCCCACAGAGAGGCGTTCCGACACTTGTTTATCTTCGAAAGAAAAAAAGGGATTGTCGGTTGCTGGTTGTTGGAAAGCGACAGTCGAATTTCGGTTTCCAACAACCAACAACCAATATCCGCTTCGAAAGGTCTCTATTGAATCAGAGCTCCCAAATGTATCCATATCAATTTAACCAATCACAACATGTGATAGGATCGTGATCTGATTACTGTCACAAACGCCGTCATTATACATGTATACGTCTGAGCACTTTAAGCCACTTCAACTTGAGCGAGCAGATCAAAAGCTAATGAATCATGTATTAAGCCGAAATGACTCGAAAATGTGCACTAAGTGTGCTCCTACTGGTACCTAAAACCCTCCGGGAACCTCGACTTACTTTCTGGTGCGCAGGAGAGTGGCAGCCAGCACAGCGGACGCAGCAACTGCAGCTGCAACCACCAAACGCGTCCGAGACTGCTTGTCACTAGTGGCCATGAGACGCGTGTGGTAGTCGAACGTAGCAAACGGACACGAAGCGGGCGGGCGCTGCGTCGAGTTGTCGGTACCGATGTCCTGCGTGGGGCCAAAGTACTCGTAGTGCAGCTGAGCTGCGGGCACGCCCAACTGGTTGCTCAGCGACTTGTACACAGCAGTCATGAAGCCTGCAGGGCCACAGAAGTAGAACTCGCAGTCCTTGGACGGCAGCCACTTCTCCAACTGGGCCGCGTCAAACTTGCCGTAGACGGTGTGGGCCGTCACGAAGTCGTTCTTCTTGGCGATGCTCTCGATGTGCTCGCCAAAAGCGCGGACGCTGGGGCTGCGAGCGTACTGCACGAACACAACCGGCTGCTTGGTGGTCTTGGTGGCCACGAGGTGCTCGAGCATGCTCAGCAGCGGAGTGAAACCCACACCGCCACTCAGGAACACGAGCGGTTTGGTGGACGCCTTCTCTTCGAGGTAGAAGTGTCCGCACGGCACACCAACATGCAGGATGCTGCCAACCTTGACGTCATTGTGGAGGTGCGAGGAGACCACACCAGCGGGGATATCCTTGTCAGCGTCGCCGGACTCCTTCTTGACGGAGATGCGGTAGAACTTCTGTCCTGGAGCGGACGACACGCTGTAGTTGCGCACGATGGAGCGGCCCTTCTGGAGGTTGTCGAACTTGAGCGAGAGGAACTGGCCAGGCTGGAACGTCATGATTCCCTTGGACGGATCAGTACTCTCCAGATAGAACGAGGTGACCTCATCGCTCTCCTTGACCTTGCGGGCTACGCGCAGCTCGCGGAATCCGGCCCAACCGCCAGGCAGTTGCTCGAGCTCGTCGCGCATGTTGTCCTCTGCCTGGATCAGTAGGTCGGCGAGGAACCAGTAGGCTTCCTTCCACGCGTCCATGATCTCGTCCGTGGCGGCGTCCTTGAGCACGATCTTGATGGCGCGCAGGAGGCAGCCGCCGACAATTGGGTAGTGCTTGGCTCGGATGTCGAGACTCACGTGCTTGTGCACCATGCGGGGCACAGCGTCTCCGAGGTTGCCCAACTGGTCGCAATTGGCAGCAAAGCCGATAACAGCATTGGCAAGCGTCGTAGCCTGACGGGAGACTCCGGGCGGTGCTCCGCCTTTGGTCGCGCCGGCAACGCGGTGGTGCGACATATTGAAGAGGTTCTGCACCTCAGGGAACTCGCTAAACATCATGCCGTACATGGTGGAGGTGATCTCGGTGCCGTGTTCCTTGACGACAGGGGCGGTGGCCTTGAGGATAGCGATGGTGGAGGCGGACATGGGCTTGGGGCCGGCATTGCGCTTGGGGGTCGAGTCGGCGGTCTGCTGGTTGGGAGCCATAGCTGCTGCTATTGGTTGCTCTGCTCGACGCGGTGTGAAGTTGCTTGGGGTTGCGCTGGAAGTGGGCAATTGAGAAGTGAGCTCTCCCATCGGCACCCTCGCAACGAGTCGCAACGGAACCCTGGCAGCTTGCATTCGAGTCGTTAGGTGAGACCCATAGCCACGCAGCGGCACGACGTCCTGTTCCGATGGGCCCACTCGGTTGCCGTTTCCTCCTGCACGGGAACCGCTGGAATGGCGCAGACTGTTTCCTGGTCAGAGCTCTCTAGAGTCACTCATCCCATTGGTACTGTATTCAGTTTCACTATTCAGCACAAAGTTCAAGTCACTCATACGGTCGCATAGACGAGAACCTGAAGTTGGTGAGTCATCACAAATTGCGGCCAGGTTGGCTTGTCTTATCTAGCGAGTTGGAGCGACGTACGAGCAATCTCGGGCGGAATGCGACAGACACGGTTCTAGTATTGTTGTCGTTGGTGCTAGCAGTTACTACACCACCAGAATCCCGGTGGTTCTCCTCCAACCGCTTATTTTAGCAACAAGGATAGCAACGAGCGAGAACGATGAAGTCTGCTGGGGCTCAGCCGGTGGTGCTTGGAAACGCGCCATTCGCCCTCATCACCGGATGGATGGCCTCGAGTTGCGACGCAAGTTGGAGTTGTTCGCTCGCCCGCTGGAGCGTGCACTATCCGCTGGTGCCGGCGACCAATGCACTGCGCCGCAGGTCACTCATCTCCGACCAAGCACCACTCGCAGCAAGGACACGCAGCGTGACCGCCCGAAAGGTACACTGTACCACGAGGACGAACTTTACTTGCTTTCGCCTGAACTCCAGTCCAGTCACTAGGGCCTTGAAAAGCAAGACGCTCGTGCATGCACTAGGTAGACTGGCACCGTCATTTTTTTCAACGCTGGTTGTCGCTGGTTAACTACAAACGGAATGAGGAAAGCAAGATGAATTTTTAGTTGGAGGAAATGCTCATCAAAGGACCCTTTCAGGTGGTACAGCGCGTTTCGTGCTGTACCAATGCAGTTCATGAGCAAAGGCGCTTGCTGTTGCGAGGAGCAGTATACTCTTTTTTGACAAGCGGCGGCGGCTGTACATGTACATGTACTATTCTATACGCTCTCTTGGTTTACAAAAGTTAGTGGCGGACGAGAACCACCGGGATTCTTACAATGTTCTTGCAATAATGTCTGCTAGCCTGCGTCGTTTAATGTTCTGCAATACTTGCTTTCGCAGCAGCAACCGTTTAAACCCTTCATCTGCGAACATCGCGCCTCCGAGAACCCGTGCGCATGCCAAACTTAACCGTCCTGTATTTCGGATGACTCACTCCGAATACGCCCGATCTTTGTAAACCTACATGTGTGACTCGAAGCGACATACTGTATTGACGTCGATGAGTGACCCTCGACTAGGTTGAGGATGTTTGCCTGCCACGCACCCGCGCATTCTCCACAACAATTGTTGATGCCATTCCAGCGGGTTTTCATCAGTGCCAGCGGGTGCCTCCTGCGCGCCATCAAGATCGTGCTCAAGGACGCCGCCACGGACGAGATCATGGACGCGTGGAAGGAAGCCTACTGGTTCCTCGCCGTCCTGCTCATTCAAGCCGAGGACAAGACTCGCGATGAATTCGAGCACATGCCTGGTGGCTGGTCCGGATTCCGCGAGCTGCGTGTAGCCCGCAAGGTCAAGGAGAGCGATGAGGTCACATCGTTCTATCTGGAGAGTACTGATCCGTCCAAGGGAATCATGACGTTCCAGCCTGGCCAGTTCCTCTCGCTCAAGTTCGACAACCTCCAGAAGGGCCGCTCCATCGTGCGCAACTACAGCGTGTCGTCCGCTCCAGGACAGGAATTCTACCGTATCTCCGTCAAGAAGGAGTCCGGCGACGCTGACAAGGATATCCCCGCTGGTGTGGTCTCCTCGCACCTCCACAATGACGTCAAGGTTGGCAGCATCCTGCATGTTGGTGTGCCGTGCGGACACTTCTACCTCGAAGAGAAGGCGTCCACCAAACCGCTCGTGTTCCTGAGTGGCGGTGTGGGTTTCACTCCGCTGCTGAGCATGCTCGAGCACCTCGTGGCCACCAAGACCACCAAGCAGCCGGTTGTGTTCGTGCAGTACGCTCGCAGCCCCAGCGTCCGCGCTTTTGGCGAGCACATCGGGAGCATCGCCAAGAAGAACGACTTCGTGACGGCCCACACCGTCTACGGCAAGTTTGACGCGGCCCAGTTGGAGAAGTGGCTGCCGTCCAAGGACTGCGAGTTCTACTTCTGTGGCCCTGCAGGCTTCATGACTGCTGTGTACAAGTCGCTGAGCAACCAGTTGGGCGTGCCCGCAGCTCAGCTGCACTACGAGTACTTTGGCCCCACGCAGGACATCGGTGCGTAAGGCTAGAATCATATTCGTTCGAGTCGAGTCAAGAAACCTAGAACCTTTAGGTCATCATACTCAATCCATTTGATCCGTTTGGCTTTGTTAGGCTTCATCACGCTTGGAAACTCGTAGCAGCACTTGTGTGTAGATCCATCCAATTCATGGAGCTTCTCAAGTTTTATCGCACTCCCGCCATCTTCTTCCCACCATTCCGGGTCAAAATCAAGTCTTCGCGCACACTTTTCACTTTACCCTTGCATGGGCACGAGACGTCGTTGGCTCGGCACCATGAAGCAGAACCTACACAAGTCGGATTATCGCACGCGTCTTCATCTGGAGCGTAGGCCATTACGAACAACCGCACGAAGTTCTCGTACTCCCCAACGACTGTAACGATACACGCCGACAGCTTCAGATACCACAGCATCCTGAATCGGAACGGGCAAACACGTTGTTAAACGCAAACTCCATCGCGATCATGATGGTTCCTTGCGAAGTAGTACCTCAATTGAGCTCACAGACGACAATTCGTAAATGTTTCGGCGTCAACTACAACACCCAGTTGATCCCGTTAACGATGAGACTTGCGTTGCGACGAGGTCTCTGATATTTTTCTTCACTGAGGGCGTGGCATTATTATAAAGCGTCCAACCGCCACTGAGGGTATGCTGTGGAGTTCTCGTCTTCATCAGTGCCAGTGGCAGTAGTACTTTTTCCTAAAGTCCCATTTATCGGTGCCGGCATTTTCTTGTCCTTGATACACTGCTCAAATCCAGCAAATTGCGTCTGCAACTTCTGCGCTTGCTGCACATGACCAAAGAAGACCAGCATCTCGAGCAGAGCTCCCACCTCGCGAGCTAACGCTGCATTCGGACGCAATTCCGAGAGCTGCTGCGCAACATAAGCTTCCTCTTCGGCACTGCCCTCTTTCATTCGCTTTCGTCGCTCTCGTCGTGACGGGATACCTCCGTGTTTTGCCTTTGTCTTGGGCTTCTTGCCGGCATCTCCCAGAGCTTGCGTAGCGTAAAAGTGGCTGGCCGTCGCAATTGACAGCGACTGCATCGAGAAATTGCCGATGCTAGCAGCACTGTTGTGACTTCCTACCGAGCTGATGGACACATTGGAGAGGGCACTGTCTGCAGCGCTTGAGGCACCGGACCGCATACTTCCTGCATCCGTGTCTCCATCTCCTCCATTGGCGTGGTCCCAACGACTACCATCAATGCCGTGCAGCTTGAAAAGCCGCTTTTGCTCACGAATCGTGGTCAAGCGCTTCCAGTGCTTGATGTACAATTTCTCCTTGCGCTCCAATTCTTCTTGGATGTCGTCGCAACTTTGCAAAACCCCTGTTTCCACGTCGCTCTCCACCAGGTCACCACGCTTGTGAAGATACGCTACACGCAATGCCTCTGACCACTGCTGATGCGCGACTAGTAGCGCTACAGCTTCGTCGACATCATTGCAGTACTCGACGTAGATTCTTGCTACAGCAAGAATATCATCAACAGATCCGTCTTGTTGTTGCTGTTGCTTGTTGAGAAGCTCTTCTGCAATTGCATACGCTTCGCTGTGCAATTTTTCAGGAGTCTGGTGATCGCGAGCACTCAGTGCCAGCGCCATCTGCCACTTGTTAGCAGCAATGAATGCTCCTCGTGCCTTTTCCTTATCTGAAGCTGACAAATACACATACGCTGCAGCCTCGTACTTCTTCTCGGCCTCAAGAAAACCGCCCTTCAGTGTGAGAATCTGTTGCCGAAAAGCACGGTCACTTTGAAACGCAGAACGCTTTACTGCAAGAGGGAATAATTTCAAGGCATCATCACACAGCTCGCCCCGCTGGATCAGCTCCAACGCCTTCGTCTGGAGTTTGCTTTTTTCTTCCACGTTGTCCTCACTGGTGTCATCAATCAGTGCACTTAGGTGGGCCAACGCACGTGCATGACGTCCAAGATGAACGTCAATCGTGTACTTTCGCCAGTTGTCATTTTCAAGCTGTGCTACACGATCAAGGAACGGCACATACTCCTTTGGATCCCGCTGTGAATGAGTAGCCACTGTTCGCACAAGCTCCAAATCGTACAAGCCCAATGCCTCCGAGTACAAACTCTCCACGTCTGTAAGCATGATGAGGTGTTTAATAGCACGCGTTGCTGCCGACCGTTTTTGAGACGAAACACTTGCATCTGCAATTTGTTTGCTCTGATGAAGCAAGCTCTCAATTTTCCCTAAAGCTTCGTCAAAGCGTGGGGGTGACTGCTTTACCGCAGCCGTAACGAATGGAAGCAACAAAGCCGCCTTTGCTTCTTCTCCATCACTCTCCAGTTCTTTGGCCGCCCGCATAAACTCTTGGCAAATAGTATTGACTTTTTCTTCTGTTGCGTAGGCCGTCACATCATGTTCAGGTTGCACTTCATCACTGTGTTTCTCCGTAAATGGCTCAAGCAATGGACCATATTTCGTAGCCCACACGTCGACGGAGTGTAGATTGGTGATGAATAAGCATAGTCTGTCGCTCGTGACTGTAGCCGGTCTTGTCGAAAGAAAGCGCTGTACCAAAAACCGTGGGAAGGATCGAATGAACTCTTGAGGGTTGAAATCAACTAGTACGTTCAGGTCAAGGCGGTGGCGACGGCAAAGCTCCAACGCCGCCGCATACTCGTGGGTTTCAATTTGCTGGATAGCAAGGGCGAACACCAGCAGTCTAGGAGTTATGCACTCAAGATTACCGCGCGGCATTTGCACGATGACGCTCGCTCGTTGGCCAACCGTTGCTACAAGAAGAGCACCACGCTCAATCGTGCGCGATTCAAAGGCGACATTATCCGAGCTTGCGTTTGATGAATCTGAATCACGTTGGTGACGGCGAAGGCCATTTAACGGAGCGATACGCAGTTGTGACTCGCGACCTTGTGTCGTGAACAATAGCACCGAAGGCAGCGCACTGTAGTGGAATGATGAGCACGCTGACGCCAAAAGATCGCCATTCACGTACAGCCTTGCACTTGAGCCTTCGAGTCCAATAACCAAAATGCCATTATTTGTCGGTTCTTTCCGCTCGTCGACAGCCTCGCAATTAAGCGCAGATAGATGCGAGAACACTGGAAATTTGCCCGATACCTGTGTTGGTATCAGCGCATCCGTAGACAAAGCGTCCAACGTGTACACAACCCCATTGTGTGTTTGAACTGCCAGCATGACCGAACTCCCACCAGAATTTTCTTGGCCCCCCTAGAGCTCGCTTGTTGCACTTCGCAAGCCGTGCGGACATTGCACAAGTCAACGCTGCGGACAGAGGCGGCTGCTTCATGAACTGTTGCTGCACTGAGACAGTCGAATGAACAAAAGACGAGTTCGTCTTGCAGTCCACTCTTGCCAGCAAAAATTAACCGACGAGACTCAGTGCAGAATCGAACCCAGAGCAAACTCTCAAGCGTGAAAAGCTCGTCAGTAGCGGATACTTGAGGTAACGGGATAGTCGCCATCGACATTGACGTAGCTGGGATGTGGTTTGTAGATGCTGCTGAGAGCGGCGGCGGTAACCCTGCAGCCGACGCTCGTGCATCAGCTGGAGTCAGGTAGTTTTCCACCAGCACCACAGTACCATTAGCAAGTAGCACGAGTAGTGTCTCGGTTTGAGAATCAAACGCAACAGAATTGATTGCCGCGTCAAATGTGGCTTGAAGCAGTGCAAACGGCGGTGGAACCATTGCGCGGTGTAGAGGTGTCAACAGCAGTTTGGATCCATCGATGACTCCGCTCACAGCTATGCACTGACGTTGAGGTGGCATAGTCTGCTCCCCTTCTTGTGAAGATTGAGTAGACTGCAACTGTAGACGCTCATTCTCGACACCGCAGATATCCCAAGTAAACTCGTGCTCGTAGAAAGAGAGTTGCTGGGTAGGCGATGAGCATGTGAGATAACTCAGTCGACCTGCAGCTTCTTCATCCCAGGCGAAATCAACAAGTTGGTCTTCGCTAGAAAACTCCAGCTCCTTCTTCAGATACCAGTGATAGTTATTCCTCGACCATAGTTGTACAACCGCTCGCTGGTTAACGTCAGTAGGATACAAACTCACAGCGAGTGTATCGGACGCCGTATTCCAGCGCACTTTTCCCACTCGGTACTCCGGTGCACGGTACACCGCTGGAATCACAAACTCTCCATGGCGCAGTCCATTGCGCTCGAAAAACACCACGACCACTCGTCCTTTCCTCACTTCGCAGCTTGCAATCAGCGCAAGACTCTGACTCCAGTGCAGCGCCGCACCAAGTCCGGGGATCGCGCGTCCGTCTTCCATCCTCCCAAGTGCGTGACACTCCAGCTGCTCCGTGAACACCAACACCTTCTGCGTCACAGCTCCACTCTTCTTCTCCTTCGCCGCTACATTCAGCGCAATAAACTTGGAATCTTCTCTCCAGCAGAGTTCACAGCACCAGTGGTCTGCGTCCCGTTCACAGTCTTCCAGCTCGAGTTCCGGCGGTAGAGAGGCTGCAATCTCCGTCTCGTGCAGCACTTCCCAGTCGTTGCTCATGACCAGCAACGATCCTGCACCTGCGACGAGTGCCAGCATCTCCTGGTTGTCGCTCCACGCCAGTGCGCGCAGGCCGCTGTCCACTCCGCCCACTTCTTCGCCGTCGATGGCGTCCACGTCCACAGACACGAGCGATCCACTCGTCGAAGCGCACACCAACGCGCCCAGCTCCGCCACATACTTCATCCACTTCCAGCAACCAGCAGAAGCCGCTGCGTCCTCCACAAACTCGCGTAGATCCAGGAACAGCTCCAAGTCTTTCGAGGAGCATTGCGCATCTTTTTCTTCGAGCTGTAGCGACTCGATGCGGCCACTAGCGTGTAAGAAAAACACCTGCGAGTCGCCCGGGATCGAGGCAAAAGCAACGCAGTGGTCGGTGGGCGATGAGGACATCTCCAGCGCCCACACGCGGCGCTGCAGCGACACCAAGTTGCGCATGTGTCGTAACCACCAAAAAGCCGATCCAATATAGTCCATGCACCCTAATTTTGTATGCACACTAATTGGAGCATAATTGAGTTGTTTTAACATCGGTTTCGGTTCTCAAAAGATGTCGACGCTGCTCAATGCGCTGTCCCCGCAGCTTCAGGCGCTGGTGGAGGCCTCTCTAGGGTCCAAACTGCCTGAATCTACAGCACCAAAGCCCTTCAAGCCACAGCAAGCGTTTGGAAATGCTGATTCTGCTCATAACAACCTGGAAACACGTCCTAAATCCCCCATTCGGAGCGCTCTGGACACCTCCTCGAGACTTAATCCGTCAGAACTCTTCGGTGCGTGGATTTTATAAGCTCCAATTGCCAATTTATATACTAAATATTGTATTGTAGTGTTAAAACACCCAGAGTCTCCTGGGTTCGTGGTGAAGGAGGATTTTCTAGGCCGACAGAACGCTCTCGCAGTGAGAGACGCGTTGATGGAGTTGGCACAGAGTGAGACGTTCCATGACTCCAAAGTAGGCGCTGGAAAGAATTTACGCAATGACCGAGCAGTGAGAGGAGACAGAATTCATTGGATCCAGACGCCGCGTGATCTCAAGGCGCTGAAAGGCGGAGAAAAAGACTTTAGTCCGGCCATTTTGCATCTGCGCAGACAAGTGGAGTCGCTGGTGTACGGACTCAAAAAGGTTTCGCCCGAGTTGGACCTGCGCAACGTTGTGTCGATGCAATTTGCCATCTTCGTACGTTGCAGTGTGATAATCTTTTGTGGTTGCTTTGAGCTGATATGGTGGTACTGTTTAGCCAGGAGATGGAGCCCGGTTTGTCAAGCACTTTGACACCTACTCGAACGCGCAGAGAGATGAACGAGGTGCAGAAGATGGTCTTGTCCGTCTCGTCACGTGTGTTTACTATTTGAACGATCAATGGGAACCGGAACATGGCGGCCACCTGCGTATTCATTTGAAAGAATCTCAACAGCTACCTGCATGTAACTGGGATATCCCACCCAAGCTGGATACGCTCGTAGTGTTTCGAAGTCTTGATGTGGAGCACGAGGTACTGCTAACGTACCGTGAGCGCAAGGCTGTGACAATATGGTACTATGGCAAATCACCTGGAGTTGTACATTCTCGCGCAGAAATGGCAAATGTATCTGTACCGCGACCATTGCCCTTAATTACAGGGAACCAGGTTAACCATGCGCACCAACCTGCCATTTTCGTCGCGATCCCAAGCTACCGTGACCCCGAATGCAGACACACAGTTGATGACTTGTTGGCACAAGCTGCACTTCCAGAGCGAATCTCAGTTGGGTTATACTTGCAGGTGGATGATGAAGACGATACCCTTACTTACTTCAAGGCAAAGTACCCTGCAAGCAAGGTTCGTGTGGATTGTGTGGACTATCGGAACGCCGCAGGTCCATGTGTAGCGCGTGCTCAGGCTCAGAAGCTATGGCAAGGAGAAGAATATTATCTACAAATCGATAGCCATATGCGTTTCCGTCCTGGATGGGATTGCTACTTGATCGATGAGCTGGCGAAATGCTCTTCGTCAAAACCTATTTTGTCGACATACCCGCTGGGCTACTCGCTTCCGAATGAGGTAAAATCTTCAATCAGTGACTGACTCATTCATTTTCCATTTCTGAATGTGCTTCCTCGCCTTTTTCTCTATCGTAGGTGTCCGAGGAGTGTCGACCTACTCTCCTTTGTGCCTCTTCATTCGACGAAAACGGTATGCTGCGCCAGACTAGCAAGCTACTCGCGAAAAAATCGACCGAGTGGGTGAATGAGCCAGAAGGCTGTAATGTATTTGTTGCTCTGATGGTGCTTTAGCAACCCTCACATTGTTTGTTTTGCTGTAGGCCGCTACCATCACTTTTCTGGGCTGCTGGCTTTGCGTTCTCGTCATCGAAAGTGATTGCGGAAGTGCCATACGACGAGACTCTGCGTTTCTTGTTTTTCGGAGAAGAGTCTTCGATGGCCGTGCGCCTCTGGACCGCAGGTTGGGATTTCTTCACTCCTAAAGAATCTGTGGTGTATCACCTTTGGACTCGGGCGTATCGCCCTGTTTTCCAGGAGCTTGAAAGTGATGACACGAAAACTTGTCGCGCAGCGTCAGCTCGATTCGTCAAGTGCTTGCTTCATGTAGACCAACCCGTTGCTAGACACGAAGATGCATTTGGTGTTGGTAAATATGCTTTGGGAACTGAGCGAAGCTTTGAGAGATACCAGAAACACATTGGCGTTGATTTTACCACTCGAAACATTGAGTGGCGATCTGAGTGGGGGAATATGGATCCGATTTATTTCGATCTCAACGCCCATGCTGGGAAGACTTTAACGCCAGCGTAGGACTCAGTGCCTTGTTTCGAGCACATTACTAGTAGTACCTCTCTGTGTACTTTTGGAATTCAGTGATATGCGTCTTCATTTTTGTTGTTCTCTTTTCATTTAGCAAAGTCTATCTTCACTCAAACAGTCTGGCCGGCATGTATCGTAACAGCCAACTCATTTACCGACCTCAATCAAACGCTTACCCAGCGTGAAGTAGTAGTCCACCACGCTCTTCAGGTCCTCAAGTATGATGAACTCGCGCGGGCAATGAGCATCTGTGATGCTACCAGCGCCAACCAAGTACGCCTTGCCATCGAAGTTGAAGTAGGGCACATCCGTGTTAAAACACGCTACTCCCGTGTCGTAGCCCTCAACAGTAGTCAAGTGCACCGGAGCGTTAGCCGTGTACAACTTCATGCCCACACGCCCAGCCACGATTTCCTGTCATCAAAGAAAAATGTACCGGTTAGTATCCGATCAATACAAGGTGATCAAGTTTTGATTTCGTACCTCAACTCGCTTGTAGATGACATCGGGAACTGTCACCAAGCGGAACATGAGCATCGCCAACGACTGCTCGGCCAAAGCATTTGCAGCCTGGCCTCCGTTGAGCAGACCGATGTTGAGATCTGTGTTCCCGTATTCTTCCGTTGTTGGCCAACTTTCTTTCTTCAAGTCGTACAGAACGTCAATCATCGGGTCGATGGCCGAGTCACCTAAGTGCGGGTATCCTAAGTTGATCAAGGACACAACAAGTTAGTTGACGAACGAGTCTTATCATAAACACAGCAAGTACCATACCGCTGTGAGCTGCAACGCCCTCCTGCATGAGTTGAATTTTGAGTACACCCTTCTGCATCTTCGACATCTTCAAAGCGGTAGGCTCGCCTACAATCATGTGAGCCGGGTTCACGTTGAGCTCGTTCGCCTTCTTCATACCGCTGTGGTCGGTCTCCTCGGATACGACAAAAAGAAGCTGAACGTCGTCACCAAAGCCAGCATCCACAAGCTTCTGCGCTGCAATCATTTGACCAGCAATAAGACTCTTGGCATCACAAGCACCACGACCGTATAGCGTTGTGCTATCAATCCGAGGAGGAAGGTAAGGCGGAACGGTGTCCATGTGGGAGTTAAACAGAAGACGCGGAGTCTTGCTATCGCCTCGCGTTGCGTACACGTTGTATCTATACACGTATGCACGATGAAACGTCACAACATGGTCTCACAAGTGAGTTTGCGAAATAAAAAATGTCATACCTGTCTGCCTTCACCGTAGCATCAGCTTGCGGGGGGACCTTCTGCATGTGAACTTGCCAACCCCGAGCAGTCAACCAGTCGGCGATCGCCTTGCCCACAGTCGCCTCCTCTCCAGAAGTTGAGACGATACTGTTGAGGCCAATCGCGAGCTTTACAACATCGTCGCTGTTGACATCCGACAGTGCTGCAGCGGCCTCAATCTGAGCCTTGTGCTTGTCGGAGACTGCGGGTCCATCCCCCTTAGCCGCAGCCGGATCAGACTTCTTAGTGACCGTCTCACGCCACTGTCCGTTTACAGATGTCGCCTTCACAACGCTCGAGCCATTTGCTCCAAAGATGAAGGCGCCCAAAAGCGATGTCGGGGTTGAGAACTTTAGCTGCTGCTCCTCGATGTCAACCAGTGCAAAGTCGGCAGCAAAGCCCTCCTTGATTTCACCCTGCATTGAAACACATACATTTCAAAATGTGAGCATTCACGTCATCTCCACGATATCATGGCAACAGCAAATGACTTACCACTTTGAGGTTGAGAGATTCTGCTCCATTCTTGGTGCCGTAGCGGAAAAGCAACTTAGCCAGATCCGTCTCCGACGTGGCGTCAGTGCAAACACCTCTCCTGCTCTCGTGCAGACGGTGAGCATACTCCAGCCAGCGCATTTCCTCGCACATGTCTACGCGAGCGTTGCAGTCCGTACCAAGGCAAACACGGTCAGAGCAACTTGCAATGAACGGAAAGCCGTCGCCCAGGTTGCCCTATACAAAAGTTACAGCATGTCAGCACACTTTAGAAATGGACTTGCCAAACCAAAATAATGACCACAACTCACCTCCGTGAGCGGACAGATGCACACATTGCCCTTCTTGTCCACGAACTGCTTGAGTTCGTCCACCTCGGTCCACGTGCAGTGCACGGCCGTGAACTTTTCGTCGATCTTGAGGTTCTTCAGCAGCAGCGCCATGGGCGTGTCTCCGTTGTGTGCAGCCTTGCAGTCGTCCACCTCCTTCGTCTGCTCCTCCAGATGAATGTGGAAGACCAGTCCGCGACGCACCGATTCCTCGTGCAGTTTGACAATATCCGGCACCTCCACAGCGCGCATGGAGTGCGCCACCACGCCCAGCGACTGGGTCGGAGCCAGCATCTTCTGCAGTGCATCCATCTGGTTCCAGTAGACCTCGTGCGAGTCCACCTTGAATCGCTTCTGGGACTCCACCATGGGAGCCCGTTGGAATCCTCCGTGTTCGTAGTAGGCGTTCAGCAGGACAATGCGAATGCCCACGTCCTTGGCGGCTCGCAGCACCGTCGCGTCGTACGCGAACTCGTGTCCGTTCTTGCCCTCGCCCGGGCGTCCGTGGTGGAAGTAGTGGAACTCGCCCACACTCGTGATACCGGCGTCGCGCATCTCGGAGAAGCACTGGCGCGTCAGGTCGTAGATCTGCTGCTCGCTCATGCCTCCCACGAGCTTGTACATCTCCTCGCGCCATGTCCAGAAGCTGCTCTGGCTCGAGTTCTTGGGGTACGTCTCTCCGAGACCGCGCAGGCCACGCTGGAACGCGTGCGAGTGCGCGTTCACCATGCCAGGCAGCAGCGCGCGGCCCGGGAGCTTGTGCACGGCCGAGACGTCGACGGCGGAGGCGTCAGCGGCGTGCTTCACGTCTTGGATGAGGCCGTCGGCGCCCACGAACACGTGCACGTCGCGCTCGAAGCGCTCGCCGGTCCATGTGAGCTCCGGCGACAGCACGTAGGCGGCGGCGGAGTGCGGAAGTTGCATGGAGGAGTGATGGTCGTGTGCGCGCGGAATGCGGAATGCAGAGTGATTGCGGAGCGGACGCAAAGACCGAGAGAGCGCTGTGCGCATGGACGCAAAAGGCAAAGTGCCGCATCAAGTGCCTGCTTGACTGTTGAACCTCTTGTAGTGGCGATCTGTTAACCCCAGTCGGCCTTTTCGTAGGACAAAATCCATTTAACCTTGATTTCACTATAGTGTACCACTTTTTTTCTCCTATAGGACAAATTCTGTGGTACACTTTAGTGAAATCAAGATAAAAGGTTTTTTAGAGATTGGGGCTAACCTTGTATCAGTAGTTAAAGGAGATGGGCGATAGTAAAAAAGCGATTAAAATATTGACTTTAGTGCATTGATTGGTCGCGGTTCTGGGTTGGCTGAAATCGTGCAGCAAATGTGTGATTGGCTGGTCTCGCTTCAACTTCCTCCAGGATGGGTACACGCCTTGCTGTCGACGATTTGATGCACATTCGCCATTTTGCCGCACCTCCACCACCGGATACGTCGACCCCATGAGCTCCTTCCGCCTGCGCATTGCGAACGCTCGTCAGATCGTGCAGGTCTGTGCGCATGGCGAGCCCTTCAAGGCCGGAGCCGCCCAGAAGGAGCTGGCCGTGCTCGAGAACGCCTCGCTCATCGTGGACCAGTCGGGCAAGATCGCGTCCGTTGGCTCTGCTGCTGACGTCGACAAGTGGCTGAGTGCCCAGCCGCAGCCCGTGAGCTTCGAGAAGGACGTGGACGCCAGTGATATGGTGGTGCTGCCTGGCTTCGTGGATGCGCACACGCACCCGGTGTGGAGCGGCAACCGCGTCAATGAGTTCGCCATGAAGCTTGCTGGTGCCACCTACATGGAAGTGCACGAGAGCGGCGGCGGCATCAACAACACGGTGCGTCACACCAAGAAGAGCTCGGAGGAGGAGCTATTGACGTTGCTGCGTTCGCGCATGGACCGGATGCTCCGTAGCGGCACCACGCTCATCGAGGCTAAGAGCGGGTATGGACTTGAGACCGACACGGAGCTCAAGATGCTGCGTGTGCTGCATGCTGCGTCGACGGGTGCAGATGCCCACCCGGTGGAGATTGTGTCGAACTACCTGGGAGGACACTCTGTGCCTGATGGCATGACTGCTGCTGCCGCGACCGAGGATATCATCAACAAACAGATCCCGGCGCTCGTTCAGGCCAAGAAGGAGGGCACTATCTCGCCTGAGTTCATCGATGTGTTCTGCGAGAAGGGTGTGTTTGAGCACGACGACACGCGTCGCATCCTGGAAGCTGGCAAGAAGGCTGGACTGGAGGTCAACTTTCACGGCGATGAAATGTATCCCATGCAGTCCGGTTCCATCGCCGCTGACCTCGGTGCACGCGCCATCTCACACTGTGAAATGCTGACGGCGGAGGATCTCCAAGCTATGGCGGCTCACAAGCCGGAGCCTGTCTTTGCCGTGCTGCTCCCCACCACCAAGTATATTCTGAAGCTGCCTAACCCACCTGCTCGCGATATGATCGCTGCCGGCGTCCCAATTGCTCTTGGAAGCGACTACAACCCGAACGCACACTGTCTCTCCATGGCGCTGACGATGAACATGGCCTGCGTGCAGTTCGGTATGACCATGAAGGAGGCACTCGTTGGGGCCACCATCAACGCCGCTGCTTCCATCAATCGTTCTGCCACGCATGGCAGTCTGGAGGTCGGCAAGCGGGGCGACTTGGTGCTGATGCGTGCGACGCAGTGGGAGCAGATCATTTACGAAATGGGGGACCCTCCTATTGAGCACGTGGTGAAGAAGGGAATCTTCTATTCTGCCAAGTAAACCCTAGCAACAGCAACTTACACAAGCAGATGAGTCGATCAATTTTGTCTAAAGTCAAAAGAACCAGTTCCGTCCAAACTAAAGCACAATGCTTCACCGTCCAAATTCATTGTCGAGAGCAGTAGTGCAGCAGAGCAACCGAGACTGTTTATCCCATCCCTTTTCAGCCCCGATTCGGCTTCACCAGCTGCAGATATTGCACGCCAGCACACCGACTATTGAGTGGGTGGCTGGTACGTGTTCTTCTCGTTCCACTCGTCCATCTTCTTCTCGATAAAGGCGATGACCTTCGGGTCTGGCACAATAAATAGGTGCGTGTCGTCCAGATCTTCAATCACAAAGCGTTGCTACAGTCCACACAAACAATTCACACTATCAGCAAACTCAATTCTCCTTCCACGATTCTATTCCGATGCCAAAACTACCAACCTGCACCGCCGTCTCATTTAAATGCAGCAGATATTGCTTCGTCGCCGGATCGCTGCACAGAGCGAGCGTTAGACGTTGATACAGGGGCGTGGACTGACGTACACCTCTGTGTATTAAGCATAACCGTCTCCTCTAACAGGCCAAGCCGCGTACCATTTCACAAGAACGCCCTTGTTCGCAGTCGGCATCGTCGAAGTCGAATTAGCAGCGAAATTGCTTTTTGGGTTTGTAAAGTGTACTTTATTCATTGATGTGGCGCACATAATCTATTGTGGTGCAGCATTAAAAAAATTTGATGCGCAGCATCCTACGCCGAGTTTCGCGACGACCTCCCGGCGCTTCACCCGTCGCTTCACCCGTCGCTTCACCCGTCGCTTCACCCGTCGCTTCACCCGTCGCCAAGACACTCGTAACCAGATTAGGAAGCATGCGACTACGTAGCAGTGGCCCTGCAGATGGCGATGTCAGTTTGGACAGGAAGGATATCGTCATCAAGACGGAGGTGGCTCCCTCTCGTCGTATCAAAGCAGAAACTGTCGGTGTGAAGCGTGAAAAGGTGGAACAGGACAAGGAAAATGCCCCACAGAGCAATAAGAAGGCGAAGAAAAAATCTACCAAGAAGAAAACGCAGGAGCGAGTGCCTCACCAGGAACCCAGCAACTGGAAGGAAATTCTGCGTGGAATTGAGGAGATGCGGGCCAATAAGGACGCCGAGGTGGACAAATACGGCTGTGAGGTGCGTCCTCTTGAGGATTGAGGGCTGTGAAGCACAGTCGGAGATTGAAGTGTTATGCTGTGACTGCAGGTGTTTTTCGATGAGAGCTTTCCACCGCATGTGTGTCGCTTCCACGTGCTAATCGCGGCCATAATGAGCAGCCAGACCAAAGACCCGGTCAACGCTGCGGCCATGGGCCGTCTTATAAAGCACGGTAAGATGTATTTGAATGATGAATGAGGTAGTGCTGGGAGCTGACGGTCGTGTGGGTGTTTTCAGGATTGACTGTGGGGTCGATGCTTGAGATCGACCAGCAGGAGCTCGCACAGCTGATCAGACCCGTGGGGTTCTTCAACCACAAGGCCAAGTACATCAAACAGACTGCGGCTATTTTGACTAAACAATCTGAAGCCGATGGGAAGGATGTTGCTGACATTCCTGACACGTATGAGGGACTCATCGCGTTGCCTGGAGTCGGTCCCAAAATGGCGACGCTGGTCATGAACTGCGCATGGGACAAGTACGTTGCATAACCGTCTTGTTGCATTCGGTAGTTTGCTCAACTAACTTTGTTTTGACGCAGTACGGTTGGAATTTGCGTGGACACGCACGTTCACCGCATTTCAAACCGGCTCAAGTGGGTGAAGACATGGAACAAGAACAACCCAAAGTCGCAGGACCCCGAAAAGACTCGAGCGGTACGAACGCAACGCCTTGCTGAAAAACCGGCGTCGAGACAAACACCGCAGCGTTTCTGACAATTTGTGGCGTTCAGGAACTGGAGGATTGGCTTCCCAAGGAACACTGGGGTCCCATTAACCCGCTGCTAGTTGGTTTTGGTCAGACTATCTGCCTTCCGCGCGGCCCGAAGTGCAGTGAGTGCAAGATCCGTGGAATTTGTCCGTCTGCGAATAGTTCGGCAATATGAAAACCAATGATGAAGTTCTCGTCGTAGATCAACAATATATTGAAACATTAGATGTCCACCATCTCCAGGGGCTCAGTGGAGGAAGCGTTCGTATGAGGGTCAGAAACTGACGTATCCACCATTCTACCTTCACGCATTGTTGTCCCTGCTACTGACGAATCTGAAGGCGAGGAGCTTGTTGAGCGAGCGCTCGCCACAAATGGGCCACGATGTCTGGAGCGATCCCCACTCACCATAAAGAAGCGTTGCATCCACGTTGTCTGGAGTATCTGTGCAGTATTGCCATCAATTGGCATGCAAACTCCCCTCTCAAAATTCCAATCATCGTCGAGGCGAAACGCCAACCTCATATCAATACCATCGGTCTTGTCCTCGATGCCATCACCTTTGAAAATCGCTGTCTGTCCGTAATCTTCACGTGGATTTTCAACATGTTCCAGTCGAAATACGTGAAAAGTTACTCGACGAAATCTAACATCGCCAGTAGTAGACAGAGATGGCAGCAACGAAGCTACAGCAGCATCGAATGCAGAGGATTCCTCTGTGCCACAACTTAAGATGCGAACATCGACTTCGTTGCTGAGTGCTCGATACAAGCGTTGCAGATCACCTAGATAAGGCGCGCCCAGCAGCAATTTCTGTTCAAACTGCTTTGAGACCTCAGTTGTACCTCCTGAATCGTCAGTTCCAGCGCTCGCTTCCATAGCAAAACGTGCTTGTTCGCATTCAGCTGATGACAGCCGTCTAGTGCTAACCAAATCCGTCACACGCAGTTCTCCGCCAACTTTTAGTAAGCTGTACGCTAGTTCCAGCATAGTATTTTTACTGGCTGGAAACTCCAACGATTGGATCGAGCAGTTGCAAATGACGAGGTCTGCTTGACCCCGTAAACTCTTGGGTCCATCGCCACTAACATCCGTATGCGATGATGAAACGTGGGACATACCGCCATAGGCTCCAACTATGAACTTCATGTTCACGTGGGCCATTCTAAGTGTTTCAAGGCAATAATTCTCAGCAGCTTGTTCAGCCAAATAAACGCTTGCGGGGCTTGATTCGACACAAGTGACGAATCCAGTTGGACCAACCGATGCCGCTGCAAGAAAAGCCTTGACAACACTGCCGAACCCCACAACAACTACACGCAGGCCAGAAATGTCGCCTGTTAAGTCAGCGTCAGTTGTTGAGCCTTGACATGAACACGCGAGCCCACGAATAGTCTCTGGTAGCTGCTCCAGGGGTGCCGTCAAAGTCGATCGGAGAGTTGTTGTCTTTTCTTGATACCAGTGGGCTGAACACAATCCTGGTTGCTGCGGGTTCACCAAAGGCGTAACTTCTTCAGATTCTAAAGAGATGGACTGCTGGCTTGAAGAATTCTCGCCATTCCCCTCGACAGAGTTCTCCGTCACGAGCGAATACTCGTTTCCAACTTGAGTCTGAGATAAGCTAGTAGGCAAGAGCGTTTCATCCCACGGCTCCATAGGCGCTTGCTCCGTGATCTCTGGCCCAACTCCAAGCGACGGATGCAGCGGCAACTCAACCTTGTTCACTCCAGCTGATTTTCGTAGTCGAATGCAATGGCGGTGCTTGAACCGCGCGAGCCACCCAACCGACAGCATGAGCATCTCATCCGACACGCCGTGCACTTGTTTCAGTCGTTGCGCTTCCTCCAAAATCAGCGCTTCCGTCAACACTCTACAACTAGTCTGCGGTCCATTTCTCCTCTCTGCATTGTTTAAAAGCTCTGCACTTCTCACACTTGCAGCCTCACTGGTCTGTGCCTCTACCTCTGCATCTGTAGCTCCTCCATTGCCTTCATCTGCACCTAGACGCGTCGTGATAAACTTGACGAGGTCCGCTTCAAACGCCGGGAAGAGCGGTCGTCGTCGTCTCTTCATGTCCGGATTCCTGGGCGCGTCGCCTCCTTCCTGCGCACCTCGCAGCAGCTTCCAGTCCATCGAAATGATCTTGGACAGCGTCGAGCGGCCCACGGACCAGCCAAACTGCGTCGCCACCAGCCGCCGCAGAACCTCCTGGGACGGCGCCAGCTCCCCGCGCGCCTTGCAGTCGGTCACCTTCTGCTCGCAGAAGCTCTTGACGATGGATTTCTCACGCAGCGTCAGCGATTTACGCGCCAGCTTGCGCTTGCTGCCAGGTCGAGGCTCGGCATCGCCACAGGGAGTCTTCCCGTCGTCAGCCATGGGGAATTGGTTGGTGTTCTTGTAGAGGGAGGAGGCGGTGTCATTGGATGAAAATAGATTCTAGTGGCCTCTGATTCGTCCAAAATGGGCACTTTTCAACTTGTAGCAAGCCAAATGATGGCAATACTGTCGTCGTCGTCCGTGGTGCTTGCAGGCGACCCAGCGCGCGTCAAGGCCGTGGAGGAGGACGATGGGGACTACGAGGAGCTCATCCCGCCCGAGAACTTTGCTATGATCGAGAAGGGGCTCTACAGAAGTGCGTAAACTGGCTGAAACGTGGGTATATATTGAAATCCTTACATTAAAATTGTGTTATATGGATATTGAACAGGTGGATTCCCCAAGAAAAAGAACTTTGCCTTCCTTAAAAAGTCGCTGCAGCTCAAGTCCATCCTGACGCTCGTACTTGAAGACTATCCACTGGCCAACACGGAGTTCAACCGGATGCATGGGATCAAGTTGCTGCAGTTCGGCGTCCCGGGTAACAAGGTCGGCAAACCCTTTGCATGTGGTTGAAAGCGTGTTAGATATTCAAGGGATTGACGGCATTGTCTTGGAGCAGGAGCCATTTGTGGACATCCCAGAGGACGGTATTGTGGCGGCACTCAAGGCTGTCCTGGACAAGCGCAACCACCCCATGCTGATTCACTGCAATAAGGGAAAGGTGCGGTCTCTTGTTGACGTTGCTTTAAGTGGATGGGACTCATTGACATGTCGGGTTTTGCAGCATCGTACTGGCTGTTTGGTCGGGTCGCTTCGCAAAGTGCAGCGCTGGGCTTTCAGCTCGATTTTCGACGAGTACATTCGCTTCTCGGCTCCCAAGCCCCGCATGATGGATCAACAGGCAAGTGCCGCTGTATCAATCTCGGAGACTCGTGCGTTTTCCATCTAACTAATTGCGTATTGTGTGCAGTTTATCGAATTATTTAAGACTGAACGCGTTACAGAGGAAAGAGAGTTTGGCAGAGCATTTGCCGAACTGGCCTGGTCTGTAGCTTGGTGCATCTCGTGCAGATTTATGAAAAGGCCCAGGGTGTATTATGAACAGATACAGGAAAGAGGAAACCATGAAATGAAATGCAGTTGCGCGTAGGTCACGGAGGCGATTGATTTACTGTAATACTAAAGATGCGATTACAAGTACTAATTCGAAGCACATGCAAACTACTTTATCATGATACGAAACTTATTTATCTCGCACGCTGAAGCTTACAGTTGCTCATTGGCTGCAGAAAGGGAAAATGCAGTGGAGGCTGATTGCTTTACCTTAAGATCACTTCAACATTCATTCTTGGATAACGATTACGCTGGGTTATCAGTCAATTGGAAGTCTTCGCCAAGGCTGGATGCATTTCCTCACCTCAATTGCACGGTCATTTTCCAATTTGCTTCCAACCGCCTTCACCTCGCCAACACCCACGCTACCATGGCTCCTAATTCACCCGAGACTGCTGCGACCAAGATGACCTACCGCATCCTGGGCAATTCCGGTCTGCTGGTATCCAAGTTGGCCCTCGGTTCGTGGATGTGGGCCAGCGACGCGTACACGGCGGACGCATGGTACAAGATGATGGTCACTGCGTACCAAGGTGGTGTGAACCTTTTCGACACGGCTGAAAACTACGGCGAGACACTGGCCGAGCGCAATATGGGCTCCGCCATCCAACGCGGTATCGAGGAAGGAGTTTGGAGTCGCGAGGACCTCGTGGTGACTGCCAAGTTGTTCGGTGGTACAACCGCCTGGGACCAAGCTAGTCCGAACGCCCAAGGGTTGTGCCGCAAACACATCGTGGAAGGTCTCAAAGCTTCGCTTGGCCGACTGCAGCTGGAGTATGTCGACGTCGTCTTTTGCCACCGTCCTGACGCACTCACTCCCATTGAAGAAACCGTTCGTGCCATGAACTTCGTCATCGAGCAAGGGTGGGCGTTCTATTGGGGAACGAGTGAGTGGCTCGCGTCCGACATTGTGGAGGCGTTTGAAATTGCAGACCGCCTCGGATTGATTCGACCTCTTGTGGAGCAGCCGCAGTGCAACATCTTTGAGCGCAACAAGGTCGAATACGAGTTTTTGGATCTGTACAAGAAGTACAAGCTCGGCCTGACCGTGTGGTCTCCGCTGAGCTCTGGAACCTTGACTGGAAAATACACTACACCCTCGGGAGACTCTCGCCTTACGTCGACGGAGCTCAAGGCAGGCCCGCCTATTTCGTTCGACCGCTTTTGCAGGAAAAATTGAAAAGGCTGACAAATTGAAGCCTATCGCGAAGGAATTGGGCTGCTCGCTCGCCCAACTTGCTCTCGCGTGGTGCGTCTCGAACGAGAACGTGTCCACGGTGCTCCTTGGTGCTAGCCGCCCGTCGCAGCTGGAGGAAAACCTGAAGGCGTTGGCTTTCGTGGACAAGATCACGCCGGAAGTGAAGGCGAAGATCGACGGCATCGTCAACTTCGTGCCTCGAGTGCCCAAACAAGACGCCTTTGCCAATATGCGAGGCCGCCACTTGTAGCTGCCGATCCAGCGCCAATCACAACAACAAGGTGCAGCGTTTTCCAGCATTGCACACGATGTTTCCTCAATGAATGGAGAGATAACAAGGAAAGTGCATTTGCTCACACTGAGAAAACGTCGAGATGTCGAGGAAAATAACTGCGTTGCATATTGCCAGTGGCAATTTGCCACTAAGAATCTCTCAAGGTGCTCTGTTTCGCATTTTTCCCTTCGAAAGCGACTTCGAAGTAATAGTCAAATTGCTCGGTGTTTCTCAAGAACGCTCAAATCTTAGTCTTAGGTTCGATTGGCTAGTCAAGTTGAAGATGGAGAAATCCGTGCAACCACAACGAAAACTAATTGACCTCTTTTCCTCGCAACGATAGCAACAGCAACACTCTCCTCTTCCAATCTCACTCCACTTTTTGAGCTCCAGCACACAAGTCTCCACTGCCCCAGTACCCAAGTCCTGCTACCAACCATGTTCAAGCGCTCGATCCTCGCTCTGATGTTCATGCTGGTCGCAGTCCTGAGCTGCGTCCAGGCGGACGACGCCGCCCCCAACTCGCTGGAGGACGTTCCTGCTGGAGTGACGCTTGCCGGTGGCCAGGAGCCCATTCCGTCCGAGGCCACGGAGCAGTTTGTCGGCCGCCGCTTCTTCCCCGGGTATCGCACCCGGTTCATGTTCCCGTTCGGTGGTGGCTTCCGCTACGGATGGCGCTACCCGATCGGCTACTGGAACACGTTTGGTCGCGGTATCTACGGCCCGAGATGTCTGTTTGGCCGCCCGTTTGGCGGATTCTTCTACTGCTGAGCCTGCTGCTCCAACCAGAGTAGCGCGTGCTGTGAAACATGAGTTGGCCAGGTGATCGCCAAACCATATCGCCACGCGACCGAGTGCACGGCATTTTCAAAACCGTTTAACAAGATTTTGATGCTAAAACATTGTTTTGTTGTGCTTAAGATCGTTATACCTTTTGGCGAGGCGATTGCATTAACGTTTCGCGGGTGATACTTTGCTCACCGCTTTGCTGCAGAGATTGCCTTCGACATAAAACTACAAGTGGCGGCCTCGCATATTGGCAAAGGCGTCTTGTTTGGGCACTCGAGACACGAAGTTGATGATACCGTCGATCTTCGCCTTCACTTCCGGCGTGATCTTGTCCACGAAAGCCAACGCCTTCAGGTTTTCCTCCAGCTGCGACGGGCGGCTAGCACCAAGGAGCACCGTGGACACGTTCTCGTTCGAGACGCACCACGCGAGAGCAAGTTGGGCGAGCGAGCAGCCCAATTCCTTCGCGATAGGCTTCAATTTGTCAGCCTTTTCAATTTTTCCTGCAAAAGCGGCGAACGAAATAGGCGGGCCTGCCTTGAGCTCCGTCGACGTAAGGCGAGAGTCTCCCGAGGGTGTAGTGTATTTTCCAGTCAAGGTTCCAGAGCTCAGCGGAGACCACACGGTCAGGCCGAGCTTGTACTTCTTGTACAGATCCAAAAACTCGTATTCGACCTTGTTGCGCTCAAAGATGTTGCACTGCGGCTGCTCCACAAGAGGTCGAATCAATCCGAGGCGGTCTGCAATTTCACACGCCTCCACAATGTCGGACGCGAGCCACTCACTCGTTCCCCAATAGAACGCCCACCCTTGCTCGATGACGAAGTTCATGGCACGAACGGTTTCTTCAATGGGAGTGAGTGCGTCAGGACGGTGGCAAAAGACGACGTCGACATACTCCAGCTGCAGTCGGCCAAGCGAAGCTTTGAGACCTTCCACGATGTGTTTGCGGCACAACCCTTGGGCGTTCGGACTAGCTTGGTCCCAGGCGGTTGTACCACCGAACAACTTGGCAGTCACCACGAGGTCCTCGCGACTCCAAACTCCTTCCTCGATACCGCGTTGGATGGCGGAGCCCATATTGCGCTCGGCCAGTGTCTCGCCGTAGTTTTCAGCCGTGTCGAAAAGGTTCACACCACCTTGGTACGCAGTGACCATCATCTTGTACCATGCGTCCGCCGTGTACGCGTCGCTGGCCCACATCCACGAACGAGGGCCAACTTGGATACCAGCAGACCGGAATTGCCCAGGATGCGGTAGGTCATCTTGGTCGCAGCAGTCTCGGGTGAGTTTGGTGCCATGGTAGCGTGGGTGTTGGTGAGGTGAAGGCGGTTGGAAGCAAATTGGAAAATGATTCTGCAATGAAAGTCATTCGCTTGCTGCAAGAAGGGCACGCACCCAGTCACGACCGAGCTGAGTAGGCGTGAGTTATTCATTTCTGGTAAGCTTTGCAGTGTTAGGTATGTACGCACAATCGCTTTTATCGATTTCGCGTACTTCGGTTCACTTGGTGAAGTACATACAGTACATGCGTGTACATGTATCTATGTCATACTGCTGTACATTGTACTGTAGCGATGAAGTCCTATGTAAAGCCATTGTCCAGTAAAGCAATCAGATCTGCCTAGATACTGTCTGGTAAAGCAATCAGATCTGCTTTCAGCTCCCCTAGTCTTCAAGATACTTTTGAGCAGGGTGGTTATGCTGTCAAGTCGAGTCACGGTCGCGGATACTTTTCGCTAAGCCCTATTGTGTGTGTGTGTGGTTTTTTTTCTGTTTCCTTTGCGTCTTGGGTTTGCCCTGCCACAGACACAGTAGACACCTTCGCGATACGATAAGCTTAGCAGGGCAACAAGACAAAGGAAACGATAGGTATCCGCGACCGTGACTCAACGATAGGGCTTAGCGAACAAGTATCCGCGACCGTGACTCGACTTGACAGCATAACCACCCTGCTCAAAAGTATCTTGAAGACTAGGGGAGCTGAAAGCAGATCTGATTGCTTTACCAGACAGTATCTAGGCAGATCTGATTGCTTTACTGGACAATGGCTTTACATAGGACTTCATCGCTACAGTACAATGTACAGCAGTATGACATAGATACATGTACACGCATGTACTGTATGTACTTCACCAAGTGAACCGAAGTACGCGAAATCGATAAAAGCGATTGTGCGTACATACCTAACACTGCAAAGCTTACCAGAAATGAATAACTCACGCCTACTCAGCTCGGTCGTGACTGGGTGCGTGCCCTTCTTGCAGCAAGCGAATGACTTTCATTGCAGAATCATTTTCCAATTTGCTTCCAACCGCCTTCACCTCACCAACACCCACGCTACCATGGCACCAAACTCACCCGAGACTGCTGCGACCAAGATGACCTACCGCATCCTGGGCAATTCCGGTCTGCTGGTATCCAAGTTGGCCCTCGGTTCGTGGATGTGGGCCAGCGACGCGTACACGGCGGACGCATGGTACAAGATGATGGTCACTGCGTACCAAGGTGGTGTGAACCTTTTCGACACGGCTGAAAACTACGGCGAGACACTGGCCGAGCGCAATATGGGCTCCGCCATCCAACGCGGTATCGAGGAAGGAGTTTGGAGTCGCGAGGACCTCGTGGTGACTGCCAAGTTGTTCGGTGGTACAACCGCCTGGGACCAAGCTAGTCCGAACGCCCAAGGGTTGTGCCGCAAACACATCGTGGAAGGTCTCAAAGCTTCGCTTGGCCGACTGCAGCTGGAGTATGTCGACGTCGTCTTTTGCCACCGTCCTGACGCACTCACTCCCATTGAAGAAACCGTTCGTGCCATGAACTTCGTCATCGAGCAAGGGTGGGCGTTCTATTGGGGAACGAGTGAGTGGCTCGCGTCCGACATTGTGGAGGCGTGTGAAATTGCAGACCGCCTCGGATTGATTCGACCTCTTGTGGAGCAGCCGCAGTGCAACATCTTTGAGCGCAACAAGGTCGAATACGAGTTTTTGGATCTGTACAAGAAGTACAAGCTCGGCCTGACCGTGTGGTCTCCGCTGAGCTCTGGAACCTTGACTGGAAAATACACTACACCCTCGGGAGACTCTCGCCTTACGTCGACGGAGCTCAAGGCAGGCCCGCCTATTTCGTTCGCCGCTTTTGCAGGAAAAATTGAAAAGGCTGACAAATTGAAGCCTATCGCGAAGGAATTGGGCTGCTCGCTCGCCCAACTTGCTCTCGCGTGGTGCGTCTCGAACGAGAACGTGTCCACGGTGCTCCTTGGTGCTAGCCGCCCGTCGCAGCTGGAGGAAAACCTGAAGGCGTTGGCTTTCGTGGACAAGATCACGCCGGAAGTGAAGGCGAAGATCGACGGTATCATCAACTTCGTGTCTCGAGTGCCCAAACAAGACGCCTTTGCCAATATGCGAGGCCACCACTTGTAGTTTTATGTCGAAGGCAATCTCTGCAGCAAAGCGGTGAGCAAAGTATCACCCGCGAAACGTTAATGCAATCGCCTCGCCAAAAGGTATAACGATCTTAAGCACAACAAAACAATGTTTTAGCATCAAAATCTTGTTAAACGGTTTTGAAAATGCCGTGCACTCGGTCGCGTGGCGATATGGTTTGGCGATCACCTGGCCAACTCATGTTTCACAGCACGCGCTACTCTGGTTGGAGCAGCAGGCTCAGCAGTAGAAGAATCCGCCAAACGGGCGGCCAAACGAACATCTCGGGCCGTAGATACCGCGACCAAACGTGTTCCAGTAGCCGATCGGGTAGCGCCATCCGTAGCGGAAGCCACCACCGAACGGGAACATGAACCGGGTGCGATACCCGGGGAAGAAGCGGCGGCCGACAAACTGCTCCGTGGCCTCGGACGGAATGGGCTCCTGGCCACCGGCAAGCGTCACTCCAGCAGGAACGTCCTCCAGCGAGTTGGGGGCGGCGTCGTCCGCCTGGACGCAGCTCAGGACTGCGACCAGCATGAACATCAGAGCGAGGATCGAGCGCTTGAACATGGTTGGTAGCAGGACTTGGGTACTGGGGCAGTGGAGACTTGTGTGCTGGAGCTCAAAAAGTGGAGTGAGATTGGAAGAGGAGAGTGTTGCTGTTGCTATCGTTGCGAGGAAAAGAGGTCAATTAGTTTTCGTTGTGGTTGCACGGATTTCTCCACTTCAACTTGACTAGCCAATCGAACCTAAGACTAAGATTTGAGCGTTCTTGAGAAACACCGAGCAATTTGACTATTACTTCGAAGTCGCTTTCGAAGGGAAAAATGCGAAACAGAGCACCTTGAGAGATTCTTAGTGGCAAATTGCCACTGGCAATATGCAACGCAGTTATTTTCCTCGACATCTCGACGTTTTCTCAGTGTGAGCAAATGCACTTTCCTTGTTATCTCTCCATTCATTGAGGAAACATCGTGTGCAATGCTGGAAAACGCTGCACCTTGTTGTTGTGATTGGCGCTGGATCGGCAGCTACAAGTGGCGGCCTCGCATATTGGCAAAGGCGTCTTGTTTGGGCACTCGAGGCACGAAGTTGACGATGCCGTCGATCTTCGCCTTCACTTCCGGCGTGATCTTGTCCACGAAAGCCAACGCCTTCAGGTTTTCCTCCAGCTGCGACGGGCGGCTAGCACCAAGGAGCACCGTAGACACGTTCTCGTTCGAGACGCACCACGCGAGAGCAAGTTGGGCGAGCGAGCAGCCCAATTCCTTCGCGATAGGCTTCAATTTGTCAGCCTTTTCAATTTTTCCTGCAAAAGCGGTCGAACGAAATAGGCGGGCCTGCCTTGAGCTCCGTCGACGTAAGGCGAGAGTCTCCCGAGGGTGTAGTGTATTTTCCAGTCAAGGTTCCAGAGCTCAGCGGAGACCACACGGTCAGGCCGAGCTTGTACTTCTTGTACAGATCCAAAAACTCGTATTCGACCTTGTTGCGCTCAAAGATGTTGCACTGCGGCTGCTCCACAAGAGGTCGAATCAATCTGAGGCGGTCTGCAATTTCACACGCCTCCACAATGTCGGACGCGAGCCACTCACTCGTTCCCCAATAGAACGCCCACCCTTGCTCGATGACGAAGTTCATGGCACGAACGGTTTCTTCAATGGGAGTGAGTGCGTCAGGACGGTGGCAAAAGACGACGTCGACATACTCCAGTTGCAGTCGGCCAAGCGAAGCTTTGAGACCTTCCACGATGTGTTTGCGGCACAACCCTTGGGCGTTCGGACTAGCTTGGTCCCAGGCGGTTGTACCACCGAACAACTTGGCAGTCACCACGAGGTCCTCGCGACTCCAAACTCCTTCCTCGATACCGCGTTGGATGGCGGAGCCCATATTGCGCTCGGCCAGTGTCTCGCCGTAGTTTTCAGCCGTGTCGAAAAGGTTCACACCACCTTGGTACGCAGTGACCATCATCTTGTACCATGCGTCCGCCGTGTACGCGTCGCTGGCCCACATCCACGAACCGAGGGCCAACTTGGATACCAGCAGACCGGAATTGCCCAGGATGCGGTAGGTCATCTTGGTCGCAGCAGTCTCGGGTGAGTTTGGTGCCATGGTAGCGTGGGTGTTGGTGAGGTGAAGGCGGTTGGAAGCAAATTGGAAAATGATTCTGCAATGAAAGTCATTCGCTTGCTGCAAGAAGGGCACGCACCCAGTCACGACCGAGCTGAGTAGGCGTGAGGTATTCATTTCTGGTAAGCTTTGCAGTGTTAGGTATGTACGCACAATCGCTTTTATCGATTTCGCGTACTTCGGTTCACTTGGTGAAGTACATACAGTACATGCGTGTACATGTATCTATGTCATACTGCTGTACATTGTACTGTAGCGATGAAGTCCTATGTAAAGCCATTGTCCAGTAAAGCAATCATATCTGCCTAGATACTGTCTGGTAAAGCAATCAGATCTGCTTTCAGCTCCCTAGTCTTCAAGATACTTTTGAGCAGGGTGGTTATGCTGTCAAGTCGAGTCACGGTCGCGGATATTTGTTGGTTCTCTGTAGTTGAGTCACGGTCGCGGATACCTATCGTTTCCTTTGCGTCTTGTTGAGGGGCTAAGCTTATCGTATCGCGAAGGTGTCTACTGTGTCTGTGGCAGGGCAAACCAAAAACAGAGGAAAAACCGTGACACGACTAGGGCTTAGCGAAAAGTATCCGCGACCGTGACTCGACTTGACAGCATAACCACCCTGCTCAAAAGTATCTTGAAGACTAGGGGAGCTGAAAGCAGATCTGATTGCTTTACCAGACAGTATCTAGGCAGATATGATTGCTTTACTGGACAATGGCTTTACATAGGACTTCATCGCTACAGTACAATGTACAGCAGTATGACATAGATACATGTACACGCATGTACTGTATGTACTTCACCAAGTGAATCGAAGTACGCGAAATCGATAAAAGCGATTGTGCGTACATACCTAACACTGCAAAGCTTACCAGAAATGAATAACTCACGCCTACTCAGCTCGGTCGTGACTGGGTGCGTGCCCTTCTTGCAGCAAGCGAATGACTTTCATTGCAGAATCATTTTCCAATTTGCTTCCAACCGCCTTCATCTCACCAACACCCACGCTACCATGGCACCAAACTCACCCGAGACTGCTGCGACCAAGATGACCTACCGCATCCTGGGCAATTCCGGTCTGCTGGTATCCAAGTTGGCCCTCGGTTCGTGGATGTGGGCCAGCGACGCGTACACGGCGGACGCATGGTACAAGATGATGGTCACTGCGTACCAAGGTGGTGTGAACCTTTTCGACACGGCTGAAACCTACGGCGAGACACTGGCCGAGCGCAATATGGGCGCCGCCATCCAACGCGGTATCGAGGAAGGAGTTTGGAGTCGCGAGGACCTCGTGGTGACTGCTAAGTTGTTCGGTGGTACAACCGCCTGGGACCAAGCTAGTCCGAACGCCCAAGGGTTGTGCCGCAAACACATCGTGGAAGGTCTCAAAGCTTCGCTTGGCCGACTGCAGCTGGAGTATGTCGACGTCGTCTTTTGCCACCGTCCTGACGCACTCACTCCCATTGAAGAAACCGTTCGTGCCATGAACTTCGTCATCGAGCAAGGGTGGGCGTTCTATTGGGGAACGAGTGAGTGGCTCGCGTCCGACATTGTGGAGGCGTGTGAAATTGCAGACCGCCTCAGATTGATCCGGCCTCTTGTGGAGCAGCCGCAGTACAACATCTTTGAGCGCAATAAGGTCGAATACGAGTTTTTGGATCTGTACAAGAAGTACAAGCTCGGCCTGACCGTGTGGTCTCCGCTGAGCTCTGGAACCTTGACTGGAAAATACACTACACCCTCGGGAGACTCTCGCCTTACGTCGACGGAGCTCAAGGCAGGCCCGCCTATTTCGTTCGCCGCTTTTTGCAGGAAAAATTGAAATGGCTGACAAATTGAAGCCTATCGCGAAGGAATTGGGCTGCTCGCTCGCCCAACTTGCTCTCGCGTGGTGCGTCTCGAACGAGAACGTGTCCACGGTGCTCCTTGGTGCTAGCCGCCCGTCGCAGCTGGAGGAAAACCTGAAGGCGTTGGCTTTCGTGGACAAGATCACGCCGGAAGTGAAGGCGAAGATCGATGGTATCATCAACTTCGTGCCTCGAGTGCCCAAACAAGACGCCTTTGCCAATATGCGAGGCCGCCACTTGTAGTTTTATGTCGAAGGCAATCTCTGCAGCAAAGCGGTGAGCAAAGTATCACCCGCGAAACGTTAATGCAATCGCCTCGCCAAAAGGTATAACGATCTTAAGCACAACAAAACAATGTTTTAGCATCAAAATCTTGTTAAACGGTTTTGAAAATGCCGTGCACTCGGTCGCGTGGCGATATGGTTTGGCGATCACCTGGCCAACTCATGTTTCACAGCACGCGCTACTCTGGTTGGAGCAGCAGGCTCAGCAGTAGAAGAATCCGCCAAACGGGCGGCCAAACAGCAGTTTGTATTAATAGGTGGATGCTCCCGCGATGACTGTAATTGTATACAATTTGCGAGAGAGAACAACGGAAAGCGTCATATTGTAGTAGGAATGACGAAGTCTGCAGCTTACACGAATGACAAGCATGAAAACTCTACGTACTTTGGCAAATTCAACACTTTATACCCCCAACCGTATAGTAGATCCAGAGTAAATGTGATATCGCAGTGCAAGCATTGTAAAACCGACTCATCTTTCCAACTCGTTTCTATCGCGTAGTGGAGGGTATAATCTGACACATCCCTTCAAATCCCGTGTTGCACCACCACATGCTTCGGTTTCAGCCAATCGCCTCGCGTAGTTTCGCAATTGTAGCCAATTAGACCAAGTGGAACACGCCATCCAAAAGCAGTGGTGCAGATCTGCGAGCTATCCGCTCCATTCCGCCAACGGTGTCCAAGCCCCCAAGCGTCTCCACCCTCTTCCCGTCTCGCCACCATGAGCCACATCTTGCACGCCGTGTCCACGGGCTCGCAGGCCTCGTTGGTGCCCATCAAGCGCGCGCTGCTGTCCGTGTCGGACAAGACGGGCGTCGTGGAGCTGGCCACGTACCTGTCGCAGCACGGCGTGGAGCTGCTGTCCACGGGCGGCACGGCCAAGGCGCTTCGTGACGCCAAACTGCCGGTTGTGGACGTGTCGACGTACACGGGATCGCCTGAGATCATGGACGGCCGCGTCAAGACGCTGCACCCCAAGATCCACGGCGGTCTGCTGGGTGTGCGTGGCAATGCGCAGCACGAGGCCGACATGGCTGCCAACGGCATCCAGAACATCGACCTGGTAGTGCTCAACCTGTACGCCTTCGAGGCGGCTGTGCGCAACGGCGGCGACTTCGATACGTGCATTGAGAACATCGACATTGGTGGTCCGTCCATGCTGCGCTCGTCTGCGAAGAACCACAAGGCTGTGGTCATCTGCTCCAGCCCCACGCAGTACCCGACGCTCATCCAGGAGCTCGAGACCAACAAGGACTCGTTCAGCACGTCGCTCGAGTTCCGTCGCAGCTGCGCCGCTGCTGCTTTCAGCCTCGCGTCGTCGTACGACTCAGCCATCTCGTCGTGGCTCAACGGTCAGTTGGGCTCGGCGGCCCCCACTGTCACTCGTGTGTACAAGAACGAGTTCGCTCTCAAGTACGGCTGCAACCCGCACCAGAACCCGGCTGCCATCCTCAGCCGTGTGGGCAGCAAGCTGCCGTTCACGGTGCTCAACGGCACCCCTGGCTACATCAACCTGCTCGACGCTGCCAACGCCTACCAGCTCGTGCGTGAGCTGCGTTTGTCGCTGGGCCTTCCTGCTGCTGCTTCGTTCAAGCACGTGAGCCCTGCTGGTGCTGCCGTTGCTGTCGACCTCGAGGACGGTCTCCACGCTGCCTACGAGGTGGGTAACGTGACGCTCACCCCGCTGTCACTCGCCTACCTGCGCGCCCGTAACGCCGACCCGCTGTCGTCGTTCGGTGACTTTGTCGCTGTGAGCGACATCGTGGACGAGGCCACCGCCAAGATCCTCAAGCGCGAGGTCAGCGACGGTATCATCGCCCCGGGCTACGAGCCGGCTGCCTTCGAGATCCTGAAGGCCAAGAAGGGCGGCAAGTTCATCGTGCTGGAGGCGGACACCGACTTCGCTCTGCCGGACATTGAGTACCGTGAAGTTGCTGGCATCACGTTCGCCCAGAAGCGCAACGACGTCATCTTCTCAGCCGAGAAGCACCTGGCGGACGTGCAGACCACCGGCGCTGGTCCTCTGACGGACGCCAAGAAGCGTGACCTGGCCCTTGCTGCCATCACGCTCAAGTACACGCAGTCGAACTCGGTGGGCTACGCCAAGGACGGCCAGATGATCGGCGTGGGTGCCGGCCAGCAGTCGCGTGTCGACTGCGTGAAGCTCGCTGGCCGCAAGGTCGCTATCTGGCACCTGCGTCAGCACCCGAAGGTGCAGGGCCTTGCCTTCAAGAGCGGTGTCAAGCGTCAGGAGCGCGTGAACGCTCGTGTGCGTTACATCGAGGGTGACATGGCTCCTGTTGAGCTCGAGACGTTCAACGCGCTCTTCGAGACTGTCCCAGAGCCGCTCACTGCTGCCGAGAAGGAGGAGTTCCTCAAGAACCTGACGGACGTGAGCCTCGCGTCTGACGCCTTCTTCCCGTTCCGTGACTCTATTGACCACGCCACGAAGCTCGGCGTCAAGTTCATCACCCAGCCTGGCGGCAGCACCCGCGACGCTGACGTGAAGTCTGCCTGCGAGGAGTTTGGCATCACCATGGCCTTCTCCAACCTCCGTCTCTTCCACCACTAAGTTGAAAGTAATGGAGAGCGATGACAAGGCTGTGGAGCTGCGTCGGTGTCCCCATGTTTTCACATTAGAGAGCGGCCTGGGCGTGCTCTCGCGCTTGCAGCCTGTATCGTGCAGGTAGCAAGTCCTTCCGATGCCTTCGCTCAGTTGTTATTATAATGGACCGCATATTTGCTTTCCCAAACGCATTCCTTCAAGCACATTTTCCTCACAGCGTAATGACCCTCCTAAGCCAAAGACGAATGTGTGGATCAGCTTCGTCAAATCCCATGGCGCTCTATTGTTTCGCGGGTGGCTTAGCTGCCTCTATCTCTTCGTTTCCTAACTGCTGGCATCGCGATGCTGCCTCACAACAACGTGCGTCACCTTATACCTGTGTTGCTGCTCGGTTCGCTCTACTGCGTCTTCTTCTCGGTCTCGAGCGGCTTGTTAAAGAACATGAAATAGATCGTCGAGCCACCGATGAGGATTGTAAAAATCGCTGCCCAAATGAGTTTCACATAAAGCGGGAACGGCTCTGTGAACATACCTTCGCCATGTTTGACGATCACCAGCACCTCCGTGAGAACGACGGCAACGCCCAGCCACGCACGCGGACCCAGCTTCTTCACAGGTGTTCTTTTACCGCCGTGGTAGCTCATCGTGAACGAGCAGAAAATATAGTACTCCGCCACTGCATAACTTCCAGCCGAATACCACACCGCAAGACGGTAGATGTTCAAGTTACTGCTGGCAGGCACCCACAGCACCGTCTTGAGGAAGAACGAGTTGAGCATCATGATCGACAAAATGGTGACCATGGACATCACGCGCCAGAAGCGCTCGGCCGATCGGAAAATCTTCCAGTCGTACGCCATCCAGTAGGCGGGCGTGAACTGCGCCAATGCCCGCTTGGCCTTGCCCGACAAGTTGGGGATCTTGCGAATGCCCACCCAGTTAAAGCGGCGCATCTCGAAGTAGCGGCAGATCTTCATTCCCAAGTAAATGCCCGCCGCGTTGCACGTGAAGATATCAAAGAAGAGATGGTCCCACCAGCACTCGTTAAAGTTGGCGAGCCAGTGGCTGAACGTGATCTCGTACAGCTCGAACATGACGCTCAAGATCCACGAGATCATCTTGCTGCGCACCATGATGGAGCCCACAATCCACCCGAAGAAGTGCATGATCACGAAGCGGTCAAAGAACGTCGCCCTGATGTTGGCGATGGGCGAGTCCGGGTTCTCGGGCGTGAAGACGCGGCAGTCAGCAGCGTACGACGTCTCCGGCAGCTCCACGCCGAGCTTGGCATCAAAGACCTTCATGAACTGGCGTGCGTCATTGGTGCGTAGAAACAGCAGCAAGATGAGCAGCATCTCGTACAGGATGAAGAGCCCTGTGAGCAGTCTCCACACAATGGGGTGTGGCCGCACGAAATGTCCGTCCGGCAGTTGTAGCGTGCAGTACGTGAGGAAAAATGCACAGGCGTATTTAATGCCGCGCTTGACGTCGGCCGCGTACTGCTCCGCCGGGTCGTCCAGCTGCACCACGGGCTCATGGAACGCCGCGTAAACAATCCAGAGCATGAGCAGGAAGCCTGCGGTGAGCGTGTGCGGACTGCTGATCCACTGGTCCTCGTTGTCGTCGTCCACCTCCACCGTCTCCTCCATACTCCACTTGCGGTTCTCATAGTTGCTGCGAGGCGCGGTGCCGTAGACTTCTGGGTCGTCGTCCAGGTCGGAATTGCGGCGAGAGCGCAGCACCGTTCGCTGTGCCACCTCGTCCTGCATCTTTGACTGGAGCTCTTGCCACTTGGTTCTGATCTGAGGCCGAGGTTTGTTTGATGACCTACAAATTTTGATGGATGCAAATTGGTGACGCACTTTTATTTCTTTTTGTCGCTCACGGTACGGCGGAAACATAGGGATACGGTGGAAAAGCGGAATGGTGGTAGATTATGCTATTGTGTCTGATACGGTAAACAGATGGCATCATCGACTAGCGTGAGAGCACCGGCACATTACAAAGTGTAGCCATATTGCAAGTTCCAGATGCATGCGGCAGTGAGGGACGACGGCCCTCGCGTTGCCGATAGTCAACGTGACGGCTTTCTACTTCCCCACAAGGTCCTGCAAGACGCAATCGTGACTCACGACGCGTATCACCATACTCAGCTCGCAATTCGGCTACGAGGTGATCACAGCGGACTCCCCAATTGCATCATCCAGATGAATTGCCTGCTGCTCCTCTCCAGGTAACTGAACGCTCGCCAAGTCTCGGTGGCAATCGTACGTCAATGGAAACGACTGCTGGCCGTACACCGTCCCCTTCCAGCCCAGCGCGTACCCCTCCACTCCGCCGATCACCTCGGTTGGCATCGAGTACGGGTACTGCCCGCTCATCACCAGGTTTATCTCCTCAGTCGGCAGCGCCACATGAAAGCCATGAAGGCGCACCTCCTGTACGTAGATCGCCCCGTTTAGTGGAGCTATCATCGAATCGCAACGCAGCTCGGTCGCCTGCTGATGACGCTACACAGCAGTCGCTGTACCAGCTCGTTGTGCGGCCAATTGTAAAGCAGACAATCAATCAGCGTGACTCGTCAGGTTAAACACTAGATGACTTTGTCGTGAATGGGTCTTCGTTCCGAGATATGATGCCGAAGCTCTGGGAACGATTCAGCCCTCGGATAAAGGGAAGAGCAGTGAAAGCAGAAGAGGAGTGGTCAACTCAGCCACCGGAGATAGAGAAATGGTATCAGGTGATGCAATTCAAGTCCAAGCGACGCGTAGTAGACAGTGGAAAGTCTGAGCGAGCGTGGAATAAATGGCTACACGACACCCATGGCGAGACGGTTATGCTGCTTCTCTGCTTCTGTTCGAGTATGGAATTGCGATCACGACGAAACAAGTTCTCGAGACTTTCAAGGATGCATGAGTTAACCCGTTGGTTACTGATCGAGCTGGAGCAACAGCTGAGGTTTGTCTCCATGAAGTAGTAGAGAGACTACAAGAGCGATGGGAGTCTGTGTACGATGCGCCCGACGTTGTCTGGAGAATGTGGGCAAACCGAGTGACCGCAAACCTGGACCGTTCGACTTGGGAGTCAGCCATCAATCGCGATCCACCTGCCTACATTCTGAAGATGCTTCGTGCATCTGAATCACGTCTGGAACAGCACCTTACGAACGTGTCCCGATCGTCCAACCTTGCTCTGAACTGCGTTAATGCATCGCTTGAAGACTGCAGGGTCCTGTACGAAGACTGGGAAGCACTCGGAAGACGGCTGAGAGACCATCAAAACGATCTGAAAACGCGCAAGAATATCATTGAGGGGTTTATGCTAGATATGCTTCCAAATCGTGACGTACCTGACCCACTAGATGAAATGGAAAACATTCTCGACTTCGATCACGAGTAATCGACGACCAATAGGAGCTTCCATTACGGTTCATCTTGCCTAACCAAAAAATCCAAATCGTCTTCGTCTGTATTGCTAATTTCTTCGCCGACATCATTGTCATCAGCTCGTACTCGCTCTTCCTTTTCCAGTTGGTCAACAGGATTAAAGTATCCCTGCACCATCCACCCACAATGGCGAAATACTTGCGACATATCAAACGCTTCAAAGCGAGTGAATGTTTCAACGATGAATGGCAAAAGATCTCGACCGCTTGTCTTCACGTAGTGCCGCTGAAAACTTTTCTTCACGTATCCAAACAAATACTCAATTGGGTTGAAGAATGGGCAATAGGCAGGAAGAAATATCGGTACGACCCCAATGCCGCTCAGAAAGTGAACAATGTCCGGGTGTCTGTGTATACCAGCGCCATCCAGTGTCCACACCGAGTTTGGACCCGGGTACTGTCGAACGTGTCCTCGTTTGGAAAAAGCAAAACTTCGACAGCACTTGACAAATTCAACGCGGTCAAATGTTCCATCCGTGTTAAAGTAGTCGAGGATTCCGTTCACACCGATAAACGCTAGTATTGGAACGCGAGGCTTCCGAGAGAAATCACCGCGGATAGCGACTTTTTTTACCTCGAATTGCGTAGCCACGCTTGCGAACCATACCACGGTTGTCAAAAGAAACTTCGTCAAGGAACACAACGTTCTGATAGCTCCAATCAATGCGACTTAACTCTTCAATAAAGCGAAATACATCATGCTCTTTGATATGCATCGCTCTGCGCTCGAGAACTTTCCATGTCAGGCCAAAAGAATGAATAATTCTCCAGACGGATGAGATCGAAATTGAGATATGATGCACCTGCTTGAAGGCTTCTTGGGCTTCACCGAGAAAGGAGAGAGGTCGCTGCTGATAAAAGTCAAAAAGCCACTACCTGTGGGCTTCTGTGAATTTATTTTCCCTCTTGGAAGCTGCTCTCTCGAAAGTTCCCGTCTCTTCATACACTTGAATCCAGTTCGCAATGGTTTTAATGCTCTTGTTGTAAACGTTGGGCGAGGTCCTTCTTGCTGTATCCAAGATTGTAGTATCCATACAAACAGTGGAAAACTGTATTTTGGTGCGCGTGCTGCTTCGTTACTGCTGCCTCCATCGTTACGCGTGAATCGGAAACCACAAAACTTGTGCGATGCTCCACAGAATCGTAGGCAAGCCTGGCGTCCAAGCCGTGAGAAGGCTCGACACTAAACAGAACCTCAGCAGATACCTTCGTGCGAGGAATTGGTGGTAGATCTGCATGAAGAGAACACCCCCACCACTACTGGCACGCCCCTAGAGACTAAGAACTGCGATCGGGGATCTGTCGATTATTGACCAATTATATGCCTCTGTCGATTACTCGGCGGTTTGAAGAATCGATCCGATTTGGTAAATTTAGGCGAAAATCGCAATATCCACGTGCATTGATTGATGCATTGCACTAAAAAGCTACAAGGAGATGAGGAGATGCTGCATTTAATGCGCCATGAGGTGCACAGCATCGTTGAGTTTCGTGGTGGTGGTGTGCAGCGCCACATGGATGAGTTTCTTGAATGCCTCACAGGCCTCGTCGTCCGGCAGCTCGAGCATGAGCGTCTTGTGCACCCACTTGATGCAGTTTGCATTATTCAGCTCTGGGATGCCGCAAGTGAGTGCAAGTACCAGTAAAGTGATGAGCAGGTTCGAGTTCGTACGCAGCACCTGGAACGCCTCGCACGCGAGTTGCTGGAACTGCTGGTAGTTTTCGCTCTTCTTGCCACCCATGGCATCGAGCATCGAAGGCGTGAACACGAAAGGAGCTCGCTCGCGCTTCACGCCCAGCTTGGACTTGAAATTACCCAAGAAATGCCCAAAGTCAATGTGGAAGAGCTTCCCTGAACGCTGCAGCATGATGTTGTCGTTGTGGCGGTCTCCGATGCCTAGCACGTAGGTTGCCACGCAGTACCCGGCGCACGACCGCACAAAGTTCTGCGTGATTTCTTGGTCTCGACTTGCAATTGACTTCTTACGCCTCCATCGACTCGGTGACAGAGGGAAGCAGGACGAGACTGATCGTGTACGTTCGTCTTCCTTGCTGGGACTCGCAGGTGGGGAACCAGTTGGTGACACAGAGTCAAGAGCTACATCAGCAGAAGCGGCTCGTACTTTGTCCTTGGGGGAGCTTGGTTGCTTGAACAACCAGTCCGACAGAACTCCGTCCTTTACAAGAGCGTCCTTCGCCGCGTTGAGCTTTCGACCGAGTTTAGTTCTCGATTTTGCGTGGCGTTCGTATATGATACTTGCCAGTGTCTCCGAGTCGCCAACCACTTCAATCATGCCAATTTCGTCACCGGTGGATATGCACGCGTACGGCAACAAGCACAGATCAAGACCAGCCTCTCTCCATAAGTCATCCATGACGCGCAGAATTTGGAGCACGAGTTGATCCTGTCGTAGATCATCCCCTGACTTGAAAATCACGTAAGGCCGGCCATGCTGAGTTTTGGCACTTTCAAACTGCAGAAACAGAGGACGCTTCTTCGATTCCATCACGCGGCAGCTCTCGATGATGACGCTATTGCAGAATGATCGTGGTTGCAAAGGCAGCTGAAATGTTTCAGGGAGAAGAACAGCGACTAGAGCTTTGTGAAGCTTCTCCTTGCGAGCTGACGAAGAAGACTCGCCTTTTACAACTGCAGCAGTCTCTTCGAGTTTCTTCATGACGTATACGGACTGGCGAATTTCTAGTTTGTAGCTCCCACACAGTTGTAAGTATTGCAACGTGATGAGGTCGAAGCGTTCTGCGGTTTGATGATTGTGCGCCTCGGCTTTCAGGAACCAATACAGCAAATAGCCGATTTGCGATGGGTTTGTCAGCGCGCGCATCAATAGAAATCGAGCTAATGCAGAATCGTGGTACCTCTCATTTTTCAACGCCTGAACAAGCTGGAGGAGATAAAGCTGCAAGCGATAATCGGGCAGTGCATGCATACATCGAACTGCATAGGCGCGAACTTTCGGGTCCGAGTAGAGCGGGCTCAACAATTGAAGCGCTTGAAGGTACGTTGGCTGTCTCCATTGTAACAGCAGTCGATATGCTTCCAGCACCTGCTCTCGATTTCCCCACTCGACGGACAGCAAAAAAGCTGGTAACAGTGCAGAATCCTCCATCAAAATCAAGCGTGTGGTCCAAATGAAAGCTCGATCCTCTGCAGACAGCTCAACAAGAGGATCCCGTCTCAGTCGCTGTAGTAGCTTTTGTTTATCGGCTGGGATACTGTCAAGAGTTGCAGGTTTGTGCGCTCCAGACACTCGTTTACTCTCTTCACCTTTGAAGAAAATAGACGCCCGGAAGGCTATACTTTTCTTCTTGGTGGACACACTCGAAAAACGCGAACGATTGCGGGCACGATCCTGAACACTCTAAAAGGATCTCCATGGTTCCAACTTTATGGTGGTTAATACGTTCGTGTCTTAAGCAGTTCTCGATATCGAGAGGCGTAATGATACCCGATCCAGCAGGGGGCATCAAAATGTCCATTTGGGTGGTTCCAGCTCGCAGCGTGTGCCCAAAGTCGAACAAATGAAGTCCACTCCACGCAACTATTCCTCCTGTCTTTGTGGTGAAAGTAAACTTTAAATGTGAGCCATGAGGAATGTCAATCAGCCGTAGCCCCATTTCAATTCCAGTATCCGGATCGCATGTGACCTCACGAGCTGCTGAAGACAAATAAGCCTTGTCGCCACTATGATCAGGACTCGATTCTCGTAGCAGGGTACTGGTTTCGTAAAGTGTTGTCGCCCCATGTTGAATGCTTATCTTTGCAAGCGAAGCCGCTTCGGTGACACTCAACTGCACTTTTCCGATGCTCAAGACAAGTTGGCGATGATCCTGCGAGACAGGGCCTTCTGGTGGAGACGGAAACAGCTCTGTGTTGCCCAATTCGTTATCCGCTGCCGATGACGAAAGCGGTGGTGGATGTTCGTGTGGTGAAACGTGAAAGAACTGTTCGTAGTGGAAAAAGAGGTATCTTCCAATCTCCTCAGTCACGAGTTCGAGGATGCAAAAGTCATTGCTGGTAGGAGATGCCACAGCCGATTCGTGGTCGCTTGAATCAATTATAACCTCCAACACCCCAACAATCTTGGCTGTCTCCACAGAGCCCCCATTTGCTTGCAACGAGTTGAATTTATGGAACGGGGCAGCTAGAAGAATCGTGCCAGGTCGATACAATTCATGTGCCACATCATTCTCGTCAATGCCATCGGGTAGTAACTCTGATGCGTCTGCAATGTGAATTGGTCCGTTTTTATGTAGAACGCGCTGCCCAGTGCTCGAAGCAACATCCACACTTCGATTTGATAGCTTCTCATCTGAAAACTGTTCCAGCAAATCAGGAATGTAAGCAAAATAAACGACCATCACCAGACACACCGCGTAAAGACCTCATATGCGTACCTTGATGACAAGCTGGCGATTCGGTTTGTCCAGCGCGTAAATCCTCACTTTACGAGCGGAAAAAATGGTGGTCAGTGCATTTTTCACGTACTCCAGCGTGTGATCCAACTCATTTTCCGGTGTGATGTTTGGAAAATGGTCTTTGCAGAAGGTTTTCACGGAGCAGTTTGCATACCCTCCCGGCTCAGCAGTAGGATATTCACTCTTTTGTCGGACCAGACTAAACTGGAGCGCCCACCTTTTAAAACTCTCCATCTGCGTTGGCCACAATACCCAGCAAAATCACCATGAAATACCGCACCGAGTGATAACTATCAATTCTAATACAACCTACCTCACTTGCAACTGGCACCAGGTCGTTCTTCTCGGCGTCGATCAGAGCGCAACTGGTAGCGTTTAGCTCGAGAATAGTCTGAATCAAGAATAGTATAACCGCGCAGTTAGTAAGAAACACATTGCCTACTTCAGTAATGATAACAACAGCATTTTACCTTCATTGGAATGGTAAGGTATTCTGCAAGTTCCATCGCAACCACCTTCATCTCGGACGAGCCGTGGATGCAAAAGTAGTCTCCAATTCCAAGTCTCAGCTGCGGGTATAGTGCCGCTTGCTGCAGCGCCATTGCACTGGCAACAGAGGCCTTTGCCAGCGCCAGATTACCGCTAATAACGATGCAAAAGTCTCCTTCCTGCTGCACGTTGGCGTTTGCGATACTCAACGACAGCGTTTCACCTGGCCTTAAGTTCTCACGATTGCTGGCAGCAACCAAAGCTTTGATCTCATCAGCTGAAAACGTGTTGAAGTAAGGTACACTGCAGATCAGCGATATCGGCTACAGAACGAGCCAAACAGTGCAACTACAGTTAGTTCTTTTCGATTCGATGTGCAAATACAATGTGCCAACAAACCGAAATGTTCTGCTGGCGCAGCTCGATCTCGTTCTTGGTGCGATCGTTGAATTGCATGTTCATGCGCTTCATGAACATTAGTTGTCGGAATGCCAGTTTCCACTTGTTCTCCTTTGGTTGTTCAGGAGCGTTAACTTTCTTCATCCCAGCAGTAGCAGTAGCAGCTTGACGTGTTTCTTCCGGCATCACCTCGGGTGGATGCTCCAACTTCCCATTGCTCACTGATAGCTGCATATCGTCTGGACGAACCACTTCGCCCATTGCCTCCAACGTCCTAAGAAGTTGCAGAGCGAGTGGCTGCTCACCTTTAGCCGCTTCAGCCACGTCCGTTACGCTGCACAACCTTTAGTCCAAAATAAGCGCTTCAACTTTTAGTTTAGCTGTTGTTGGGTAGCAGCTATACCAAAAATACGATAGCTTGTGTACTGTATTTCATGGGGTTCTGCTGCTTCACGAGCCACACTTGGTGCAGGGGAGCTCGTCGTTGATAAGGACACACCCTTTGTCCCTATTGTATTGGAGCAGTGCTTCCGTGGCTGATGGAGCTGTATCTAAGGATAAACCATTTTGGAAGCTATACCTTCCCAACAAACGCCAAGGCAAAGAACACGTCAACCTCATCGGCGGTGCGTTCGGTACCCATTTTTTATTAGGGGTTGTCCAGAACTGGTGTCGGTGGTGCTAGGTACCTGCACAATGCTTACGTACTTATATAGATGTACCGTTGGCTCGATATTTCAAGCATGCAAAGTGACTGGTACATGTATACCTCGAGACTACATCAACCCTTACACATCTCAAGACCAAAACATTCTCGATGAGAATTCTCACATGTAGAATCTCACCATTGCGAAGAATCTTTGTGGAAACGCGAGTAAATGGCATTGCTTAATGAAAAATAAATAAACTGGTGGCGCGTCCAACCAAAATAATTGTGAAAGTTTACTACTAGAAGTATAGTTGTTCTCCTCAGTTGCGGTGCCAATCAAACTTCACACGTGTGAATTGAGGTTTGGAAGATCATGCATGATTTTGAAGCATGACAGTGTCCTGAGGACATCAGTCAAATCTCGAATACTATCTTCGTGCAGACCACAACTGTATCTACGGAAGTTTCGAGACCAATCCGTTGTCGACAGTTGGAAGCCGGAGGCACAGGCAGGAATTCTGCCTCTGCCAGAATTGTATCGGAGCGTGTCTACTTGGTACATGCAGACTACAGTACATGTACTGAAGATGGATAGATAGCATACCAGTCAAGAAAAATGAACTTGATCATCCGCGAGAGAAGCAAACTTGTAGCAATTGCTAACATCCATTTGCATGTACTTCAATGTGCATGGGATAATAGCAGCCAAACACTTTGCCCACTTCTCAATTCGCCGAGGACCTCGGAAACGAATCGGCAGCACAAATGAGAAGTTTTAGCATTTTGCTCCTGCTCGCAGCTACTTTGCTGGTGGCTGTCAAAGCTGCTTCAACCGAAAAGCTGGCTTCAGGTAACATCCTACCCAGTGATCGTACTCTGAAGAGCAACGAAGGCACGAGTACGCGGCTTCTGAGGACCGTGGACACGACCGACTAAGACGATGACGATGCTGCTGAAGAAGAACGAGGCATCCAGTCTGCCGTGCTCGGTACGCTAAGCAAGTGGGCAACGAAGATGAAGCTACCGAAGACAGCCACAAATTTGCAATACCGAGCTTGGCTGAAGGGGGAAAAAGACCCCAAGGACGTCTACAGACTCCTTGGGTTTGCTGGAAAGGATTTATCCGTTGTTAGGGCGGATCCGAAGTACCAACTCTATCTCGACTACTCCAAGATATGGAATCGACTGGGCTAACGCTATGTGGCATGAAGACGAGGTTTAATACATGCACCTTAGATGTCAAATTCAAATTAATCTTGGCCACAGGGGCTATATTTTTGGTCGACTTGCAATTTCAGCCTTGGAGAGCATCGTTGCAACTCAGTTTTACGTTGTTTTTTCTGGGATAGGAAGCGACGAAGTGCTGATAGCCCAGCCCTCACAGGCTTAATTGCGGTGTCTGTCCGTCTGTCCGCACCAGTATACCGGTAACGCTATGACTAGATGGATGCTGAGTGAAGCGGTTGATGGATTTTTACCTCCATGAGAACTTGCCTTGAGAGGAGATCAAAGTAGATCACCAGCGCTTCAGTATTCTACTAGTAAGCCATTTTTGGAAGTTTTCGCGGAGTACACAACTCCTGCGCAGATGCTGCGGCTGCGAAGCAGGCGCAGGAGATGCGCTTGCACTCGACAAAAATTTATTGCATGTCAGCCTCGCGTAGCCCTAGTTTACGTTGTTTCAGTTGGTATTCTTACCAATTCGTATCAAAAATTACTTGGATATTTCGCGCTATCACGCTGCCCACTCGACCTGAACTTTGTCTTCACCTCCTTTCCTGTTCGAAAGAAACATCGAGGTCCCTACTTCTCCTGAAATGTGCTTTCAGTACATTTGCTAACACATTTCAGTACTTAATCGAGTGCCTCCAAAGTACTGACTTACAGTGTTTCGAACCTCAAGTACCGAAATCAGGACTGATCGAGGGGACAGCAAGGCGGATCCGCGGCGGGTCCAGGAGCCCCATGACTTTCAGCACGCCGTCCTTCATCCACCTAGGCATCGACGCCAGGACCGGCAAGTCCTACCACATTTGTTCGCGCAAGGTGCGGCCTCTAGCGACCGAAATCCGACGAGTCAAAGAAATGCTCGAAAGATGCAATGCGTGCATGCATTTTACGCACTAATGGGTTTAATGCTTGGCAGTCGCTATTATCTTTCGGCGCGATCCTGTTGCTGCTCGTGGCCATGTCCTCCGAGAGGTTCCTGTTCAAGGTCATGGTGGATCGGATGGAGTCGTACAGGTGCGGATTGCATTGTTTTCTGTCATGCAAGAGTGTTAAATGCACTGACGGTGCCATGTGGTGCATCTTTTGTGGTTAGATACTTTTTGTCCCAGCTCATGACGTTCCTGTACATTCCTCCGCTGTTCTGCATCGTCAGCTACAAGGCGACACATGATGTACGAGTGGTGGAATTATTGGAGGGAAACAGAAACGTGCTAAGCAGTGTTTATTGCTATTGTAGGATCTACTGGAAGACGACGGGATGGAGTTCCCCAAGTTCCACTTCTTCATCATGGGTCTGCTCGATCTCATTCATGTAAGGTTGCGGTGCATTAAAGCATCTCATGCATTAATACGTCGTCATTTACTGTCTTGTGGTTGTTTGTTACCAGGGCTTGATGCTGTTTATTGCCGGTGGGAGGACAGACCCGACGCAGACGCTTCTCTTCATGCAAGCTTCTATCCCCTTATCGGCATGCATATCGGCAACGTTCTTCGGCGCGAGGTATTATTATACAGCGGATTTACCTGACTGCAAAAGCGAAGCACTAATTTTGCAAACGTTTGGTGGAAAGATACACACGACCTCAAGTTGTAGGAATGCTGGCAATCACAGCTGGCCTCATTCTTTCGTTAATTCCTTGTATTGAAGAGTAAGTCATCCCCTGAGAAGATACGCCGAGCACGCTGAGAGTTCTAACAGATGTTGCTCATACAGTATCCAGAGCAAGGAATTCGACGACAGGGAAATTGGCTGGAACAGGTGAGAAGGTTGACAATTTTCAGCGAAAATGATGTTCTTCAGACTGACGTTGTTGTGCATGTAGCGTCTTCTATCTTCTCGCGGCAATCCCAGGCTCGTTGTCAATGCTTTACAAGGAGCGCGTGATTCGAGATCAACCAGTGGATATGTCTTATCTGAACGCATGGGTTTCGGTCAATCAGTTCATCGCTGGGTTGCTAGCAGCTCCCCTCATTTTTGATGCTGAGGTACGATGCTTTCCACAAAGTTGGAACGGAGAATATATCCAAGGCCCGAACTGATTACATTGCGATCACTGTGCTTAGTTTCTCCATCTTGACCAGAAAACCAGCGGTTTAATGTGTCTAATCCAAGGCGAGGGCGAGGTGTCCACAGACCACTGCTATGTAAGTTTATCTTGTCGTATCCGTGACGAGTATTTGAACTACTTAACTTTTCCCTATGCTTGCGTGTATTCAGATGGGACTACCTATCCTAATTCTCTACGTTTTCAGCAATATCGTCGTGAATCTGTTACTGCTCCAGCTCATCCGACTCACCAGCGTCTCGACCATGTACGGGTGCACTCTAGTTGGGTTTTTGACTTCCTTTGTGGTGCTAGCGTGGTACCAAGTGGATCCAGACAATTTCGGGATCATCAACTTGCACGATGGCTTGCGAAACTGGATCCCGCCATCCGTGTTCGTCGACGTGTTTGCGTTCCTTATCATATTTGCTGGCAAGGTACTTTACCAATGGGATCCGGATCCGGAGGTTGAAGCAACGACCTTGTCCGCAGAGGACAAGGAGGCCATGGCGTTACTTGACGGAGACGATGACTATGGCTTACGCTACACATAAACTACGTTTCCAGCTTATCAGGTCAGAAACATAAAGACGAATAAGGAGCAGAAGCTATCATCAAGCGCAGAAAGGAGTTCGATCATATGTACATTTTCAGCTCGCGGAGCTCCTGGATGAAATGAAATTCGAGATACAGCGTTACGATGGTCCTTGCTGCATAGGCTAGTCCCGGTATGTTATTCCTTTCGTTGCCTGTGTTGGGTTTGTTCATGCTAAACGGTTGTTAGACGCTTGGGTGCATCAATTTGCCATGAATGCTTTCGTCTATTCGCTATTTCCAGAGTAGGTCTTGCCACTTTCATCAAGCCGTTTACTAACCGCCGCTACGCTGTGTCAAAACCCCTCGTCACTTACGAAAGAGAAACAGGTTGGACGGGGTTATGTCGATATCGCTGAAGCAAACGACGGCCTCGCGCCTCGCAAAGACGAAGAAGCCCCTGTCTGAAATGCATCAACTGCAGCGTGCCGTGAAGGAATTGCAGCGCGAGGCTGCGGACCAGTTAGTTTTGGAGGTGGAGTCACAGGCCACGTTTGAGTTTTTGACGTTACAGATTCGCGCCTTGCGTGGTGCATTTGACACTCTTTCGGACGTGCTGATGGCGGAGGTGGATGGACTCCGAAAAGAGATGACTCGCAAACTTGGTGACTTGGATGCTGAAGTGGTGCGTCAAGGAGAAATGCACAAGGCTACCCACACTGAGGTAATGCAACTAAAGCGGGCGATGGAGATATGGGGTCTTAAAGAGCGTGACTGGGCTAAAGATAATGAAATACTCAAAGCCTCGCACAGCCACAACGTCGAGTGGATGCAGCAATTGCAGCGTGATGTAATGGGCGTGAAGGACAAGCTACACGAAATCAAGAGCGATACAGGTAGTCGGATATCGGAGATCTGTGAAGAGGCAAACAGCTTACGTGGGAACTGGCAGAAGCACGCCGACGATATGCTAGATCGACTCCAAGATTTTGACGCAACTGCTCAAAGGCAGGCTGCAGAAGCTCGCGCACAAGCTCAGCAGCGTGCAGATGATCTGGAACTGATGGAGCAGGCCATCAGTACTGTTCAAAAGCAGCAGATGCAAGTACGGTCCGGACTGGAGGAGCAAACACATAGCGTAGCGTCCCAGCTCGCTTTGTTGGTCAAGAAGGTTGAGATTGCAGAGGCACAAGCAAACAATCAACGAACCGCACTTGAACAGCTTCGGGGAAAGAGCGCTTCGATGGAGAAAGAGCAGAGGCGGAGAATGGACAACATCGGCAAGATGTTCACGGTGCGTGCATGACCATACTGTATCACTTCCAGCGGCTTAGCCACTAACTTGTTTTATCGCGCTGCCAGATTTTCGCTGATGCCCTGAACATATCACCGACGATGCTTGCGGCGAGCTAAGACGCAGTTCTGTTCGTTGTCAACCATGTCTATTAGGAAGGATTGTGCAATGCCATGTCTTTCACATGAACACCCGAGTGTTTCCTGGTTTCTATTCCAACAGGATTTAAAGTTGACGAACAGCGTATTGAATTCTCTAGCGCGAGTTCATCTCGAGGGAGATCTGTTGCACCGCCTTGATAAAGGCATCGACGTGCGCGGGTTCCATGTCCGGGAAGCACCCGTGGCCAAGGTTTGCCACGTACTTCTGCGTTCCAAAGCGCTTGAGCATTTTCTTGACTTCGTCGTAGATGATGTCCGTAGACGCGTAAATGACACTCGAGTCCATGTTGCCCTGCAGCGAGACACGGCCGCGAGCGAGCTGACGCACCTCGACAGGGTCGGACTGCCAGTCCAGGCCAATGCAGTCGTACTTGGTGGCCACAAGCTTCTCGTACGCATACTGCGTACCCTTGCAGAAGCAGACCATCGGCGTGTCCGGAGCCTCCGCCTTGACGCGGTCGGCGATCTGGACCAGGTACGGGAACACGAATTCGTAGAAGTGGTCCTGGGTCAGCACCTCAGCGCCCACACTTTCAAAGACCTGCAGCGCCTGCGCACCAGCGCGCTGCTGCGCCAGCAGGAAGTTTACACACACATCAGTGATGCCCTGCAGCAGCTTGTGAGCCGCCGCAGGGTGCTGGTACAAGAACGTCTTGAGCAGTGCCTTGGTGCGGCTACCGCTTCCCTCAATCATGTAGCACATGAGCGTGAGCGGGGCGCCCACAAAGCCGATGAGCGGCACCTCGCCGTTGATTTTCTGGCGCGCCAAGTTGAGCGCGTCCAACATGTAGCCGAGCGTCTCCTCGATGTTAGGGTTCAGGTCGAGCTTGTCAATGTCCTCAGGCGTGCGGATCGGGTCCGGCAGCACGGGCCCCACCTTGGGCACCATGGTGACCTCCATGCCCATGGCCTGCGGGATCACCAGAATGTCCGAGAAGATGATGACCGCGTCCATGTGGTAGCGACGCAGCGGCTGCAAACTCACTTCCACGGCCAGCTCAGGCACGCCGCACATCTGCAGTAAGCCACAGCAACTCCCTCTATCAGCCACCCAGCCACAACCACCACTTCCCAACGTCTCCACTGTACCGTAAAGAAGTCGTAGCCTATGTCGCGCAGCTCCCGGAACTCTGGCAAGTGGCTGCATGACACAAAATGACACAAAAAAACATCAATACCTAATGCTTAACAGGGCGTCCTCTCGTCTCATTGGCGCACCGTCCAGCTTGACGCATGCACCACACGGGCACGCGCTCCGTGCGGTCGCCCCTCAGCGCGCGTAGCAGCAGATCGTTCTTGAGTTTGGGCAATTGGTCCAACGGGACGCGCTCCAGGGGCGTGCGGGTCAGTGGGAACGGGAGCTTCTTGCTGCTGCTCTTGCTCTTCTTCTGCTGGCGCTGCACGATGTACGCGGCGGCGGCGGCGGCCGACAGAGCCACGGCCAGAGAAGTGGTGGCGCTCACTTCGCCCATAGTTTCTTGCGGTGGTTCGGACGAAAAGGAGAGTGAGATGGAGCACGACGTATGATACAGCTGCGAGCAGGCTACGATGTGAAGAAGTGGGGCGGACATTGGCTTCGGCTGGAGGCGGGTCGTGATTGGACGGAGACGCGCGATCTTTTCAGCGAATGAGCGCGCGACCGACCACTTCAACGAGATGTTACGTCAAGTGGAGTGAATATGCCTGGGCTGGCGTCCTCGGCAGTGCAAGTGGAGAGCATGCTAGGAGGCAGTAATATGTGGAGAGTGAACCGGCCAATGAAGCATAATAGTGTAAGCTCGAGTTGGGCTATTGTGTAGCAATTGCCTAGCGCTGTGGAAGCCGACGCATTGTTAAATAGCGGGTACCAGGAAACAACACAATCGCTACTAGCAATTGCTACTTGGGTTATTTCCTTACACCTCTATACAACAATGCGTCGGCTTCGACAGTGTTAGGCTCCCAGCGAAAAGTCATCTTCCATGGCCACGACCAGGGATAGGTAGTAGTGGGAATTTCGGTGATACACTCCGCGCCAAGTTCTTATGAACACCCACTTTTTCCGTCGTAACTCAGTCAATTTTAGGAGTTGGGCCACGCTATTTAGATATGTTATTCGCACCGCAAAAACACACCGGAGACATGTTTTAAGGCTCGGGAAAGAGTAGTTTATGATGGGGCTGGTATACAAGTGACCATTATTAACATCGCGACCAATATATGAACACCCATGAACCATACAAAAAGCAAGTCAAACAGAATGTTGGTCAGAATGAGATACTGAACTAATCTGTGCTCTTGAGGCCCTAGTCCAAGTGCCGGAATGCATTCTGGACCTCCTCATTACATGCATTTGATTGGTCAGTTGATTGTGGTACAGTGTGCCATTTTTATGATTCACTGCTGTTTTTCAGAACACCGCTCGCCGGCATTCTGAAGTCAGAATTTTGTTCTAGCTCTGATGGAGAGAAGTCAAGTAGCCGTCATTGCCGTCGTCTGCGCGTGCGTCGGGGCTGTTGTAGCTGCCACAGCAGACGGACGCTCCCATGGCTCCGCACGAGTCAACATCTCCACCTTCCCATCCCACGCCTTCGAGGACGTACTTCAGGCGCCAAGAACACGCTGGTTCGAGACGCATCTTCGCTGCACAAGGACATCCTTCCTACTTCTCCACAAAACAGTGTACTCTGCGTGGAAAATCAAGCCTCGACCTAATGCTAAGAACCCCATCATCAAACGACTAGCACTGACAATGATCTATCTGGCGCAAGGAAGTAGCATGGAGAATGCTGCTACAATCATGGGGATTTCTCACACGCGAGCGGTGGTATATATAAATCAAACACTAGACGTCCTTACAAGCATGGCCAGCTCAGCTATTGTGATGCCAAGAGGGGAGGAATTAGCTGCGGTGGAGGACGGGTTTTATGCGCTGGCTAACTTTCCTGGAGTCGTCGGGGCAATTGATGTCGTTCGTATTCCTCGCCCGTCCGATTTTGAGGGCTGGTACTGCAGAAAGGGGTTCCCTGCAGTAAATGTGCAAGCCATAGTTGATCATCGCGGGGTGTTCCGGTCGCTGTCAATTAGAGCAGGCTCGACCAACGATCAATCGCTCTGGAACGACTCCGGTGTCAAAAAGAGATTTGGTTTTTTAATCCGTTTATTTTGTTTTACTAACATTCATCATTATCTTACATTTAACTCTAGAATGTCGTCGTATGTGCCACAGGGCAAGCACTTGCTTGGTGGCGCTGGATACAAAGTGTGGCATCATTTGTTGGCTCCATATTCTGAGGCTGCTGCTGCTGCAAGCAAAAGAATGCGAAGATACAACTACAGACACTCCAGAACGAGAATTGTAGTTGAGTGCGCCTTCGGTCGCATCAAAAACCGTTTTTCGAATTCTTCTGGGAAAGATCGAACAGAAATCGAAGGACCACATCGTCAAAGTTATAGTTTCTTGTGCAGTACTTCACAATTTTCTGACAGTACTTCATGACAAACATTCTGTTCACGGAAGCGACCCTCTTCTCAACGAAGCACCTGAATATGTAGCTGAGGAAGAGATTGCCATAGAAACATCAGCATCACATGCAATAGGAGAAGCTAAGCGCGATGACATTGCAGCGTTATTTATGAAATATAAGTAACGTATCTGATCTCTATGCTAATGCAACTTGCTCGCCAACAACTTTAGCAATTCAATTTGCTGCTCTTGAAAACGTCGTGTTTCATCATGCTGAGCGTTCAAAATTTCGATAAGCGATTCAAGCTTACCGTCTTTTCCCGAGCTGGCCGACATTGACGAAGCTATAGCTTCCATTCCGGCCTGCATGGCCGTTGCTAGCTGAACAATTGGAGGTTTCTTTTCGTCTCTTGAAGTACTCGTTTCCTCATCGTCCAAGTCCTCTCCTTCCTCGGTGGGGGCGTCGTCCAGGTTTGAGTCAAATATCACCTCGCCACTAATTCCAGTATGCGGGGCAAACGCGTCGTTAAGAATATCCCAGTAGGCATCGTCCATGGGTTCAAGGGGGTTATTTCCTGTTGCTTGGAGGTCTCTTTTTCTCTTTCTGTATTCACACTTCATCTTCCTATACTTGGATGTCAACTAAAAGCACAGCATACGAGCATCGTTAAGCAATATTGCAAGGTGAAGCGCAAGATCGAAATGGCAGACACCAACGTTAAGAAGGCGTTGGCGTGGCAATATTTTGCCACGGTGCTGTCGGAGGAATTGCACACCGTCGTGACGAGTGAACAGGTAATTGTTGTGGCCATTAGACATGCAGAGAAGCTGTCGCCATCTTTCATGAAGCGAAGCTCCAAGAGCTTGGAGACCATGTCGTTGGTCCACTTCAAGCGAAGCTGTTTTTCCTTGGCTTTTGATTTCCCTCTCCCTTTGGTTCGCTTGAAAGAGGGGCGGGGGCGCGCAGATGCCTTTGGCTGCTTCGGTTCAGCGACAGTGTCCTCGGCCATGCTGGAGACTGAGTTGGCAATGGTACAGATGTCTTCCTCCACGCGACTCGAGCTCTCGGTGCCAGCCTCCGAGGCGGCGGCAGTCGCTGTTGTAGCAGACAGAGACCTTTCTTCTTCCATGCCGTCCATTTGCGAAATGATTCCCCCCTACTAGACATAAATACGTGGCAGATTTTCAGAACGCACTTGGACTAGCTCCGGCATGGATTCGGAAATGGCACAAAATTTCGACACACCTCAACAGGTACCTGCCCCTCACTCAGAACGAGAATACACTCTTTTACTTGAACTAGGGCCTGACAGCCAGTAGTTCGACACACACCTCGCTCGGTGTCATTGCCGCACTCAGATCACTCTGCAAGTTATGGGGAGGGGGCTACCTCTTAGCGACATCGAGCGAGGACGCATTCTCGGACTCCACGAGGCCAGCTTTGGCCTGCGCAAGATCTCTCGCCAAGTCAAGCGCTCTGTTGGTGCTGTGCACCGGGTTCTCTACGTTCCGCCAGCGCAGCACTAAAAGCCGGGGCCGGCCACCTCGCTGTCGGACCGAGAGCTGCGCCTGCTCGTCCGGACGGCATCGAAGGGGCAGCTGTCGGCCAAGCAGCTCAAGCTTGAGCTGAAGCTGTCGACATCGGTTCGCACAATCCAACGTGTGCTTGCCGGTGTCGACTGGCTCGTGTAGACCAAGATGGACAACACGCTGCCCCTGTCGGCCGAGGACAAAAGAGCAAGAGAGGAATGGGCCTGGGAGATGCTCATGAACAAGGACCCCGTCAGGTCCTGGGGCAGCATTATCTTCTCTGACGAGAAGAAAGGAACCTCGATGGGCCTGACGGGTTCCAGACATACTGGCGAGATCTTCGCCGACCACCAAAGCAGACCAAGCGCCGTCAAGCGGGTGGCGGCTCCGTCATGGTGTGGGCGGGTATCAGCGCCGCTGGCAAGACGAAACTGGCGGTGTTGCATGGCAAGCAGAACTCGGACGACTACGTGTATACGTTGTCCGAGTTCCTCTTGCCGTTTGCCCACTCACAGTATGGCACGGATTTCACCTTCCAACATCTATTCACACGTCCAAGCGGACGAAGGAGTTTTTTACTGAGCAAGAGATCCGTATGCTACCGTGGACGGCACGCTCGCCCGATCTCACCCAATTGAGAACCTTTGGTCGATAATGACTCGCCGGGTGTACGCCAACGGCAAACAGTACAGCAGCGTGGGCGAGCTGACTGAAGCGCTGTATGCAGCCTGGGACGCCATTAAAATGGATTCCATTAAGCCGTCGATCGAGTCGATGCCTCGCCGATACAAGGAATGCATCAAGAAAAACGGTAATAAGACCCACTACTAATGTAGTCATCATTCTGACCAACATTCTGTTTGACTTGCTTTTTGTATGGTTCATGGGTGTTCACATATTGGTCGCGATGTTAATAATGGTCACTTGTATACCAGCCCCATCATAAACTACTCTTTCCCGAACGTTAAAACATGTCTCCGGTGTGTTTTTGCGGTGCGAATAACATATCTAAATAGCGTGGCCCAACTCCTAAAATTGACTGAGTTACGACGGAAAAAGTGGGTGTTCATAAGAACTTGGCGCGGAGTGTAGTAGTGATAGTGCTATTACTAGCCGTACAAAAGACAGAGAATAGCAGTATTCCTGCTATTTGGGCGAAGTCAATAAAAGTATTACTATTATAGTACTACTAGCGCACGACTATCACACGATTATCACAGTATTCAAGCTGCATCTCGACTCCTTCCCTTGCTTTCGTCGCCCATACGCTGAATTTCAAGACGGTTGTGGGCATAATCATCTGTCGTTGCGCTCGCTCGTTGTCCGTCCTTGTGCGCAGCGAGCTCATAACAAACGAACCTGTAGAAAACACACGTTCTTGAAACGCTGTAGAATTTCCGGTCCCAACCAGACGTGTGCTAGCTTCGCGACGGACGGGAACTTCGTTTAACCTTCATCTGCAAACCAGCGGCACACGTCAATATGTTGGCAAATTTGCTCAACGTTTTAAACGCGGATATTTCGTTTGTTGCGCATGGTCAGCTTGGGAAGAATTCTATCCTGCTCTCGTTTGTCATGGTACTGATTCTTCGCCACCTCAGCCACTCAACTGCATGGTGTCAGCTCCTGAGCGTCACTGTCGGGATGTAGGTACTTGGTAACGCAGTTAAGGCTACAGAATCTGCGCAATGACGATGGTCGTGTTAGTACTGAGTAAATGCGGCATATCGCGTGCACACTGGTTGTGTTGTAGAAAGAAATTGAAAAAAAGTGAGCATTGAGAGTTAGCACGAATCTAGCTGCTTCCTACTGCCTGACCTGCCGTCCCTTGACGCGCGCCTCCACCCTCTGAGAGCCACGACCACGTGGCTCCTGCCCATTCACATGCATTGTCGAGCCTGTCCTTCAATTGATTGGTTCCTGGCATCATGCCCAGCTTTGCCGCCGCAATCGGTATCGGTCGGCAGATCTTGGGATCATCCATGATGATGCCACACTGCCCCCGATGACTTCGATGCCGACTGCTAGTTTGTCATCGTGAGAAGCTCGAACGCACTTGTGAGGTCATCGTTCGAGACGCGTTGCGCATACTCCTGAACCTTGGCAGGAACATCGTTGACGAGATTGATGAGCGGCTCCCAGCTGTCCTCAGCTTCCTGTAACCCAACCCACGAAACGCGGAGCTGCCACGACCCAGACACGGAGTCGAGTCGATGCTCCTTGAAAGCTTCCACATCTAGCAAGATGCCTTGCTCGGTGACGAACTCGCGAAACTCCTGAGTGATGTTGAGCGATGCATCGTGGTAAACTTCAGACGCGTTCCGTGTACTTCATACTGCTTGGCAGTTATGAGATGACGAAATGATGAACGAGTTTCGCCGCGCCTCCACCACGACAAAAGGTCCAACCCAGCGGCCGAGAAGCTTGCGCGTGGGCAGTCGAGCGTCAATCCGAGACCACAGCACGAAGTCACCAACTTCGAAATTCCAGACGACTCCACGCTTAGAGGCCATTGCCTGTTGTCGTTTGGCGTCCTTGATATCCACGACCGCCTTATGCATCGCACGTAGACTCACAGCCGAATCCTCCACATAGGTCTCAATGCCAGAATCCAGCGCGATCTCCACCGGCTTTCCATCTCGCGGTACGACAATCGTATCTAGAGCGCTTGGTGGTGGTAGCCCCAGGAACAGTTCGATCGGAGCTCTGCCCCCAAGTGATGCCACCGGCGTGAGGTTAAGGTTAGCCTGTACCACCGGCAACAAGTACGGCCACTCCTTATCACTGAGGCGGTACTCCATCAGCATAGCACGGATGACCTGCAAAATGTCGCGATTCACCCTCTCGACGGTACCATTCACCCAAGGGGAGTAAACCGGAGTGTAGTCCTGTTGAATCTTCAGTCGTGAGCACAGTGACACGATCGTCTCGTTCCGGAAGTGAGTGCCTTGGTCCGAAATCAGAACTTCAGCTTTGCCATATCTCTTGTACCACTCCAAAAGGCCGGCTGCTGCCGCGAAACTATCACAGTGGGGACTCGGGAACAACTCACAGTAGTGAGTCGGGGCATCTTTGACCACCAAAACGTATTGGTTATCACCGAAAGACTCGCCCATCGTCAAGAAATCCCAGTGCACACCTTCATTCCGGGCCTTGGCCTCATACGTGGGGCTCCATGGTCGCTGTACCAGCATACCCCCTTTACATGTTTGCACAGGAGGCACTTCCGAATGAACTCCTGCACTTTGTTGCTGAGACGTTCCATGTGAAATCGTTCGCGAAGCAGAGTCGTCATTGGCTCTTCGCCTCTATGGCCGTGGGATCCACAGTGCGCGACCACCATCAGCCGTTTTGTGTGCTCCACCATCAGCCGTTTTGTGTGCTCCACTGCTGCCGACGGGATCCACATCTTCCCCTCCACCAAAATGCATCCGTCCGCCATCGTAAACTCCGAGGACTTCAGCGACGATTTGAATCTGTCTTGTTGCAGTAGCACGTCCGCCTCGGTGGGCCAAACGAAGTTATCATCGTGCAGTGGCCGCAGATCCGATACAACTGGGGTCCTCCTCGTACGCACCGCAGGGGCAGACACATGTGTTGCAGCGATGGCCGGTAGCTGGCCCCATCGCGAGATAAGGTCTGCCCACACATTGTTGCTACCCTGGATATGCTGGATGGTGTACGGAAGACCGCAGATCCGCATCGCCAAACGCTGCAGTTTGTCCCTGACATGGCGTTTGAGCTCGGTGGTTGGATCGAATATGTAGATCAAGTTCGCATGATCACAGTAAATGCGGAATCCTCCGGGTCGCAGTAGGACATATTCAAGCTCGGAGCATGCCTTGACGATTGGGAACGCTTCCTTCTCGACGATTGACCAATTCCGCTGGGAACCTTTGAACAATCCACCCTATCAAACCAGTAACTGGTGCTGCTGTTGATGGACCGGCACATCCGGTTGCCACTGGATCACTTGGGTCACCACTAAACTCCATCCATCAGTACTTGCGTCGGTCAACAAACACACGACGGCATCAGCTTCTGGATGAGCGAGCGGAGCTGCTCGCAGCAAGAGGTGCTTCACCTCGTTGAAGCAATCATTGAGCTCCGGCGTCCACGTAAGCGCAGCTTGGAGCCCATTTTTGTTCCTTTTTCCAAATGCACGCATCTGCAACTCCAGGCATCCGTAGAGTGGCGCTGCAGCACGAGCGTAGTCTATTAGAGAATCGCGAGCCCAGTTGACTTCACAAAGAAACTGTTGCAAAGCGTCCAACGTAGGTGGAGGCGGAAGGTTTGCCAATGCTGTTAAGCGCTCCGGGTCGTGTTGGATGTCACTTCCAGACACCATCTTGCCACACCATAGCACTGTGGGCTGGAAAAGGACACTCTTGGTCAGGCTCAGTTTCAGTCCATGACTGTTTATCAACTCGAAGAATTCACGAAGCACCCGCAGAAACTCGTCCATGGTTGTTGCGAACAGTAGGATATCATCGATCCATAGCAAGCAATTGCGTCGCAGGAGTGGGGCCAGCGCTGCAGCTGTGCTTGAAAATGTAGCGCCGAATCTGTCGCGCCTTGCGGGACGCGAGTAGGCGTGTACACCGCATTTTCGGTCATAAACGAAAACCTCTCTTGGCAATCTGGATGCAACGGACGCTGCCAAAAGCCCTTTAGGAGGTCGAACCGTGCGAAGCCGATGGCGCCGCGAGCCGCGCCCGTGCTGGCCGCCAAATTCAGCATGGTGCCCGCAATTGGGACGGTCAGACTGTTCACCATACGATAGTCTGTTGTAATGCGAAAATCACCGCCTGGCTTCTTCACAGGAACAACGGGTGACGCCCACCGCGCCTGGTCATTCCTCCGGATAAATCATGCCGTTCTAGCTCCTCTGTATAGTCCTTGAGGAAAGCGCTCTGCAACGGTGCATATTTCCTGGCCTTAGCACGGTAAGGTCTCGCGTCTGCCGATAACGTAACCTGCAGGGGTTCTACCTTGGCCAGGGGATCAGGGCCGATGTGAACTCGCCACAAGTCTCGATATAGCTCCAGCAGCACCCTTAACTCTGCTACGTGCTCGTTGTCCACGCCATTCGCGCGGGCATCATCTAAGAGGTGACGAATGCCTTCGTCAATGACAACATCCTCAGTGACACCATATTCTGGTTCTACAAAGTCATCAGCCCCATCGTCCGCGATAGTTGGTGTAGTCAACTGCTCAATTTGACGGTTGACGTCAATCCCTAGCGAACGGAGTGTTTCATCTCCAAGAAGGAATTCCTCAGAAGTACCAGGGAGTACCAGACAGCATGTGTCGCAAACATCACGACACCCGCAGCTGTGATCAGTTGCAAGTCAAGGGTCACAGAGTGGATACATGTGACGTCCGTTCCATCTGCTAGCGTCGCCATAACAGGTCTGGGTAACGCTTCCACCGTGATCTCGGATGACAGTGATAGCAGTTCGTCCACTACTGCCTGGGGAACCATGGACTTATCCGCGCCGGAATCGACCACATATGGAACCTCCACAGCCTCATTAAGACGTACATGATTGGCTGGGACTCCTTCCAGACTTGAAGCAGCTCAGATTGCCTTAGCACGGGTCTGGTCCCTCTTCCGAAGACTCTTGACGTACGCCGCTCGGTCTTCTTCACTTAGGCCCGGGCACTCCCGCACCCAGTGAGGCCCCTTGCAGTGGAGGTATCCATCTCTCGGCGACTCACCACTTGGCTTCCGGCTGTCCCTTGGAGTTATTTTGGACACTGAATTGTTGGTTGGTGTTGGCACTGCCTGCACTTACTTCGCGCCCTTCGCAGGTCCGGGTCCGCCATTCTTGCCCTGATCAGTGGGTTTCTCGTTACGCACTGCTTCTCGGGCCTCGCGCGCTTCCCGATCGAAAGCATCTTGCAGCTTCGCATGGTGATTAACTAAATCAAAGAGCATACCGTCGTCCGTTCGGCACGCTCGGTGTTCCAGATCCACCAAACACTCCACGCGCGTGCGCAGCGCCTGCGGGAGCAGATTGTCCACCAGAAGCATACAGCGCGTCTTCATCTTGGACCGTCTCTCTAGGTCCGTGGCATCGGCCCGTCCAATCAGGCCATGAAGTCCTTCTTCCTCCACGATGGTATTGAAGTCCTGGAAATATTTCAGGACTCGTGCTTCCGGATCATCGATCCTGAGGTCCATATTAAGCCGCGCTTTGAAAAGCGCCTTCACATCTGGGGCAAACGCTCCCTTGAGCGAACGGCACTTCATTTGGATAAGAGTAACGAGTTCCGCCTCCGTCACCACATCCTTGTGCTTCTTCAGCACGTAGTCACACAGCGTGTTCAACAGGCCGGCCTAATCGAGCCCTTGACCCCATACACCACTGCCATAGTCTTCTCCCGTCACGGAGCAACCGCTGGCGGATCTTCTCCTCGTACTGAATCCGCTCACGACTCCACTTGACTAATTCATCGTGACTCCAGCTTGCCAGTTTTGGAGCAGCAATCAGCTCGTAGACCGGCGGTGGCACCGTCATCTCGACGTCGCCATCCACGTCGACCGTAGCAGCCGCTCGTGAGCTCATCTTCAGTATCTTGACTTCCCATGTCCTTGTAACAGATTCCGTGCCCTGGAACCTGCCGTCAGCGAAAGTTAACTTTATCGCGCGCACACCGGTTGTGTTGTAGAAAGAAATTGAAAAAAAAGTGAGCATTGAGAGTTAGCACGAATCTAGCTGCTTCCTACTGCCTGACCTGCCGTCCCTTGACGCGCGCCTCCACCCTCTGAGAGCCACGACCACGTGGCTCCTGCCCATTCACATGCATTGTCGAGCCTGTCCTTCAATTGATTGGTTCCTGGCATCATGCCCAGCTTTGCCGCCGCAATCGGTATCGGTCGGCAGATCTTGGGATCATCCGTGATGATGCCACAGGCACAAATTACCGGCATTGGCACCTTTTCGAGAAATCGGCTTCGGCATGCAGCTCGTTGCTGCACAAATGGTGGACTAGTTGCCCACAAAACAACATGGCGTCGCTTCTTGCACTTCTCCCCAGTGGCAATCCACTTTTGCACACTTCATCAGCTCAAAGTCTTGGCTTTAAATCGACAAGCGAGCGAGTAGCAACCGGGGAACTGAGAAGCGACCGAACGGAAGGCGAAGAAGACGGCGCTAGGGAGTGAGAAAAGCACCCATTGCGTGCGTCCTTCAAGGATCCTATGGCTGTTATAGTTGGATAGTAGTGCTATACCACTACTAGTGCTGTTAATTTGGCGACTATATCAGCTAGCACTACAATAAGCTCAAAGTCCAGTACTATAGTAGTAGTAGTGTTACTAGTAGTGATTATAGCTCTACTACCAGTACTAGTTTCCACCAAACTCTGGCCACTTCACACTCGCATTGTAGACGTAGTGGTTGTAGGTGACGATGCAACGCAGCTACATGTAGAAAGCTGCACGTATTGCTTTCTCTCAGCAGCAGCGGTTATTGGATCAGTTGAAGTGCGCCGTGCAGCAGAAGCCCGCGGTGCACCCCATCGACATCGATGCGCTTCTCGGTGCGGCATCCACCACCTCCGTCGGCCACTCAATGCATTGCACCAACGCCATTCACTGCGCTGTCCAAAGCTGCCTTAGCTCCACACTCTCCGCCTTCAAACGCGTCGTCGTAGGCTGCAACCTGTTGCCGTTCGCGCGCCGAGATGTGCCGAGGCCGAATTCAATTGCACGAGCGTGTCGCTGGAAGATACGTCGGGCGAATCTTCCGTGCCCTTTCCCCCACAATTTTACCTCAAACTATTGAGACGGTCTCCGCTATTCCTTGGCCTCGGATGCTGCTTGGGGACGGGAATTTTTCAACCTTCTCGTTGAAACGCCGCTGCACGCGCATTTAACGGCGTCGCTGGGCACCGGAGCCGCTTTGCCAAGGACCATCCTCGAGGCCTCAGCGGAAATCAGTTGGGGCAGGACAACGGAAATTTGCCGGTCGGTCTTCTTTCGTATCTTTACGAAAGCATCGTCTGCCATCTCGGCCGAAATCAGACCCTCGCTCCACTATGTCCGCACTTGTTCACAGTAGATCCTGCGTCGAACGCGCAACCGAAGGGCCACGGTACTTGGTGCCGTCGCTTTGTAAAGACACGAGCTGGATCGGATGACTCGGTGCCACTTGAGACTCTCAGTCACAACGGAATTCACCTCCGACAGCGCAAGCAGCAGCCAGTTCCAGTCCCAATACAGTCCCCAGCCACAACCAAACCTCCTTCCAGTCCATGTCCGTGTCGGCAGTGCGAGTGACACTCCAGCCGGCGCATGGCTACATTCCGCTCGTCGTCATTGGCGCCGGTCTCGTGGGCACATGGGCCGGCTTCAATGTGGGCGTGGCTCGAAAGCAGTTCAACGTCCCGTACCCGCAGATGTACGCGGAGAAGAATGACAAGAACGCCAACGAGTTCAACTGCGTGCAACGTGCACACCAGAATGTACTGGAGAAACTCCCGCTCTTCTACGCCATGCTCGCCACCTCCTCGTACGTCTCCAGAGTCAAACTCAAAAGCTTTTGATGAAAAAGACGATCGCAACTCACAGGAATGTTGGTGGTTGTGTACACAGAATCTACCGTCCTGCCATCGCAGCTGTGGCTGGGGTGGTGCGCATCGCTGGCTTTGTCATGTACGTGAAGGGGTACTCGACCGGCGATCCAGGGAAACGGAGACAAGGCAGCTTCGGTGCGTTGATCAACTGGTAGTGGCGTGCACTTTTGAAGATGGTTCGTCGTACTGACTTTGCTTTTCAATGCTATTTGATGCTATTTGATGCAGGCTCCCTTGGCACGATAGTTCTCTTAGGACTGTCGTTGGAAGCTTCGCTACGTCTGCTAGGCTACCTGTAGCAAGTTGTAGCAAGTGGTCTTTGAAGTGAAATGGAGTGAAGGTCATGAGAGTGAAGACGAAACCAACGACAAGAAATACGAGAGAGGAGAGAAGACGATCGAACGAATGACAGAGAGAAGAGAACGACCGGCGAGCGCACTCATGACGCCTCCAATTCAAGGGGTAGTGCGAGGCAAACAAACGAAACATGGAGCGATGCTATCGGCGCCGGCGACATTCGCAAGCATCCGAGGGGAAGTGCTGCGAGGCACAGCGGCAGCGGTTGGAAGGTGCTGCTGAAAATGTCAAGAAGAAATTAAACGACGAACGAACGGTGGGGAGCTGGAGGTGGTTCAGGTTGGCCATCGCGAACAACAGGCTGCTTGCCACACGATAGAAGACTCCAGAGACTTCCGCGCCGTGCTTAAATTGTGTGACATTATCAACTAGATGTAGCAGTAACATACAAAATGAAATCGTGGTGAGTGCATCTGCTCCCCTCGACAAGACTCGCTGAAGGGCCGATGTGATGGAAGATGAACGACCGACAACTACCCAATAGTTCACCAATAATTCTACTGGGTATTTCTGCTCGAGATAAAGTTCATTGCATCATTTACCTACGGAAAGCTTCTCGTTCACCTCTTCTACACAATGGTAGTCTTCACGCCAGGAACAACCCACACGATCTTGTCCTTGACAGATGCGTCCGCATCCAGCTCGGCGCGCACCTCGTCGCCAGTCTGCGAGAAGTGCTTCCATGAGTCAAAGTGCAAGGGCACCATCTTCTCAGCGCCAATGTCCCGAGTCAGCTGCGCCCCCTGTGCAGCGTCCATGGTGATCTGGATTGGGCCGGTGGGCAGCGGCGCGATAGCTTTGCCGAAATTCAGGAGTGCCACGACAGTGTGGAACTTCTTCGGCAGCTCGTTCGCCAGCTCTGGGATGTGCACCGTATCGCCCGAGACGTACACCACGTTGGGCAGTCCGTCTGCCTCGTTCACTCCGAAAGAGGGCGACTCGAGCACGAAGCCCGTGCACTCACCACCAGGTAGGTGCTGTGTGGGCGTGCTCGTGATCTTAAACTCCTTGCCGTTAAGCGTGAGTGTCGTGGACTGCCATGGCGCGAGGCCGCGAACTCCGGGGCGAGGAGCGAGGTTCTTGGCACCGTCGAGAGTGGTGAGCACGTGTCGTCCATTCAGCAGCGTTCGGCCGGACATGTCGAGGTTGTCGACGTGGTCTTCGTGGCTGAGGAGGATGGCGTCGATGACGGGCAAGTCCTCGAGTCCAAGGGCCGGGTCATCGGTCTTCGTGAGGATAAAGCTGCCCGGCTGCTCGAAATCTCCGCCCTGGTCGAACGCAGGGTCAATGAGAAAGTTGACGTCGTCGATGGTCAAAATGGCCGTGGCTGTGGAGATATGCGTGATGCTGACGGTAGACTTGAAGGAAGTGGACGGCATGGTTGGGCGTAGGAGGTTTTCGCGAGATGCTTGCTGGCCACAGAGTGAGATGCGGAATAACGTGAGTGAGGCGGAGTGTTTGGGGGCTAGAGGGGCGGCGGGTCTTATCATTCAGCGTGCGAATCAATTAGCTCGGTCGCAATCACTCGTGATTAGCTATTTCAATCTGGTCGTCATCTACAGTGTACGAGCAGCATTACTAGATTGTATCACCAGTGCGTAGGAAAATGGTTGGCGACATTTTGACATTACAGGCTTTCAGAAGCACCGTTTTTTTGAAAAAATCGGTATTGAAAAATATGTAGTGTGGTCCACTCTGAGATTTTCAGCGCGACGTACCTGATTTTGGCTTCCGTCGAGCGGTAACTGAGGGCTCTCTTACCGTCCTTCAGATTCCAAAGCAACGCAAACGACCGAGCTGCAATTCCTGCCGATGCGAGGCAAATGCTCGTTCTCAGACTGCGCTTTCACGGACGAGGACGACGTAGACGCGACCAAGTGTTCATCCTGCTCTAAGAAGGTCCATCACACATGCTCTAACGCCATCTACGAAGGAGAACTCTCTATCCGAGTGTGCTCGCACAGCTGCGTCATCGCCCTTGGCTTGCCGACGCAGTTGACCACATTGGGGGCTTCTTCTGGGGCCTCTACGAGCGGTAAACAATCCACTGACGGCGCTAGAGCGCACGGCAAGGCCGCGCGAAAGCGCAGCGAGGGTAAAAAGAAGGTCAGCGCTCAAAACAGCAACAAGAAGAAGTCCAAGCAGGCGAAGGCTGATGACCACAAGAAGCAAGGTGAAAAGGGTTTCAAGCGGAGCGTTAATACTTCCAAGAAGGTCAATGCCGGGAAGAAGTCGTCTGTCGGTAAGTCCTTGTCGAAGAGGACCAGCACAACACCAGTCAAGCAAGCCAACACCAGCCTGGAGGAAACAACACATCACCGCGAGCTACAAAAGGACACACGAGACGGGGAAAGCTGCATCTCCCAGTCTGACCACTCAATTGACGGAATCACACAGACGTTAATGAAGATGATAGCGCTGACGGTAGCAGCGATGATGCCAAACAAAATGACAAGCAGACCAGCAAACGCAAGAAGTTTCATTTTACGGCTGAAGATGACTTGGCATTGCTTAAGGAGATTTTGAACGTTCAGTCTTACGCCGTAAAGCACGGATCGGTTACCACTCGTTACCAAGACGTGGCAGACAATTTTAAAGAGCATTTGGGAGAGGAATTGAGCCTGAGAACTATCGAGGAGCGTTTCCTTCTTCTCGTCAAGGAGTTCAAAACGACAGACAGTGAGTATCGCAAGAAGTCGGGGGTGGCGGAGGAGTACACCGAGCACAAGCAACTACTTCAAGACATCACTGATGCTATGCGTGATCTTCAAGATGAAAAACGAAAAAGAAGAAAGCAGCCCAAGATAAGTCGGATCGGCTTGAATCAGCAGGTGAAAGGCTTCGACACCAAGCACTAAACCGTCGTTGCCAGCGAACCCAGTCAATGCAAGATGAAAACGTGATTGTGAGGAGAGTGACATGATTTCGGGCGAATCGTCGTTAGACGGAGAAGTATTAGTAACTAGGCCATCGACAGGTTCAACTAAATCCGGTAGTGGTGTCACGACTGCCCAAGTCAACGCAGCAACAGTCGAGTTCATTGAGAGACAGCGCAAGCGTCATAAAGATGAATACGAGTTGCTGCAACAAGAGCTCGCTTTTAAGCGAGTAAAGGCGGAGAAAGAAGAGTTGCGATGGAAGAAATAATTCGATTTTCGCAAAGCTGAAGCTGATAGGAGTGATAAAAAATGGAGTGAAGAGGTTGAGCTACGGCGAGCTGACATGGAGCTGCGAAAAGAGGAGCTTGCTCTTCTGAAACTTCAACTTGATGCCCAGAAACCCTCCAAGGATATCATTACGCAAGCGCTAGTTTAAAAAAAGTTTTTTTTTAAAGTTGATTTATTGCCGTGATTCTGGTCTTTACTAAAACAAGTCCTTACGCGTGGAGTGACTACTGATCTGCATTGTGATAAGAGCCAAAATACTCGTCGAATGTTGGTGGCTTGCACGAAAAATATCTTGAGTTGTTGTTTCCTCCACGAGCAATTGTGATGCAGTTCGTAAATAGAACTCCGAGCTTGTAGAGCGTGGCGGTTGGTGTTGATGCGATTCGTTGATGGCGCTTGTAGTCGAGGAACGAAAAGTATTTGGTTACTTCTCCATATGACCACTCAACCGACACTCAAATAGCACTCATCGCCTTATTCAGTTCTAGTTGGGGAGCGTCAACACGGCAGCCTTTGTACGGACAGCAAAACACGTTCGTACATCCGTACGCTTGGTCACCATAGATCAGCTTGTTGTGGAAATTCGAGTTGTTCTCGAGTACACCCTTGAATCCGCTCTCGTTCAACATGAACAAATCATGGCGACGGCCATCAACGGGGCCAAAAAGATGCGAGATAAGCCCACCCGGGGTGACAGCAGTCTGGAATTTGAGTGCGTGAACTCTCTTGTGACCATTGTACATAGCTTGTTGACCCTTGCTTGGCCGACAAATTGGGCGAACAGTGCCGTCGATAAAGCCCCAAACGCCTTCGATCCCGGCTGGCTCCTTGGCAGATATCGCCGCACAGTATCGATCCAAGTTGCTGACAATTCGCTCTTCATCGCAGTAAATCAAATCTCCTAGATTATTGTCGATGAACTCGACAACGAAGTAGAAAATGTGGCACAAAGTCGCCGGTGCCCTGCCAAACATTCCAGCCATATCAAGCCAGCGCTGTGGGTATGCCAGGCGGCGTAAGCACACGGCCAGCGCCTCGACGGGGTTAGTGCGTACTCCCTCCTGTGTACGAATGACATCTGGAAGCTTCAGATGCCGTGCAAGTAGCTGTAGTTCCCCCACAGTGAAGCGAAACTGGTCCTTTGCTTCCTCGTCAGACATTGCGAGGATGTTCAAGCGAAATTCTGGGACAAGGGTGCGCTCTCGGTACGGCAGGGACGCTGGCCGCATCAGCCAGAGGATTTCATCGTCGTCATCAGCAGACCGGGACCGCTTCATCAGATCGAGTGCCTTGGTGCGGGTGTCAACGTTGAAGTTGCTTTTGTGAGTTGAACATTCACTCTTGCTAGATACGTGCTTTTTATTACGTGTTTTTACTTTAACGGTAGTTCTGAACCGGCAAATCCATTTTAAAAACACGTAGCAAAAAGCGGTATCGACGCTACGTGTTTTCAACTACGTGATTTCATTTATCGGTGCTTCTGAAAGCCTCTATTGTTTTGCACCTGCCACTAGTAATAAACCTTGTGCATCTTGCTAATGCATTCGTCTTCATGCTCTTGGTATGATCATTCCAGTTCCTTCGCCTATGAAGCGAAGTGCTTCTATCCAGCTACTACAGAGTAGGAAGCTATCAACGTAAGTTGACTCTCAGCGGGGCAGCAAATGCCACCTGTGTGGTTTGCAGTGACACCAACTGTAGTTCTCATTGGTCAACTGCAAGTCTATACTGGAGATCAGTACAACCTCAATCCGCAACAGCCTAAAAGTTAAAACGGTGTCCATTAATTTCCTATAGTCTGGTGATACAACCCAGATTACAAATATCTATAACTTGCATGTTGAAGCCAAACGATCTCAATTCTGACAACCCGTACAGTAGTTGTTAGTGCTAATACGAGGAATGTATTCGCGAACCTCGCAACGTACCTCTCAAAAAGGATGCTAGTCGTATCGTAGACTAGTATTCGATGACGACCAGATTGGATGGAATAGCTAATCACGAGTGATTGCGACCGAGCTAATTGATTCGCACGCTGAATGATAAGACCCGCCGCCCCTCTAGCCCCCAAACACTCCGCCTCACTCACGTTATTCCGCATCTCACTCTGTGGCCAGCAAGCATCTCGCGAAAACCTCCTACGCCCAACCATGCCGTCCACTTCCTTCAAGTCTACCGTCAGCATCACGCATATCTCCACAGCCACGGCCATTTTGACCATCGACGACGTCAACTTTCTCATTGACCCTGCGTTCGACCAGGGCGGAGATTTCGAGCAGCCGGGCAGCTTTATCCTCACGAAGACCGATGACCCGGCCCTTGGACTCGAGGACTTGCCCGTCATCGACGCCATCCTCCTCAGCCACGAAGACCACGTCGACAACCTCGACATGTCCGGCCGAACGCTGCTGAATGGACGACACGTGCTCACCACTCTCGACGGTGCCAAGAACCTCGCTCCTCGCCCCGGAGTTCGCGGCCTCGCGCCATGGCAGTCCACGACACTCACGCTTAACGGCAAGGAGTTTAAGATCACGAGCACGCCCACACAGCACCTACCTGGTGGTGAGTGCACGGGCTTCGTGCTCGAGTCGCCCTCTTTCGGAGTGAACGAGGCAGACGGACTGCCCAACGTGGTGTACGTCTCGGGCGATACGGTGCACATCCCAGAGCTGGCGAACGAGCTGCCGAAGAAGTTCCACACTGTCGTGGCACTCCTGAATTTCGGCAAAGCTATCGCGCCGCTGCCCACCGGCCCAATCCAGATCACCATGGACGCTGCACAGGGGGCGCAGCTGACTCGGGACATTGGCGCTGAGAAGATGGTGCCCTTGCACTTTGACTCATGGAAGCACTTCTCGCAGACTGGCGACGAGGTGCGCGCCGAGCTGGATGCGGACGCATCTGTCAAGGACAAGATCGTGTGGGTTGTTCCTGGCGTGAAGACTACCATTGTGTAGAAGAGGTGAACGAGAAGCTTTCCGTAGGTAAATGATGCAATGAACTTTATCTCGAGCAGAAATACCCAGTAGAATTATTGGTGAACTATTGGGTAGTTGTCGGTCGTTCATCTTCCATCACATCGGCCCTTCAGCGAGTCTTGTCGAGGGGAGCAGATGCACTCACCACGATTTCATTTTGTATGTTACTGCTACATCTAGTTGATAATGTCACACAATTTAAGCACGGCGCGGAAGTCTCTGGAGTCTTCTATCGTGTGGCAAGCAGCCTGTTGTTCGCGATGGCCAACCTGAACCACCTCCAGCTCCCCACCGTTCGTTCGTCGTTTAATTTCTTCTTGACATTTTCAGCAGCACCTTCCAACCGCTGCCGCTGTGCCTCGCAGCACTTCCCCTCGGATGCTTGCGAATGTCGCCGGCGCCGATAGCATCGCTCCATGTTTCGTTTGTTTGCCTCGCACTACCCCTTGAATTGGAGGCGTCATGAGTGCGCTCGCCGGTCGTTCTCTTCTCTCTGTCATTCGTTCGATCGTCTTCTCTCCTCTCTCGTATTTCTTGTCGTTGGTTTCGTCTTCACTCTCATGACCTTCACTCCATTTCACTTCAAAGACCACTTGCTACAACTTGCTACAGGTAGCCTAGCAGACGTAGCGAAGCTTCCAACGACAGTCCTAAGAGAACTATCGTGCCAAGGGAGCCTGCATCAAATAGCATCAAATAGCATTGAAAAGCAAAGTCAGTACGACGAACCATCTTCAAAAGTGCACGCCACTACCAGTTGATCAACGCACCGAAGCTGCCTTGTCTCCGTTTCCCTGGATCGCCGGTCGAGTACCCCTTCACGTACATGACAAAGCCAGCGATGCGCACCACCCCAGCCACAGCTGCGATGGCAGGACGGTAGATTCTGTGTACACAACCACCAACATTCCTGTGAGTTGCGATCGTCTTTTTCATCAAAAGCTTTTGAGTTTGACTCTGGAGACGTACGAGGAGGTGGCGAGCATGGCGTAGAAGAGCGGGAGTTTCTCCAGTACATTCTGGTGTGCACGTTGCACGCAGTTGAACTCGTTGGCGTTCTTGTCATTCTTCTCCGCGTACATCTGCGGGTACGGGACGTTGAACTGCTTTCGAGCCATGCCCACATTGAAGCCGGCCCATGTGCCCACGAGACCGGCGCCAATGACGACGAGCGGAATGTAGCCATGCGCCGGCTGGAGTGTCACTCGCACTGCCGACACGGACATGGACTGGAAGGAGGTTTGGTTGTGGCTGGGGACTGTATTGGGACTGGAACTGGCTGCTGCTTGCGCTGTCGGAGGTGAATTCCGTTGTGACTGAGAGTCTCAAGTGGCACCGAGTCATCCGATCCAGCTCGTGTCTTTACAAAGCGACGGCACCAAGTACCGTGGCCCTTCGGTTGCGCGTTCGACGCAGGATCTACTGTGAACAAGTGCGGACATAGTGGAGCGAGGGTCTGATTTCGGCCGAGATGGCAGACGATGCTTTCGTAAAGATACGAAAGAAGACCGACCGGCAAATTTCCGTTGTCCTGCCCCAACTGATTTCCGCTGAGGCCTCGAGGATGGTCCTTGGCAAAGCGGCTCCGGTGCCCAGCGACGCCGTTAGTGCGCGTGCAGCGGCGTTTCAACGAGAAGGTTGAAAAATTCCCGTCCCCAAGCAGCATCCGAGGCCAAGGAATAGCGGAGACCGTCTCAATAGTTTGAGGTAAAATTGTGGGGGAAAGGGCACGGAAGATTCGCCCGACGTATCTTCCAGCGACACGCTCGTGCAATTGAATTCGGCCTCGGCACATCTCGGCGCGCGAACGGCAACAGGTTGCAGCCTACGACGACGCGTTTGAAGGCGGAGAGTGTGGAGCTAAGGCAGCTTTGGACAGCGCAGTGAATGGCGTTGGTGCAATGCATTGAGTGGCCGACGGAGGTGGTGGATGCCGTACCGAGAAGCGCATCGATGTCGATGGGGTGCACCGCGGGCTTCTGCTGCACGGCGCACTTCAACTGATCCTATTCTTGTCTGGCCACTTCAACTTGGGGTAGTTTCTTTCGCTGTTCTAAGTAAAAGGAGAACCGGAAGTTCTCGTCCTGCTTTGCGCGGTGTTTCCCGTGATTCGTCTCGGTTGAAGAAAAACATAATGGCTGCGTGAGTAGGAACACGCTCTGGAAGAGGTGGAAATGATTGCGGATTTGAATAAACGCGTGTTTGGACTGCAGCGCGGCGGTCAAGAACCTATCACGGTACTGCTGCAACAATTGTGGAGGGGTGGACCTCTATCTATATTGCTGGGTAAGCCAAGAGTTCTAGCTTCCATTACATGCATGCTTGCTCGTGTCCTGGCACTGAGTGCTTTCGATGGTGAACAGAAAGGTTGCCGGCATGTACAGAACATCAAGGTGCGCTTACCAAAGCAATTTTGAAGTTGTTGCCTCAGCCTTACAATCTGCAGACATTCTATGCTGAGACCAAGTCCATTCAGCAAGAGCTGGAAATGCTGCGCATCACCATCTATGAGCAAGAAATTCGCTTCCGAGAGTTCGAGCTGCAGTTGGTTCGTACGATTGAGCTGGTTGTCTTTCTGTAGGATATTTCGTTCGTGACGTGGCCATGCTCATGGCTGCAGAAGGAAAAACAAGAGGGCTTGGAGTTTCTCGTGGCTCAAGTACAGAAACTCCCAACCTTTTACCCGGCACAAATTTCTGACGAGCTCACGTCGATCCCAATGGGGTTGCCATCGTGGTCCCTTGTAGCTGCAAAAATGGTGTGGCAGCAGTTTGACGGAGACCACGATGGCAAACTCACCAGTGAAGAGCTTGGACGACTCAAGGTACGTTGGGCTGCAGCCCGTGCTTCTTGATGATTTATTTTACTAAAGATGCACATGTATTAGGATCAATTGCGGATGAACCATGAGAATATCGACGAAGTTCTCCCAGACTACCCTGCAGAGCCATTAACAGCTCGAAGTTTCCTGAGTCTTTATGATTGCGGGGAGGGTTCAAAATTGTCTGATGATATTCGATCCCTCGGAATTCTATGCGGTAAATACCTTCTTTCTCAAGAAAGCGTGCCGTGTCCTGACATGTTCATGATTTTCATTTGTAGGACTATCGGAGTCACTAGCGCAATCACTTTCGACTTGTGATGCTGCCATTTGTCGTATCACAACGGAATCTCGGGTACTATCGCCTTTATATGAAGAACGGATTTGTCACGAGCTAACTTGCACGGTTGTCATGGTGCCCTGCAAGTAGCAACTGCAAAAGGAACGCGATAACTTCCAGAAAGAAGTCGACGAGAGTAAGGTAAGATTGCCGTTTACAAGGACGGAACGTTGCTTCTGTTTCAATCGATGCTGACTTAAACAATTGAACAGAGAGCAAAGTCGCGTCTACGAGAAGTTTTCGCTGCATCAAAGCAATCTCTTGAAGACCAGGCGCGCGACATCCTACGATTTCAGCAAAGAGAGACCCAAAACGATCTTCAGCTTCGACTTGCCAACGAAAAAGGTTAGCCAATATATCGTTCTTGTCCTGCTTTGGTATCGTTCGATCTTACAGCAATAATGTGTCAGCTAAATCAGATGCGGCTACCCTATCGAAGGCAAAACGCGAGTTGTCTGCAGCCAAGCACGCGTTGTTGGACCTGAGGGCGCTGGTTGACGAGTCCGTTTGTTTTTCCCCAGATAGGTATTTGAGAGTGTATGTCTAATATTCAGCGTACTGTGCAGTCAAATAGCAGAAAAGGAAAAATGGCAGCGATATTGTTGGGAGCTGGAGGAGCGGCTTCATGAAGCTGCGAACGCCAGCCATGTGAAGGAGGTACACATTTTATCTCGACGTTGTTACAACTTGATCAAACTAATGTGAGTGGGTATTATCATGGCAACAGCGAGATCTCTGGCGCACGAAGGACGCTAAAAAGGAGGAGAGTCGAAAGAACATGCTCCTGTACATCGAAGCCCAGAAGGGCAAACGTCACTTCGAACGACCTGCAGAGACTGCCACAGATCCCGAGCCCACCGTTCCAGGCACTGAACAGGTGCGCGTGAACAACAACAGCGACATTAGCATCTCTCACCACTCGTAGCATCTTCCAGTAGACATCAAAAGTCGACGCTTCCATTCTTAAAAGACCGCTGTGAAAGCGGTTGGCTCAACTACAAACAATGGTTCCCCTCATAAAGAAATAGTTGGTGTCACAGCCCTCCCTACGCAGGGAGAGTATGAGAGGTGGGGCTCTAATGCACTCCGGATTCGTCTAATCCTCGGGGACGCCATTCGGCTGAATAAATAAAATCAATGTTAGCGGTACACAACATTAACACAATGTGGTACACAAGTTCTAGGCAAAGGTAAGCGAACAACCTAAGCAACAACCAACTTCAAAACTCAACGCAACAAGAAATATGCTTTATTGCCTACGTGTGGCGCCAAGTGTGTGTGAAGTCCGCTAGGCTACTAGTAAGTCGTCATTGGGAAAACGTTCGGAAGCTGGCCGCAATATTGACATGTGAATTGCTTGCCTTGTCTTGGCGTAGGCACTTCTGGCATGCACACGCTGCGGTTTTTCGTATGCACAAAGGTGGAGACTGAAGGTGGAGACAATTTAAACACTCAAATTCCCTTGTTGTAGATGAAGTGACGGATGGGTTGGCCGTGACGGTCCACTCGAGACCGGAACTCCTCCTCGACGCTGTCCGCTGAAATGGTACCGTTTTGCGGGAAAAGAGCGACAGCGCTCGGCATGGCACCCCACAGGCACAGCGTCAGCACGACTGTGTACAGGTCAACAACGTCAGTTAAGTCCGCGCAAGATACCAGCTTCTGTGTAAACGAATTAAACGTACCGAGTTCCGCAGCAAGTTTCGGGTACTTGGCCTGAGGCATGATCTTGTGCTTCTTCATGACCTCGTACAAGTACGGTGGGAGAAGCAGAACTGTTTCAATTTATGCAGCGCATAGAATCGGTTATCGACAACTTCATAGCGAGCAAGTATACATGATGCAGAAACGTACTCGGCATCGGCAGAGCAACGCGTGTAAGCGCCACCTCGCCAAGCGACTTGCGTCCTGCAGCGACAGAGCGTCCGTGCACATCTCCGTGCTCGTCCACAATGTCAATTCCTTCTCTGTAAACCATTAACATGAAGTAAGTACCGAAGCAACGTAGAAACCAGAATGCTCCACACGCTAACGACGCACTGGAACTCGTTAAAGCGCATGGACACCGCGTTGAAAGCTCCAGCGCTCGCCACAGCAACAAATGGCACCATCTAGCGCATAAAAAACGAATTAGCATGAAACCCAGATACACGTAGACAGCATCAATTGCTCTGTGCTCACCTTGCCCAAGAACGAGCGCGTACCGGGAGAAAGTCTCTTGGCCTTCTCCACCATTTTTCCAAGGCCTACCGCTGTCGAGCAAGACACAAACGTAGCAGTTCCGTACGACTCTGAATGATACAAATTTGAGCATTAACGTAAGTACACGATAAATGCGCAGAACTAGTCGGAACTACGTACTCAGAATGGTCGAGTTGTCCTGCTCACTGCTAGCGTTGCGGTTGGCATAGTTGAAGCCGGCACTGTAGCTTTGGTTCACCCACTGCCAGAAGATCGTGTTCGCCAACTGTATGTACATTGCCAAAAAAGGTGTAAGCAACCCCCTTGCCAAAACACAAACGCAACTAATATATCGCACCGTAGGTGGTGCCAGCAACATGCCAACGCAAATGGGAATGTTCACAGGCACGAAAGCCGATAGCCGGAACGCAGCCGATACGGTCTCGCCCGTCTGAGGGTGCACCGCAGCTTCGTAGGCTGATGAACAATGCACACCAAGTCAGTACTAGGTTTCGAGTACAAATGCAAAACTGTAACGCACCCTGGCGCAGATTCCAGAGCTCAGCATCCTTGAATTATCCTGAAGGAAGCGTGCCATTGCGGAATCCCTCCAGCGTCTGCGTTGCGTGCTGGATCTGCTCCGAGGTGAGGAATAGCCATCTACAGCACAACATCGCGTCATTCCGTCAATGCTTGCAGCACATTTCGAATGGTGTTGCTATTCCTTGACGTACTTTGGCGACACGAGCTCGGCAAACTTGCGCCATCGACCGACGTACGTCGAAGTATCGTATCTCGGCTTGTCTGAGCAATTGAATCAATAGCATTTCGGTCAGTGCGTTTGTTCGTTGATAAGCGTCTCTACAGGGTTTCCTACCGAGCGAAAACGGCGGCACTTGGTCGTCAGACATCCCAATTCGGCTTGTTGCTGCTTGCACTTGCTGTAGTTGCTGTGGATTCACGAGTGGGGCGAGTCGGTAGCAGCGTTGACACCAGGTTGGTTGGTCCAGACTTCACGCATCCTGCGGCATTATCCCGATGCAAGTCCAGCTCAACTGAGCCACGTCAGTGTAGGGGATGCTTCGCACCACCGACAGATGGTTCGCGTTTAACGCGGGAAAATTGTGGCCGGTGCATTAAAAGCGAGGTGGCATTGATTTTCCTGACGCTCAATGTGCAAGTTACTCTATTGCTTCGACTGATATCCCTATTGCGCGGAATACGCACCAAGGTCTCTGGAGTGAGCTCGACCACCGTAATAGCGCGGGCTTGTGGCAGTAGCCATACGAACAGCTCTTCCTTCATTCATCGTGGTTACCGCAGGAGCAAAGGAAATTCAAGTTCAAGGGCTGTAATGCAGCCCTGATATCGCTCGGTTGCCTTTGCCCGAGGCCAGCATATTGCTGGCCTCGTGCAAAGGCAACACTCACCAACAATGCTGAGCATTGTCCACGTTAGCAGCCTGGGCACGCCGGTGCCATTTCAGCTGCAGACGACATCGAAGTGAAAGTGCTGCAGCCTGTATTCGAGTCTGCTAGGGCACACCGTTTACTAAGTTTGTTTGAAAGTGCATCAAAGGCGCTTCATGAAGGTCTCTCGCGTACTTCGGTGAGTTTGTACACGTCGCCAAGCTTGGCCAGGCCGGCAGAAACAGCAATACGGATTTCAAGCATTTGTCACAACTCTACTGCCTACGAAGCTTGCTTCCACTCTGGCAATGCACGATCCTTTTTGTTTGCAGCAATGTGCCATTTGCTTGGTTTGCAGCTTCGATCGCACTGCTGGCTGTTGTCTGTTGTCATCGCACCTCTCCAGTGAAGAACAAAACGAAATTCTCGATCTCGCACCTGCCGAAAAGAACCAAGTGGCTGGAGCTCCCAGCCGCGTACAACCTCAACCTGACAAGCAGGCAACGCTATTAATTCATCCAACGGTATTAATAATACCTGTTGAACGGTGAGCTCATGGCCAGTTTCAACTTTAAATGGCTACATTGGTGTGGCATACCTGGTACAAAACGCACTGCCGTGCCAAACGGGGGGATCAGAACGCACGAAGCAGCTCGCGATCATGGCGTCCAGGAGCCTCATCCGCCGCTCAACGCGCGTGGCTGCGGCCATCAGCAGCAAGCGCAGCGTCGTCTATGCCTCCTCCCTGTTAGTGGAGAACTGCCAGTGCTTCCAGGCGACGCCCGCCGCTGTGCAGATCCGTCTCCAGACCACGCAGACACCTTCCAGCAACGAAGAGAAGGCCAAGACGGAGTCTACAATGGACCCAGAGAAGCGCATCTTGGCCAAGGCCATCGATCACGTTGCGGTGCACGGGTACGTCCAATTCCGACGCCTTGAAGTGCTCTAGAAGCCAAGATACCTAACATTATGACGTGTTTCTCTTCTTGTCACCTTTTAGATGGACCATTGAGGCCCTAGCAGCTGGAGCCACCGACCTCGGCTACCCGTCTGTGGCTCACGGCATGTTTCCTCGTGGAGCGGTGGAGCTGGTGGAGTTTTTCATGGACTCATGCCTCGACAAGCTGCGCGAGACGCTCATTGTGAACACGGAGAAGCTGCAGGCGATGACGGTGGCTGAGCGTCTTAAATTTGGAGTCCGTACGCGTCTTGAGATGCTGGAGCCAGTGCTGGCGACATGGACGCAGGGTATGGCGGCGGGTGCTTTGCCGCAGAATGCTCCTAGCACGGCAAAGAGACTGGCCAAGATCTCGGACGAAATCTGGTACTTCGCGGGAGACAAGTCAACGGACTTGTCGTGGTACACGAAGCGTGCTATCCTTACGGGCATCTATGCCAGCACGGAGCTGTTTATGCTGACCGACAAGTCGCCGGACTTCCAGGACACGTGGGCATTCCTGGACCGCCGCATTGACGAGACGATCCAACTGGGAGAGCTCCCTCAGAACGTACGTGGTCTTTGTTTTCGTGCTGGTATCCGTGAATCTACGTTTATAGCTAACCGACCTTGTTGTATTTGCTCCTGTAGCTGAACGATGTTGCTGGTATGGCTAGCATCGGACTGCAGTCGGTTTTCTCGGCTGTGACGTCTCTCGCGGGTCCTCTGGCTGGACAGATCATTTCAAACTCGCCCCTGAGCCAGGTTCCCAACCCAATCTCCGCTGCGGGAAGTGTGGTTCTGCCTTCAGTGGTCTCGGCGGTTGCATCGGGACTGCCATTCAGTGGCCCCTGTTCCGTGGCGAGTGCAGCGGGAGACGATGCCATGGCGTTTAAGTCCAAGGACCTGAAGGAAATTAACGATGAGCTTGAGAAAATCGGTGGCGTTGACACGAGTGAGCGCCGAAGCTAGATCAAGTGAAAGTATGACTTCAAGCGAACCATCGTCGCTCTTGTGGCGAAAGGAAGTCCAAATACACACTCTGCAACTTCAACATAAATCAACAGCAACACCCGAAAAGGTATTTCTCCAATTTGCGTAGTGCGTTAACTGTTTCGTGAGTTCTCTTAAGCATCTTCATCCTCTTGGTCGTCGTTCGGTTCATAGTCGTCTTCTTCTCCACCGTTGTCATCTTCTTCCTCAATGTTGTTATCCTCTTCTTCCTCCTCTTCATCACTATCCTCGTCTCCGTCATCGCTGCCTTCGTTACTACTACGATCTGCCTCGCGCTGCACTTGCTCCATGAAAGCTTTTTGGCAGCCGCCTGAGCCTCGCGCTTTTCGCGACGCGCGCGCTTCAGGTTGTCAATTCGAGCTTCCTCTTCACGTTCCATGCGGGCCTCTTCGGCGTCCCAGAATGCGTACTGGAGATCTAATGCACGTAAATCATCGCGCACACGAAGAAGCTTCCGATACCAAAGTTCCTCTTGCCATTTAGCCTCTGCCTGCTCTTGTTTGACAAGACGAATGAGTTCACCGAGTAACAATGGTGGCCAGTCCTCACGAAAGACTTCTCGCTTGTCTGGACAAAACAATCGACCTTTTCCACAGATACGATTGCAGCGCCAAGTTCCAGCGTAGGAATACCCAAGCGCGCTGGTCTCAGTTCCTTGACCGTGACGCATATTGTTGTAGAATTCGCCATCGTAAACAGCACCACTCTGCAGCATTTGAAGTTTACCCACGCCACAACGCTGACCTCGTTGGAATTCACCTTCGTAGCGATACCCACGCTCCATTTCCACCACGCCGAAGCCATAAAACTTGCCGTTCTCGAACGCGCCCGTGTACTTGACACCGTTCGGGTACACCACAGTGCCATTCCCACTTGGTGAGTTATGGTCGAATTCACCACGATATTTTCCACCGTCGGCAAAGGAGTAGACTCCAAGAACACTGTGCATTTCTCCATCTTTCCAGCGTCCGTTGTACGTGAAGAAAGTGTGCTTCCCGTGCGACTCGAGCTGGCCTCGCACCTGTGGAGCTAAACCTGGTGGGGCATTCTTCACTGGGACCTCCGGAATAATTTCGAGTTTGTCAACTTCGTCTTCTTGGTTGTCCTTGGGCTGAGGCTTCGCTGGAGCCTTTTTCACGCCAGTAATTGCTGCTTGTTGCTGTCGTTTGCGGGCAATATCTTCATCAACGTGAAAAGAGCAGTCTCGAAAGGCTCGCTGCAGTAGCAACTGGTTCTTTTGACGTGGTTCAAGCACTTTCAAAGGGTCCGGCGCTGCCAGATCCGTGGATGGCGGCTTCATGATAGCATCGTAGTGCTTTTGGTGAGCAAGCATGCGAATTTCCACAGTCGATAGCTGCTCCGGCACCGCATAGAAGGCTTGCTCAAGTCGGTTGAACAGCACTGCACTCCAGCGGTTGAGTTGAATCTGGTTGGACTTGAGGAACCACGGCGCAAAGCGAGCATGCACTTCTGGTAGCCCAACTCGACGCAACATTCGGTAGTAAAAAACGCTGCGAGGGTCTTCATCTTTGACTCGCTATCCTGAGCAACACGCAAAACTAAGGACACACTGCAATGGCACAAGTGTCATGATACGGAAACGTACGCGTTGGTAAGCAACTAAGCTCTTTCGGTCTTTTAGAATGAGCGCATTGATCTGCTTCACAAGCTGCAGAGCAAGGAGTGGCAACGAACAACAAGGGCATTCAGCTGACAAGTAGTTTTCGTGTTACAAAAGCAGCAAAGTGTTTGCCAAGCACGTACATTGTGCAGCTCGAGCTCCACTCGCTTCCTATCTTCCTGCTCTCTCCGTAAAATCTCGCGAAGGTAGCGTTGTCGAACTTCTTCGGGTGACTCCTTTCTCGGCTTCTTGCGGCCCGGCCACAGATTCCGTACAGCCGACGCCATGCCAACACTACGATAGCGTCTGCGTAGCTCTACTGCTGAGAGCGTAACTACAAATACATCGCCACAGCGGTTCATTAAGCTACGTAACGGAAGTGGGAAGCCATACTGCAAACTACTCTAGGACAATCGGTTGATGGAGATGTCGGAAGGCTTTATAGTCACATGCACATGGGACCTCCGAAGAGGAACGTACTTGCAACCTCAAACACCTTACTTTGCTTTTGCAATGCTTTAAGTTTTATGAGCGGCTTCATGTCCATGGAGAGGATCGAACACCGAGCGAGCTTGCGATTGGGACCGAATATACAGCGAAACTTTGATGGGGAAGGATGGTTCTCTCAGTAGCGTTTGAATACATTTTTGCTTCCACATCCGTCAGGTGGCGTCCGAAGACGCCCCGGCTTTCAGTATTAGCATGGAATTTTTTACATCAACGAGAACGCGGCAAAGGTGATACGAGACTTGAGCGGTGTAAGATGAAAAACAAGAATGATGGAGCAAGTCTAGCTTGCGTCGTGTTGGTTTGGTTTGACTGGACCACATTCTCCCTCTTGAATAAGCTTCACCCACTCTTATTCAAGAGGGCAAAGCGCTTTGATTGGACAAGCATCGCGCTCGGATTTAACTTGGGGTTTGTATTGAACATTTTGACCAATCCAAACTCTACTCCGCCGCGATATTGCAGGACATGCTTGTTAACGCCGCCGTGAGTGCCTGGCCTGGCGGGTCAAGCGCGGCGGTGACTAACAGCAAGAATAGCACGCGGCGCGCTGCTCGTAATCAGACGCACCCGCACTCGCGTACGAGCGCGGAAGCACCTGCATCGCCGCGGCTATCAACGCGTGCAACCCTAGCATGGAGCGGCAGCACCCTTGCGTTGGCGTCGGCACGCAGCAGCACCGCGGTGCTCGGCGCTCGGTGCGGCATGCCCCGCCGATCTTCGAACGATACAGTCAGTTATATATGAGCGGCACGACCGGCGGGACCGCTGCTTTCCGCGGAGTCCGCCGCGATTTGGGCGATCCGCCAGCCGGTGCTGACCGGATCGACCGCTGCCAGCGTGGCGTGGCGTGCTCCATTCCCGTCGTGGATTTTCGCGTCGACCCGAGCGCGCGGCACCGGCGGGGCCGGACGCCCAGGAGCGGCCCTGAAGCGGGCCGGAGCCGCCTCGGATCTTGGCGTGCCCGCGCGAAATCAGATCTCGTGATGTGCGTGCCGAGGTGGAAGGCGCGCGGAAGCATGCGCCAGAGCGACTTATTGGCGCGCGCCCTAGCCCCGTTCCCAAATGTTGACACGCTTAATCGCCGCCCATACAGGCTGCAGGTGTGGCCACCCGGTTCTGGCAGCAGTGGTGGGACCACGCTCCAACTTTGGGCACTCAAGTGACTAGCGGCGCGCAGAAAACAGGCACGAAACGGCCACGGCTGTCAACCCTTTCGGTGGCGAGCCCCGTGTTTGTCGTTCTGCGCAGCACGTCCAGGCTGGATCGAGCGCACCAGCAGCGACGACGACGGAGTGCAATGCTGGCCGCGATCGCCAGCGAGGAAGGTCGCCCCGCGCCGCGGATCTTGCCTGCCGATCGCCCCTTTTCGATCCGGGACATGCTCCCTGTCGTCAGTCCGCAGGCTTCCCCGCGGATCGGGCGGCCTCAAGTCCGCCTGAAAAAAATGTGCCGGGAGGTCACTGCCGCAATTGTCGCTGCGGGTGCGACGCAGAATAACCAGCTCCACTACGATCTCGTTTTGCCAGCGAGATCCTAGCAGGAATGTTAACATACTGAGCATGTTGAGAACGGTTGCTATTTGACTGGTTGAGTAAGCCCTTCCTGCCCTTTATTTTTATTTCCGCGGTTCATCATGTACCTCATGAACATCATGAGGAGGGATTTAACGTGAAGCTCCAGAACCCTGTGGTTACAATTGAAGACTCGTCGAAAATGCACAACACGGAAACTCATTTTATTCAGCATGAATTGCTTCGCATGTCGAAGGCAGACGGACTTGTTCGGGTTCGTCGCATTCGTATCACCTCTATTTTAAAATGTTGCGAAACGAGGACAACCTGTACCCGTGTTATCCGTTTTCCTTGCTTTTTTTGTAAGGAGACCTATGACCCATGGATATTCTATAAACTGGCAGACACAGGCCAGACTACGCCTGTTGCGTTGTACATGTAGACGTACATGCAGCCAATCAAACCACAAATTGCGCTTGTGTTTCCGCTTGGTCCAAACCAGGATGGAATGGTCCTCTTGACAAGAGTCTTGGGTCCCACTCGCGACGCCCGTATTGACGATTTTGTGATGACGATCTTTAAGAGCCTCCACATGTAGCCGCACAACACATTGATAGCACGAGATTCATCCACGGCAGCTCCAACAAATACCGGCCAGAATGTGCGGCCGCCGGGGCTTAACAGACGACGGAATTCGAGGCCATTCTTGACGGCAGCGTCACTTGAGGCCGCCCGATCCGCGGGGAAGCCTGCGGACTGACGACAGGGAGCATGTCCCGGATCGAAAAGGGGCGATCGGCAGGCAAGATCCGCGGCGCGGGGCGACCTTCCTCGCTGGCGATCGCGGCCAGCATTGCACTCCGTCGTCGTCGCTGCTGGTGCGCTCGATCCAGCCTGGACGTGCTGCGCAGAACGACAAACACGGGGCTCGCCACCGAAAGGGTTGACAGCCGTGGCCGTTTCGTGCCTGTTTTCTGCGCGCCGCTAGTCACTTGAGTGCCCAAAGTTGGAGCATGGTCCCACCACTGCTGCCAGAACCGGGTGGCCACACCTGCAGCCTGTATGGGCGGCGATTAAGCGTGTCAACATTTGGGAACGGGGCTAGGGCGCGCGCCAATAAGTCGCTCTGGCGCATGCTTCCGCGCGCCTTCCACCTCGGCACGCACATCACGAGATCTGATTTCGCGCGGGCACGCCAAGATCCGAGGCGGCTCCGGCCCGCTTCAGGGCCGCTCTGGGCGTCCGGCCCCGCCGGTGCCGCGCGCTCGGGTCGACGCGAAAATCCACGACGGGAATGGAGCACGCCACGCCACGCTGGCAGCGGTCGATCCGGTCAGCACCGGCTGGCGGATCGCCCAAATCGCGGCGGACTCCGCGGAAAGCAGCGGTCCCGCCGGTCGTGCCGCTCATATATAACTGACTGTATCGTTCGAAGATCGGCGGGGCATGCCGCACCGAGCGCCGAGCACCGCGGTGCTGCTGCGTGCCGACGCCAACGCAAGGGTGCTGCCGCTCCATGCTAGGGTTGCACGCATTGATAGCCGCGGCGATGCAGGTGCTTCCGCGCACGTACGCGAGTGCGGGTGCGTCTGATTACGAGCAGCGCGCCGCGTGCTATTCTTGCTGTTAGTCACCGCCGCGCTTGACCCGCCAGGCCAGGCACTCACGGCGGCGTAACAAGCATGTCCTGCAATATCGCGGCGGAGTAGAACTGGGAGCTCCAATTGCAGGCCTTTGACGCCAATGCACGACAAGGTCGCTGCGTTATCAGGCAGTGTGAGCCCGATTCGTCGACGGTTGCGTGTTGAAGTTGCCTTTTTCGCGCTCGGATTCTCAGCCGAGTTTCCGCTCGCCAGCACACGGGGTGCCGAAGGCAGCGTGACGCGCGCGTCCTCCGAGCGGGCTCAAGTGCAATTACAAATTTTGCGCCGCGTGGATATTGCGTGCAAGGCCCGGCGGCTTCTGTTGCTAACACGGGCGGTAGTGACCGATGCAACGACATCTGGCGAGACTGTCAGACGGCGGCTGAAGCGCCAGCGCGCAGCTAAAAGCTCATGGCGGTCGCAGCTCGAGCCCGTGGGCTGCGCTGCTGCTGCAGGCGCGTTCGCGCGGCCTGCGCGCGGAAACTGGTGCGAAACTGAACGGGTGTGGCGTCGCGGCAAGCTCGGGTGCCGCGATCAGACACGATGGCGAGCAGGTGGTTCCAGGAGGCCCCGCGTGATTGGCCCACGCGCGGCTGGCTCTTGCGCCCCGTCTGCGCGCAACTACGCCAGCCAGCTCGCGCAAAAATATCGCCAACCGTGGACGGCCTCATTCGGAAAGTGGAAACCAAGCCCCCAAGTGCCAGGGCTGCCTTTCCTCAACGTTAGCCCTAGCCGTCGCATCCGGTGGAGCGTCGAGTTGCCGGCCAGCAGCTCCCGCCCGCTCACATCTTCCTTCCCGCGCCCAGCCACGGACCCCGCCACCGGTACGTCTCGCTCTTATATGTTGTAGGTTGATGGCTAGTGTCCGTCCGTCGCAGAGGCTGATGGCTTGGCTTATGAAGCTTCACTCAACCCAATTGCACCCGAAAACTGAGTGACTAACCGCCCACTCGATCACTTGCCGTTTCTCGTAGCCTCGAGCACGTCGTCGGAACTCGTCGAGTTTCGTCGCCTCCCATCAACAACCATCCGCTTCCCCCAAGCTTTCCATGGGCTGCCAGACGTCCAAGGACGTGCTGCCAGCGAGCCCCAGTGAACAGCGTCCCAGTCTCAGCCAGATCTTCCTGCAGGCCGCGTCCAAGCAGCAGGCCCGCGACGAAAGCGGCGTCGGAGCCCACCGTCCACCCATGAGCGACTCGCACCGCGACGTCTTCAGCATCTTCGGAGAGCGCGGCATGTCGCTCGAGACCAGCCGCTCTCCGTCCAACAGCGACAACTGCTCGCCCGCGAGCCCCAGCGGCAGCGTCTTCTCCACAGCCACCACCGCCTCGGACACCGAGCGCACACTGGTCCTGCACCGACCTGTAGGCCAGTACTTCCCGCAACTCCGAGTGAGTTACGGCGTCTTCTCCGACACGGGCATTCGAAAGAACAACGAGGACAGACAGACCAGCACATCACGGAAGGTCGACGACGAACTCGTGGCCTTCTTTGGTCTGTATGACGGCCATGGAGGCCCCGAAGTGGCCGAGTACCTAGCCGAGAACCTCCACGAGAACGTCTTCAGCCACCTCCGGAAACCGACTAACGAGCCGGAATCTGCACGCAGTTTGCAGACACCGGACTTGGTCCTCACCGACGCCGTCCGGACAGCTTTCGCAGCTACAGATGAAGAAATTTTCAAGCGACAATTGCCTAGTGGGTCCACTGCAGTATGTGTGGTGATCCGTGGCAACATGGCGCTGGTGTCTTCGGTTGGAGACTCGCAGGTCGTACTGTCCACCAATGGACAAGCTAAGGACATGTGCATCGCCCACACTCCCGAGCTTTCCAGCGAACGTGACCGAATTCTTGCAGCCAAGGGACAGATCTCAAAGGGCAGAATCTACGGCATGCTTGGCGTGTCCAGAGCCTTTGGTGACATTGACTTTAAGACCGGACGTGGAGAGTTCAAGAGCCGATTCAACGGCGACCTCGTCAGCGCTACCCCCGACCTAGTTGTCCACGAAATCAAGAGCCAAGACGAATTCATGGTGCTTGGCTGCGACGGACTGTACGACGTCATGGAGCCTCAGGACGTCGTGAACTTCGTTCGCGCCAAGCTGGGGCTGCACGGAGACGTGCAGCACGCGACGGAAGAGCTCGTGAGCCACGCCCTCGCCCTCGGATCCACCGACAATGTCAGCGCCATCATCGTCTGCTTTAACCAGGACGAGCAGGAGGTTCTGCCTGTGACGCCCATCGAAGCAGCACAGGCGGCCGAAGCTCAGAAGAAGCGCGCGGCCGCGGCCGTCGCGGACTCCGTGTGAGTTCCCTCCAACTATCATCCACCTCTTCTATCAAACGACAACAGGCAGCAGTGTCACACATGTATCATAGAAAAAGAAGCCGCTGCTGCCGCATGTGGCGCACCAAGCCCGTGTACTATAAATTACCAGTTATCTAGGCCTCCAGGCCGTGCAGTATTTACTAAACAAGCTCTTGTTTGACTTCGTTCGTTGTCTGTGCGTCGAACGGAGCTGCAGCAGTGCTGGCAGCACGGTGCTGCAGCAGCACAGTGTTGCTGGATAGGAATCACGCAGAGACAGACAGATGAAACAGGGAATTGCTGAACCCAGCGCCGAGAGCTTGAACAGCATTTTTTGTCAAACTCATTTTTCGGCGACATGCTTCCTGGATCCGCGCGCCGAATACCGTTATTCGCCCCGTCTAATTATGGGATTGACTGGCCAGCGTGCAGCGTGCGTTCGTGTATTATCAGGCTCGCGTTCGAGTTTATGGGATATCGCTACAGGAAAATTCGACATGAGCTCGTGTCCAGCATTGCATTCGGCACCTCTGGCCGTAGTTTCAGTCTCCTCTGTCAACACATCAGGACGATGTCGTGGCGACTTCGTGTGCACCGCTCTCCGTCTTGACTTCCTTGGCGGCCTGCATCGCTGACTCTTCTCCTTCCTCACGTCGCCGCTTGCGCTCCTGCGCAATCCGTTTGCGCTCGTCGACCGAGTGGCCCGTGTCGCGCTGTGCTAGCGGCAACGTCTTCCGTTTCTTGGACAACGGCAGCAACGGACTCACGTCCTTCCACTGCACCTCGCCACCGTCGTCGGTCAGGAGATTGCGCTCCCGCATAAGCTGCTCCAGCTTGGGCGCGTAGTGATCCAAATCTTTTACTATCAACTCGGCACTGATGTGGAACGCCTCAAGGGCATCCAGGTGACTACGTAGCATGGCCGCTTGCACGCAACGTTGCTCCCATGTCTCTGTGAGCTGTGCGTGAACCTGCAACAACGCTAGCGGCGTGTACTCGAACCGTGGTCCGGGACCTTCCGACGTACGTCGTCCGGATCAGCGAAGTAGCAGTCGTGTAGCACAAGTGGCAAGTCCGAAGCCATGTCGTACTGCGGCTTGCGTGGAGTCTGCTCGATGTCCAGCAGCATCGGGATAATGCTGGGCTCTTCTCTTCCTGAGCCGATCAGGAACAACACCTCAACCATGCAGCGCACCTGGTGCCACAGGAACGCACGACCGAAGACTTCACAGCGGTACATTTGCTGGCTCGGATCCTCGGCACGCTGCCCTGGACACTCCACAATCTCGAACGAGCCAACATTACGCTCGTACACGTGGCAGTTCGGGTCGATACGGCAGAAATTGCGGAAGTCGTGCTTCCCGACGAGATACTGCGCGGCAGCGCGCATCTTCTCGATGTCCAGGTCGCGACGCACGAAGAAGTAGCGGTACATCCGCGCCTTGCAGTCGAATCGAGCGCTAAACTCAGGACGGCAGGACGCCACCGAGTACACTCGAATGTCGGCTGGCAGCGCACGGTTAATGTGTGAGGCATAATCCACCTCTGTGAGCGTCTTGACTTCTCCCGTCGCCAACCGCACCTGGAACTTCTCACCGGGCCTCACATCGTCAATCGACGGCGCGCTGAGCAATTCGGCCGTGGCTGGCAGATTCGAACGCATGTGGAGCGCCACAACTTGCCCAAAGGCACTGACGCCGCGATCCGTTCGCCCACAACGCGAATAGCCAGCATCTTCAACGTTTTCAATGAGTTTGGAGCGCACCAATGCCTCCAGGAGATAGCGCTCCACCGTCTCGGGCATGTGGTCCTGACGCGCGAAGCCGGCGTACTTTTCTCCAAGGTACAGAAACTTGACTGCCACCGCACGCGCCGTGTAGTTGCTCATATTAAACTCACGCTTCTTCTTTTTCTTCTGCTGGTTGGCATTGCCGTACTGGTCATTCTTTTGCTGCTTGAGTAACTGCTTCTCCTTCTTCGTCTTCTTCCTTGCATCAGTCGCCTTGACCTGCCCCAACTGCGCCACTGGCACGCGCATCACCTTGGCAATAGCATTATTTACCACCTCTAATGACCAAACGCAAAAAGCAAATTGCAACGCAGCAGCAAAGAGGTTAGTGGTGAATGTGTCATTCCACAATCAGAAATGGGGGGTCACAACTTGTCCAGCAGTACGTACTCGGTCCAACGGAGTCGCGGAGCTCGTGCAAAATGGCCAAAAGCTGCCCCGACGTCGCGTTGCTGGTGCTGAGAGCGCCCAAATCCCTCGGTGGAGACGGAGACGCAGCCGTCGCCGGGGCACTCGACTCGGTACCGTTCATCCGTTGTCTTGACAGGTTTTGAGTGGAAAACGGACAACCAACCGTGAAAGTAATCAAATGTAGCCATTCGCAGGGCAATCAGTCGACTTCGGCCAGCATGCTGGCGTCGAGATAGGCATTCGGATGCATCACGATGTTCACACTAGAAGTCTGGTGTGCACCTGCAGAATCCTTTTGAAGGCTTGTATGCATGTTGGTGTATGCAAATGGAGCGGATGAAGTCTTGGACGGATGCGTGGCGTCGAAAAATGCTCGGCATGCGCTCTGACAATGACCCGTGGATGCTTGCTGCGTGATCTCCAGCGTTGCTTGCAATGATAAACCATGTCGACGCAGCTCTTGCTCTAGCGCTGGACGGCCCCAATGCTTGAATGGGCAGCCGTGATATTGTCCGTTGCTGGGTGCACTGCCGGAGATGATCTGCTTGCAGTCCAATGGCGCGTAGTCTTTTTCGGGAACCTTCGAGTCCGTAGCTGTGACGAATATGGTAGGTATATTCCTTGTCAAACTTGGCGGCTTCTATCTTCTTGATGAACTCGGTACGAAAAAATTGGATGCACTCGTGCACGGAGAACCCAGCGCCCTTGAGAAACATTCGGTACTGCACCCGGCCGTCGTACTTGAGATGGTGATTCTCGCGCAGTTTGCGGTGCAACTGTTTCATGCACAACGGGAAGTGTTTCTGGGCGGCACTATCAATGTCCGACACTTCCAGCTTCGGCTGACCCGCTTTCTTCGCTCTTGAGCTTGCCGATCCGGCCAAGACACGCGCTTTCTGCACAAACCCATCGAGTATCGGTGCTAACCGTTCCAACTCCGGGACCTGCGCAGGCATAGCGCACTGCAAGTCTCTCAGTTGTTCTTCCAAACACCGTCTAAAGTGATGCACAGCCACAATCCCCATTCGTCGAAGTGGCACGAAGCAAAACCCATTGCAAACTACCACCTCACGGTGCTTCACCAAAGCGGGCGCCTCTGCGAAAGGTACGCGATAAATACCTTTCTGGGTAATGTCGCTCTCGGGGTTGTCTGCATTCAAGAGTTCGTACTTGATCCCTTCACTTGCTAGCAGCGTGACTGCAGTATACGGCGGTAGAGTCGCAAGCCGAGCTGCAAGGAGCTTGGCCTCCGCCGTGAGCAGCCAATCCCAACTGCTTGAGACTCTGTACACTTGCACATACAATGGAACATTAAGTCACTTGAAAATTTGCTTGTGCTTTTGCATCAATGAAACCAATTGATTTACCTGCAGAAAGCGAGTCGGAGAGCGTAATGGGACAGAAGGTCGTTGTCTGAGAGGTTCTGGAATTCTGCGACTTCGTTCACGAGCGGCGGTGGCGGCGATTGCGAGCTCCACCGCGCGGAGATCTGGCTCAGCAGCTGCACGCGTTTGTGTCCAAGCTCCTCCAAGTCGTCCAAGGCCACGCGCTGCTGCGGAGCGTGGCGATAGAAGCCGAGCTTTGAGCTAGACGCCATCGCTTGGATCAATTGTGAATTTTCAAATGTGGCGAGTAGCACAAAATTGTGAATTGTGCGAATACTCAGTTCAAGTCAAAACCCTAACGTCATCTTTGCGATTTCGAGCTGGTGGTGGTGTCATTATGGCTTTGCCGTAGCAAGCGAGGTGTTTAGATTTTTCAAGCTTGTTGCTTCGTGCTATGGAAACCCCATTTTGAGATGGTAAATAATACTTGACTGCAAGTTCCCATGAAAAATATTTGAATTGTTTTGCTTTGCCAGACGAAATAGGTTCCTTACCCCCACTACTTCGGATGCGAGCAGCATTTCGATTGAACATGCAAGGCTTCTGGCATTCATCGCGTCCACGTACAAAAGTTGTGTAACACAACGTCGATCGATAACGGGCGCATTGGAAACTGCTTAGCAAAAGGCTCTAATAATACATGGGCATGAGCTTGAAGTGACCAGTATCCGTTGAATGCTTACCACTTTCAAAAACGTGGGGTAGAGAACAAACGAAGAGCGCTGGATCACCAGACAGCGTTGGCATTCCTGAATTCCTTCCTCTTCTCCATCCACGATGCTTGAAATCCCAGTGATCGACCTCAAGCACTACAAGGCTACAGGCGACAAGGCCGAGTGTGAAAAAGCTGCCGAGTCGCTGCACAAGTTCGGCGTCCTCTGCGTCCGCGATGAGGTGCGATAACTCAATCCCCAGCAATTGATACCCCACTGGAAACCTTGTACACTGATGAAGTGCATTCGTCCACACAATTAGCGAGCAGCAGACAGCGACAACGACACGTTCCTGGACATGATGGAGCAGTACTTTGAGTCGACGGATTTCGTCGAGGACGCTCGGCCAGAGTACCATTATCAGGTGGGTGTCACACCCGAACGCAAGGAGCGAGCTCGCAACCACTGCGCTCGTGCTGAGACCCTGGACAAACGCTACGCACCCGTGACCCTGTGTCCTCCTGAAGCGGACAAGAAGAGCCGCTTCTTCTGGCGTGTCGGTGACCGCCCTGAGGTGAGTGGAAGGAGGTGGTCTCAAGAAGCTGCATAATGGAAGAAGACTAACGCAGATACTTTTGTGTATTTGTCTAGAAAACGAACTTTGAAGAGCTTAATGCGGAGCCGGTGATCCCCAAGAAGTTCCCGCAATGGGAAAATGTCATGAACATGTGGGGTGGCAAGATGCTCGACGCCATCACGGATCTTGTGGAGATTGTCGCTCTCGGACTTGGTCTCGAGAAAGAAACTTTGGTGGACCGGATCAAGAACGGCCCGCACTTGCTGGCTCCTACAGGCAGCAACTTCAATGTGTTTAACCAGTTGAACGACGTGCTGGCGGCCTATCACTACGGTGAGACTTGAGTGTTGCTATCTGCTGGTAATGTGAAAAGGCTCACAGTTTTTGTGTATGTGCAGATCTTAACTTGCTGACTATTCACGGCAAGTCCCGCTTCCCTGGTCTGTACATTTGGCTCCGAGATGGCACCCGCACGGCCGTGAAGATTCCTGATGGCTGTCTCCTTGTTCAAGCGGGCAAGCAGATGGAGTACTTGACGGGTGGATACGTCCAAGCAGGTTTTCACGAAGTTGTGGTGGCCGAATCGACACTCGAGGCAATCGAGCAGCGAAAAAATACCGGCAAGAGTCTTTGGCGCGTATCCTCTACTCTCTTCTCGCACACGGCTTCCGATAAGACGCTGGAGCCTTTGGGGCCCTTCGCAACACCCGAGGCATTGGCCAAGTATCCGCCAATTCTTGCAGGCAATCAAGTGTTGGAGGAGCTATCTCAAATCAAGCTGGGCACGGGCTTCACCCTTCATCGTGAATAACTTGCCAGCTCGAATGCATTGAAGGCGTCTACCACTGAGTGATGATGGTTGAGGTCCAATTGTTGAGGTACTGCTGTGAAGCGTGGGGGCTTATTGGATCCGATGCAAATCTTGGTTTTTGACTTGGTCATTTTAAGTCTAACGCTAGTCTCAAGACACTACTCACACGGACTTGATATGCTAGCTAGCCTGTGTAGATAATCTGCTCCCAATTGAAAAGAAAAACGATCACGTTAGCTCATAAGATGGCACAAGTTGACAACAGTTCTCACCGATCCATGGGGAACAACTCCCTTTTCGCTGTCATGAAGTAGGCAAAGGCTAGCGACTTCGAGGCGCTTGCCTTGCACCGTGCCCAGTAGCTGCTGGCCTCGGTATGTACTGGAAGTAGCATTATGAGACTTTCTCACCGTGGCTACTGCGTTTGTCGAGAAAACCTTTTTGGCGTGCATGTCCATAGCGTGAGCATGCTTCATATCGCCTGTCAGGTTTTTCATTCTCTGTACTTCTCTACAATGCCAACAAGACAAGAAAAAATAAGCACAATATCGGCTACAGACGTAGGCATCAATAACTTACGTTTTTCGATGGCTATCGTTCGCTCGCATGACCACATAGCGCTTTTCCATCAGTTTTTCTTCGGCTTCAGCAAGCTCTTGCTGCTGCTTTTCCAGCAGCAAAGCGCGCTTGTTCTCTTTGAACTTTTCAAATTTTGCAGTGTTGAGTGCACGTTGGTCTCGTTCCATGCTATCTGCCCGAACGAAAACATTTTTCGCATCCTCGAACAGCTTGAGGCGTGCCAGGTTTTTCTCGGTATTCTTGAGTTCGAGCAGCAGCTTTGAGAACTTGACGTGCGGTTCCTGCAGCTTATTCAGATAGGTTTCGAGCTGTGCTCGCTCCACTTCGTGGGTCTTCTTCAGCTCCACCTGCTTGTGCAAGATTTCGCGCTCGCATGCATCCGATCGTGACTCACACAAGACGTCGCTGTGATGCTTCGCCAGCACAATTCCACTACTGAATTGGTGTTTTTCCTGGTCCTGTCGCCGAGTTTCGTACGTACCCTGCATCTCTACAAACTCCCGTTTGATGATTCTCAGGCGGTCGCGCAGCATGATAGCCTTATCGTACTTCTTGGTGTTCATGGCCAAGTCGCGTAGAAGGTCATCGAGCTCAGCACGAATTTTCTTGAAGATCGTGCACTGATCGTGCTTGTCGATGATGTCGCCTTGTGAAAACCCAAATACAGCAAAAACATCTACCAGGTCCTTGATGTCCATCGGGTTCTTCTTAGATCCTGCCGGGGCCTTCGAGTCAAGAACAGTGAGCTGCTCGGCCTTCATGATAGCAAATTGCAGGTCATCTCGCAACTACGAAAACACAAAAACACACGCTTAGCTACCACATCCAATGAAGTCGCATCTACATTCATACTTACCTGTTGCTTTTGATCTTCATCCATCGTGAATCTGCAGCACTTCGTTTCCAAACAACCTACGATAGAATGGCAAAACCCTCCCTGAAAGATGTCGAAGAATGCTCAAGCACTCGTCAATTTTGAGCTCCCTAAAAATACGTGCAGGTTTCAATGCAAGCTATCACCCTCAAGCTTGGTGGTGATGACTTCAGACACGAGGAGGGGTGCGACCACGAATACGCACAGCTAATGGACCTTTGACCGGGAGTACAAAGGAGAAATCGTAGGTGATCTGGAACGGGTCCTCCACTGTTTCAATGTCGAAACGAGTGAAAAGTACGGCCATGACAGTCTTCATCTCCAGCATGGCGAGACGCATGCCGATACATTTGCGTGGGCCCGTGCTGAAGGTGATGAACTGCGGCGGTGTAATGTTCTTCGGTTCGCCGGTTTTCTCGTCAAACCAACGCTCAGGTTTGTACTCGGCGGCATCGTCACCCCACACGTTCTTGCGTCTAGCTGCAGCATACTTGGACACGACCACGATAGTTCCCTTCTTGATGAACGCTCCATCAGTGAGAGTTGTGTCTCGTGTCGTGCAGCGATACGTGGATACGGATTGCAGTCGAACACTTTCCTTCACTGCAGCGTCCAAGTACACAAGCTTCTGTGTGTCTTCCAGTGTTGGTGCGTCCATGTCGCCTGTTAGCAATCCCGGCAGCACGTCTCGGATCTCGTCGCGAATCTTCTGCAGGACGTGCGGATGGCGGTTCATCATTACAATGAGCCACGACAGACTGAAAGACGTCGTGTCTTTCCCAGCAATGAAGAAGTTGACAGCGGTGTCCTGAAGTTCGCGTGGGTCGGCAGCCGCGTTGCCTTTCATCAGCAGCGTCAGCAGGTTCTTCTGTTGACTCTCCGATGTGCTTTCACTCATGGATCGGACCATGATGCCACGCACCATGTCATTTACGACTTTCATGTTTTCTCGCAGACGCTTCTCAGCTCCAACGTTGAGAAACCGAGCGAGCTTCCACATCCACGCGGGGGTCTGGAAACGGTTTTGCACTGCATGAAGAGCAATGTCAAGAGGATGCAATTCATCTTTGAACACGTCACTGCCCAATTGATTGAGTTCCACTCCAAAACCGATGCGAGTGAACACGTCACTCGTGAACTTTCCCATTAGGGACTTCATGCTGACTGTTTGGTTACGATCAGCACATTGTGCCAAGACATCTCGAAGTTGCAGAGTCTTCTCACGAATAACCGGCTCCATGACGTCGCGAATGCTCTGCATCGAGAAGAGGTGGCTGGCAGCTCGACGTTGCTGCTTCCACTTGTCTCCGTTGACATTGAGCAGCCCATGACCCAGTACATCGAACGATATGTCTCCGAGGGTGCCACCTTTCTCGAACACTTGGAATTGGTCCACGAAGACGTCGTTGAGGTCGTTGGGCATGGAGAGCACGACCCACGGCGGCTGGAACAGCAGTTGAAGAATCCAAGGCTGACCATTACTTGCATCGGTTTGTTCGTTGATCCAGTCGCTCATCTGGTAGCGATTGAAAAGCAGCACGTCCAACGTGTTGCCAAGAATTGGTAGCGTTGAAGCTGGACGGAAGAGGTCCTCCATGCCTGGATCCGGCATTGGGAACGGCATATTCAGGAGTTTCCACGACGCGTACACGGCAGTCAATGCACCTAGTGCTAGCAGCACCGATTGCTGCGTTCCGTCGTGACTTGCGCTTGACCACATCGAGAGGTTGACAACTTGGTAGACTTGCTGGTGCCTGTTGAGAGCAAATTGGAGAATGACAAAACGAAGTGCCAATGCATTCGAGCAGCGAGCCCTGGGGCGAGGAGAGCTGTGTTGAGCTTGAGGAGAACATTGGAGATGAAGAAGTTTGGTGATGACACTAGCATGAAAAGCGCATTGCCGTGGATTGCACCAGTGAGTGGTCTCGAAGTAAGTTGCAGACAAGGTGACGACCAAGTCCCGCATGGCGTGGCATCCGCTTGGATCAGAGTCTCTCGAGGACCTTTCAACCAAGCGTCGTTCGATTGCGATCTCGGGCATGGGGAATGTGTGGAGTTACTACGCGGGGGCCAGCGATGCGTTTGACAAGGCTGCGTGCTTGTCGTCGGGAGATGCGGCCCATGCGTGTTCGACCTTCTACACGTCGTTCAGACGCAGTGCTGCCAAGGTGGTGCTGCAGCAAGAAGCGTCTGGGGTCAATTCAGAGCGAGAGCAAGTGCTGTTGGCGATCGAGAACTGGGTCAGCGAGGCCTCTGTCTTGTATGATCAACGCGGAGAGTTCCCCATTACGGTAGCGATGCAGCAGGAGTTGACACTTGATACAACCGGAACTAGAGACCCGAGACTAACCCGCCCAAGCGATGACGAGAATGTGCCGGCTACGATGGAGGAGAACATACTGAAGGGTCTGTGCACCAACCCATTGAGCACACCCGACAGCATCTACAAAATCATGGTGCAGTTCGGCAAACGGCTTGGAGGTGACGAGTTCTTGCGTGTGGTGGGGAAGTATCCTCGGGCAGCGAGGTTGTTTGCCAGTCAGCAGCTCATCGCTCGCTCCGACGTACACAACAGCTTCCAGTTGAACCTGTTACAAGGGAACTACAGTCAGGCTGCTGCAGTAGTGGGCAAGACGGCGTTTGGTGACAGTGTGCTCGAGACGAAGCGCTTTCGGCTCAAGGAGGCATCGAAACTGCTGCAGCTCTCACTGGACACCTCCTCGCCTTCGTTCACCTCCACGTTGTCCTTGAGTGCTACCGAGGTACACGAGCTCGTGGCATCGCGATCTTCCGATTCGTTTAACCAAGTGATGACGAACGAGATGCTCGCGCTGCTCGAGACGCAGCGGTCGATGGAGCGCACGCTGGGGGTCCCTGCCGGACTCCTCGTGGGCAGCTCCTTGGTGGAAACCATCCAGAAGCTCGTGACGTTGAACCCCGTGCACCGCCAGGCACTTGTGCTAGCTGTAGACTGCGCGGAGCAGTACAGTGTCGCTCCTCGACAGTTCTGGTGGACGCTGCTGCGTGTACTCGCCCGGACCGAGCAGTGGGAGACTTTAGTGTCCTTGGCTGGAGCAATTCGTCCTCCAATTGGGTACGTCCCAATTGTAGAGGTGATGCTGGATGACGATCAAGTGGAATTGGCTCGCAACTTGCTGGACGTCGTGCAGGACCCGCAGGAGCGTGAACAAGTGCAGGAGCTGCTGGCAGAAGACCAGGAACCACTTCAACTTGACACGCTATAGTGCATATGGTCGGCCCTTTTCTCCCCCACTCGGCTTCAACGTCCCGAATATCTAGCTTTTTGTATGCTGCATCCAATCGTCCTATCGACGGTTTGGATTTCGCTATTCCCATCTACGAGTATGCCGTATCCCAGGTCGTCTTCAGTATGCTTTAACCCTTTACGACCCCACTTCAACGTATGCTGCAACGTAGGTAGTTGCTGACGTCGAAGAGCTCCGTTTTGATCCGCTGTATCATTCGTCATTCTGGTCTCCACCGCCCAAGTCGCTCCCCGATGCTGCGTCTCCCCGGTCTCCTGACGCGCTGCTCCGTGCAGCGCAGCGCCGTGCTGCTGCCCAAGACCAACTTCTCTTCCGTCGCGTCGCTCGAGGCGCTGGCGGCGCAGTCCATGGCCACGGCCTTCCGTCAATCCGGACATCTACAGGCGGATCTGGACCCTCTCCAGCTGCAGCCTCGCACGGCCGTCGCCAGCCTCGCCGCCGCCAACTTCCAGCCGCTATGGGCTCGCCCTCTCACTGCTACAGACCTGCACGACGTGGTGTCCGTGTCCGCAGCCAATGGCCAGCAGCTCTACGACGAGTTGCACCGCGTCTACTGCAGCAAAACAGGCTTCGAGTTCGAGCACGTGAGCTCCACGGACGAGAAGAAGTGGCTGGCCAATGCTGCAGAGACGCTGAGTGCCAAGGAGGTGTCGCCCTCGGACCTACGCAATGCGTACGCCAGTATGCTGCGTGCAGATGTGTTCGAGACCTTCATGGCCAAGAAGTTCGCGTCGTTCAAGAGGTACTCGGGGGAAGGAGCCGAGTCCATGCTGCCGGCAGTGGAGACGGTCTTGCAAGCGTGCACAACTTCTGGTGTGACGGACGTGGTGATCGGCATGCCGCACCGTGGACGACTGGCACTGCTCGTTGGGTCTCTTGAGTACCCGGCGCACAAAATTTTCCACAAGGTGCGCGGGTACTCGGAGTTCCCCGAGAACTTCCGGGGCATTGACGACGTCTCGTCGCACATTGCCACCACCGTGGACAAGAAGTACGCGGACAAGAAGGTGCATGTGTCGCTCGTGCACAACCCCTCGCACCTGGAGATCATCAATGCCGTGGCGGCGGGAAAAGTGCGTGCCAAAAATGATGGCGACGAAAACACAAATGCGATGGCACTTTTGCTGCACGGCGACGCGGCGTTTGCTGGACAAGGGTGTGTTCCAGAGGCGTTGGCGCTCTCCCAGTTGCCTGACTTTGAGACTGGTGGGTCGATGCACATTATCGTGAACAACCAGGTGGGCTACACGACCACCTACCCGGATGGCCGTGCTACGAGATATGCGTCGGACGTTGCTAAGAGCATTGAAGCACCGGTGTTGCACGTCAACGGTGAGAGCATTCCGGACGTTATCCGAGCGTGTCGCCTTGCTGTAGCGTACCGCAACCAGTTTCACAAGGATATCGTTATCGATCTGATCACTTTCCGCCGCCATGGCCACAACGAAGTCGACGAGCCTCGCTTCACGCAGCCGAAGATGTATGAACGTGTCGACCAAGCTGAACGGTTTCCAATCAAGTTCGCTCACGAGCTGGAGGCTGTGGGTCTGGTCTCGCGTATAAGTCTGGATAAAACTGTCGAGCGCCTACACGACCACCTAGAGAACGAGTTGAAGATTGTTACTGGTGACTCTGGCTACAAACCAACAGAAATTGATGCGTTCAAAGGCAAGTGGGCATCGATCACCCAGCCAAACCCTGAAGATTTGTATGTGAACGTTGCAACTGGAGTCGAAGTCGACAACCTCATCAAGGTGGGGCTCGCGTCCGTAGAGCTTCCGGAACGTATTCGCCCTCATAGTCGTCTGCAGCGCACGCATATCAAGTCGCGTCAGAAAATGCTGGAGGTGAAGGACGGCCAAAAGCCTGAGGATATTCGGGTTGACTGGGCTACTGCTGAAGCCATGGCTTTCGGCACTTTGATGCAAGATGGGCACTCGGTGCGTCTTGCTGGACAAGACTGCCGTCGTGGTACTTTCAGTCAGAGACATGCTGCCTTCACGGACCAGGAAACCGAGGAAAAGTACTTCCCGTTGCAACACCACCTACCGAAGACATCGGGCTCTGTTGGAAAGCTGAGTGTGGTTAACAGTCACCTGTCGGAGCTTGCTGTCATGGGTTATGAGTACGGTTACTCCGTCGAGAGTCCTGCTAACCTGGTGATTTGGGAGGCGCAGTTCGGGGACTTCTTCAACGGCGCACAAATTGTGATCGATCAGTTTTTATCAAGTGCGGAGTCCAAGTGGATGCGCCAATCTGGTTTGATGCTGTTGTTGCCTCACGGCAACGATGGAGCTGGCCCGGATCACTCCAGCAGTCGCGTCGAGCGCTTCTTGCAGCTTGTTGATACACCAGGTCTGGCTCCACGCTCGTCCGTGAAGGAATCAGAGTCGGGTGAGCCTGCGTGGAAACAGTTCCAGCATGACACCAACATGATTGTCGTGAACGTGACCACGCCCGCCAATTTCTTCCACCTGCTTCGTCGTCAACAGCAGCGCACATTCCGCAAGCCCGTGGTCATTATGGGCCCCAAAATGCTGCTACGTCTCTCTGATGCAACGTCACCACTGTCCGAGATGGCGCCGGGTACAGCTTTTCAGCCTGTGCTTTCAGACCCGACAATCTCAGACCCCTCACAGGTCAAGAAGGTCTACTTCTGCTCGGGCAAGTTCTACTACGAGCTCGCGAAGGAACGCCTTGCGCGCTCCAAGAACCCTGAAAGCATTGCGCTGGTCCGTCTGGAAGAGCTGGCGCCCTTCCCGTTCGAACAGGTCGCAGACGAGCTTGCCAAGTTCGAGAACGCCAAGAAGTTTGTGTGGGTTCAGGAAGAACCACTAAACCAGGGTGCTTGGACGTACGCACAACCTCACATCGAGAAGCTGTTGGGTAAGAAGCAGCACCTCGAGTACATTGGTCGTGATAGTCTCGCTGCCTGTGCTGTCGGTTTATCCAAGCGCTCTCATGAGCAGTTGGAGGAGGTGCTGACTGACGCCTTTGGGCCGCAAAAGTAGGTCGTACAGCAATGCGATAGTAGATGTGCATCACATAAAAAGAAATGCATTTCATGTTACGCAAATAATTGACACTGCTTGATCCTTTGCTTCCGCAAACTCCAGTCGTGGCTACAGATTAAGGTTCACTGTAAACGATGGCAGACGCGTAGCTTACGGACGAGTCGCCGTGGCGCATGCATGCACTGCTCTGAGCATACTTGACGAACTTCAGCGTACACTTCAACTTCTTCGACGCCAAGATGCTGTGCAACAGCAACGAGATCGGGTGCCTGCCGCAGATCGTGTTGTTCGTTTCGTCCAGGTATCGCGTGAATCCTTCCGCGTCCAAGCGCTCGATAAACTGTTTTCAGTCACAAGAATCATTAATAGGTCGCTACAATATCCCAGCCAACCGCAAACGCTCAAAGTTACGTACACCCATGCCTTGATGATCTAAATATTTGATGTATTCGTGGATCTCGCCATAGGTCGAGTCGTGTGGTTGGTAGCGGAATCTGGGCAGGTGACATGCAAATGATCCGTTAGCCTGGCAACCCCGTAGTCCAAAGCTCGGACAAAATCAAGCTTACCGTGGCCCCCAGTGGCAAAAGTCAGAGCTGATCACGAACAGGTTCTCTTCGTTTTCCAGGTACGGAGCCAAGATCCTGTTACACAATACGCGTTATACCGCAAAGCCTGATGCAAAGAAGACTGAAGCGCGGCCCGTACTTTCCGTATTCCTCGTCCATCTTGCTTTTGGTGTTGCCAACCAAGATAGGGACCGCCGTGAATTTGCGGCCATTCATCACCTGTACCAAGAAATTCAAGAAGACGTTTAAAAAACCAACCAAAGCATCCTTGTGTCAATACACCCACCCACCTTGTAGATAAAAGGGAGGTGCATTTCGATGCTGTGCTCATCCTCATCAACGTCCATCGACATGGTGGCGAATTTTCCCTACCCAACAGCAACACAAGACAATCAGTAAAAATTCCCACCTTCAAACTCAAACTTCTTCAAAACCCACCGAGTCCACGAGCTTCTCGTTGACTTCATGATCGATCACAATGTTTCCCAATGGCGTCTCGTACTCGTGCGCAGTCGACACCGCACACCCACTGAAACAACATCAAAATCAGCTCCACATCTCACTTCTTCCCTCAAAACCCTCCATTTACCGCAGGTAAAAGTGGTGTGACGGTCCCAGAATGAAGACACGCTTGATGCGGTCCAAGTCCAGCAGATGGTGGTACGCGTACGCCGCCGTCGGGCCCGAGTACCTGCCACAGTGCAGCCAATCTCGACATCAGAGCAGCAATTTCTAGCTCCTCTTCTTTGCTTCACACGCACCGGAACCCTGCGTGTGGGGCGATGATGGCTCGGATGCTCGGCAGCTTCTGCTGTGTGTCGGTTTCCTCCGCTGCGCCCAACCAACCTGCAGCACAATGCACAATCGCTTCCGTGAGCCAGGGACCGCTCTATCTTCAAGACGGCTGAGTTGCAAACGCACCGGAGAGCTCGCCCTCAAGCTCGTGCTCGTCGTGCGAGTACCAGGAGCCGGCGTGGGTGGCCAGACGCACCCGCACAGAGCTCGGCTCGGGCTTCTTGGACATGTTCGTCTACGCTTGAGATCTTCCGCTGCTTCTTCGGAATTTGAAGCAGCTCGTCGTCTCATTGGTTCAGTTGTCGCATACAGAGAAACAATTGTATTGTTTTGTGTGAATTGTTGATATGTTGTACTGATTTATGGTGTACAAGTAATTGCCTTTTGCTTCAATATCCAAATTGGCTACCGTTGATGAACCTCATCCAGTCGTTTAGATCTCGTCACTGTGCTGCAGTCAGCTTGTTCGAAGGATAATGGTGTTCCCAAGAGATTACTAGCCTCCCTGAAGCAATGGCACACCGAATAAACCTCTGCGTGCGATTCGGCTCGAGTCGAGTTCGAACTGCATTCGCAAGCGCTCTGACTGTTTAGTTTGGTTGTTGGTATTGCTCACTGCGTGCACATGCACATCATCGGCCTCATTCGCTGCGTGTTGTTTACGAGGGTCCCAGACAACACAAGCTCTTGCTTCCATCTGCCTTGACGCGGGTGCGTGCCTTTAGTTTCTCAAGCGGCATAGCTCGCAGCATCTGTAGCAGCAGCTTGATTTACACCACGTGGCAACAATCTCGTTCGCGATCGCCACTGTTTCGCAGGTGCCAACCCGTCCAACAAACTGCCAGTACAGCATTTCCGTTTGCTCACGTTACACCTCGCTATCAATTCAGCGCAATGACGCAGATCGCTGCAAATTGCCGTCAATGCTTCAACACAGAAGTCCACATTGCGTCTTGCAGGAGACTTGAACTGCGACTTGAATGAATTATTAGCTTTGCAAGAAAAAATGCTAATGCTGGTACTACAACGTCATCCCTTACCCTCTGTTACCCAACTGGTCGATACCAGGTGATGAAAGATAGGTGTCGGATTTGGATGAACTCCCACTGGCCTAAATCAACGACCTGTTCGCGATCGGTCTTATCACCACCGAGACGAGCTGGGGTGCAATGGTGCGTGCGAGTTGCTGTTCGGTGTGTGTCGACGCTATCAAGGCTAACCAACGTACCTCATTTCCGTATTTTGGTCTTGACAACCAATCTCACTGCGCTACAGCAGTACTTCCAGCTAAAACTACATCAGAAGCTACTTCAGCAGCTTTACCAAGAACAACCCGCAGCAGTAAATCGACTACCACCGCAATCTCCGAACTCGAGATGAGGAACCATCACCGCCACAAACATGCCGACGATGAAGACGATCAGGTGCTGGCACTGAACAACTACGCTGAAGGTTTCCTGGTAAAGCAGGGCGCCCGCGTCAAGAACTGGAAGCGCCGCTACTTCGTGTTCCGTGACGGCTACCTGTCGTACCGCAAAGACCAACGAGAGAACTCCAGAGTGCTGGGCACGGACGTTGTGCTCGATGTCTTCTACTGGCCTGGTGCGGAGTTCGGCTTGGATCTCAAGCTCAGCAGTGGTCGCTCGCTGTACGTGTCGCCCGCTTCCGAGCAGCAAGCCTGTATCTGGTACGAAGTTATGCAGGGCTACGTCATGCGTCAGCAGATGACTCGCCAGCTCCAGCATGTCTACCGCCAGCGCCAGAAGCATCTCGAGCCGATCTGGGAGACGGAAAGCGCCGCAGAACATAATGCCGAAATGGTTCAATACTGCCTCTTGCGCTGAGTGAGACCTCCAACAAACGAGTTCATCCGTTTTTCGCACTCGCCAAACGCAACGTTTCTCCCTCCAGCATGCGTGTGCTGCTGTTCTCACCAAGAGCGCTCATAGCCTATGGTTATGTGTCATACCATCGAGATTGAAGCCATAGGAAGCTTCATCACCAGCACAAAAGCCGTATATCGTGCAGACCTCCTTTTCTACAGCTACGTAGAATTTCGCAAGGCAAAGCACGATCTGACTATAGTATCGCTGAATGTGATCATCCCACACATTGATCAAAGAAAACGCTTTACACCAACGCTGTCCTGCGTGTGTTTTCGCTCTGTATATTGCCACAACGGGTTCGTCCATGAACTCTAATTTGTCTCCTACTCTGCAGTTTCCTCTTCGGCAGCTTTCTTCTTCTCCTCACGAAGGCTCTTGCAGCTCGTCTTGTGGTTGGTCCAGTCCTCGACCTGGTGCTCCTTGCAGCAGTAGAAAGCGGCCTCACACGCGCACCGCAGCAAACTGGTCGCTCCGTCCGCCGTCTCGCCGCTGCGCGTGGGCGACCCGCAGTATCGGCAGCCAACTTCTGCCGCACTGACCTCGCCCACCATCACCTGCTTCAGGAACATGGTCTCGAACGTGTGCGCCACGTTGGTGAGCAGCGTGAGGATGACCTGCTGCCGCATCTGCAGCGTGAGCCACACGTCCGCCTCCATGAGCTTGCCCTGCTTGATGAGGTTCTTCTTCTCCTCCAAAATTTCAGCAGAAGCCGAAGGTAGCAGCGATTGCACATTGTGCTCCGGGTCCGCCAGGTCAATGAAGGCCAGGGACACGTGCTTGAAGGCGTCGCCCGAGAACGTGGGCATTGTGCCATTGGCTCGCAGCGACGCCACGTACAGCAGGTCGTGGCGGCTGCACTGGTCCGCCTTGGTGGCACGTGCGTTCATCAGACGCAGGAGCATCTTGCCGTTCTCCTCCAGTAGCGCCTTGAGCGTCAACTCGGGCGTGAGCAGCTGCGTGGCCTGCGGACGCGTTTCCTTGGGGTCGTAGGCCACGGGGATGTCGGGCGACGCGTTGCGCAGCAGAGACACTTGGCCGGCGTATGGCAGCGACAGGAACCAGCGCATGAAGGCGGACGCATTGGACCGCCAGAAGCGCGTCAGGTACGCGCCAGGCGCCTCCTCCGTTGCAATTGGGTCAGCAGCTCCAGCCATCAGAAAATGTACGTGCGGCGTGAAAAGCTTGTTGTGTTTGAGGTGCACCACATAAGTTGTAGTGTACCCATTTCACGTTGAAGTGATAGACGTGTCGATATGCAAGGTGGTATAATATGGCTCCTAGGTTGGGGTATCGGATTCTTATTGATGTGCAAGAAAGCTGGATGAGTGTACAAAGGCGACTGCTCCCAAGTTCATGTAGTCTGGTAGGGTACGGCTGCACGGACGTTGTTGGGCGAGAACGGAATCCACAGCAAACGAAAACTCTGGGAGAATGCTGGCTAATGTCGTGTTGGTATATGACGTCAGACTGATGGATCAAGAAAAAAACGTTGTCACGGCTGCCAACGACTGATTGTATCTGATTGAACGCTTTTCGTGTTTTTCATCCTCTCAGCCAGAGGCCACGAACGCCTCAGTCATGACCTCCGTCGCTGATCGACCTTGCGCGCAATGGCGATAAAAAAGAGGTCGTAGACGCAACTACATGCATCAATACGTGTACAGTAACCTAGGGGATAACCTTCTTGTGTTGTTCAGTACGCATGTAATAATCATTTACACGTACAGGAAATATTACGTTTGCCCTATCTTGCATGCACTTGAAAATTGCTCATTGTACGCGAAGTAACTTTCGTGTCGTAACCAAGTACAGTGATTATTATTTGCTGGCTAATAGTCTTCTTCAGTATTTTGTACACAAAGCGTTTGCAGACGGAAGGCCCCATCGTTCGAGTCTTTCTCAGAGTGAGGAATTCAACCTCGTGCCGGTACAATAAGAGGAGCGCAGGAGAACCACGGGAAGTGATCGTAAAAGCATGGCATACTATCATGGCCAAAACATGTAAAACTTCACAAGGTCACTGTTTCCTTGGTAGCACGTGTTGTGGTATCATCGAGCCTGGCCTGGCTGGGCCAACTCGCTGAGAAAAAGACTGCCAGTTCGCAATTTTCTGCCTTGTCAACATCGTTGATCCAGATTCGCTCAACGGCAAAATGCGTTTGCTCTGGATCCTGCTAGCGACAGCAGCAATGCTTCTTTCGTGCACCGATTCATTCTCGGTAGCTACGCAGCAGCTTTTAGCGGCGGATTCCCCAATTATCCCTCAGCGGAACGACATTTTCGTGCCAGACCACGGCAAGCGCAGGTCTCTCCGGATCAGTACAACTAATGCCAAACAAGAAAACACCAACGAGCCGGAAGAGAGAGTGAAAATGTTGTCAAAGATTGCCGACGACATCCAAGTCAGGTATTGGATCGAGACCGGAAAAACGAAAGAAAAAGTGATAAAATTGCTAGAGCGGAAAGGAATACCGCTAGCTGAGATCCCTAAAACAGGAAATTTCTGAAGTACAAGAAGATTTCCGAGAGCAACATGGTGAACAGGTGGATTAAGGATGACGTCATCACGTACGAAGCATGGGGGAAGGTGGGCATGCAAAACAACCTCGAGGTCAAGAAGCTCGATGATATCAAGGATACTACCGGCCACCTCAATATGCTCAAGGACATTGCCACGAAGCTTGATGATCCTGCAATCAAAAAGACGGAAGACTTCAGAATTTACAAGCGCTTTGTCAATGAGTTTGACGACGAGGTGCTCCGGTCAATACGCGGGGTACGACCCTCCTCGTTTGGGTGTTTCCACGAAGGTGGAGATGACTGCACGGGTGCAAATTATGGCTGAATCACATCGATCCGATAACTATGCGAAGGTAGCACTGGGGTTGACTGAGCCAGGTAAGCCGAAGGTTCCGCTTAAAGGGACCCCCCTCGAAACGAACCCAAACTACGACTACTATTTGCTGTTCTTGGACGAGGTCGCTAAAGTGAAGGCAAATAGCTAGAATGGTAGGCATCTGATAGAAGTGGGAAGCGTGAACTATATGAAACTCGATCGAAGAGTGTATTTGCCCCATCACTTCGTGGTAATGGTGTTATATTTGAAAGTGAAGTTGTATCCGACTAACGTGGTTTATTCATCGCATTCCCTCGTTTCTTCGTAGTGCAAATAATAAAACTAATGCAGTACTTGGCGCACAATTCGGATAGATTGATCGGTACGGTAGATCTGCTCGGTACCCAGCAACCATTTGCACTTCTACGCTTTGTGATGAACCGTGATAATGCACTTAGTTCAATTAAGACCGTGGTGAGGAGCTCGATCTCCGTATTCTGAATAAAATGATGTTAATATAACAGCCACAACCACCACCACGGGCCGGCAGCAACACAATTCCGACACAGGCGATCAAATTTGAGCTTGCATTTTAGCGAGAAACGCTTAAGGAGGGCTCGCAGATCAATCATAGTCCAAGAATCTAATGGAAATCCTCAAAATTGGAGCACAACTACATTCCCAAGCAGCCGATAATTCGGCCTATTTGATGAAATCAAGCGCTGTAGCTGACCAGCATAGCTTCTGCAGCATACTTAAAGTGTGAAGCAACAAAGTGATGTATCCTTTGAAATTTCGAAAAGACATTTCAATGCCTTCTCCTTCGCCAACGAGCTTTCACCTTAGAAAGTCTGCATAACACGATTCGAGTCGCTGACTCGGACAGAGACACTGCAGTTTTATAATATGGACGTAGATATTATCTACGTTCTAGCGGACATTTGATGTGCACGAGTGAGTAGATCTCCTTTTCAACACTATGACTACCATTGGGAATATTGTGGTAGAATAGCACTGGTTCATTGTGCACAAAATTACTACTACTGCATGTAGTAGTAGTAACGTTTCAAGCACGAAACTTTCGTGTACGAAACCCGCATGTGGAGAAACATCGTTTCAAATGACGAGGAAAATAGTTGATTAACTAGTTATGAACTACGTGTTTTGCTAGCTACGTAGACCTTACAAAAACAATTGGGTATCTACAGTGGGGAATCATATTCATCGCTGGGTAGGTTAGGAACATTGTATCCAAGGTTTTGGAAGGGTAGAAGCAAAAGCCTCTCCATTTCACTCAAATTCTTTGCAATGTCGATAGACAAATTTGAAATGCCAGCCGGTGGCGCTCGTTATACTTTGAATGATTGGCTCTTGTGCTTGCTTATTTTCTTGAAAATGAACGTAGTCGCATGCACGAGGCATGAAACAATATAACTGTAATTCACGCAAATATTGCGGTATGCAATCTCCACAGTGAAAGTTAGTTTTACAGTGAACGTCCTGGGAAAATCGATTCAAACATTTACCCTGGTAAGTGCACCGCTGAGAAAACCTAAAAAATAAACTCGCATACTTACTTCTGAACTAAAATCGCGGTTAGGTGACCCCAATAGAGGCCCGTTGAGGCCTTAGAGAGGCGCCTTGACAACCGGAGCGCAGCGGAGGTCTGTCAGGGGACGGCGCGTAGGCCGGAGGAATATGTCTAAGTAGTAGGTTCTATCTAATCCGCGCGGGATCCTTGCCCGCCACGAGCGAAGCGAAGTTGGCGGTGCAAACGCCGCGCAATTGATGAGCGAAGCGACCCTAACCACTATATACTGCTCCAAATAGAAGGACGGTACATTTTTACAGTACTTTGGTTCAGAAATCATCCTCTCTCGTGCACCGCTATTGAAATACATCAGCGTGCATGCGCAATGAGCTGACAACAATCGAAAAGTTCCAGCAGGATATTATTGTAGGAAATGTAGAATCGTGTAGATATGCATGACTTGGATTGAACGCGTGCCAGACGCGTTTCGGCCCCCGCCGGGGCCTCGTCAGTGGCTTTACCAATCTCGATGTGAGAACCATCCGCTAACTAAGACCTATCACTATGCCTAGATCCCTTCTAGAACCTTCCATATGCCGCAACATAGGATACTACTCCGGAGTCGATGTACGTGCACATCCTGCACTTCCAACAAATATTTGGGCGTTCCTATTGTATGAAAAGACCCACTACACGGAAACGCGCACTGACTGGATATATATTATGCTGTAGTCAATAACGGCACAGCTACCAAACTCGTCACTCATGGCGGCCACTAAGCTGTTCGTAGATAATGAGGGAATGATAAACGTGGACACATATCGCCACAAGAACACACAAAGAGTGGTTAGGTTACTTTTATTAGAAGGCGGAAGTGAGCAGGTGCGAGGAGCGTAGCCGTAGCAAACCCGAGCGGGGTGCCCGCGAAGCAGCGCTCGGTATTCAAACCGATGTTTATTTAGGTTTAATCCAGATTGCTTACTCTTAAAGATTGTTGTGCTCAGTCGAAGGCAAAATGAATTGTGAACTCCATTTTGCTTTGTCGGCATCACTGCGGGTTACGCGGGGGTTATCTGGAACCTGGCTACATTGGTGTGTGTCACACTAAGTGGTGTGACCACATGATAACAGAAAGGAGTTCTCAGTACTCAATAGATAACAAGAGTCAGTACGTGGCCTCTGAGCCACAGGTATGCATTTGATTAGGTATTAGTATGGTCGATAGTTAGGGTAGGACATTCGCACCAGGGCGACCCTGCCGCCCTTAAGACCAATACATTCAGTTTGGAAAACACACAGTAGAGTTTATATACCTTTCTTAAGGTTCCTATAAGACTCTAGGAGCCGGGTACGGATTACCCTTGGCTCGCACCTGTTCTTGGTATAAGAACGAAGGTCGTGGACCTTAACGCTTCCTCTAAGCAAAGAGCTACGGCAGCCCCGTTGCACTTGGTAGCACTTGTAGTCAATCCTACACCTGAGTCGGAACGACTGAATCCTCTGTGAGGATGGATCAGTTTGGTAACTTGACTCAGAGTCAACAGGACGGGCTTAATAAGCTGATGTCCCTGCTTGGCCCTGAGGGCGTGCAGCATCTTGCTGCGCAAGGCCCCGACGCGATCAATGCGCGTCTGGAGGCGTTCTCGAAGTACGAGAATGCTCTGTTGGAGCACATCCAACAAAGGATGGCCGAGTCGGTGGCGTCTGCGACGCGTACCCCGAACTCGGAGAGGTCGGATCGACCGAAACCACTCATATTGAGTGTGAAGGCCTTTGAAGGAAAGGAAAGGGGAGAACCTCCTGCTCTGGATTAGAGAGATTGAGATGGCCATGGGTGCGGCCATGCTCAAGACGGAGCAACAACGCGTGGGCTTCGCGGTCTCCAAGCTCGCTGGACGAGCTAGAGAGTGGGCACTAACGTGCAGTACGTCTGTGGACGCAGCCTTCCCGGCGTGGGATAACTTGAAGCGACAGCTTATGCAAGTCTTCTCGCCGCCTAACCAGGCTTACCGCGTGCGCTCACGCTTCCTTGCTTAATTAATGGACTTTGTCCAGGAGTTGCGAACTCTAATCGCTGGCATGGCCGCAGATCCTCTTCCCGAGGCGGTCACGGTGACCATGTTCATGGAGGGTCTCCGCACTGGCGTCGCCAGGACGGAAGTCTTCCGGGTGCACCCCACCTCGTTTGAAGAGGCTGTGCAGGTGGCATTGAATGCCGAGTTCAACTTTAAGTTTGCTAGACTTGGGTGGTACCCACACCACAACAGCTCATCGAGCTGGCCAAGCTGCTGAGCAGCACATGGACATCCGCCGATACTTCACCTGTGGTGACACAAGTCACTTACGTGCGGGGTGCCCGCTACGCCGTGGGCGTCAGGCTTCATCAAGCCGAAAACCTGCTCCCTACCACGCAAGTGGATCGGGGCGGGAAAACGCCAAGTCCCAGTAGGCGCGGGGCGGCCTAATCGGGAAGAACTAAGTTCTGTTGAGCCTCAGGAAGGAGGTAGAGGTCAGCAGGGCTTCGCCCCGAAGAGCTCCGTGCTCTTTAACACGGAACGTGTATGCAAGTCGGGCTTGCTGGTCGTTGTTGCGACCGTGAAGGGCTTTGATAAGCCGTGGACGATACTCATCGATCCGGGGGCGTCGGGCAGTTATGCTCGACGCTCCACGATGGATGGAAGTCAGCGATATGCTGAGGCGCTGGAAGCGCGTGGGCGTGACATCGTCACTGTTCGCTTAGCGACGGGGACCCGTGTCACGGTGCCCAAGGTCCCTGTGGACCTGGGCGTGAAGTTCCTGGGCTTCGATAGCGTGGAACGCTGTTTGATCTTGGACCTGGATTCGAGGTACGACCTCATCCTTGGCATGGCGTGGCTCGAACGCCACGAACCATGGATCGATTGGAGGTCGAAGACCTTAGTCGCAACGCGCTCTTCTCCTAGCGGAGCTTTGGAGAGTCATGAACCCACCTCCGCTAAGAAGCAGAAGCGCTATTGGCGCGAGCACTGGACCGAGTCGGTCAATGTGCTGGACATCGGCATGTCCGAGTTAGTGGACACCGATGGTGTAATTGACACGAGTCCCGAGCAATGCTCACGGGCTGAACGTGGAGTGGCACGTAACCCACTGAGCGATGAGTCATCGCTGCATGTTGCTAGGCATGGTCGGCAATACGCCGAGGCATCCGGGGCACGACCCTCCTGGTGCGCGCGGAACGGCGCGTAACCCGCTTAGCGGTGTCCGTCGGAACGACGATGTACTGCTGTGTGCCGATAACGGCGTAGTCGGTTCTCAACCGAGGCATTCTGGGCGTGGCCCAAATGCGTGTGGAGTGGCACATCAACCACTGGATGAAGACTGCGGGTATAGCAGTACATCATCGGATGTCGATGCAGACATCGAGGCTCTGTCAGAGCAAGACGAGGTGGACACGCCTGATGACGCCCTGGGCGTGAGTGCGATTGTCTCTTCGAGACGCACTACCTCTATGAAGAGGAGGCAACGCCGCAGAGTTCAAGCGGCTAGACGCCAAGCTTCATCCTTCTCACAAGGAGTGTCTGTGCCAGACGATAGCGAACAGCTATACACTCTTGTGGATGGAGTGACGGGGGAGGTAGAGGGCGACATCAGCCTCGACTCCATTCCCAACTTAAGTGCTCTGTTGGAGCTGGACGAGATGTCCCTCGCCGAGTTTGGCGATGACCTGCGGGCAGGGGACCTCGCCGAGGTGGTCATTATTCGACCAGAAGAGGAGATTAACTCCTCGTCGCTCTTGACGAAGCTGTCCTAGAGGACACGAAGAAGGCGCTCAATGCGCGGAGTGGATCAGCGATCCTGCAAGATCCCTCGGATCCGTTCTATCCTTTGGTAAAGAAATACCAAGATGTGGTCTCGAAAGACCCGCCTTCAGGCTTACCTCTTGATCGAGGCGTGCGTCATGAGATTGACCTGGTTCCCTGAACCAATACTGCGTTACTAGGCAGTGGCCTTTGCCAAAGGAGCAGTGTGACGTCATTGACGCGTTCTTCCGTGCGAAGCACGAGGCGGGAATGGTTCGCGAGAGCAAGTCTCCGCATTCCACGCCAACATTCTGTGTCAGAAAGCCTAATGGCAAGTGGCGTATCGCTCATGCTTTCAACAAGCTCAACGCTGCCACCATTCCGGCGCAAACGCCTATTCCTAGGAAGGATGTGTTGCAGAACAACATGGTTGGATGTACGATGTACAGTGCGCTCGACTTAGTCGATGGTTACTACCAGTTGCTCATGCGAGCAAGCGATATTCCGCTGACAGCGGTCAGCACTCCGAGCGGCATGCTCTGGGAGTGGCTGGTGATGCCCCAAGGGCTCTCGAACGCGCCTGCAACGTTCAATCGTCTGGTGACGCAGTTGTTCAGGCCCCATTGGGCGTATGCACAGACATACATTGATGATATCTTCATCCACAGTCGTGCGGACCACGGTAAGATGGACGTGGAGAACCACATTGTCCATTTGCGAGCGGTGCTCGAGTGCATGCGCACTAACAAGTTGTACGCCAACGCGGACAAGTGTATCTTCGGAGCCGAAGAGATTCCCTTCCTAGGGTGCTTCATTGGGAAGCGTGGCCTTCGTGCGGATCCCGCTAAGGTCAAGGCCATTGTTGACTGGACGGTTCCAAAGAACCAAAAGGACTTACGCAAGTGGCTTGGCCTCGCCAATTACTTGCACAAGTATAGCGCGAACTACGCGGAGATGGCAAGGCCATTGTCCAATCTCCTTAAGAAGGATGCGGACTGGTGTTGGAACACCGAGCATCAGGAGGCATTTGACGAAGTCAAGGAGAGCCTCCTCCATGCCCCCATACTGGCGTTGCCAGATCCTGAGCGTCCATTTAGCGTCGTCTGTGACGCCTCGGACTTTGCCATCGGCAGTGCACTGCTACAAGCAGACGTCGAGGGGCGAGATCGAGTGATCGCTTTTGAGTCTCGCCAGCTGAAAGCTGCAGAGAAGAACTATCCAGTTCATGACAAAGATCTACTTGCAATGAAGTATGTTTAGTAAAATTCAGGGTTCACCTGCTAGGCTCCAAGCCGTTTGTGATCTATACGGATTATGCGTCTCTACGCACTGCGACTCAGGCGCCTCACCTCTCGCAGAGGATGGCCCGATGGCTCTCATTCTTTGCAGAATATAACTTCGAGGTGAAGTATAAGCCAGGAAAGCAGAACGCTTTGGCTGATGCGCTCTCGCGCAGACCAGACTATGAGCTTGCTCATGTCACGATGGTGGCTTCGTCTGTGACGAACCTGATCCGCGCTGCGTATGCGCAGGATGACATGTGTGTAGCGATGCTACGGGCTCTAGGGAGCGAGGAGTTTAAAGACTCGGACAAGAAGTTGTCGGCGCGGTTGCGCGCGAGAATACATCGGTACTCCATCGATGATGGCTTGCTGTACTACAGCACCGACTCGTCGGACACCCCACGGGTGGTCGTCCCTCATGACGAGGACCTGAAGTATCGCATCCTCTATGAGGCGCATGATACACCGCTGGGCGGTCATCTCGGTCGTGAGAAGACCTACGGCTCTGTGAGCAACCACTACTGGTGGCCCAAGCTGTATAAGTGGGCAAGCACTTATGTGAGCACGTGCGAAACGTGTCAACGGGTGAAACCCTCGCCGCATGCGGCTGCGCCTTTGGCGAGCTTGCCAGTCCCCACGGGATGTTGGCAGTCCATGAGTTTGGACTTTGTGTTTGGTCTGCCGAAGGACTCGGCAGGCAACACGGGCATTGTGGTCTTTGTTGACCGTCTCAATAATATGGTACATCTTGCGGCAGTGCCGGATACTATCGACGGTGTCGGTACAGCTACGCTGTTTAGGAATAATATTAATTTCTGTTGTCCAAATGCTGAACGGCTGTTGTTCACTGAGCACTGCTGAATTCCTGTTGCGAACCATGAATATCTGTTGCGAACTTAAAGCAACAGAAAGTCAATAATGAATATCTGTGCACAGATATTCAGCAGTGCGATTCTGACAGACTGTGGTTGCATGCGCACACTGATGTAGACAAGAAAGAAGCACGAATGAGTGAATTAAAGCAAATATCGATGTCCTCTCTGCGATAGCTCTAGAGGAGTGTTCCGTTAAACGGTGGCACTCATATCGCGCGATCTACATATCGCGTGTACAAGCTCCTCCACCTTGTATTCGATCCTCCCTCCGTCAACAAATGTTGCAGTCCAGACGTACACTCCGTCTTGAGGAGAGAGACGGCATGCTGCAACATGTCCAATGCGTCGGTCCGGAACAGTGACTCCACCGTCCACCACCTCAAATTCCTCCACTACCGGCCATTTTAGAGCCCTGCCAGGTTGCTTAGTGAACATGTCGATAAGTCGATCAACAGCGTACGCGTCATCTCGTTGCAAACTGCTCCCTATCGACCGGGGACGCCCGGGTAGTCCACGTAGCGGAATTGTTTCTAACGCTCGCTCGATGTTCAGCTTGCCTAAAAGATGTAAAGAGACAATAATGTGGGAACAAACCCACCCGGAATGCTTGTATCGCTTGCAAGTACAACTCAAAGCACTGCGAATAGATGCAATCTGAACAAATATCGTGAGCATCAGCATCAATTTGAATCAATCGTCTCAACTTACTTCAGGGGATTGCCATCTCGATTGTAGGGGTAGATCCTCAATTTGACCAAGCTGCGGGTACTTTATCGTCACTTGATGCAGTGACAAGAAAGCAAGCTGCATATCAACAATAGGCTCATCATTACCCAGCCAGCCACGCAAAGATCGCTGGAATCTGTAGCACAGCAATCCAAAAATTGTGCTTAAAAAAATTGTTCAAGCCACTTGAATATTTTTTGTAGATGCTTACCTTTCGGTTCTTGTTTGTGTCACTGGCGACCCAGCCATATTCCTTGCATGCACCATGGATCTGGAGCTGTTAAAAAAATCCGTGCAGGTCGTTGGGTGGACCGAATCGTCGCAATCCTGTAGTTCTGTGAGTCAACTAAAAAGTCTTTCGCCTTCATCACAGCACCGAGGGGTAATGGACCTGCACAAATTCGTATTAAAAGGCGCAATACTAATACGAATAAAATACATAGATGTATCACGAACCTTCAGCAAAGTGACCTTGACAAATTAGTTGCGTCGTACAGCAATACCCGGGGCAATACAGAGTTGAGCTGATATCGTTGGCGCTTTCTTGTAATCAGTAACGATGACCTTGATAACGCGATGATGGCTCTCAATAGGTTGTTGGGTTGGTAAAAAGCCTGGTACGGACGAACTGCCGACACTCCAGCGCTCCCATCGTATCGTCAAATATACTGACTCAAGCCAATCAGCCAGTGCTGTTTCGTTTTCGTCACGCCAAGCTCGTACAACCCTCTTTGCTAGAACACGAAATTGTTTTAGCGAACGGACTGCATGTAGGAGTCGAAGATGTGGTTGCACACGTTCTTTCACAAAATCCTTTTGGATTTCAAGTTTCGATTGTTTTTTTGCCTGACGTAAGAGGTGCTCCCAGCATGTGAGTATCTCGACTTCTGGCCACACGGAAACCAGTGCAGACGCGATCCAGTCGGCGTGGTCAATGCTTGCGCTGTGCACGGATACGTCTATATCGTAAAAGTCTTTGGCGTACTTGATTAAAGTTCGAAACAATTGCTCATATGCAGGTGCGCTCTCGGTGCGCACGAACATGTACAGCCTAGGGCGAAATCGTTGCACAAATCCAGCGTCTGTCGATTCAACCGAGATGCCACCACAATCAACGAGCGTCCAACCACCAAAACGTATTCTGTAAGTACCATCAGTCGACAAAACCAAGCTGGAGCCTTGATCTTGTACCGCTTGGAGAACGTTTTTGAAAAGGGCTCGAGTAGTGACAATCATGCCCATACTTGCAACCTGTTGGCCACCAACCACTACACTGTGTTCAAAATCGTGAAGTACTATGAGCGCATTCATATCGGCGAAATTGTTTTCGTCGACACTATGAAACTTAGTTGGGTCCTGGCACAGTTTGAGCGAAGTCCAATTCGTCAAAGCAATAAACTTGGTTATCTCCCAACCACCCGTAGCTTTCTCTTCAAGTACGCTTTACGGTTCTCCATTTTACGAACCTCTGGAACGTGTGACATCATGTCAGGTTCATGGATGTACTTGAACATTATCATGTTTCGAACGCGTCCTGCTGACATCCCTAGCTTCAGCAGAGCATCAATTTCTGGTTTTAGCACGGAAGAAATACCCCGCTGTGGAATTTGAACATTGGGACCAAAGTGCCGACCGCGTTGCAGAAGTTGATACCGAAATGATGTTTCGCCAGCGCGATGAGTACTTAGCTTGAGTCGATGACCGCAACCAATATGATATCGGCACTGGTACACTTTGCCAAGTACAAATGAAGAAAGGTACCTCGTCCGATACGTATAGACAAACCGATTGAAGACATGGAGTGCTTTCTCAGCCTCGCCCAGCGTGTTGAAAAACCCAGTGCTGCTGTATGCCAGTTTTGGGACTGTTCTTAAACCACTGTGAATCTCCATGACACGTCCGGCACGCGAGGCATCACTATCGCTTCCAAAGTCGAGCGAGACGTCTGAGTCTGAATTAACCTCGTCCAAAACTGCTCTCTCCGACGAAAAGTTGTCGAGGGTCGCTTCAGTAGGTTCTGTTTCGTTATCGACTACATCGGACTGTGTGTGATTCCCCAATTCTTCGTCTCTGTCTTCAGAAGTGTACTCCAGGACGACGGTGACGTCACTCTCATTTCCAGATAGCTCCGTAGCCTCCTCCATTGCACGGAAGGTTGCAAATGGCGGCACTGCAAGGTTCTTGCTCCAACGCAGCGACACCAACAATAAACAGGTTCAATTCAGTGCTTCACTGCTGAAAATAGAGTGGCAAGTATTCAGCAATGACTTTCTGTTGAGGCAACGGTTGCACTTTGCACAACAGCTTTTCACACTCAGCAACACATTTTCAGCATAATCTATGGACAACAGGTGTTCAGCATTTGGGCAACAGATATTAATTAACAGCCCGCTGTTTATGGATCGTGTGTTCCGCCAACACGGACTCCCAGAGTCGATTGTCTCGGACCGAGACCCGCGCTTCACAGGGAAGTTTTGGGCTACTGTCTTTAAACTGCTTGGCACCAAGCTGGACATGTCCAGAGCGGATCATCCGCAGACCGATGGTCAAACCGAACGCGCAAATAGCGTTGTGGAGGACATCCTCCGTAGCATCTGTGCTGACACGACAAAGCGTTGGAGCGCCGTGCTTCCACTCGTTGAGTTTGCATTGAATAATGCTGTGCATGCCTCCACAGGCTACACTCCGTTCTACGTGAACGGGTTAGCCCACCCACGCGTCCTGTTGACGCCACAACTCCGTGGTTCAGGGCTTAGTGGGGGAGGATTAGCCGAACGGCTTGCTGATATCAGCCCTACTGCTGTTCGTAAATAGATTGACGAGTTTCTGTCAACGCGTCTAAGTGTCATTCGACACGTACGTGACGCTATGGCTGAGAGCCAAGACATGCAAAAGGAAAATGCAGATGCTAGAGGCAGACGGAACTTGCAAAGTTTTGAGGTCGGAGACCTGGTTTTATTAAATGCTAAGAACCTACCTACATATGCAGTATCTGCAGTCTTCAAGACCACGGTTTGTGGGATCTTTCAAGGTCGTGGCCAAGAAGGGCCTAGCGTATACGCTCAATCTTCCGAAGAAGATGCGAACACACCCGGTGTTTTACGTGGGCTTGCTCAAGCCGTACGGGGACCCGGCGAAGGTGGACGCTGAGGCGTTGGCACCGGGGCGGAAGCCACAGCAGGTGGCCGCCCAGCATCCGAGCAAGGAGCTCATTCTGAGCACGAAGTGCCATAACCTCATCCGCCAGAGGCGTTAAGCGAGCAACCTGCTCCTGAAGCGACGCTGTCGCCCGCTCAGCGGCCTCAGGCCGATCCGTTAGAGCGTGGAGATCACGCAGCTGAGACAGCCACTCGATCTACTGATCCAAGCGATCGAGATCGTCCGCACAGCGGTCCGCGACCCGCGACGCCGCGTCAGCGTAGCGACGATCACGACGGATTTCGTCCCGAACCACTCGAAGAGCTTCCTCCGACGCTGGGTGAAAGCCCGGCCGGTCGGCGTCCCCCGCCGGGGCTTCTCGATGAGAATGGCGAGATCCACTATCATGTGGAGCGCCTGTTGGCGCGTCGACGTCGCCAGGGTCAAAACCAGTATCTGGTAAAATGGCGGGGCTATCCTCACTCGGAAAACTCGTGGGTGTTTGAGGTGCCGCTCCGGCAGGATTGTCCAGACGTCGTGGACGCTTTTGATCGGAACGATCGTGACTCCACGAGTCGGCGACCGCTTCGGCGGTCGCCCCGCGCTTCCCGCCAGTAGAGGCGGAGAAAGAGGGACCAAGAGCAGAGCTCAAGCTCTGGCCCTGAGCGGCAGGAGCCGCCCAACCACCATGGTGGGAAGGAGCGTAGCTCGCATGAGCATGGCGAATAGGTCTGTAGGACACGGGACGACAGTCCGAAGGCAGTTGTCGCCTCGCCTTCAGCTTCGCGAAGGCAAAGCGCAGCCCCGCTCGATACGAGCATCCACCTCCTGACAACTAGCTCGGAGAGCTTCAAGGCTTGAAAGCTTCCGGTGCCGTTGCACCCAGCGCTCGAAGAGCTTGTCATCTTCGTCTGCAGATTCACCAGGGGTGAGGACGATTGGTCCTCATGGAGGGCACGGCATCCCCGCTCCTCTGAGCATGAAGTCGAGCTCGATAGTCATCGACCGTCACTTCCTGGGGCTCCAAGAACCGAGCTCGGAGAGCCTCGTGCTGGTGCAGCTCCGAAGGCGTGACGGCCGCCGTCCCGATCACGTAAGTGACCAAGGTTGTAACGGGGTTACACGGGGTTATCTGTAACCTGGCTACATTGGTGTGTGCCACACTAAGTGGTGTGACCACATGATAACAGACAGGAGTTCTCAGTACTCATTAGATAACAAGAGTCAGTACGTGGCCTCTGAGCCACAGGTATGCATTTGATTAGGTATTAGTATGGTCGATAGTTAGGGTAGGACATTCGCACCAGGGCGGCCCTGCCGCCCTTAAGACTAATACATTCAGTTTGGAAAACACACAGTAGAGTTTATATACCTTTCTTAAGGTTCCTATAAGACTCTAGGAGCCGGGTACGGATTACCCTTGGCTCGCACCTGTTCTTGGTATAAGAACGAAGGTCGTGGACCTTAACGCTTCCTCTAAGCAAAGAGCTACGGCAGCCCCGCAGCACACTTGATTAAATATGATGCATTGTGTACTCTACACAGCTAAGCTACCTGCATCCGCCAGTAGGCTCAACACTCCCACTAAGTATACCTAGAATATAAAGGTATTGAACTCCAATAAGCTCTCTTAGCTTCTCGAGTCGCTTCGTCGGAAGTGCTTTTGTTAGAATATCTGCTGCCATCTCATTTGTACGGCAATATTCAATACACAACCTCCCATTTTCTACCAAGTCTCGCGTGAAGAGAAACTTGATTTCATTGTGTTTATTAGAGATATTTCCCAGATGTCTTTCCCATTCCCACAAAAGCGATGGGAGAACGTGTGGGAATGGGAAGGAATTGGTCAATTTGATCTTTCGTAACAGGCACTTCCACAGCAATATCCCCTGTCTAAAGTGATACGTTTTGAGTGGTCGCCGAGCACTGATCAGTGTGCAACTGTAGCGATGGAGACGATACTGCTGGCTGCTATGAGCAGTTGCGTGGCCGTTGGACCTGTTCTTCTGTTGCTCGACGCCGGCGACGAGCACCGCGAACCCCCCAACGACCTATCATTCCTCGCCTTCGCTTCGTATTGAGCGACAAGGCTGACGTTAACTGTGTGAAGGACTTCCGGTTCGACAAGGCAGGCATCCTCCAGCTTGTGGAGCTGTTTGCCCTTCCAGAGTTTGTCATCACGGCACACCGCGACAAGCTCCACCGCACAGAGGCGCTGTGCATGCTTCTCTACATGACCTGCTACCCACGCAGAAACTACGACGTCCTGACAAAGTTTGGTCGCTCTGAAGCTGCAATAAGTCGTGTCTGCAGCCATTTGAGTACGTTTGTAACTTATATGAGAGTATGCTACTTATATACTTACCCGTGATGTGAGCTTGTTCTTGCAGTCATCATGTTGTACAAACGCTTCCAAAGTCTGATCTAATTCCAGGACTCGATATGCAAGAAGAATATACACCGCTATGCACGTGCTATCCGAGATAAAGGTGCTCCGATGCACAACGTGTTTGGCTTTATTGACGGTACCAAGAATGCCATCTGCCGTCCCTCGCCTCGGCCAGGCTTCCGGGAAAACCTCCAGAAGCAGGCGTACTCGGGGCACAAGAGGGTGCACTGCCTCAACTACCAAGCTGTGGTCGTCCCGGAATGGCTGGCCATACACTTCTGGTGGCCTATTGAGGGTAAGCGGCATGACATCACGCTGCTTCGTCAGAGCAAGTTGATGGATTTTTTGGAGGAAAACAGTAGGGACTTTGGAGGCTACGTGATCTACGGTGATCCGGCGTACGGTGTACGGTGTGCAGCGATTCATCGTGTCGGGTTTTAAGAAGGCCCAGCCATCGGAACGTGAGCAGCCGCCATGAGCTCAGTCCGGGAGAGTGTGGAGTGGATGTTTGCGCTCCTAAAAACGCAATGGGCATTCATCGACTACAAAAAGAAGCTAAAGTTACGCCAGAGTTCTATTGGTAAGCTAGTCATGGTGTTCATGTTACTGACTAACTGTCATTGCTGCTACAATGAGGGAAATGAGATCAGCAAGTTCTTCAATTTGAAGCCACCACCGTTAGCTGAGTACCTAGATCTGAGTAGCCAGCACTATTCTGTCAACAAGAACTAGTTGTTCTGCGATTTGTTGAAATGCTTTCCAAAAATTTACGCTAGCTGAAGAAAGAAGCGTCTATCTTCTTCACGTTCACGAGCTCGTTCAGCCGCCTTGTGCTCTCGCTCATCCTTCTTCTCCTTGCTCTCTATCGCTTTCAGCTCCAACAAGAACTCTTTCATCTCCTCTTCTTTGGGGGATCACCACCCTCACACATGTTCTCCATTGCGTGCCGGCGTGCCGTAAGAGAAGCCAATTCGTCGGCTTCTCGTTTGCGCTTGGCAACGTTGCGCCGCTTGGGGCCCATGCTTGATGGTGGTGAAGAGCTAATGTCGTTGTGAGGAATGCTTTCCTCAAAACCACCGATTCCAGTGCACTGATTCTTCACCGAGACCGGTGAAGCCCATTTTATGTTTGTATTTAGTCAACTTTTGCAGGAATGGGATCGGAATCCCTGCTGCGAAAACTCTCTATTGGCTTTATGGTTTCCTGGATTTTTCACAATACTGATGGCAGCTTTACTGTCACACCATATCTGTACTGGTTCTGTTTGAGAAACCCCAATTCGCTCAAAAGGTGCCATAGCCATTCGCTTTCTTTTGCCCCCTCACTAAGTGCAATTAGCTCTGCTTCTGCAGTCGACAGAGATACACAGTCTTATTTACTGCTACACCAAGACACGCTAGACCCAGCCATGGTAATTACATACCCAGTAACTGATTTACGTTCTTTAGGTTGACACGCAAGCTTGCGTCAGTGTATACTTCATAAGTGACTTCTCTTGATTTCCCATCAAGAAACAGTCCATACGTTGACGTCCCTTTCAAGTATTTCAGTACTCTCCGGGCTGCTTTCCAATGTGTCAAGTTGTAACAAGACAAGAACTTACTCAGTTCTCTTACTGTATTAGCAATGTCAGGTCTAGTACCTCTTACTAGATACTGAAGAGATCCGACAATTCCCCTATAATCAAATGGCTGAGCCGCAATTTGCTCTGGTGACATTGTTGTCTCGGGCATAAGCTCAACTCCTTTTAGTTGAGGGTTTGCAACTGGGTTGCAGTCTTCTAGCTGAAACTTCTTCAGAAGTTCGGCAACATATTTCCGCTGTGATATTATCATCACGCGATTTTTTCCGGCGCGACGAACCTCCATTTTCAGAATGTAATGGATGTCGCCTAAGTCTTTCATTTTAAACCGTTGTGATAGTTCTTGTTTTAGCTGATCAACCAGACTCATATCTCGAGACATGATAGTGAGATCATCAACATATACCACAACAATGATCCAATTTTCTCCCACTTTTTGCTCGTAGATACAAAACTCTTTGTGACAACGGGCAAAACCCACAGCAGTAAGAAATTGATCTAAAACTTTATACCAGATACGTGGTGCCTGTTTTAGTCCATATATGCTCTTAAGCAATTCACAGACAAACATTTCGTGGCCTACTTTCGTGTAGCCTGGAGGCTGTCGCATGTAAATGCACTCCTCACCTTCCATTGTGCCATTTAATAAGGCTGTATGGACGTCCATTTGGTGAATATGGCAATCCAAAACAGTACCGATAGCAAGAACAAGGCTAAGTGATTCGAACCTAGCCACTGGGGCATACACATCGTTACAATCCACACCAAAGTCTTGGTGATTACCTTGCGCAACAAGTCGAGCCTTAAATCGCTCAAGCAAACCATTAGCATGGTATTTCACAGAAAGAACCCTATGTCAGGGCAATATTTTCCTCCTGGAGCTAAGCGTACTAGACGCCAAGTCCCGTTTTCTAATAGCGATTGATACTCCAAATCTAACGCCTCACGCCACTGTTGTTTATTTAAAGCCTGTTTGAGAGTGCGAGGGATTGATATCTTATTTTGACAAAATGTCATCTTCAGCTGCATCCTCAAGCTTTCCTTCATAGAACTTATAGTCATCATACCTCTTTGGTGGTTGCCTAGTTCGTGTAGGCCTACCTTTTGTGGTACCAGTGATGATGGCTGGGACTTTCCTAGTCCCTTTTGTATTAGCTCCCACTGGCTTGGTAGATTTTTACTATCTTCTAAACCAAGCTTTCGTTTGCGTTTTTGCGATTGAGCTCCCACTGAATTTGAGGTCGGTGGGTCGTGTTTGTTTGTGTGTTTGTTTGCGAGTTTCGTCGGATGATTCCTTATTTGAACAAACATTTGCTCAAAGATTATCTATTTCAGCAACTTCTGCTGAACTAAGTTGGGGCACAGGTTCACTGAAAGCACTACGAACAATAGCTGCGCAATTTTCACTATCAAACATTGCTCTCGCAAGAGTCAGTTTGTTGTTATATATATCGAGTAGTCGATATCCTTTTTGATCCTCTGATACACCAAGAAAACGGCATTTTGTTGCTCTTGCTGACAACTTCTTGTCTTAACGGAGTGCTTCTGGTATATGTACGAAGCAAATACTTCCCCAGATTCGTAAATGACTTACATCTGGTTGCTTACCATTCACAAGCTCATACGACGTCCGGTTGTGTAGCCTACTTATAGGTGTACGATTTTGCACGTATGTCATGTACATCAGTGACTCGGGCCACCATCGGGCTGACATGCCTGAGTCCTTTAAAGCACATCGGACTTTGCTAAGCTTTGTTTGGCGATCGCGTTCCGCAGCACCATTCTCTTCAGGGCAATAAGGAATTGACACCTGAAACCGTGTTCCTTTCTCGCCACAAAACGACTTGAAGGATTTGTTAACAAACTCAGTGCCTCCATCAGATCGAATGCGTTGTATGACAAATTTTCCTTCACGTTCAAGCTGATGCAAAATGAGCTTGACCTTTTCGTTGACTTCTGATTTCTTTCTTAGGACATACGTTCAACACCACGATGTATTATCATCAATAATACTAAGAAAGTATCGGATTGAACTTGTCGTTCCATAAACACCCATTGTTTTCATGGGACCGTTAGTGTCCATGTGGATAGTACTAATTGGGATTTCGTCTCTGGAATCCTTGGTATTACGATATGACATACGCCGCATCTTCATTTGTGCGCACGTCTCACAGAAAAACTTAGCCTTTTGTAAGGTTGCTACTTTGATTGCGGGTATCCCTTTAACAAGTTGTTGGCTCATCATAGCAATTAGTTTCTGTTTGTTGAGGTGACCTAGCTTAATATGCCATTCTTTATGTAGGTTCTCAATTTTATCCATCGGCAGCGTAGCAAACTGACGGCATGCTTTGTGTTTAACAGCATGGCATAACTTTTGCCTTTGCTTTACATGTAGTGTCTGGGCTTGTATATAGTACGCACCATTCACAGCTATCGCAACACAAAGAAGTTTGTGTTCCTTAAGGACAAACTTGTATTCTCCGCCCTACTATCAATTATTTGGTATACTTCCTTCTTAAGCATATTCTCGCTTAGAATATTGGATGTGCCATTAGGTACAAGAGCAATTTTATCTAAATAATAAGGCTGAATGCCATTTGGACTCGAGAAAAACAATTTAAACAGTTCAAACATGTGTATTTCAGAGTCTGGATCCCTCACCATATGTAAAGACGAGATCTCTGTTAGCTCGCTGTTTCGTGAATGCTGACGTCCCCCCTGTCATTCCATGGTCACATCCGGAGTCTAGTACCCAATCAGAAACTGTCAGATGTTTATCCCTTTTTAGCAGAAACGAAAATAGAGATCGTACCTAATCTTCGATGTCCTTCGAAGAACTTTCCACAGCCGCAGACGCTTGAGCAATCGTAATCGAGTGATTCGCAAAACCATCCAGTTCCGGGTTCTCCATATCACTGTCATCACTCATATCGCTATCCTCACTCACCATCGGAGAGTTGGACTCGGGAGCTGGCTTGAGCTCCTCTCCATCTTCACGGAATTGAAGTTCCGAAGGAGGACTCGTGGATTTCGCAGCTCGTTTCTTTGCCATATGCAGCGCCACATCCACAGGAATCTCCTTGCGTGGTATGCGCTTCTTCTTAATTTGCACGCTTTGCACAGCCTGCACTTTCTTTGACTTCAGATGGGTCATCTTTGACTTCACATGGGCCACCTTGACTGACTTCGGCTTGACTGGCGTAATCACCTTGCCAATCGAGTAGATGTCGCGTCTACGAATGCCTAGTCCCAAATCTTCAGCACGCCTCGGACAAACATCCCTTCTGTGCTCCACACCACCAGTGTTGTCTGTGCCGTTGCAATAGAAACATTTCCCAGGAAGAATTCGCACAGAGTTCTTAGCCATAGGCGCTGATCGTACGTGATTCAGTGGCTTTTCGCTAGTCACATTTAACATAGCGATTTCCGCACGACTCTTGTTCCCAAAGCAGTTCTTCAGTAGTTCTTCTGTGCGATCCAGAGTGAATTTGTGGAACTAATACTTCACACTCTGTCCCCAGTACTGGCTCAGAAACTTCGAGAGCACCTGAGCTGACGCCAGCTGGGTGGGGATGATTTTCAATCCATTCATCACTTCCATTGACTGCGCGTTGATTTGGTTGCGAGTTGCACGTACTTTCTGTATGTACTCTCCTATGGATTTGAAATCCGATTGCAACGCGCGCTCAAAATCCGCGCGCATTTCCACCATGCCCATCGTACTGCGTTGTCCGTAGAACTTATCAATGCCGTACCAAACGTTTGGCAGAGGTGTGCTGTTCACCCCCGACATGCCCAGACTCTGGATATAGCTGGCAGGAAGCGTTTGGTTCAACAGGCTCCGAATGTATCGGTCCTGATTGTTTAGCACGATCTTCGCAAACTTGTGCGCTTCTTTGTTCTCCTCAGATGCATTAGCATCTGGCTCTGTCAAAGCCGGAGTTTGCGTGAGCATCTGCTCGAACGAAAGTGGAGAGCTGTGTTTCCCCTCCAACATGTACTCCAGTTCACGGTCACTTGATCTATCACGAAGATGTCCGATGATCTTCTCCTTCCAAGCGGCGAATAACTTCCGGCTTGCCGTGGAAAACCAGCGTAGAGAAACCTTTAGTCCTCTTCCTTAACCATGGTTGAACAAATACTTGAAATATTCGAACCGATGTTTATTTAGGTTTATTCCAGATTTCTTACTCTTAAAGACGGTTGTGCTCAGTCCAAGGCAAAATGAATTGTGAGCTTCATTTTGCCTTGTCGGCATCACTGCACTAGGGGGCGCCCTCTCAGAGAGGCGGGATCCTTCCATATTCTACACTCACTTGATTTAAGTATGATGCATTGTGTACTCTACACAGCTGAGCTACCTGCATCCGCCAGTAGGCTCAACACTCGGTACTTGCGTAGGCGGGCCCAGCGACGAGCTCCCTAGCGAACGAACCCGTTGCCCTGTCCAGGAGCTAATTTTTCTACTGCGGGGGTCTGGGGGTGCAACCCCCAGTATGCTTTGAATAGAGCGCTGTCCATAAATGTAGTGAATTTGTGTGTTCCGTCTGTGCTCTCGTAGATAATTGGGAAAGACGGACGCACAGATTTTAACCCTTTCGCGACGCTAGGGATCATTTTGCTTCCTTTAAAGCTTTTTGCAAATCCCCGGTAGGAAATGGCCCTCTTAAACGAAGCATTTTGCTTCCTTTAACGCAGGTTCAACCAAAAACATACCATCTTTTAGGACATATCATAAAAGGTGGGATGTGCAAATCTCTGATCTATACAAATGCCAAATATCATGCGCCGCTTCTCGTGTTACTACAAATCACCGTAGATGCTTTGTCTCAGGTAAAATGCTGCATAGTGACATGTTTCTGTAAAGGGAAGTCAGATTAGTATGTTTACCTCATTATTCGAATCTATTACTTACGTTTGTATAGTATGGTTTAAATAGGAGGCTCGCGAAAGGGTTAATGATACATGTGCAAATGTCTTGGGCCATTAGAATTGTACATTAGTCGTAATCATGTTAGTATCGTGCATGAATACAGTACTTGATACTGCGTAGCAACCAAACTTCAATGTACAGTTTAGCCAAAGCTATACAGAATACAATATATAATAATGCATGCATGCTACAAGTACTTAAGCTCGTGATTATCTCGCATACTTTCGAATTCAACGAGCACAAGATGGAGGAACACAGGAAATGATGGTAAAATCATACCAGTATACACAGCAATGCCTAATCGGCACTTGCACCAGTAAACAACTATTTTTTCCTTGGTGACACGTGCTGGCTTGCCGGCTCGCTGCGAGTGGAGCGCTGTCATTTCTCATTTCTCAATTTGCAAGATTGCAGACGTTCTCTTTTGTCTACGACGACAATGCGCTTTCTCCTTTTGGTGTTAGCAACTCAGGAAGAATGGCTACATCCGATGGAGTGAGTACGAGTCACAGTTCTGTTCCAGTCTTTACAGCAATTCTTCCGCCTCGAATCAACTCGACGTCCCACGAAGCTCTCGTCAAGTGGAAAAGAGAACGAAGGGAGTACGAGTCCAAGCTAACCGCTCAGTGCCGAGTGACTGGTGAAGACTACAATGCCATGGTGGAGCCTGTTGCTCGCGCGTTTGACCCTCAGCTGCTGGACGTATTCTGTGAGCTGAAGCTCGACATGTCCTCGGCGGATGTCACTGTTGGCACGCTGATAGCAGAGATTGAACATATAATCTCGAGCTTCAAGAACAATACCCTGCCCGACATAAAGTCCCTTTTCAAGCGTGACCTGAAGATGATCATGGGGGAGAGCGATGTTGATGCTCGCGTCCTCGACTACTTCAGGACGTTCTACAAGATCATGCTGGATAACGGCTTGACTGAGTGTTTCAGCGGCAGTGATGGCAACCGTGAGAAGTGCAAGCGGTTGGTATCATCTTTGATGCAGTTTCGTTCAAGAAGGAAGTGAAGCAGTGCGTCCGTTTCACCCACAAAGAAGCGGCCTCGGACGCACGAATGCTGTTCAAATTGATCCTGGAGAAGGCAACAGAGCACGAGCTTCAGTATCAGCGGCTGAAACAACAAAAGAAAGATCAGCCAGTGCGTGACCTGCCACGGGATCAAAGAAGACCTAAGCAAGCTGAGTCCTCCACGCAGAAGAGACGCTGGCGTGACAAACAGTCTTCGTCAACTCCCGCATCATCGGTGCAATCTGTGAGTGCTAGGCCGGTCGTGGATTTGACAGTGCGAAGGATGGTTGCTGGTCAGAAACCATCGTCAACACGCGCGCCACCTGGACCGTGTCCTAAGTTCAAGCAATTACATGGGCTTCGTGAGTGTGAGCAAGCTACAGAAGAAGAAAAGACTGAGCTAATCAAGAAGCTCCGTGAAACCAAGAAGTCGAAGAAAGCTCGTCTGAAGCGGCTTGGGGAAATGTTGCCGGTGCCGGACAGGCAAGTGACTTTGAATGGGGTACTTACTTTACCTTATTGCCCAGACAGTGGTTCAGACTACACCGTGATTGGGCGTTCTCATTGGGAGCGTCTACGTGTTGCGGATCCGAAGGTTGAGGCTAAGCGACTGGATGTTCCAGTACACACCCAGACTTTTGGAGCCACGCCCGTTGTTGCTGAATATAAGGCGAATCTTTATGTGATGATCCACACTGCAGCTGGACCTGTGGAGCCTATGAAGGCGGTGGATGTGTTGATTGTCTACCTGGATGACGATGAGTTTATCGTGGGAAACGATCTGCTGACCATGTTGGGTATTGACGTGGATCGGCAATTGGAGCAGTTGGTGAATCATGGTGACGACGAGACAAGTGGTGACACCATTGAGCTAGAAGCTGACGAGATGCCCGTGAATCCCGATGAACTTGCGTCAACTGATGATGATATTTTTGCTGCTGTGGAACGACTCGTTGACAGAGCCGTTGACAACGGGTTTCCACTCGAGTATGTGGAGAAATTAAGGACCATCGTGCACGCATATGATGTGTGGCGTTTGGAGCTCCGCGCTGACCCGCCAGCAAACGTGCCGCCACTAAAAGTGCGCCTGAGGGACGGGGCACGTCCAACTAAGTGTAAGCCCCGGAAGTACCCTCCTCAGATTCGCAAATTTCTACGTGAATTTAACGATCGTCTCGTGTCACTAGGTATGGTCTATGAGAACGCTGAAAGTCGTTGGGCAAGCCCCGTTCTACCAGTCAAGAAGTCAGCCGACTTATTGGACTTGCGTCAGACAACAGACTACAGGACTTTCAACTCGATGACAGAGACACTGGCAGCGGTCATGCCGATTCTTTCGCTAGTCATGGAGAATGCACGTGGAATGAAGCATTTTGGATTATTCGATTTTCTTAAGGGTTTTTGGCAAATGCCTCTTGATGAACTCTGTCAGGAATTCCTCTCCTACATGACGGACGAGAAGATTTTCACTCCTCGCCGGGTTCCGCAAGGTTGCAGCGACGCAGCCATTTACTTCCAGAAGACTATGGAGCAATGTTTCCCAAGTTTGCTGTACAAACATCTCCTAATCTGGATTGACGACCTACTTCTGTTTGCTGATGACATTGAGACATACATCGACAAGCTGGCAGAATTGTCTCACTCCTCAACCAGTTCGGGCTGAAGCTGAGTGTCAAGAAATCAAGCTTGTGCCAGACCGAAGTCAAGTAGTGCGGCAAGATCATCAACAAGGACGGTGTACGACATGATGCGGGCCGCATTGGCACGCTCCGCTCGATGCCGTACCCGAAGACAGCTGGAGAACTCCAACAATTCGTCTGTGCCATCAATTGGATGCGTGAGAGTATCGTGGATTTCGCAAGACACGCTGCCCCGCTCCAGAAACGACTCGACTCCGCTCTTGCAGAGACGAAACGAACCTGCAGAGCCGCAGCTGGTATTGAGTTGGAATTGGACGCAGATGAACGCAAGTCTTTTGACGCAGTGAAGGAACTGTTAGCCAATTCGGCTACGTTGGATTTTCCGGACAACAACGCTACTACTTGTCTGTTCAGTGATGCTTCCGATGTGAGTTGGTCTGTGCTGGTTACTCAAGTGAATTTTCTTACCCAAAGCTGCCCGCCACGAGTAGCAACACCACCTGCTTCAATGCACGAGCGAAACGTTTACGGACAGCCAACTAAACTGGACAGTTATCGAGAAGGAAGCGTTCCCCATCGTGACTACCTGTGACAAGCTCGACTATTTGCTGCTACGCCCGAAACCATTTCGAATGTACTGCGACCATCGCAACCTCATACATGTGTTTGCTCCCCATGAAGGTGTGAAGAAGCCCGTACGAGGCAAGCTCCTGCGATGGTCGATGAAGTTGATGAACTTTCGATACGTGGTCGAACATGTACCCGGGCCCGATAACGTTTGGGCTGACATGATGTCACGTTGGGCGGGCAACCATTCACCAACTGTATCAGTGAAGCGGATCAAGGCTGTACGCCTCCAAGCTACGCATACACCTGCTAGTACAACGACGCCTCTCCGTCCTTTGGATGCTGAAGATTTCGTTTGGCCAACGTTCGTGGAGATCTTCGACAACCAATCTGCTTTCGATCCTCCGGTGGACGCCGACCGCAACGAAGATGGTCTACTCATAATCCAGAACCGCATCTGGATACCCGTCGAAGCCAAGGACTTGATTCATCGACTGTGTATAGTGGCGAATTGCGGTGCACAAGGACACCGCGTGCAACACGCCAAGGTGGCGCACCTCCACCGACTATTTGCTATTGACAACTTGGCTACAATCGTCGCCAATTTTCTGAAGCACTATATACTGTGTCTGCATTCTCGTGGAGGGAAGATTATTCCTCTGCCGTGGGGAGAGACGATTGACTGCAGCTCTCGCAATGCTGTACTTCATTTTGATTTCCTCTACATGGGCGAAAGCTATGGGAATAGCAAATACCTGCTAGTTCTCAAGGACCACGCAACGCATTACTACGAGCTGGTAGTGGCCAACACAGATGACAGCCGTGTGGTAGTCGAGGCACTGCTAGCATGGCATTCACGTTTCAGCATCCCCCCAGATTGGGTCTCTGATCTCCCTTTTTAAAAATGAGGTGGTGAGTGAATTAAGTCGTCGACTTCGCACGCAGCAGAAGTTCACCCCCGCTTATTGTCCGTGGATAAATGGTTCTGTGGAGAGGGTGAATAGAGACATCCTGCAACTCATTCGCGCCATGATCCTGGAGTACAAGATCGGCTACAAGGACTGGGTGTATCTGGTACCTATGATGCAATCCAATTTGAACCACACAGCCATGCCTTCGCTGAAGAACCACGCGCCGATCGAGCTGTTCACGGGTTTGGAATGCCCGACTCCACTGAGGGAATTCTACTTGCCAGGGCCTGGCGAGTTGCAAACAATTCCAGCCTGTGAAGAGATCGACAGTTTTCTGGACAATCTACGTGGTAGTTTGCACGAAATACACAACGCAGTAGAAGATCAGCGTCTCAAGCAACGACTGCTCAACCAGAAACAGAGAAGAGGTGAGCGACTGGTGAATTTCGCTGAAGGTGATTTCGTGTTACGTTCTCGTGTTGATGAGAAACACGGAAACAAGCTTCAAGTAACTTGGATTGGTCCATACCGAGTGACACGAGCGACCCCTCACTCGTTCAGAGTTCAACACTTGGTAACCGGGGATGAATTGGACGTCCACGGATCACGCCTCAAGTTCTACGCAGACGACAGCCTCGAGGTCACGGATGAACTCCTGGAGCACGTAGCTTCGCAAGGGATACGGCTAGTCGTGGACAGCCTCAAGGGGCACAAGTGGAATGAAGAGATGAACGACTACGAGATTTTGGTCGAGTGGAAGGGACTTCAATCAATTGAAGATTCATATGAACCACTCCAGCATCTGGCAAAGGAAATTCGAGTGCTCGTCAGAAATTACGTCGCTCAAGCTGGAGGCCAACGGCTCACCGAGCACTGGACGATGCTGTCAGGACCGGATTCGCAGACGACCACGTCACCCACCGTTGCAGGAGCAATTGCGACAACCTCGACCACCAGTGATACTCCAAGGCCTCGCGGTAACACATTGGAGCAGCCGCGGTGGCATGCTGGTGGGGGGAAACGACGGAGACCGGTGGAGGACTCGACGAACAGTGAACCTCAAGCTGGTGCCAGACAGAGTGCAACGGAGGAGACACCTCCATTAGCTCGGACAAGGAATTAACCAGTCAAAAATGGGAAGTACAAGCGACGCAAGAGCACCAAGCAAAGCGACCCGTTGCCTTCCAGAAGACAAACAAGATCGATGACTGCTGTGGGTACGTCCATGACGGAGTCCCGAAGTGATAAACAACAGCAACTTCGGCGTTCTCGCCGCCGACGCACATAGTGGTCAGGTGGTGAGGTGTTCTGGCTAACCAAAGTGGCCAACCCTTATCCAGATCGTCGCGAAGGCCCAGACCCAATGGAGACTACTAACGTGATGGTGCAGATGGGTTGTGCGTCCAACTGAGTCGATGCCGGAGCATGTAGCTGTTGGTCTTGCAGACATCTGCACGACATTGGACGAGTAGCAGTTGGCGAATTTGGTTCTTGGACGTTGGAACTGGATCATGCTGGTACTGATTGACGTAGTGCGTTGATAGCAGCGGGAATCCAAGCTTGGGGGGCTGTGTAGTGATGCCGAGCGTTTCAGCTTGGATTCCACCGCAGTTGATACCAGAGGACGATCAACAATGACATCACAGTTTTACTGGTGAGTCTGACGGCTGCTAGGTTGAAGATTGTGTGGAGTGCTGGCCAGGCTGTCAATGTTTGGCCCAGCTTGCATAAGAAAACGGAGTCTAGGATACCTATTTACAGTAGTGACAACAGTCTGGCTGCTGGTGGCAGCGCTGTCCACTTCTGTCCGCCTCTCAGTCCAATAAGTGTGGCTGGAGAGGCCTGCATCTGATATCTTGAGTGTAGAGCCACAGTTCTTCCTCACTTTACATCTTTCCACTAACCCCACAAGTGGTTGGTGCCCATCAATACATTAGGCTACCTTTCCGTGCGGGTTAAGCCCCCGCATTGCCGTGTGTTGTTTGGTGCCTTACTCGAAAAACACCACACAGAGCGGGGTCAGCAAGAGCCAAAGATTTCTCCGGTTCGAAAAAAGACTGCCGAGCAAGAGAACACAAGGAATGGGGTAACTTGTGGGCCAAGGTTTCCTACAACGCCAAAGTACGGTGGTGGCTCGAGACCGAAAAGACCGACGACTACGTGATGGAAGCGCTGAAGCTGAAAGGGATACCGAAAGCTGATCTTCTTAAGAACGACAAGTACAAGTACTTCTTTCCCCGAAACAACACCAAACAACATTTTTATTAGCCAATCATATGAGAGCTGACTCAAATTGTTTTGACCAATACAATTCCTTAAAATAGTTGAGACACACGCAACTAGTCAGTCGTAGAAATTTGGTCTGACATGGTGAGCGGTGAGGATCCTCCCCCGAAAGGCAAGTGTCCGGGCTGCGGCAAGCTCGTGTCGAAGTCCAACATGGCTAAGCACCGCAAGCGTTGCGGCAAGAAGAAGCCCCGAAAACGCGCAAGGCAATCAACCGCGACTCGTACGCGCGCAACAAGGATAAAATCCTTTAAGCGCGTCAGGATAGTCGTCTGTACACCCAGTTTCGATGCTTGGAAGGTAACATTACTGTAAATTTCTATATATTTTTAATTTTACTCACACATGGGTACAGTGGCTCGCGAACAGCTAGCCGAGCTGGACGCACAGCCGGTAGAGGTGGAGCCTGCGAAGGAAAAGGCATGGACGCCCTGTTCAGAGACGAACATCTTGTACGGCGTGAGCTTAGACCCAGAACTGTTCGACTACTTCCTCACGAAGTTGAAAGAAAAATGCAAGGCTAGGCACGGACGCGGACCTACTATGGTAGAGCCAGATCAGCTGTACAAAGTGACCATGCTTATTCTTCACCCGGACGTGATTGGAGCGCTGAGAAGAAAGTTCGGCGAGCGCGTAGTGGACATGGCGACCTACGGAGGCATGACTACGAGAGCGTTCACTGTTTTTAACAACGGGCTCAACGAGGACACCGACATGACACCTCGACACCGACTGGTCGACGACACTGACGTGGCCTACTCTAACGAGTGCCGCCGGGCCAGATTGGCTCGTGCCGCGAAGAAGAAGGCCGAGGCTACGTCCTCTAAGCTGATAGCTCGTTTGGGCTTCTATCGCAAGAACGTTGACCGATACCTGAGCGCGAAGGAGAGATACCAGGCCGACTTTCAAGCTCGCCAGGAGAAGGCCAACAACGAGCGAGCTGAAAGGTTGCTAAACTGAAAGCGACGATGGCCACATTCGAGAGTTTCGGACCGTGCGCTAGTTTGGAAGAGTTCAAGGACTCCTATCTCAAGTCCAAGCGAGCGGCCTGCACGGATGCCAAGTAGAGAGTGTTACACAAAGACCAAGACAACGTATACTTGATGAATTCTACGACATTTTCTTCATCATGTCAGTTGTACACTAGTTCTTATTGCGCAGAGTCATACCAAAAAGTACGAGTTCAAACCAAAAAGTACGAGTTCAAACCAAAACGTACGAGTCATACCAAAAAGTACGAGATACTAGTCCGTGCGAGCTCATACCGAAAGGTACGATGTAATCATACTGAAAAATACGTGTTCATACTAAAATGCACGAGTTCGTACCTAAGCGTACGATGTATCCATACTAAAAAGAAGAAGTTATACCGAAAAGTAGGACGCTATGCCAAAAGCACGCGGTCATACTATACGCTCGATTGTGTGACAGGCATCCTACAGAGACGAGGAGTATTCCGGCAAGTCTTTTGCTGGACAATCGTCGTTTTGGCGGCTCTTGCGATCTTTTCTGATGAAAGACGCCATCATCGAAATGGTAAACGTGTGCTGCTTCTCCGCTGAGCCCCCATAGTGCTTTGCGTAGTAAGAGCTGAAAAGGAGAACAGGAGAACAGATTGTTTCCATCGCGACTTGTCAGATTCCCCCATCAGTTTTGCAAACATGTCCACATCTTCGCCAAGTAGTTTGGCAACACTGTACCAGCTTCGAGAAAGTCCTGCACTGGCTCGCTCCGCTTGTGTCCATTCCGATAGTGGCTTGAACAAGTGCACGGTGTCATCAGGGAGCCACTACATTAAACAAAGGTGGGACCAGTCTTTGCCAGAAGGAATCGCCGGACCCGTCGTTTCTTCTGCCTCGTGAATAGCCGTTGAACGACCGGCGCTAAAATCCGTTGGACGGTCACATGGAGCCTTGTATTGCAGCGTTTTCAACTCGCCATTTTGTGCTTTTGTCTCCAGTAGTAGTGTCTCGAGTTGCCGAAGACGCTTCAGCACTGGTCCTTCTTCAACATTCTTGTTAGCTTCGTACGGATCACTAGGGCATCCATGCAAATATGTCTTGTCCAGTGCCAAACAGTCTGCAAGCTCACTATCCTCCGTCTGGACCGTAAGATCAAGTAGGTAGTAGTTCTCTGTAGACTCAGACACGCTCCAGCCGGCCCACCACTTAATCATCCGTAGCGACCATCGGGTTGGTTGGGCGTACATGAACCGATACTGAGCCCCCGCGCGACGAAATGTGTGCGACGTAAACCAGCAGTTGTACCAGTTCTTCGCAACATACCCGGGTGTAGCCTGGCCGTTCCGGTTCAACGCGTGAACGATACAATTGAGGAGATTGATGAAACTCTGCTCCCCCATCTTTTTACCCCAAGCGACAGTCACCTTCTCACAGCCCGTAGTGTCGTTGTCATTCTTGATGGCTTTTTTGCTGATACCGGCAAGAGCTGGAAAAACGTAGTCATCCTCACTCCACTTGTGCCCTCGGTGCTTAGTTGCGTAATCCACCCAATCGAACAAGTGCTCGTAGGCATCGATCGGTTTCTCCTCATCGGCAAGTCTATGCAGGTTGTACGAACGACCTTCCGCTACATCTGTCTTCCTGTTGAATAGAGTGTACGTCCCGAAATCAATAACTTCATCGGGAGCGAGGGTGTTGGCTCGAGTCTGATGGTGCGACACATCCCTCCATTTGAGAGTGAGTACCTCGCTAATACGACACATGCCGTAAAATGCAAATGACGACACAGCCTTGAACCACACCTGGCAATCTTGAGTGAAACCGTCAGCAACAGACGAGGAAGAAAGAAACTGATGCAGCACGTCCAGCATTTGGAGCGAGGTAGGAACGGCCCTTGTTGGTACATAATCCGTCGCTTTTCTCTTCTTGAGACCTCGCATGAACTGTCGGACAAATGTATCTCGAGCTGGGTTTCCGTATCCACGATACTTCCGCTTTCGTCTCCCACGACTCTCCACGTGTTCATGTCGGTTCCATCGCTATTGTTGTGTGACGAGTATTAGCTGGCGACCGCAGACCTTGCTTTTTCTGCCGTTTGTAGTGACACATCACTGGATGCAGAAATGCTCTGAAGGTACGCCACTAGCACTGCTGGAAGTTCGTGATGGCGCTCCTTGCGAGGGTCTGGGTAACCATAACTCAGACAGAATTCTGCAAACTTCTTGAAGCTAGACTCGTATGTTGTCTGTGTCGCCTTCTTGATGACTCCGTTTGCTGTCTCTTGACCTTTCCTCACCAAGTCACTAACGCCCCCCATAGTGCCTGCTCGTCGATTTGAGAAGTGAACACGTGGCCATAGCCATCCACACAACTCGTACGTTTTGTTTGGACACGTACTTTTCGGTCTGACTCGTACCTTTTGGTATGACGGCGTACTGGTTGGTCCGACTCGTATATCTTAGTATGATTGCGTACTTCTTGGTATGATCCACTTTATAATTTGCTCTGGTCACACTCAAAATTGTAAATGGCTATTTTTAAAAAAAGTGAACGTATGTTCAAAATTTTCCGTACCCTTGGTGCACGGTGATTGGTCAAATAACGCCGAATAGCGGCCAAATGTTGTTTGTGCACGAAGAAGTAGCTTCCGTTGAACACCAATACAAAACTCAAATACAGAGTTACTACTTCCTCGGAGCGAAACAACGTCTGAAGCCGGCCGGAAATCATTTTATAGGGTTAGACGTATTTTCACACAAACTTGCTAACAGTACCTGAGAGGGGCTACTATTAGGGTGTTGATTCAGTCAGAGTAAGTCCTACTTCCTGAAATTTTCAGAGAAGGCCGAGACCTATCAACTGAACAAGTGGCTCAGGAGCCGCTACACAACGTACAACGTACCAAGCCTGGGGAGAGTTGGGCATCCAAAATTTACGCAGTATCAAACATCTTATTGCGATCAAGGCTGACACTCGGTTCGGCAAGCTCTCGGAAATTAATAGGAGCCTTGGTCCAATCAAGAGTGAAGAGAAGTTCAGAATTTAAAAGAGCTACGTGAATGAGTTTAATGACAACGTCTTGTCTACGATGAAGGCTGGCTACAATCCCCCAGCCGTCATGGTTAGCAGGGGTGCGTCGGATGTCGAGATGGCTGCACGGGTGCAAATTATGGCCGAAGCAAAGAGATCGAACTCGTACGCGACGTTGGCACTGGGAATGACTAAGCCAAGTAACCCGAAGGTCACGCTGGTTGTCGATGCCCTCAAGAGTCACGAGGACTACGTCTTCTATGAGCTCTTTTTGAGTGAGGTCGCAAGATTGCAAAGGATGACACGGGCAACGTAGGATAGGCGTGTGATGACCGCTACGCTCGATAATTTGAGGGTGGCTAAACCAAAAGTGACCTCTAATTAGTCGTAAAAACAGCAAATTCAGTACCTGGTCCATGATTATTGTATTCAAAACGCAGAGTCGATGCCAATCTAGCTGCTATGTCTGAACAGTTCGAATGGTGCGAGTGATTAAGCTACGATTAGATAACATGGGAAACAGTGTTATCGATAAAGCAACAGATCCATTATTAAAAAAAGGAAGTTAGGTACTTATCGTACTACGTGTACGGTAGTACTCCACGTGGTCTCTTGGCTTTACGTGCCCAGAATGAAGGTAGGTTGAGCTATTGAGCTAACTTACCCAAGCTTCCGAACGAATGGATCCCTGGTACTCGTGCGAACTTCTTACGTAGTATGATGCTGCTCGAAATAATCACTAACACAGCGGCACGTGATGCTGTCCCCGACTGGGAGGTCCTTAATAGATGTAAAGAGCTCCTTAATAAGGGCCTAATAAAGACTGTTTTCGTACATAACGCCGCCTCAAAAATACAGCAATGTTATTCCTGCCTCCGCAGTGCTATCGTTTTGCAGTTTGGAGATCTGGGTAGCCTCTCCACTAGTGTCCTCGATCAATGCCCAGGAGCTGTGGAAGGCTCGCTAGAAGCTAAGTGGCAGGCTTGGCAAAAAGCACCAAAATGGCTCTTTTCTGATCCTGGTCGGGGACAGCAATCACTTTCTTCGATCAATTTCTCGAAGTTCAGCCATGCTGCCAAGCTCTTTCGACTCGACGACACTCGAAGCTCAAAGCACGACATAAGGTGAACCGCAGACACACGAAAGTCAATTGCACAGATCCAATAGGGTTAAAAACACAGACCCACAGTGACGTCATACCTGAGTACCTGTGATGTCATTATAAAAGTGGCAGATTTGAACAGCATTTCAAGTTTTTCTGAGCGCTGCTCGCGCCCCGACCGCTGATCGTGCTGCGACCACTGATCGTGCTGCGACTGCTGCTTGCGCCCCGACCGCTGCTCGTGCTGCGACTGCTGCTTGCGCTGCAACTGCTGTGCGAGGCTACTTGCTGGGGCACTTTGTTTCGATAATGGCGACCTCATATACTTTTCCGGAAGTGTCGAAGTTTTGAAATATTGGTTACGTTGTCAAGAAGGGCCTTCTTGCAGATGATCTCTGTGAACGGGTGCTAGACGAAATCAGAAGGCTGGACTACAGCGCTATATTTCGAAAGGTGCACGCCAAGACACTTGACTCATTTCGCGGCCAAGTGGATCTAGAAGTCGCTGACGATTCTGCCGTGAAGGAGATCCACGAGATTGTATCGGACTGTGTAGAAGGCGTTAATAACGCATGGGAAGTGAATGCTAACGCATGGCATGCACTCAAGTCGCTCCCGGGCGGGAAAACCCAATCGGTACACCGCGATATTCCGTCTTTTGAAATTTCGCGAGCTTAACTACGCCATCAAGTAGTTCAAGCATCTGTGATTGTTTCTGTAATGGAAGGAACTCTCTTCCATGTTTATCCGAGGTGCATTAGGGGACAACCTGAGAAAGGAAGACGTGTAACCCTACAGTTGGCTCCAGGTGATGTGCTGCTTTTCAGGGGCGACCTCGCGCACGCTGGAGCAAAGTATGCTGTAGAAAACCTACGTCTACACTGCTACGTCTGAGTTCGAGGAATACGACAGCGACCTAATGCGACGGAGGCTGCTATTTTCAAGACCTTTCGCTGCGATAGGTGCATGCAAGGATTCTATTCGTTTTCTGTGTTATCGGATCATCGACGTCATTGCACAACGAAGGGGGCCTTTGGGTGTCCATACTGTGAACATTCCTATGATGTCCCGAACTCTCTTTCCAAGCGTATCAGTCGATACCACAGAAGCCAACACCGCCTGGAGAAGAAGCCACGCCGACTTGTATCTGAACAGAGCGCTGACGAGGAAGAAGGAGACGACCAAGGCGCAATGAGTTCTAGCGAGGAAGAGAGCGAGGAAGAGGTGATGAGCGAGGCTCATCAAGAGATAGTTGACGTAGCTACAAGTGAGGACGGCGATGACAGCGATGACAGCGAGGACAGCAAGGTGAGCGAGGAGAGTTACGAGCGTGAAGATAGCGAATTCAGCAATGCGAGTGATGAAAACAGTTCGAGCGAAGAAAGCGGCGACAGCGAGGACATGGATGTTGATTCTGATTAGTAGGGCAGGCATAGGAACGTCAGTACACTTCGTGACACAAACAAAGTTGGTGACAGTGACAGAAAAAAAGTTGGTGACAGTGACAGAAAAAAAGTTGGTGACAGTAACTAGCAGTCGAGTTCAACGTAAACTTTTCGACACGCAAAATTTATGAAATCACCTTACGTGTCAGGGCACAGAATAAACTGCACATCTAACGCTCTGGAAGTTAGAAGTGGTCTACCATTCTGAGGTTCCGTCATTGGCAGAGGAATGTTGGTCCCAGATACAGGTGATTGCTTGTTGGGCTTCTTCTTTTTCGCACCAGGGGCCGGTTTAGCTTCGTATTTGCCTGTTAAACAGCTTCTCCGTTTTGTCTTGAACACCTGGTTGTCTTAGCCGTCTAGCCTTCCTTCCGATGATAACATGACAGCATGTCTTGAACTTTGTGTAGAACTTGCAGGTGCAAATACATTTTTCAACGTCTACAAGCCAACCTTCAGGTGGCATGGAGTCGGTGTGGGCGTACCACAATGACCATGTCACAACGTTGTTGTACAGGCGAGCAGCACGAGCACGCTGTTCCCGAACCAGTTGATCAATCTCAATTTCATCGCCAGCCGTTTCATCTGCCTCCGCGGTTGCTTTGAAGGGTCCGTCGAGCGCTTGAAGCAGATTTTCCCCTTCGGATTCATCAGCCTGGTCGTCGTTCGGGAACTGTTTCACCCGGCACAACAACGGGTCGGCGGTAGCATATACTACATCACGACTGGTACTGATCATCGCCTTAGCTGCCTTAGCTGCTGCTGCAGTTGGCGCAAGGACCTTTTCGTCTGGAGTAGGGCGGTGTATTGTTGCATCCTGAATTACCGCCATTGTTACCGTTAGCAGGCGTTGCATGAAATACCGTCGACGACCCGTATTCTTTTTCAAGACTGCATTGAATGTCTCGCACGGATTGTTGGTCGTGACATACCCCACGGGTGTGTGAAGCATTTGCCAACGCCAGTATCTACTGTAGAGACACTGCTCAGAAAAGTAGTTTGCGAAACTCGTCAACTGTGGGACTCTCCGCCACTCATTCAAAACGGCGTCTTTCGTTGAATAGTACGCGACAGTGTTTTTGGTGTAATGAATTCTGATGATGCCATCCATTACGATCTTGCGATGTTCCCAATGAAGATGGCGAGTGCGTTTACCGACTTCCTCCGCTTGTAGAGGACAGGTCATGTTCAGGTACATTGTACCACCCGTCAAAAGTGATGTTCGGATTACGGTACCGTATCGGTATCAATGCCGGTATCAATTTGAAGTCGATGCAAACCAGTCTGTTATCAGAATTATCAGAATCTAAAAATAGTCTCATCGCTGTCGATGTCGTCGTCCGAGTCCACCTCGCCTACGGCTGCATCAATAGCACAATGCCGAGCAAGGCTATCAATCAAGTCAGCAGCTGCTAGGTCCGCATCGTCGAGTAGAGTTCCAAAAGCCTTACGATAACCACCTGAAATGGTCTCCTCAGTCAGGCCATCCCACGCCAATCTGAGCCATCTTGCCACCGTTGACCTATCTGGGGCGGAAAGCTCGAACTTCTTTCCGGGGTGTGTGAGCACGCAGTTGTTCACGGAGGTGCACAACCCAGCAGTCGCGCAGGCGTGCCTTGAACGGGTAGTTCCAGGCAACGTCAGCCGGCTGGCTCACTGAGGTAGCACTCTTTGGTACCTTCAAAAGCACCACGATAATCGATTTTGCATACGAGACAACTTCTTCGGTCCAGTGACCGGAGAAGTCGTCCCAAAGCAATAAAATCGGGACATGCGATTCCGGTCGTGCAGCGAAATGATATCGCAAAAACTCCACTGACAGGTTGCTATTCCACCAGCCTTTCCGATTGCGATTTCTAGTCGCTGGTCCCGCTGGGCTTTGTTCACGTCCTTCCACATGCGAATTCCGAAACCGTTTCGCAATCGGCGGTTCTCCTCGGCCATTGCGGGAATTTGCGATGGCTTGGCCTTGAAGACGACAAAAGGGCAATATTTTTTGCCGTCTGAGTCGCCCAAAAGCATCACCGTCGCTCGTTCCTTTGTTTTTCCGGCGCAACGAACCCAGACGGTCTTGGCACCCTTCGCATTTATAGTCCTAGTTGGCAAGAACTCAAAAAATGCGGCTACCATTCACAAAATTAGGTCACATACAAAGATCAATACAAAATTGTGATAATTGTACCTGTTTCGTCTGCATTGTAGACTTTTTTGATCCCAAGATCACGCATCGTTTTCTGAACAGTCACAGCAAAGGCGGCAGCAATGTCCGCAAGGTCTGCTGGTGTCTTTTGTCCGGCGCGAGTCCTTGCTCGCATTGACAGTCGGTGCCTTGCCTTGAACGCGCGTTCCCACCTCCACGATGCCTTGAACTCTTCAATACCGTACTCAGATGCGATCTGAAGTGATTCTAAGGCTAGCATCTTTGAGGAAATATGGGCTCCCTCCTTTCGCAGATCATTTACCCACTTAACTAACTCATCCTCGGCTGCCTTAGGCAGCTTTGTACCTACTCCAGATGGTCTAGCCTTCTTCTTGCCGCTCCCATTCGTGACCGAGTACTGCGCTGTGAGTTTGTCCTTGTTGCGTGTCCATCTGAGTAGGAGCTTCCGGCGGGACTCGTACGCGTTAACGCTGAGGTTGGGGTAGAGCTGTTCAATGACCTTACGCACGTTTTGAGCTCCTTCGAGCGCTTTGACAGCGCCCAGCTTGTCACGGGCCGTGAAGGACTCTCTGCGCCGCGGTGGAATGGCCGACGCCATCACCAAAAGGAGAATGAATGGCGATCGCTTAACGGGGTGGGCCAGTACCGGTACAATACCGGTAATAATGATTTGAAATGTTTGCAGCAGTACTTATAAGTTGGAGGGAACAGCTCACCTGTATTCAGCGTTTTAATTGGACGCTCTTATATGGGGTTGTCACCTACAAGCGGAGGAAGTCGGTACGTACATTATAAAGTACGTGGAAGAAGCACATCAGATATACAGCTCCCTCGAAGACTGGAACCTCGTGAAAGCCGTTCCATTGAGCATCTTCCGCGTCGCCCATGACAGCATCCACGTGGAGACAGACAGAAGGCCGTACACGTTTTATAATCCGGACCAGAGCGCTTAAGCACATTGCGTACTCTTTCGCTGTGCGGCGGCTTACCACAATAATCGCCGCAAGCTGGTAAGATCTAGACGCATCCGAAAATCCACACGTAATGACAGGATAACCAAGATCGCTAAGTTTAAAAGTTTCGTCAGCATGAAACAGCGTAAACCGACTCGGTGAGGCAAACTCAATGGATGCTGTGACCAGCGCTAGACTTGTAGCTCCGATTACAAAAGAGTCTTCATCGGTTCCGCGCCCGACACACGCGTGTCCTTCCTCGTCATCCCGGTAGCCAAAACAAAATGCGCGATCCAAGTTTCCAGTAGGGTCAAAGGCGTGTTTGCGTAGAGTTCTGTGATAGCATGAAGAGAATTCTTAGTTCCCTGGAGGCGACGAAGATACTTTGCGCAGTTTGAAACTTGACTAAGCGTAGGGTATCCACGTGACGGGATAATGATATCCGTGCTGCGGCGCATACTGCTCAAAATCAGTTGAGGTGGCACGGCGCACTCGTCTTGCTGTAGTATGAACTTTTTCATTGCAGTGGTGATGGTCGTTTTGTGTGGGCCTTCGCAATCGACATTCTCGTCGCGACAATGCTCTAATCTGTTGTGAAATACTTGGATTTGATTGGATTCTTCGCAGTTCCACACCTTCCATCCGTATTTGCAGGACCCATACGTCTTGCAGGTCCGGCTACCGCAGCGTAATCGGCGTTCTATCATAACATGGTCACATATCTCGCAAACCATGCATCGCCTGGTTGGATCGGTGTGAGCGACTCGCGCACAGCAAAACTCAAGGGATTCAAACTCTTCAAACTCTGAAACTGACCCAAAAGAGCCGAGCCTCTCCCAATTGTAGCTCACTCGTGTCATACTTTATCGCTAGCACTCCACTCGTCATCACCTCTCCACTCGTCACCAGCACTCCACTCGTCACCACCTCTCTACTCGTCATCAGCACTCCACTCGTCACCAGCACTCCACTTGTCACTAGCACTCCACCAGCACTCAATGCGTCGCTAGCAGTTCAGCTACCTCAGTCGTGTGCACTGCTAAACACTGCTTCCCTCAGAAGACTCGACGCACTTCGTAGACTGTTGTTGCTGAAGTGCGAAATGCTTCGCCTTTACCCCTGCCCCTCCCGCAAAATGAGTTTACAGACATTAATTTAGGCTCCAACGACTAGTTCGATGTGGTGCACAACAAGTTAGCCTTCTGTGTGTGAATTTTAGCCCTCCGATCGGTGAATTTACACCATGATACAAATTCATCTGTCGACTTTCCATTTACCTGTAGGTATGCCCAGTAATCTGTGCAGTTCACAGTCCAGTCTGTGCAATTCTACCGGTCTCTCTCAAAGCACGCTCTTGGATCTTTTAGTGTGTGGGCCAGCTCGACAGCCTCAAAATGCACCAACGATTTTCCGACTGGCCTCTCCGCAAACCAATCGCACGCAAAACTTGCCAGCTCGGTGAGGCGCTGCGTCCGTCGCTGGGACACACATGGCACCCCATCGAAAGTGGCGTCATCACCGCCGCCTTCCGCTGCTGCTTGACGGCGGCGAAGCAAATGCATCCAACCAAACTCGGGCAATGAATCCCATAGAGGCAGCGCTCGACATCGCTCTTGCAGTTTTGTCTGCAAGCTGCATTTTGGCATTGCCATCGCCTATAGTCAGCACGACAGGCGCTCCAAGCATCAATAAATACCTCTGACGAGAGCACACCGTTGTGCGGAGCAGGGACGAGAATCCAGGGCCCAATAATACATGAAACAATATTTTAACGCTTCATTCTTCTAGGGCCGACGAGGAGCGGTCGTGCACCCGAAACCTGGCCTGTATTCCCCGAACGCCGCCACTTGTCTCCCCCATTGCCAGCAGGACACAAACCCCATGGGGGCAAACGGTCACAAACCGCCAGGAAGCGGAGCCATCACTAGCGGATCCAGTCCTCATCTTCCTCGTCGTCTGGTGCCGTACCTACGCACGCACAGTGAGGTTTTACCCCCTCTGCGCCTCCTCATTCGCAGAAAATGATCCGGGCTAGGGCTCGGACTCGAGGTTTTACTCCATCTCCGCCGTCCGGTTGTGTTGCACACACACGCTGGGGCTAGGCTATCCCTTGCTGGGCTGGCTAACCGCCCGAGTCAAATCGTCCACTGCGGCGCTGCGCTTCCCCCCGCCAAGCCCCTCGTGACTCCTCTCAGGTTCCTCTCGCGCCGGGTCTCAAAGCGCGCCCTTTGCCGTCTCCTGAGCTCCTTCTCGTGGTGGTAACAGCGGCCCAACGCGCTCCTTTCCCCAAGTCTCCAGTTGCCCATGGAGGTCGGCGCGCCCGTGTGGGTCTTTGACCGCGAATTATGGCACGAAGCCGTCGTGGCCGCCCCCGCTGACGCCTCTTCGGGTCTCGTGGAGTGCGCACTCGAGCCAGACACCAATGACGAACACCTCGTGACCCCCGAGGGCCATGACGTCGTGCTGGACGCGCAGGACTTTCAGGCCGTGACGTCGCGCAGACGTCGCAATTCACGCCGCAATTCTTTGAGGAGGACCCTGGACGTCCCCGCGGACCTCGTCCTCCCGCGCAGCCAGGGAGAGCACTACCACACGGTTCAGGACCTCACGAAGCTCGTGCATCTGCACGAACCGGCGATTCTGCAGGTGCTGCGACGTCGATTCTTCCATGGAGAGATTTACACCAGTACAGGGCAGATTCTCGTTGCTATGAACCCGTTCCGACGCTTGTCGCTGTACTCGGACGACATTAAGGACCAGTACTATGAGCTGGGAGGAGACGCCGAAGCGGACAAGAGCAGACTGGCGCCTCATGTGTACTCGGTGGCCGATCAAGCCTTCCGCACGATGCTCGTGCCGCAATCCAGCGACAAGAAGACGGACCAGACCATTCTCGTGAGCGGGGAGAGCGGCGCCGGCAAGACGGAGACCACCAAGCTCATTATGAACTACTTGGCCTACGTGTCGACGAAACGCACTCGTCGGCCGATTCGAGCGAGCAACTGCGATCAAACGACGATCCACGACCGAGTGCTCGAGTCCAACCCCATCTTGGAGGCGTTTGGCAATGCCAGGACGACGAGAAATAACAACTCCAGTCGCTTTGGTAAGTTCATCAAGCTCGGCTTCACGTCTTCGGGCGAAATGCTGGGTGCGTCCATTTCCACGTACCTGCTGGAGCGCGTGCGGCTTGTATCGCAGGGCAAAGGTGAACGGAACTACCATATTTTCTACGAAATGTGTGGCGGCAGCTCTCCATCGGAACGCCAAGAACTGGTGTTGCAGGACGTGCACAACTACGAGTATTTAAACCAGTCTGAGTGCTATGAGCGCCTGGACGGCGTGGATGATGCCGAGTCGTATCAGGTGACTCGACGAGCTATGTCAAGTATCGGAATGAGCCCTGATGAGCAGCTCAATGTGATGAAGATTGTTTCGGCTGTCCTGCATTTAGGCAATGTAAGTTTTACAACTGCCACGCGCAACGGCGGGAAGGACGATGCTTCGGTCGTGGATATGGATGAATGCGGCGACAACATTAAAGCTATTTGCTTGCTTCTCGGTGTTGGGGAGGACGTGCTACGAAGCACTCTTTGTACAAAGCAAATTAAGGCTGGTGCCGAGTTTATTACGACTCGTCTGCCAGTCGCGCAAGCACTCTCGACGCGGGACTCAGTGGTCAAGACCCTCTACTCAAACCTATTTAACTGGCTTGTGGACCGCATCAACCGGAGTATCGAGTACAAGGAAGAAGCGGGCGGCAGTCAGTTTATTGGTGTGGTTGATATTTTCGGCTTCGAGATTTTCGAGCAGAATCGTCTCGAGCAGTTGTGCATCAATTATGCGAACGAGAAACTGCAGCAGTTGTTTGGCAGGTTTGTGTTCCGTATGGAGCAGGACCAGTACGTTGCAGAGGAGATCCCGTGGAAGTTTGTGGACTACCCGAACAATGACGTATGTGTAGCGCTTGTAGAAAAGCGGCACATGGGCATCTTCTCGCTATTGGATGAGCAATGTCTAATTCCGCGTGGTAACGATGAGAAGTTGGCTAACAAGTACTATGAATGTCTTGCGGGCAAGCACGAAAGTTTCTCCGTAACAAAGCTCCAGCGCGCGAAGGGCCAATTTGTGATTCACCACTATGCCGGTGATGTGTGCTACATGACTGACGGTTTTTGCGACAAGAACAAGGATCACATGCACACAGAGGCAATGGATCTGCTTCGCGCTTCGAAGTTCGCCTTCGTGCGTGCTTGCTTTGAAAATAGCGTCAACAGTGCTGGAAATGGCAGCCCAAGAAATGGTCGGACTGAGTCACGTGGCAGTGACTCTACTCGCCGCCGCTCTGGGGGTATGCTTTCATCTACTGTTGTAGCTCAGTTCAAGAGCCAACTGAGCTCGTTGCTGGAAGTTTTAAATGCGACGGAGCCTCATTTCATTCGTTGCATTAAGCCAAACGACCAGGCGAGCGCGTCGCAGTTTGAACGAAGACGTCTTCTTGAGCAGCTCCGTTGCAGTGGAGTGCTAGAGGCGGTCAAAATTTCTCGCAGTGGATACCCGGTGCGTTTTCCTCACGATGTATTTATCAAGACGTATAGCTGCATCTTGTCGCAAGTCCCAAATGCTCATGGGGCAGGTCGAAAAGGAGGTCGCAGCTCGAATGGTGGAGAAACTGTCAACTGTGCTTGATGTTGTCACTGATTCAAAGCACCCTCCGTTTCAGGTGGGTAAAACCAAGGTCTTTTGTGTCCTGGAAGCACATCAGGCTCTAGAAGCAGGACGCTCGAAGGCTCTGTACAAGTCTGTCATTACGTTACAGCGATACTGCCTGGGCTACTCAGTACGAACGCGTTACCAGCGAAAGCGTCGATCCTGCATTCGTATTCAGGCGCTCTGGCGCTCTTGGTCGTGCTGGTATCGATATCAACGGATTGTCCGTCGCGAACGGATGGCTCTCTGAAGCTCCAGAGTGTCATACGAGGATTTATGGCAAGAAAGCAGGTCAAGCGTATTCGTGCGGCTACTGTTATTCAGTCCTTCGTACGAGGATGGCTTGTTCGACGCGAGTATTCCGCTAACACCTTGAGCTTCGAACACGATGTGTCTTATGTGGGCTCTTTGGATGAACGGAGCACTACTGAGAGCTCAATTTCACTGTCGGAGTCTGTTTCCTTAAAGGACAGGAAGAATACGACAATTTCGTTCCAAAGCTCGGTGTCGACCAGCGAGCGAAGCGCTAGTGATTACATGGGAGAATACACTGACACGGATGGAAGTATCAGTATTCGAAGCAGTTCCCGTGTGTCGAGGAAGAAATTGATGGAAGACTACGAGCCGCCCAAGCACGTCCAAAACGAATATGAGATCGTGTGGGAGTGCGGTCTTCTCGGTCTGTATTTCGAAAGTGATCCAGTTTCTGGTATGCCTATCGTTCGCCGTGTTCATGAGAGTTTGAGCAACTGTGCGGACATCTTTGAAGTTTCGCGTGGTGATGTTCTTCTAGCCGTGGGCAAGGTGAAAGTGAAAAAGGGCGACATTCGTCGCATTCTGACATTGTTGCAAGAGGTGCAAAAGCCTGTGCGCTTGCACTTTTTCCGCAGCCCGTCCGAGTCGTTCAAGCTGCGGTCAGGATCGCTCGAGCTTCTGGGCGAGGAGGACTATGAAGTTCTCTGGAAGGAAGGTGTACCACTCGGTCTCGGATTCCGCCCAGACCCGAGTACTGGATACCCGTGCGTCCTCCAGTCTCAAGGTAACCAGCTTTTGCCCGGCATGTTTAATGTGCGGGCGGGCGATCATTTAGTGTTCATCAACGAGTTCTCGACGCAAGGTGTTCGTTTCCAGAAGGTGATTGATATCCTGGAGAGTGGCCCACGCCCAGCTGTACTTCGCTTCCGCCATACTGACTTAGTGGAAGACCCACACCAACAGCTTGACCAGTCAAGCACAATGAACAGTTCACTGAGCAGCTCGACTTTGTCAAACCCACAAGATGATATGGGGCAGTCGCGTTTGACACGCCCGTCTCGCGTGAGCATGAACCCTAAGAATGACCACTCGCTCTACTACATCACGTGGAAAGAGGAGGACGGCCCATTGGGTATCGTGGTGAAGCAGGAGAGTACCAGCTACTACCCGCGTGTGATCAACGTGAAGAGCGAAGGTGCTGTTACGCGTGAATCTCAAAAGAACCGTGTGGAAATCGGTGATGTTTTGCTGAGCATCAACAACAACAACATCAGCAAAATGGGCTTTGGTGCAGCAATGAAGCTGTTGCAGAAGGGGCCCAAGCCGCTTCTTCTTATGTTCCAGCGTCCGCGCACATCCATGTCAATGACGGCAAGGAGTTGCAACCTGTAGTCCTCGTCTCCTCCGTAGATGTTAAATAATCAAGTTTTGAGCCCCACAGCAAGTGACGGCGGCCGTCGTCGCTCATCTGCAGACGAGGATGCAGTTTGGACAGGAGAACTTCAACCGCTCCACCCCGTACAAACCCACGCGAACGCAGTTCAGGCAGCTTCGTAGTGGACTTTTCGATTGCGGTCGGCGTCGCCTCGGCCAGCCGTGAAAATATTTTGAATATTGGTTTTGTTATAAAGAAGTCGAGCTTTCATGTACGAGTGCGTTTGGTCCCTCCTCTATCAACATCTCAAATGTTTTTTGTTGGCAAGTGAACTTGAATTTTCCGTTAGCTAAGAAAAAAAGGTTCTACAGAAGGAAGCAATAAGAAGAAAACCAATCAGAGACGCTGAAGATCTCCGCTCTTAGTCCTTCTTCTCCTGACGGAGATGGGCCAAAATGGCGTCGATGTTGTCTGAGTGGTCCGTCACGAAGTAGCGGCCTTCGCGCTCCACCACTTCGCCCTTCTTCGTTGAAGAAGATGAGCGTGGGCACCGTCTTGACGCCGAATTTCTCGCACAGCTCGAGCTTGAGGTCGCGACGCGCGTAGGGGAGCGCAATCCACGGCATCTCTTTGTAGTACTCGGTGAACTTGGCCTCCTCCTTGTCTGACGACACGAAGACGATCTCAAAGTCCTCGTGACCAGCTTCTTTGATGTCGCTGTACACCACGTCCAGCAAGGGCGTGAACTTGCGGCATGGCGAGCAGTAGTGGCCGCTGAAGTAGAGGCCGATGACCTTCTTGCCGGCCAGCGCCTGCGACGTGGGCACCACTTCTCCGCTCTTGAGCATGAGTTCGTTCTGGATGAGACCCTCCATTGTGTAGACTGTAGGAGTGTGCGGGACGAAGAAGATGTGGGAATGAGGCACGAAGTGGAGAAGATGAGGTGGCGTATTCAAAACGAGGTATTTTGGCGGGACGTGTTCTGATTGGATGAAAGGCTTTCTGCGATGACAAGGGAAATGCAGCCACGAGATTGGACGATAAGGTGCAGATGCTGATAGCCAATCAGGTGCGAGATGACGCATCATGGCTACAGTGTAGACGAATGTTGAACCAGAAGTTGCATATCGGGATCGTATTTGGCCACCGTTCGCTACGGTGCACTCCTTACGCTACTCAAAAACACATCAAAATTGTCGTTGGCGCTGCTGCGCTTCAGTTGCTGCTCGTTCGATCTGCACGTGACTCGATCTCCTTCATCGTCTCCTCCTCATCGTCTTCGTCTACACACCTCGCACATGGTCTTGCCATGCCATTCGCGGCAGGCTGCAGTCAAAGACACCGTGGCACCACTTAGCAGTAGAAGAACCCTCCATACGGACGACCAAACAGACAGTTCGAGCCGAAGATGGAGCGGCCAAACGTGTTCCAGTAGCCAAGCGGGTAGCGCCAGCCGTAGCGGAAGCCTCCAGCCCATGGGAACGTGTAGCGCCAGCGGTACGTGATACCTCCCGTCGGGATGAAGCCGCCACCCCCACCGATGAACTGCTCCATCTGCTCCTTGTTCGACGGCACTGGTTCCTTGTCGCCGAGGATCGTCACGCCAGGTGGGACCTGCTCCGTGGGAGCCTTCTCGTCGACAGGGGCCGCCGGAGCGTCATCCGCGTGCACGAAGCTTAGCATAGCAACAAGTGCCAGCAACAGAAGGAAGGTGACGCGCTTGATCATGACGACAGGAACTATCAAAGCTGGTGGGGCTTGGACGAAGTGTTCAGGATAGCGCGAAAAGCCGAATGAGCCGTGGGGGTCTTGCCTCACCAGAACTTGGAGAAGGGTCTGTGGTCAGTCCGTTGGAACACGCCATTTCCTGGGACTTGCATCTCCTCAAGCACGTGCTCGGGCGTGAGGTACATCATGGCAGATTAACTCAAATTCTCGTTGGAAACGCACTGCATCAGCCTCGTCGCAGAAAGCCTGGTCTCACCTGGGCGGCACCTTTCGAAGAAGTTTTCCGCTTGTTTACCTTCATGAAGAATCACGACACGATGCAGCTCTCAGGGGATGAGAGCGTTCTTTTCCGCGGCAGGTCGATTTGCTGTATGCCGTCTGCATTATCGCTGACAAGTGAGAGAAACGCTCTCGCAATCCCATCACCGTGTGAGGAAGTGACCTGAAGCGCTGTTTTCCCTTCGAAATTGGTCATTGACGTAGACGCTCCATGTTTTACGAGAAGTGCGACTATGGTTGCGTGGCCGTTTGCGGCAGCACACATGAGCGGACTCCATCCCCTATCGTCGGCCATGTCAATCAACGCTCCAGCCTTGATAAGAGATTGGGCTGCGCCCATATTTCCAGATGTACATGCCACTTGCAGCGCTGTTAAGCCGTTGGCGCACTTTTTGTCAACTCGTGCTCGTTTTCCCAGCAAAACTTCTACCACATCGTTATGGCCATTCTGACAAGCAACCACAAGTGGAGTCCTGCCTTTCGAGTCTGTTTCATTGATCGTGCTCGTCGTCACGCCTGCTTTCAACAGTGCGCGAACGGCGTACGTGTGACCGTGTTTGCAAGCAGAATGCAGAGCCTTAGATCGGACTGAGAACTGTTTGTGATTGTTGTGGCTCTGTTTCTTCAGGAGTAACGCAACGATTTCTGTGCGGTCGTACTGCGATGCAACAGCGAGTGGAGTCCAGCCATCCTCGCTTTCAATATCGACCGTTGCGCCATTTTCCACGAGAAATTTTGCCGCACCAGTGTGCCCACCTTCCGCAGCAGCCATTAGAGGAGTCCAACCTCTCTTGTCTGCCAGGTCTAACGACCCACCCATGTTTACCAGTGCTTCAATGATAGCGGTATGCCCATTTCGTGCAGCACTCATTATTGGAGTCCACCCTCGATCATCTGCCAGGTTGACTGATGCACCTCTCTCCACGAGAGTGTGGACGACTCCCAAATGCCCCTGTTCACTCGCAATGCGCAAAGCAGTTGATCCCCGGGGACGCTGCTTATCTGCACTTGCCGTATTCATTAGCAGGATTCTAACAACATCGTCACGTCCATGCTGTGAAGCTATCATAAGGGGAGACCAATCGCTGTAATCTGATAGTTCAATCAATGCCTTGCTTTTCACGAGGAGTTCAACCACAGCAGCATGGCCATTTCTCGCGGAACGCATAAGAGGGCTTCGACCTCTGTGGTCCTGCAAGTTCACAATTGCTCCATTCTTCAAAAGAGCGGCCACAATATCGACGTGCCCATGTTCACACGCAACGTGAAGAGCAGTATTTCCATTGGGTCCCTCAAAATTAATGTTAAGCTGCTTTGATGCCAAGAGCGCGTCGACTACCCCAATAAAACCACCATGTACAGCTCCTACAAGTGGCGTCCACCCTCTGCTGTCAATGAAATCGATTGCCGCCCCAAATTTCACCAGCACGCTCACAATTTCACAATTCCCTTCAAGTGCAGTGTTCATTAGTGGACTGCATCCTCTTTTGTCTACCAAGTTAATGGACGCTCCACCTTTCAAAAGAGCGCACACGGCGTTAACATTGCCAAGCACGCACGCAATTTGTAGTGCTGTTGCTCCATTCGAACGATGTACATCAACTAGAGCATTGCTCTTCAAAAGGAAAGCGACGATGTCGGCATATCCATACTGCGAAGCAATCATGAGTGGGGTCCATTCCTTATTATCCGCCAAATTAACGGACGCCCCACAGTTTACAAGGAGTTCCACCACGGCGATATGGCCATTTCGTGTAGCGCTGATGAGCGGGTTTGAACCCCAGTGATCCACTGCGTCCATTGACGCTCCTTTATTTATGAGAAGCTCCACGACGGCGACGTGGCCATTACTTGCAGCGCCAATGAGGGGGTAATGCCTTTGTCGTCCGAAATGTCCATGAAAGCGCCCATACTGAGTAGGAGCTCCAGCACATCTGCGTGGCCACAAATTGAAGCGAACATCAATGGACTCCACTTTCGTCGGCCAAGCAAGTTGACTGAGGCTCCGCGTTTCACTAAAAACCTTACCATGGACTCGTGACCATTCTTGCAAGCAGCCATGAGCGGACTACAGCCATTGTTGTCCATTAAATCAATTGACGCCCCGCTTTCCAGGAGGGCTCGAGCGACATCTACGCGGCCACGTTCACACACAATATGCAGAGAGCTGGATCCATCAGGGAGTGTCATGTCGACACTTGCTCCCTTCTGCAGTAGCCATCGCACAATAGCAGTGCGTCCATTTCTTGCTGCATTCATGAGTGCCGTCCAGCCTTTATTGTCAGGCAAGTCGATTGAAACTCCATGTTGCAATAACAACTTTACCACTTCTTCGTGACCGCGGAAACAAGCACTCATGAGAGGATTCCATCCTCTTCCATCAACTAGCTCCACCGATGCCCCTGCATTTAAAAGGGCTCTAACCGCGCCCAAACGGCCATACTTACACGCCATTTGCAAAGCAGTAGTGCCGTTGGGAAGCCGAACGTTCATACTAGCTTGCCTCCTCAATAGCATCATCACCACGTCGGTATGCCCATTTCTAGCCGCACTCATAAGCGGTGTCCAACCGGAGTCGTCTGGAACGTTGACAGCTTCTGCGCTCACTAGCATATTTTTCACAGCCCCCGATTGACCTCTTTCGGACGCGATGCGAAGCGCAGTATCCCCGTTGCGGTTTTTCTGGTCAACGACTTGGCTTGGTGTATCCTTTGAAGGAGACTGTGCTTGTGGGCGACAATCATTGTTGTCGACTCTTTCACGCTCATAAATTAGCTGCGAAAACTCGACGTATCCACTAAAGTAAGCTGCAATCAATGGTGAAAACCCCTGAAAATCTCCACACAAGCCTATATCGGCCCCTTCATCAAGGAGAATTCGAACGACCTCTAGCCGTTTGTGCCAAACTGCTGTCAGCAGGGCTGTACTTCCACTTGGTAAACGCACATCCATATTTGCTTTTCTGTTCACCAAAAATTGAACGATAGTGGCATGTCCTTGTTGCGCTGCTGTGATTAGCGGGGTGTAGCCTTCATTGTCCTTCCACTCAATTGCAGCGCTGCCCTCCACAAGTACTTCCACAACGTCCAATTGACCATGCTCACATGCTACAATAAGAGCTGTGGCACCGTTCAGTCGCTGCTTGTCGACACGTGCCCCTGCTGTAAGCAATATCTCCACAACATCCGGATACCCCCTTTCGGCCGCTCTCAAAAGTGAAGACCATCCATCGATGTCAGATAGATTAACCTCTGCTCCAGCTCTAGCAAGCAGCTTAACGATTGATGCATGACCATTTTGAGCAGCCATTATCACGGGAGTCCAACCCTTGTCGTCAGCTAAATCAATGGAGGCTCCACCTTGCACAAGAGCTCGAACGACATCTAGCTGCCCGCTCGCACTCGCAAGTTGTAAAGCCGTAAAACCAGCGGAACACTTGGCGTCGATGCTTGCCCACTTCTCGATAAGGAAGACCACGAGTTCAGTGTGACCATTAACAGCAGCACCCATCAGCGGCGTCCATCCCTTATTGTCTGCTAGATCAATCGTCGCTCCAAGCTCCACGAGCAAACGAGCAACGACGGCATGACCGTTAACTCCTGCGCGCAAGAGCGAGCTCCAGCCCCTGCTGTCTACAATGTCGATCGAAGCTCCTCCTTTCACGAGCGCTGCGGCTGTCCTAGGATACCCATTTTCACACGCAATGTGCAAGCCGGTGGATCCATCTGGACGCTGGGTATCGACGGCAGCTCCCTTCTTCAAGAGGAACCCAACGATATCAGCTCGATTCTTCGCGACAGCACGCATTAGCGGGGTCCACGCCGCGTTGTCTGCCAAATTGATTGCCGCGCCCCCAATCACTAGAGCTTGGACAACGTTGAAGTGGCCATGCTTGCACGCCGTCTGCAAAGCAGTGACGCCATTTGGACGTTGCTTGTCGATCGTTGCATACGACGCCAGTAGCGTCTGTACAATACCCACGTGACCATTTTGCGACGCGCCCATGAGCGGCGTCCACCCCTTCCTGTCCGCCAAGTCAACTGATGCTCTTCCTCTCAAGAGGGTCTTCACAGTCTCCAAGTGTCCTTTAGCGCTCGCGATCCGCAGCGCCGTCGAGCCATTTGGTCGCTTCCAGTCGATGGCCGCTCCTCTTGAAAGCAAAAACTCCACGACCTCCGTGTGACCTCTTAGAGCAGCACGTGACAGCGGCGTCCACCCGCTCTCCCCCCTCGAGTCGACCGAAAGTCCCTCCTCAACGAGAAATCGCACATCATCCACCCTCTCTCGCTCACACGCGTCCAGCAGCGCTGTAACTGCGTATGCCATTCTCCCTTCTTGTCACGGAGATTCCTTCTCTAAAGGATTCTTAGTACGAGGCTGGGGGGTCAGCAGACCGGCCACCTCCTCGTGATCTCTCTCGCATTACTTCAACTGTCCACTTGGCCGCAACTTGCTACATGCTTGGCATTTGTATGAACATTTGAGCACTCTTCAATTGCAGGAGTGATCTTGGCTGGTGCGGAGTGCAGACTTCAAATCTGTAGGCCATTCGCTTGGCAGGAGTTCGATTCTCCCTCGCCTGCGCCTTTTTCCTAAGACACCCACTGTAAGTGCCGCGTTTCTTCAAAGATGAGAGTTTGTGTAATCACGCGGGGCATCCAAGCCGCTTCCTTGCGGGGCGCTCATTGGCTGGCCACCACGTCACTTGCATGGCCACGACGGACTCAGTTCGCGATCGCCGCAGCGACTAGCAAGACCCTCCACCGCCTCTCTACGATGCCTCGCCCGCTCCAGCCCACGCAGCTGCTCACGCCCGCGCCGTCCGACATCGCCATCAGCGACGCCATCGCGCCGCTGCCCATCGCCGACATCGCGCAGGCCGCCGGAATCGTACGTGCCGTCAAAAGATACTTTTTTGCTGTTGTTGGAGACTGTAGAGCGCTGGGATTGACGGCACCATTGCTATTGTATTGCTGATGCTGTTGCCGTTGCAGCTGCCGGAGGAGGTGGTGCCGTACGGATCGACCAAGGCCAAGATCTCGCTGGGGGTGCGTGACCGACTCAAGGACCAGCCCAATGGCAACTACGTCGTGGTCACGGGCATCACCCCCACGCCTCTGGGTGAGGGCAAGAGCACCACTACGATCGGGTAGGTAGTGCGGGCTGGACAGCGCTGGATAGATGAGCTAATGGGGTGCGCGTTTTTGTCGCGGATGTTGCGGACCAGGTTGTGCCAGGCGCTGGGTGCCCACCTCGACAAGAAAGCCTTTGCCTGCATCCGTCAGCCCTCGCAGGGCCCGACGTTTGGCGTTAAGGGCGGCGCTGCTGGTGGAGGTTATGCCCAGGTCATCCCCATGGACGAGTTCAATCTGTGCGTGGAAGATTGTCGTGGTTTGTTGAGAGCGAGCAAGTTGCTGACAATTGTGGGTCTGATGGGGTTGCAGGCACTTGACGGGGGATATCCACGCTATCACTGCAGCCAACAACTTGGTACGCGATGCTTTGCGGTGGGATCTGTTGCTGCAGAACTGTTGAATTGACAAACTGAGTGTTTTGTAGCTGGCCGCTGCCATTGACACCCGCATGTTCCACGAGAACGCGCAATCGGACAAGGCGCTTTTTCGTCGTCTTTGCCCGACTGCGAAGGATGGCTCTCGCCAATTCGCTCCAGTCATGTTGAAGCGTCTCAAGAAGCTGGGGATCACCAAGGTGTCGCCTAACGACCTCACGGACGAGGAGATCCACAAGTTCGCGCGTCTTGACATCGACCCGGACACTATCACGTGGCAGCGCGTGCTTGACACGTGCGACCGCTTCCTGCGTCAAGTGGTCGTGGGTGCTGGCCCTGCCGAGAAGGGCCAGACTCGCCAGACTGGCTTTGACATCACCGTGGCAAGTGAGATCATGGCCATCCTGGCGCTTACTACGAGCCTGGAGGATATGAGAGAGCGCCTGGGCCGCATTGTCATCGGTATGAGTCGCGGGGGCGAACCTGTTACTGCCGATGACCTTGGAGTCGGTGGTGCATTGGCTGTGCTAATGAAGGACGCCATCTTGCCGACGCTCATGCAGACGGTGGAGGGCACCCCCGTCTTCGTGCACGCTGGGCCGTTCGCCAACATTGCCCACGGCAACTCGTCTATCATCGCCGACCAAATTGCTCTGAAGCTTGCTGGTGAAGAAGGTTTCGTGGTGACGGAGTGTGGCTTCGGCGCTGACATCGGCATGGAAAAGTTCTTCAACATCAAGTGCCGTGCCAGTGGACTGACTCCGCAGTGCGTGGTGCTTGTTTCGACGATCCGCGCGCTCAAAATGCACGGCGGTGGCCCCAACGTGGTCGCTGGCAAGCCGGTAAGTTTCATCACCCGTCGATCAGGCTTTGTCCGAATTATTCTCACTTAGTTATGCTTTGTATTTGTCAATCTTGCCAGCTTGACCCAGTGTACGTTGAGGAGAACCTCGAAATGCTGGACCGTGGGTGTGCCAACATGCAGCACCACATCCGCAACGCCCTCAAGTTCGGTGTGGCGGTCGTTGTTGCCGTTAACGTATTTGTGACGGACTCGCCTCGCGAGATTGAACTTGTGAAGCAGAAGGCTCTGGAGGCTGGATCAACTGCTGCGGTGGAAAGCAACCACTGGGCTGAAGGTGGCAAGGGAGCGAAGGACTTGGGCCGCGCCGTCGTGACTTCTTGCGAGAAGATGCGCGCTCAGGGTAGTCCATTCAAGTTCCTGTACCCGCTGGAGTTTAGCATCGCCGAGAAGTTTGAAGTCATCTGCAGTACGTTGCCCACTGTGTGTTTTCATGCCCAGCGAGTTTTTAACTAACTGGTAACTATTCTTCTTGTGTGAACAGAGGAGATTTACGGTGCTGCTACCGTTGAGTTCAGCGAGGAGGCCAAGAAGAAGCTGGCTGTCTACTCCGAGCGAGGCTATGGCAACCTGCCAGTGTGCTGTGCCAAGACGCACCTGAGTTTAAGCACGGACCCAACCGCCAAGGGCGTGCCCACGGGCTTCTCGGTGACTGTGCGTGATATCCGCGCGTCGGTGGGCGCAGGTTTCGTCTACTTGCTCTGCGGAGACATGATGACGGTGCCCGGCCTCCCCACGCGTCCGGGCTTCTACGACGTGGACCTGGACACTGAAACGGGCAAGGTGATCGGTCTGTTCTAAGCGTACACAGCGAAGGCGTGCGACGACGAGCAAAGGGCGGCACGTCGTAGTCACATGCCCCCCTCTCCTCCCTTTTCAGCGTACGCATTTGTGACTAGCAACAACCTGTTAACTCTTGTCAGTAGAGCCATACAACACGATACAACCTGTTCTGCATCTCGCGTTGTCTCCTCTTTCGTCATCAAGGAGTATATATTGTCGGGTGCCTCTTTTCCTCCGACTAACCAGCTTAACTCGTTTCAGCGGTGGCTGTTACCGCAGAGGTCTCCGTACTTGGTGCAACATCCTCAAGCTTCCCCTCCGAGCGGTTGTTGAGGAACGTCTGCCAATGGTAGAACTGTTGGCCGTGCACGAGCGTCATAAAGTCCTCGCGCGCAATCATCTGCCGGAACCGCTCGTCGTCCAGCATATCCAGGAAGGCCAAACAGTGCGGGTACACGATATACTTGGCGTATTGCGGCTGCTTCCAGTACTTGAGGTATTGCAGGTAGTTCATGAACGCGGGGTTCTCAAAGTACCGGTTGATGGCGAGGACTGCAGAGCGAGAACACGAGGATTAGAGAGACACAGAGAGCGAAGACAACAGAGAGACGCACGCACAGTTGAGGTACGCGGGGCTAGCCAGGCACTGGATGAACTCGAGCTCCATCTGGAAGCGGATGTCGTTCGACGGCACCTCCACCTTGGCGGCGCTCATTGCGAAAGCAGAAAATAATATATGTTGGAGATCAACAAATTTGAGATATCCAACATTATGTTCGGCTACCAAAAATCATGTATGAATACACCACATTGAAGTGCAGTCTGCACTTCGCCCTCGGCAGTACGCATTCGAAAACGACTTTAGATTACGAGCAAGTTACCTGTGGACGAACTGTCTTCCACTTTAAACTATTTAGTGAGCTCTCAGATGACGAGTTCGGATCGGAAACGAGGCCTAGACGCCACTGGATCCGAAGCTGACGAAGACGAGTAAGGGGGGATCGGCTCCGCTGGAAGGAGGGCGTTTGCTGCATCCGCAATGTCCGACTCATCAGACCAATCGGCTTCAAATGCCAAGTTGGACAGGGACGCTTTGAAATCTTCCTCATCGTCGCTCGTCTCCTCGGTGCCGGTGTCGTCTTGGAGCCGGGTGTTATGAGTCATCGCGAAATTGGGGTGGCGGTGCTTGAGTTCCAACGGCACGACGGAGGTGAAGCTGCTTGGAGAGAGACGGCTATTTTCAAACTCCAAAAACATCAAGTCGTCGTCGTCGTCAATTGGCAACGGCGCCACCGAGAGTGAGGCCATGCTTGATGCCAACGACGAGCTAGATTGCTGTGGTGGGTTCCTCAGCACGGAGCTGAACTCGTCCTCCGAGAGCACGAAGCTGGACGAGTCTGCAAAGTGGCCGAGCGGGCTGCTGAGGCTTCGAATTGTGTCGATGCAGCGCATCATGCGCAGCGTGAGCGGGATGGTCGAGAGTTGAATCCAAAGCTGCGTGTTCGGAGGGTTGAGTAGGCGCACCACCATGCGCATTTGCTGCGTTGGGTTGAACGCCAGTCCGCTGCTGTTGCCGCGTTGCTGGGCCCGCAGAAAGTCCTCGAGCTTTTCAGCGTCCCCAATTGCTAGAAATTGGAACAGGTTTCCGCCGTAGAGGTCTGCAGCGTCTTCGGCGCCGAACTCGGGTGCGCACGTGTCGGCAACAAAGATGAACTCGCCGGACGGGAGGCAGTAGGCGACCCGCTTGCCTTGCGGCATTTGGTTGATTTCCAGCAGCGTGACGGTACCCAACCCCATGGTGGTCGGCGATTGCACTCAACTCACTCCGTGACGCTCGTAGTGATGGTTGGTTGACTAGCGGACCGGTCCGTTCGTGGTGCAGTGAGGCACCTCCGGAAGTGACTGAATCTGGCCACGAGACTCTCGTGTCTCCAGTTTGTGTGGTGAGTAATAGGAAAGTGACCGAGTGAGCACCACCACCTCGCCTCGTATAAGAACCGGCAGAGAGATTGACACCGACAGACAGCTCACGCTAATGATAGCTTCCTGACGACTGGCACCCCGGAAGCAGATCTGGCAATGGAGTTGCGGCTGGGCGATGAGAGCGAGGAGGACGAGTGGCTGGCTGCGCGTGCTTGCTTGCACCCGTTGCAAACCGCAGACTGTTTGGTCAAGCTGCGAGTGCAACAATGCGGTTGAAGTCCATCGCTCCCGAATTTCGTGTTGCCGCGACGCCGGAACCCTGTCATTGCCAATGGCAGCGAGAGATGCGGGTATGCGATGCTAAGGGACTCAGATCCGATAGCGCTGCTGTTTCAAGGGTTCCGAAGACAGCGATCGGACTCGACGGGGATAACACGGATCGCAGGCAGCGCAAAGTCGCTGGTTGAACTTATACCGGCTGCTGACGTGCGCTGGCACACTGTACCCTGGCGCTGATTGGCGAAAAAGGCGCACCCAGCCAATTGTTGAACCGAGATGGCGGATGAAGCGGCGGCGGCAGCGCCGCTGGATGAGCACGAGTACTCCGTGGTGCTGGGGGCGTCGCTGCTTGAGAGCTCCGACAACGACGAGCAGCAGCAGCAGAGCGACGTGTTCGCGTCCTTCGGCTACGAGTTCCAGCCTGCGTCGGTGGACAAAAGCACGCCTGGTCTCGTGAGCGTGGACGGATCCAGCGGCGTGCAAGTGCTCATGGGCTCGTCCAGCGGCGCGCCGGGCGGCGTGGGCTTCAAGGGCAAGCTGGTCGAGCACAAGGAGACCGATTGCCTGCTGATCTTCGACGGCGCCCGCTTCCGGCTCGAGCGCTGCCCGTTTTCCTGTATGCAGCTGCGCCACGTGCGAGCCCCCACTCCGCGGCGGCGCGTGGAAATCCAGAAGCCCAAGCAAGCAAATGGAAGTGATGCGACGGATACCAATAAGGTTGCACCAGCTTCAAGGACCATTGGAGCACCAAAGCAGCCTGTAGGAAGACCGAAAGGCTCCGCAAACAAACGCTCTGCAGTAAAGGCAAAGGCCACTACGGGTGTCAAGCGCCCTGTGGGCAGGCCCAAGGGGTCCACCAAGGCTGCTATTGCTGCCAAGAAAGCTCGGCTGGAAGCTGCTAGTAATACAATTAGCGAGCCGTGACTTGCCGAACATTCTGCATCCCGTGTCGACAATGCACGCTCGACAATCGCTCCTTTGGACCAACGCGTGACTTCGTTGTTGTCGACACCGCTTCAATCTAGTGTGTGCCACACTATATATCGTGTGTACCACATGAAGTAGTACGCTGAAAAGGCACAAACATCTGAGAACAGCGAGGGAGTCAATAGCCACATACAAAGCGCAAGTGAAATCAGGTAGGTGGCACCTCGAGTGTGGGGTCACGCTTTCTCGCCTTCTTCAAAGTGAAGAACGTCGGCACAGTGGAGAAGTTCCCAGCAGTCGCGAAGAAGGAAGCAAGCGAACGGGACATTCCACCGATAACCTCCAGCATGAGCAAGCCCAACAAGCGCCGCGAGACGGACGTCATGAAGCTGTGCGTGTCGATCTTCGAGTGTTTGCCATCAATAGAATAAGGTCTGAAAGGGGCCTAACGAGTCCCGTGTCGTCCAGCATGATGAGCGACTATGAGGTGCACCTGACGGATGAGACCAAGACGAGCGACCTCGACGTCAAGTTCCACGGCCCCAAAGACAGTGCGTCGCTCTCTTGTGTATCCATTTGTGCTGGAAGCTCTCTTTCTCTTCTGACGGCGCTTCTTGTGTTGTGTGTGAGAAGCCCCGTACGAAGGGGGCTCCTGGAAGATCCATGTGACGTTGCCCAAGGACTACCCGTTCAAGTCACCGTCCATCGGATTCATGAACCGCATTTACCACCCCAATGTGGATGAAACGTGCGATATCGTGCTGTGAAAACTAAAGGTGAGAGGACGCCCAAGACTAATGATTTTCTTTTCTCTTCTCTGTGTTCTGTTTCTTATTGCTAATTGTCAGGTCGGGGTCGGTGTGTCTGGACGTGATTAACCAAACGTGGAGCCCAATGTTCGGTGAGAAGCTGCCTCCTGATACTAGAAAAAAGGCTCGTCCTGACGTGTTGTGTTTGTCATCTCAGAGCTTGTCAACATTTTCGACATGTTCATCCCTCAACTTCTCCGCTACCCGAACCCAAGCGACCCGTTGAATGGTGAGGCCGCGTCGCTGCTCATGAAGGACGCCGAGTCGTATAATAGAAAAGTGAAAGGTATGCTGGTTATTCACACGGGTGGAGGTTGTTCCAAATACTTACTTCTTGACTTTTCATGCAGAGTATGTGCGCAATTATGCTTCCCAGCCCATTGAGATGGGAGGTGAAGATGAGGACAGCGATGTCAGTGACATGAGCGACATTGAGTAGTGCTTGCTAACGAACGTTCACCAAGTCATTCTACAGTAGACCATCGATCGGCGAAAGCAGCAAAGCGTACTTGCGCGTTTGTGCTGCCAAAGCAGGATGTAATCATGTCGCCCCACTGCATGTCCACATTTCGGTATTCGGTATTTCTCTCCACGTCGTAACAAAAGAAAGGAATAACCATTTTCATTGCTGTTACTCGACCTAACATGCATTGTACTACCGTAGTATACAACCCAAGGCCTTCACCGCATTAATTACTTGGACAAGAAATTGGACGCATCAGCCTTCCTCTGGATATAGTGGGCATTTCTGCGAAGTCGGTCACTCATGTTGCTATCGCCATCCAGATATGCCTCCGAGTGTAATTTCCTGCATCACAATGTACACGAAACGTTAGTTGTGAGTGATCTGAGTGGGGGAAATGGGGTCTGCACTCCCAATACAAACAGACTCAAAAGCGCACCTGAGAAACTCTGGATTGCTGCTTGCAGCCTCCTTTTCACGTTTGTCCAGCTCGTCGCGCTTCCTGGTCGCGCGCTTCGCAATGTAATCATCACGCTGCTTCGCATCGTCCACCATTTGCTGCGCCATACGCTTCTTTTCCTCATCGGTTAGCACGCGGTTTTCAACACGAGAAGATTTCCCCAGCTTGCGTCGGCGCTCCTCTTCCTCAAGGCGTTTAGCCTCACGGGCCTTTGCTAAGTACTTGGCGTTGGGTCCTAACGACGTTTTATCAACATCCTTGGATTCCACTGCTCCCGCGTTACTGACAAGGCCGTACTTGCCCTCGCTGCCAAGAGGTTTACGCCTGGACTCTGATTCGCCGTGGCGGTGGTGCTGACGGAGATCGACTGCGTCTCCCGTTCGGTCATGCGACGATGTGCGGTACCGACTGCTTCGTTCACGTCTCGAAGGGCTGTGATCGCGTTGGGCTCCACGTCTATCGCCGGGGCTACGAGAGCGATGTCGATCACGACGATCAACTGGGCTACGAGAACCACTTCTCTCTCGGCGATCGCGACCACGTCGATCAGAATCCTGCCGATATTCACGTCGTGGTGGTGTTTTGCTTCGACGATTTACAGAGCGGTGTGCTGGTCGGGAAGGGGGCAAATTGCGACCAAAGGCATCACGGTCGTTATCGCTGCGACCGTGTTCTCTCAAGCTCAATCGACGAGGGCTTCGACTTCGGCTACGATAGCGACGTTGCACAGGACTTCCGCTGCGACGGTTTCGGGATGAACTTCTGTCGCGTTGGCGCTCATCTGCATACCGATCTGCACCCGAACGGCTTTGTCGGTAGCTACTAGGACTGCGCTCGGGACGTTCTGGTTCACGCCTTGAGTTGCGCGAGTGACTAGGCTTACGGTCACGGTCGTAACGTGCAGAATTCGGTGAACTAGATCTGCTCTGCGATCGCGAGGCAGACCTCCCACGCTCATGCTTACGATCATGACCACGGTGGTGCTTCGAGGGATATTCCTTGTGGCGGTGAGAGGCCTTCTCTTCCTCCTCATCTGTACTGTCATCACTAGCGTCACTTTCACCGTCGCCATGTTTGCGTTTCTTTATCAGCCGACGCTTTTCCTCTCGTCGCGCGTGCTTTTTCTCCTTCTTCGCAGCTTTCTTCGCCTTCTTCCGAGCTTTCTTGTCCTCCTTCAATCGATCCACCTCAGCCTTAATCCGGTTCATCTTGACAGGATTCTTAAGCACCTGCTCGCGTGCAGCCTGCTGCCTTTTACGGATCAGCATCATCGGATCCTCATTCAGCCGTTGAAAGGCGTCGTTAGCCGGCAACGCGCTCTTGGTCAGCGCCAAGGAGCCGTACTTGGTGGTCGTGCTCAGATCCAAATCCCCTTTCACAGCCTTCTCGTCCTCGCCCTTGTACTCTTTGCCCAGCAGAAACTCCTCCGCCGTCTTCTCCCGAGCAGCCGACGGCCCTTCGTACATCCAGTCAAGACGCTCCACCGCCGCCGACTTGTCGCCCCGCGCTGCCTGCAGCTGTCGAAGCTCCTGCAGCTGCCGCTCTTCTTCAATGTTCTTACGCAGCTCCGCGACCTTCTTCTCCTCCGCCGCATGCTTCTGCTCGGCGATCCAGACCTTCTCTACATTCTATAGACATACAGCGACGGAAAACGGTCAGTATACAGTCAATTCTACGCCAACAACAACGTAAAAGAGCTCGTTCGACGCAGCAGAACGTGTAGAACATGCTCCATACGTATTTAGTATACATAGACGGCGTCACGTACGCGTAGGTTGGCTGTATGCCAGCTCTTCTTGGACAGGAACGCTAACGACATCGTGCCTCAATGCTCCGCCAACTGGAGCCAGTGTTTCTTACATAATCGTACTTAATCGAGTATCCAAGGTTGTACATGGCTTCACTTCCGCATTCACACTCGATCATGGAAGGTCGCAGCCAAGATGCTGATGCTGTGCGGCGTTCCGGAGGGTTCTCGGGTCGTCAGGTGCCTCTGGAGATGGGGACGGTGCGTGTAGGAGGCTCTGGGAGGCCTGTTCCTGCTGTGTTCTCCGCTATGGCCTCCAGACGCGCTGTGACGGCGCCCCAGGAGGCAGCAGCGGCTCCACCCGCCGCACTCTCGCCTCGTGTGACCTTAGAAGTGAGTTTATGCGCGTAAATTATGGTAGTTGTGGCATAATTATTGATGTGTTTGATCCTTACTGTGTGTATTGGCGTAGCCACATCCTCGGAGCCCCTTCCGTCGGAAAGAGGAGGTCTTGAAGGTACGTAAATGGAAGATCATAGCGTTGCTAGATCTCTTTGGTGGGGTATTCTTACTGTTGGCAATCTGTTCTATAGACTGTTGTTCAGGTATCCCAAGAGACCCCAGGCTCTCGTTTTCAAGTGAAGAAAGCTACTGGTCCTTATCCTTTGAGTGCTCGTTCTCCCCAGATCCGAGAGAGATCAAATCAGTCAACAACGAACGAGTTTACAGTGTCCACAAGTGAGAGGAAGCGCTCGTTTAGAAAAGGAATGCGGTTAGCAATGTCTGGTGAAGATGTGCACCAAGACTTGTCGGATCGTGCTGTAAACGAGTCGCGGGCTCGGAAACACGAAAATACGCTGCAGCGTGAGAGGAGTGTGGACGATTTGACGAGTGGGGATGTTGCGAATGAGTCAGCGGTTGAGTTGACCTTATCGTCGCCAAAAGTGGAAGAAGAGAAGTCAACAAATTTGGTGGAGAACGTATTGTCTTTCAGTTCAAATGTGAACACAGCGAAAGTTCACAGTCGAGAGGCACTGGTACTGCCTACAACAGGAGCTGGTGCAGGAACATTTGTGTCAAGTATGCCTTCTCTGACAAAACTACGAAGTTCTTTCACCGCAAAAGAGTTGGCGCTATTTACCCAACGCTTAGATACACCGAATACAGACGATAAAGTCCACTCACGGTATCATGTGGCATCGCATCCCACTCATTCAGCGGCAATACCATCGACTGAGAAAAGTCAAAAGGAAATAACCAGGGGGGTAGCAAGAAACACTCACAAGCGTTCTCTTTCGTCGACCCATCACCACGATGCAACTAATGTCTCGAAGAGGGAAAGCGGCCAAGGGGCGTCGTCTTGGAGACGAGTGGATACATCGATCGACCATATTTATGAAGACCCATCAATTGATATTATACAACTTCACTTGCTGCACAGCCACCATACAACCACTGGGCAGAAGAAAAGGAAGATGGCAGAGCGAGAAAGAGTTCTCGCAGCTGCATCAGGACTTCGTGAACACCAGACTGAGGAAAAGCGGCGTCAGCAGCAAGCACTACAGCGAAAGTTACAGATTCAGAAAATGTCGGAGGCGATACGTCTTCAAAATCAAAGGGCCGTTAAAGCAAGAACAGTGCGCTCGGCAGGATTGGATGTTCGGCGGGTGAGGTCTGGGCAACACTTTCAAAGTCCACCAACACTTCCAGAACGTAAACCTCTTGTCCCGCGTTTGAGCGCCAATGGAAAGTCACAAGGGTCAAAGGAAAGAAAGGGCCCCAAAAGGGAAGAGCTAAACTCTCGTGGAGGTGTCAGTACGTCCATACTAATGGGATTAACGTCCAGTTTGGCTACTACAGAATATGCGTTGGAAGGTGGTATCGATGCTTTAGATGCAACTCCGACTAAGTCAGAAACGGTAGACAAACAGTCTGCAAAAAGGATGTCTTCAGAAGCCACACCGCGCCAGCCGAAAAAGAAAAAGAAGCAGGGAAATACAATGGTATCAGTTGATGCTGAAGCGGCAGCTCAGGCTAGAGAAGAGCGCAGAGCAATAGCGCGTGAGTACATGCAACTGCAGAAACACAGTCGTCGAATATGGAGCGCAAAGGCAAAAGCACAATCTCAACGCGAGCAAGAAAAGCGACAACAACAACTTGAGGTATGTAAGCAGGCTACAAGTGGTGGCACAACTACTTTGCACTAATAATTAACTGAGTTGTGTGTACTTGGGCAGATATTGGAGGCTACTCGGCTGAAGAATCTGCGCTTATCAAAGAAAAAATTAAGCCTGCGCAAGAAGCAAGAAAAAAGTGGCTTCTTGATCCCTGGTAATTCTTCACCAACAACTATAACTACCTCTATTAATCGTGACAGCCTAACACTGGAGGGTACTGACATGGCTGCAATTACAAAGCGTGAAGAAATGCCAGAACTTATCAGAAATGGCAAGGACATTATTCTTGAAGAGCCGCATCTGGATACTGAAAATGATCAAGCGATGGGGAACCTCAAACCTGCAGTCGATCACGATACGAGAATGATGCACTCTTCTGAAAAGTACAACGATGGCTTACTACCCAATCATGAAGAACACACTGCAGGACGTGATGAGCGTGTTCAGAAGTTGCTCGAACTAAGGGAAAAGGCAGCAGCGCTTTCAGACAGGTTGAGTGGACTACGAAACCGAATGAGTCACACTGAGGGCACTGAGGCAACAAACGATACTTCTGAGTATGTAAGTGGTGTTGATCGAGAAATTAACACCTCGACCGCATCTGGTAGTGATGAGCGTCATGCCTCAATTGACTCAAATTCAGGTAATGACGTACTGCCCAGTTTTGAAGGTCCTCGTTTTGCATCTAACGATTTTAGTGGTCACAATAACGAGCAAAGCGACATTCATAGCAGTATTGAAGGTGGCGAGAAAAACAGCGAAGAGTCTGATGAAAGGCATAGTGATTCATCGAGTGTTGGCATGTACGGTGCTGATGAGAATTCTCATTTTCTAGACGATCGAGAAATTACCACGAAGGAGGAGGAGGAAGCAGGAAACGAGGAAGAAGAAAAAGAGGAGAAAGAAGAAAAGGAGAACGAGGAATCGCCAAGGGGTTCAATAACAAGCCTGACCATGATTCATCAAGGTGTGGAATTTAACATAGTATCGGGTATCGATGGTGTTTATGATGGCTATGAAGATGGACATGTTGACGTCCGATCAATTGGTGTTTATAGTATTGGAGTCGCTTACCCACATCAACAGCAAACTAGCACACCGGAAACGATGGCTGATTTAAAGCAACGTATGCGGTCAGTCTCATCGAGCGCATCGTCGTCGTCTGCGGCGTCCTTTCCACCTTCTTCGCCAGCTTTGCGACGAATCATGTTGTCTGGAGAAACAAATGAAAGTTCCGACGAAGGGAAAGAACATGGAGAGTTTGAAGTGGCGTTTTATGAGCAGATGAAAAATAGGCTGCGCACATTTGAACATGGAGCGAAAGTTGATGATGACATGTATGAAGTACCAAGTACGCATTGTCAAGAAAAAAGCAATGACAACGCAGGAAGCACTTCCGGTTCTGATCAAGATCCAGACGATGGGCATACGTCGCTGCCTGTGTATTCGCTGAAAAATAGAGGTACCTCGCAGATGCGTGCTCAACATCGTGGGAGGTCTAAGCAATCTGATGCAGGTTTGATGCGGCTTATTTGTGAGACCGACGATTCCTTGAGCGTTATTGACCGGGCAGCAAAGAAACTGTACAGGGAACAACTTGAAAAACGAGAACAAAAGAAAGAAGAGGAATTGCAAAAGCAAATGGAAGCGGAAAAACAAGATCTGCTCAGAAAAGATATGGCACTGAAGGCGGTCATGGCTTCTTTGAATGGAACGAGCTCAGGTTGTGTAGAAGGAGATGCGCGTGATTCTGAGAGTGAGGATGGTATTCACTCGGATGACGAAGATGAGATGCAATCATCACGGTATAAACGATTAGAGGAAATAATGGATGAAGTTGAAAAAGAACGAGCCCAAGAGAAAGAAGAGAGAAACTGCTCAGGGGAGGACGAACTTCATTCAGGTGGTTCTGATGATCAATCCAAGTTAGAACGACAGCAAGTGCAACATCATGACACCAGACCAATGTTTGGTCTGGTGTACACTGGACAACGAGGAAATGTATCTCCTTCTCCATCGTCCCCAGCTTTCTGGGACCAACTAGTTTCAGAATCTACTGGCAATGACTTCGAAAACCATCTTGATTTTGAGAACTTTGGTAGGCCACGGGTCAAGATCGATAAGTCAGAGCTTATTGCTCAACGAGAAGCACGACTCCGTGAAGAGGACGAGGAAAAGCTGGATCACATCGACAGTCCCCCTCGCGTGCATTCTCCAAGAACGCTCTCAAGGAGGCTCATGGCTGCTGTGGATTATCAAGAAGCAATTTATGAGGCCCACATACAATTATCGATGATGGAGCACGCTCATGAGTTGGACGCAGTACAAACTGACACGATAACGCTCGCACATGCTTTTAAAGAAGAGATGGAGAATAATGTTATGACTCACCAGCTTGCGTTGGACCACGCTACTCTGGAGAAGAAGTTTGATGGTGATATGCATGACGTACTGCAGGAACTGAATACTATTCGGCATGGGGAGGGGCAAGAGCAAATAGCAAATACCGCGCGAATGGAGCAAGAACTAAGGTTAGCCAACTTGCGCGAATGTAGTGTTCAGACGGAGGCCTCGCAACACGCTGATGCTGCTACTTCTGCGTCGTTGTGCGTCGATACATCAACGTCTCCCATTCGATGTGTTGTTGATGCAGCCGTACAGCATGATACTACAGAGCAGAAACTTGATCCTCTTATCTCCACGGCCGATGACAACAACGAACTGGAGTACGGAAGCGAAGACGATGAGGATCCTTATGAGGAGACATTTGAAAAAGAGAGTCAAGTGCAAGTGAGTTTGCACCTTCGCGATAATGCAAACACTTCGGAGATATCATCCTACGTGGAATCGTCTACATCTAATCCGCCTGTGATCGCGGAAGAAAACGAGAGTGAAATTCGGTCGTTGCACTCTGATGCAGCAGAAGATGACTACCTGGACGACTCGGTGTTGGCAACGAGTATAGTGGAGCAAAGTATAGGTGATGGAAGTGTGGATGCTAGTGTAGTCCAATCGAGTATCGATGATGAAATGGACAAAAGTCAATTCAATGAAGCTCGTGAGAGCGATGACGACGCAGCGGCGTCAGTGAACTACGAAGACGATTTTGAGGCTTCATCCCCAAAAATGAGATCTGTGGTCGATCAAGTATATCATGAGTCTACAGTTGAAGAAGATGTTGCAGATGAAATAGAGCAATCGGGTAGCGTTGACTACCGAGAAAGTGGGGACGTCATTGAAGAAGACGCTGTGCAAGAAAATACTAGCTCGCATAAAGAAGACGATGTGCATATTGACCTTGAGGAAAGTGGTAATTATTCCTCGCAATTCGAAGATACGCATCAAGGTGATTCGAAGAGTATCAACAAGTCAGTGCTGAATCAAACATTCGCAGATGGCCACAAAGTTACGAAGACAGCAGATCGAGCCCCTGATCCAAACAAAGTTGTTCTTCCTACACACGAACTAAATCTCAGCTCTTTGCAGACCCCGGATACTGTTGCAGCAGCATACATCCTTGATCTAGAGCGACGAAAGCAAGCCGAAGAATCGTTACTCAGTCTTCGACTGCAAACTATTCAGCACAAATTCCAACAAGAAGGAAAGCAACTTGAAAAACTTATTGGAAGCAAGCAGTCGGACGTGCGAGTCGTTCGAGAACTGAAGATGCGCAAAGAGACTTTGACGATGGCTTTTTTTGCTGAAAAGGCAATTGTTGAAAGCCTGAAGGCGGCATCAACTGCACGATATTATCAAGACCTGCACACATTTCGATCTCTATCACTGAATTGGCCAAATGTATTGAGTCATGGTAGCGACCATCAACAGAACGAAGCTTTTTACTCGGAGCTCCAGCTTACCTCACAACTCCCTGTCGCCGTACCATCTTCTATCCAAATTACCCCAAGTAATAATTCAAATTCGACCCAGGGCAATGGAGACATGAGTATTTCAGCACACCGTCCTGAAGAGTACACCGATGAGTTTGGGTCAGACTTAGAGGGTGCTCATACGAGTCTTCACGAGGAAAGTAAAATCGAGAAGGATGATGAAATTACCGGGTCGGGGTCTATTGCTTCTGAGCATTCTGCAAGTAATGAAAGAACTAGTGGACCTGCCCAGCTGTCCGCTCCGTCGGAGATCGATGAAGAAGATGATTTTGAGCAAGTGGAAAAAGAAGACTTCCCAAAATTGGGAGGTGATGAAAATGAACAAGAATATGAGGATGAGTTTGTCTCATTGAGTGAAGACACTGATGACCAAAAGACCGCAGTCGTCGATGAACTTGAAGTTGTTGAAAGTGATCCGATTTTTGATCAATCGGCGAACGAGAGTGAACACAGTGATAGCGAGTATGATGAAGATTTTGTTTCTGTTAGTGAACACACTTCAGTCCAGGTTGCAAGTCCGACAAAACTCTCCTCCGCTGATGGGGGATTGGAGGTGGAGATGGAAGTAGAAGAGAACTCTGCTGCCGAAGACACTAGCGTAAGCGAAGCTGCTGCAGTATCAAGTGATGATGAAATTGCTGAGGGTCAGCTTGCGAGTGGTTCGTGCGACGAAGACGTGGAAAAGGAAGAAATCATCGAATCTGGTAAACGCAAGTATTCGGATGATGATTTTGAACATGAAACCATGGAACAGTCTGAATTACCCCCATCCGTCAGCTTTCGACCAGAACAGTCAAGCTCTGAAGATTCTTCTACTACAAAACTACTGGTCGCTGAGGTTGCTGCTTTGCAAAAAACAGCAGGTGAAACACGTGAAGTGCAGACTGAGGCTGAAGATAACAAACTAGCCAGGAAAAAAGCTAAGGCAGAGCAACTGCTGCAGGCGAAAGAGAGACTTCTGAACCAACAAAAAGAACTATTTCGCCAGGGTGAAGAAAAACGGCAAGTGGATGCAATTGCAAAAATGGCCCTTGGAGTGGATGTTGAAAATGAGCTGAGTCGAGCTAAAACCGAGATTGCTCGGCAGCTGGCTAATGAGTTTGATGCATTGCAGCAGACATATCCGATTCTAAAAGCAGCTACCAGCCATGATGCAAGTGATGGTATGGCTACTCCTGCTCCTGTAGCACCTTCGGTTATGAGTAAACTTTTCGGAAAGACGAAAGTTTTAGATGTATCTTCAGTCGCTGAAGATGAATACGATGGCGGGTATGAAGCTGAGTCATTTGAAGAAGAACATGAACGTAACGATGACATCGACGATACCGATGGAGATGTTTATGAGTCTGCTCCAGTTGATGCTTACGAGGCGATACAAGAACAGGATGAGCCATTCGTTGACGATTCAGTTGAGGTCGAGGACTCAAACTACGAGGTAGCATCTGAAACCCCCAGTGTTCACTCGGATGTTGACGCGGATTTTGTTTCGAGCGTTGTCGACGAGGAAGATGAGAGCATTGATAATGAGCAAGCTCAAGGTGGAGCGGGTACTGGTGGTGAGGACTATGATGATGACTACGAAAATGAATACGAAAATGAATCATTTGATGAAGCTCAGTCTGCTTCGGCTATACTTTCCGATGAAGAAGAGCGTATTCACAAAGAATCCGCAGAAGCTGGTTCAAGGGGCACGCATACGTTTGACAAGGCTGAGTATGACGGCGAAGATGCCTATTCAGACGAAGGATTCGATAGCGCTTCAGGCTCGTACACAAATGAGAAGCTACCCGTATTTGAGACAGCAGCATCGCCAAGCTTACCGCAAGTTGCTGAAATCACAAAGACCCCAATGGTGACTGATGAAAGTAGTGCAAAAGAAGAAGAGCTAGCGGAGGCAATAGAATCCGTGGCGGAACAGCTTGCGGACATGAAGCCTGCAGATTCTCTGATCCCTGGTCAAGGTGAGCCAATTTTTGCAGTAGAACGTATATCTGATGAAAGCAAGGTGCTAGCCGCTTCCGTGTCAGTCTCTCTCTCGCACGACCTGGAAGAGGAGTCGTTGACGAAGAGTATCGAAGAGCGAACAGCACGGCTTCAGGCATTAAGGCAGAAAATTACTGACCGAAAAAGTGAAATACGTACGGTGCAAAAGCAGATGCGCATTGAACGACGTAAGGAGCATTTGGCAGCTGAAGAAAGGCTTCTTTGGGATGAAATGGAGTTCGTGGAGAGATTGCTAGCTGCTGATGAAGCAGCGTTGGCATTGTCTCGACAGCGCAATCGGTTAGAAATTTTGCATCTTGAAACCAAGCAGTTGGAACACTTATCTGTTGGACGCAGCAAACAAGGGTGTACCCCAGAACGTGACTTGTTGTTTGACTTTGACTATGTTGAAAACGCTGATGCGGTGGAACATCAAAGGCGTTGTCACACGAGTGGGTCTCAAAGCGCTGCTAGTCTGACTAGAGCCACACTGCGAGGAATTGATTTGCTTGGCGGATACGCCTACATTGAAGTGGTTGAATCAGTCAACCCAAGCACTGACGTTCCACTAGCAGGCGCAATGTCGTTGTTAATTGCAGACATCCGGCCCAGTGACTCTGGCACTCCTGTTCCCAGTGATTCCCAAGTTGGGGATAATCAGAAACCAACATGGCCGAGAGAATCTCTATGCCTCAAGAACGAAGAAAACGAAAACAAAAATGGAGAAGATGAGGTTGAAAGTGAAGCTGTACCATCACGTTTCTCACATAAGCATGGACAGGATGATCAAGCGAGCCGTGGTTCTAGTAATGATGACGATAACGAGAGTGTTACTTCAGTTACCTTGGATGAAAACACTCAGGCATCTGGAGCTGATGAAGTCGTCATTTCTGAGCGACATATTCCCATGTTCCAGGAAGGAGAAGATAAGTCGAGCCATCGAGCGGTCCACCAAGAGAGTACTGAGGAACGAGTATTCGAGCTGGAAAACTCGAACGTCGATTGCTCTTCGCCTAGCCTGAACAATGAAACCTCCGATTTACTTGCTGGTTTTGAATATGTTGAGATTGCAGAAGCTGTTTTGGAGAGGCAAACAGAGGAATTAACAGTCGACTTGTTGGCCGACTTCGATTTCGTGGAAATTGTACGAGCAATCGAAATGCTGCCACAAGCAGAGAGGGGAGGTGGAGCATTGCGCGAAATAACAAAACTACCCGACCGCGATTGCGTTTGCAATGAAGAGCTGGAAGGAATATCTGCAGGATATACCTGTCTTGGTGAGGAGAACACGGCTGACGTGCCTGAGTCCGGGGCGCTTAGTGCAGTTGATCATTTGGCCAACAATGTTGAAATGGCTCAAGTTTTGGAGTCTCCCGCAAATTTAAGTGATACTGCGATCGAAGATGAACATCTTAAAAAAGGTGGCATGGTGGAGTCGAACCAAGCGGAGGAACATGCCGTTGATATTAAAGCTTTGAGTTCAATCGAGGCTGATATCGATGGAGACAACTCGTCAGAGTCCAACGAAGCAAATGAATCGATTGTTGAACGTGTAACTTCCCTGATATATGCTGACTTATTCCAAGCGCTTGAAAAAGGTATGAATCTGTAACAAATATGTGTATGCGTTCTACACTCACAACGTTTTCCATTTTGGTTCTGTCAGACATTGGGACTGCAATTAGCACTAGAAGAAATGCTCAAAACCAGCCAAGTGGTCATCAGCAAGAAATGATGAGCTTATCAGATGTGGAAGATATACCTACGGCACTATCCATTAGTGGTCTTTCTAGACCAGTTAGCGAAATGGGAAGCGAAAGCATTGACTCTCGTTACACTGCGGACTGGAGTATTGAGCAGTCGTCGGGCAGTGTTGTCGTCGGAACATGTGCTGAAGTGGATTCACATACCGAAGTTCCTATTCCTGATCTTGCTGAAGATGAGTTTGATAACAGCCTTAGCGTCGATGAACCATCCTTACGGGTTCCTCCTTTTGGCAAGCTCGACGAAAACGTCGAAGTGGCTACAGAAGTGTCACCAAGCGAAACGTTTGGTAAGGATTCTTTAGATGATACTGGCAACGATGTCAGTATCGATGAATCGACAAGTGATCTAGTATCAGGTGTGAAAAATACTGTGTCGCAAATGACTCCGGATAAACATGCATTTGAAGGTTCCCAAGATTTACGCGCTAGCTCTACAACGGCAATGCGAAGTGAGCGAGTGAGTGATCTCATTTTCGCCACAATGTTCGATGAAATCTTGAGCTCGGAGCTACAGCTTTGGTCTCGGGGTGAATTTGTCGATCCAACTATTACCAGCCACGAACTGGCTGCTACACCTATTGGGCATATCGTACGAGAGGAAACCATTCTAAGGACATCAACGCTTACCCCCATTCAAGGCCCAAGAGCAAGGGATCGTAACCTAGCGGATCGCATGGCAGAAAATCTTCAACTCGTGGACGGAGAGGTACGTCTGGTGGCATGAACCTCATTGTATTGGCCTAGCTATTGATTCGCTCACCCCGTCTATTCGAAAACAGATTCAGCTTCCCTCATTTCACACTTTCGAGATCGGAGAAGCTTCATCAACTGCTCATGTTATCTACGAAAGTATTAACAGTATCACTCGCGACTGCTTCAATGCAATTCAACAACTGTCGTCCACCGAGAATATTCATGGCGATGCCTCCTCAGTGCTTGCAGTCATTCGTCGTCACGTCCAAACCGAGATCGATGAGCTGCTAGCAATCCGAGAGCAATCCGATCGCGAGCTCGAGCGGCAGCTGCAACAGCTTTCCGACGACCTAGAGGCTGAGGGTGGGATCAACGGAGACGTATTGCTGTCCCACAACTGCGTGGCATTTAACGTGAGCAACATCGTGTCCAAAGTCCAATCGAAGCTGAGCAGGACATGCGAAGCACTTTCCACAGTCCAACCTACACGGTCAGGACTGTTACCTCGCACTCCAATCTCCCGCGCCAAGAGTTCCTCCATCCTGTCTTCACTGCAAACCCAACAAGACGAAGAACTGCAGCAGCGGATCACTGGCATGATACTCAGCGACTTGTTGCGTGACGCCGGGTTGCCTTGAAAAAAGGCAACATGTACTGTACTATCGACCACCGGAATCTTCTGATAACTTATAGATGTGTACCTGTAGAAACTGATATCGGTGTCACGTCCAGTTGTTTCAAACAACTTGTTTGACAAGCGAAGGTAGCCAAGTCGTGTGTCATGAATCCTGCGGTCACCACTGCGTTGTTGGAGTGGCTCGAGTCCCATGGAGCTGTCGACAGTTTGCTGGACATCCGGTACCTGGGCAAGCTCGAAGGCCACGGCGTGTTCGCCAAGCAGCCGCTCAAGAGCGGCCAAGTGACGCTTCAGGTGCCATTCAAGCTCACCATGAACACCGAGTCTGCAGCCCAATCGGATCTTGCACCTTTGCTGCAGAAACACCCACAGATCCCTGTGGACGAGGTCCTGGCGCTGCATTTGATGCATGAACGCAGCAAAGGAGGGGACTCGTTCTTCGCGCCGTTCATTGCGTCACTCCCGACCACGTTCGACTTGCCTGTGTTTTGGTCGGAAGCAGAGCTGAATGAGCTCAAAGGGACAAATGTGCTGCTACTTACACAGCTGATGAAGCAGCATCTTGAGAGGGACTTCGAGAACATTCACCAAGCTGTGGTGGAAGACTTTCCCGAGATTTTCGCGTCCCTGCCGACGTTGACGCTGGACGATTACATGTGGGCAATGAGCGTAATCTGGAGTCGCGCGTTTGGTGTGAGCAAGGGAGAGACCTATCTGCGCGTGTTGTGCCCCGCAATGGATATGTTTAATCATGATGTGAGCTTGCTGAACCCGCTGGACGACTTTGTTTCGTTCGATGAGGAGAAGCGGATGATGACGCACCATGTACCGAAGGACGAGGTGGCCGGGTCTGCTTTGCAGATCAGTTACGGCCAATACTCGAATGCAAAGTTGCTGTATTCGTATGGTTTTGTTTCGCGCGAGAACTCTCGTCGAGCAATCGATTTTTGGATGAAGATTCCGCCTACGGATCCTTATCTGAAGCTGAAGCAGACTGTTCTCGACTCGAACGAGCTTACCAGTCAGCAGACGTACGACTTCTGTGGTACTCTCTTCACAAATAACGTGGATGAGCGCTTGCTCGCTACACTGCGGGTAGTCTTGATGAATGAGCAGGAAATTCGTCAGTACAAGAAGGTATACCTGCCCTGATCGGTATACGATCGGTGGGTGTGAAAGAGACTCACACGCTTGATCGCCTATTTTCTGTGTCATACAGGCTTTTCAATCATCGATTCTTAGTGTGCGGAACGAGTTGGCGGTGTACAACAACTTGCAGACCACGTGCCACCGGAAGTTGGCAAACTACCCAACGACGTACGTGTATTGATGTTTACCTACTAAGCAGAAGCTCGTTACGCGACTCTTACAGTTTTGCTTTTGCTCATGCACAGACTCGAAGAGGACGAGGCAATTTTGGCAGAAACGGAGACCGCATCAAACCCACGACTGGCATTTGCTGTTCGTGTGCGCCTTGAAGACAAGCAGGTGTTCAGCGGTGTGATCGACACACTCGAGCAGTGGAAAAACTCGCTTGCGACTGACCCAGATACGTATCCACCAAGCACCACGCGATCGTAACAAACACACTGGACTAGTCCTCATTGTAATGACAACCGTTTTAGTGCATTTACGTTGTCTTCAGCGTCTAGCAACCGCCTCTAACTACATTTTTACAGGCTCTGATGGCAACACCGAGGAACGCTACAACGCGTTGGGCGGGATACCCTCAGCTTTAAAAATTTAGTTGCCGAGTTTGCGGTCCAGCAGTTGGCGCAACACACTCGATGTGAAGTACGGCAAACAAGCGTTTACCTCGCCGTCGTTCAGATACTTCGCGCCTCTGATGTGACCGCGGCAGTTGGGGGCGCCGCAGCGGCAGTCGAACTTTTCGTCCATGTCCCATTCACTCGTGGAGTAGTCGAACGTGAGGTGCTCGCCCTTGGAGATCGGTTTGATGGCCACAAACGAAACTTTTGCTTCGTTCTCGGCCATGTCGAGGCGCGTGTTGGGGTTGCAACTGTGGTTCACGAACTCCAGTCCGCCCGTGAAGTCCATGTGCTTGTCCGGCGTAATTTGCACCGTGAACCGAGTCGGCTTCGAGTACTGTAACAAGAACCAAGAATCACGTGCGGGTGAGTCATCCCGACACGTGGAATCAATCAGCATCTTATTCTGCATCGTACCAGGTTGCCAGGAGCCGATCCAATGACGTCGTCCTTCTTGAAGTCCTGGCCGGCCACTGCCGAGCGCCAGTGTTCGTTCCTGTTGGGAAGCACATGCATTAGCAAGAGTTTCAAGAAGATAGAGGCAGCGATTCAACCTACAGTTGCTCGATGTAGAAACGTCCGTCGGAGCCCGAGGGGACATAGCTCAATTGGCCTTGCTTCTCGGCTTCATGTCCATGGGCTCCGTTCACGCGCTTGGCGTTGGTGGCAGCGCTGGAGGCAGCAAAGTGGCGGCGGCTGATGGCGGCTAAGGAGCGCGAGGCCACTGGGAGGTTGCGTGTCAGCATGGTGGAAGGGAGGGAGGGGAGGATCGCGAGGTGTTGTGCTGCTTTCGGGGTAAATTCAACTGTGAGGATCTCCGTGCGATCGGGAAAATGGACACGCAGCCGCGACTGTGACGACGGCGCGGCCACATGCTCCTTCCTGCCCGCCCCGAGGAAGGTCTTTGCGTTTCAAGTCGCAGGTATCGTCAGATAAGGCTGCTGAACTCGCACATCTGGGCTTCAGTATGGTTCACGTAATACAAGGGGTTAGGGGCAAAAGTTGAACTTTCGCTTCAACGAGGTTTCGCATCTGAAGATCGGTCTTCAGTTTCGCCAAGCAAGGCATTTACCGACTGACAAGATCTATTGCCGCTTGGTGTGCTTGTACAGTGCTAGCTGTCGGTCATGTGTCGATGTCAACGTAGGCATTTCGGAGTATGTGATATTTTTTATCTACAGGAAGATACTTTATGCATGGAGGATACTTTGCCGACAGCGGAGCTCTTTCACGCCAGACCCCACATCGAACTCGCGTTGATGGTTCACCACAAGCGCATCCTAGCGCATGCCATCATCAGCTTTGACTCATCTTTAGTCCTTAGTTGTTTGGCTGGTGCACGTCCGGTGCTAGTTGACCCGACCGATGCAGCATCGGCGACGAAACGACAGTCCACGTACGACTGCTGTTGACGCTCTCACTTGCCTGTTGTGACGTGGTGAGTTCGGGCGTGTTGGGCGCTGCGTTGGTTGACCTGTTGACACCACCACAGGTGCCCACCGTGAGCAACGGTCTCCTTTAAGGCCAAATTGGTGTACTACACACCACCCCTTCAAACTTATTTTGATAGCATTTTGACGATATGCTGGCGTCGATCAAGACGTGCTCGCTGGAGGAGCTCAAGAAGGAGCCGTGGCGCCTGCAGATCCAGGCGGACAACACCGCGGAGCAGCTGCGCAACCTCGTGCTCAAGAACTACCACGTCTTCATCCAGAGCAACCAGTGCGCGGCCATCGTCAAGGATGACGTACGAATATCTTCTGCATCCTATGGTTATTTATATTTTATTCAATAATTGTTTAATTTTGTACGCTGATAGCTAGCGGAGCTGAAGGACGAGACCACCAAGATCGAGGCATCCATCCCCGAACTGCAGGAATATTGCTCTAACTTCCAGAAGGAGGTGGCGGACGTGGTGGCCAAGCATGGCGACATCCAGTTCGTTTTTGAACATTATCTCCAGGTCGGTCACTTAAGAATTTATTGTAAATTATTGCTATTTCTGACAACTATTGTGGATGGATTTCAACAGCTAACGGAGCTGCTGGAAATCCCTCAGCTTCTGGAGGCTTGCATCCACAACGAACTGTTCGACTCGGCGCTCGATGTGATCCAATTCGCCAAAGAAACGTTCCAAGCGGACGAAAATGCGGAAGCTTCACGCAACATCATCATTGACAGTTTGGTGAGGGAGGTGGCGGAGATGACCAGCACCATGCGCGAGAAATTGCTGCAGAAGTTACGTGAAGATCTGCAATTGGCGCTTTGTGTTCGGATTGTGGGGTATTTGCGACGTCTGGACACTCTCATAGAAAGAGAGACGGCAGCAGCAGTGGGGTCAGTTGAGTACGAGAAGCAGCTCAAAGAAGAGTTCCTCTCCTGCAGAAATGTGTGGTTGTCGTCTTTGAGTCGAGGCACTTCAACTGCTGCCCCGTACCAATATGTACGTTTGCCATTGCGACCACTATACGTGTGTGGTTGTCAAATTCGCTCATGGTTCTTACTGAGTTGTTCCGTAGATTATCCAAGTTATCGACATCAAGAGGACGAGCTGGTTCGACATGATTACTCAGTACTCAGCGATCTTCGGCAGTGAGGTATGCCTACTTTGCAATTGTGTCTATTCATGCTCCTGCACGCACAATTCCTTCAATTAACCAACTTGTTATTTATTACCTTGTCATCCGTGATAGAATGTCGACGGTAAAGTGGATCCACCGCTATGCCGCTGGGCGACGACGACCGTCGCAAACTTCATCCACATTTTAATGAAGTGCGCAAACGAGCTCTTATTGCATCTGCTTCAGTGTAAGCGCTGACACGAGCTAATTGTGTTATTTTGTTTTCTGGTACTGCAGACAGCTTCCAAAGATCGATGATTTCAGCTCAATCGCGACGATTCTCGAGCAGAGTCTGTTTTTCGGCGGATCGTTGGGCCGTGTCGGCGTAGACTTTCGTGCGGTGCTTGTCGTGTACTTTGAGGATCACGTGCTGAATTTGATGACAGAGTACTGGCGATCAGCCTGTCGAGAGTTTCAAGAAAACTTGAATGCGCACTCATTATCAGCATCCGGCGGATCCTCGTTCTCGGCCTCCTCGAAGACACCGATTGTGATTGCATCGTATCGTTCCGCTTCGAATGGAGGTGGCAACAGTTTCCCTTTCGTCTCTCGTCCAGTTGCCACCTCGGCGGATGGAGAAGACTATTCACCTCCACGATGCCTCATGTCGTTCCCGTTGTTGGCTGAGTTTACTAATGCGTTGCTGTCTTCGCTTAACGAGTTGAGACTGTGCGCAATTTCATCGCTACAGAACCGTTTGGGAAAGAAGTACCAAAGCGCGATTGGCACAATGTTGCTCACGATCGCCGACTTTGTGAAGGAAAACGGACTGGAGCTGTTTGCCCCGACTGGGGAAAACAATGCTGATAGCTCAAGCGTGACTTCACGAAATTCCAGGTCGGTGGCGCTTACTGACTCAGTTCGTGCGATGAACGAGGTACGGCATGCCGTACTAACTGCATGCAATTTAAAGTGATATTTAACTGTGGTGTGCTCTGTGCAGGTTATTCGGTCTGATCTCGTACCATACCTCATCAAATGCTTTTACCGTCTGTTCCCCATTCCATCGGCCACTGCTCTCAGTGCCGCGAATGCCGTGACCAAGGAAATAGAAGGCTTTGATGAGATCATGCGTGAGGCTGGATTGCTCGTTTCTCAACCAGCCACCGAGCCTGACGCGACGAACGAAGGTGAAGTGAATAATGAGGTGCTGGATCCGACAGCCATTGATATTGATGGCCCACTCCCTGAAACAAGAGAGTAGATGTCTTCAAAGGATGTCAACTGCAAGCGACCCTGAAAAGTCAACTCAAAAGCAAGGATGCAAGCAATGTTTGCACGTTGAAATGCAATCTTGCGTTGTTTGCTGTTACTTTCCGAAAGCTCACGGAAACGCAAGACGCAATCCATCATAAGGCATTTCGACTTGAAGTCGAGACCCTTTTCGTCACCGAGCTGTTTCACAAGCTTGCCATACGTGAAGTAATCCAGCTCGCCTGTAAGAAGTGTGCGCTTTGGACGGATGGTCTCGATTTCCTTGAGCACTTGCATCAGGTTCATGTGTGCACTGTTCTCTTTGTCCAGGTACAGAGCGTCAATCATTAGAATGTCGATCGTTGGTTTGCTGATGTCGTTGAGGTATGCTCGAGTTCTCTCTGGGAAATCGCTCACATCTGAAATGTACACGAACCTTGCACCATACTCGCGACCAAATTCATAGCCAAATGACGTATAACCAACACCGTGAGTGACCGGAATGGGGATGAAAGCCGTACCACAAGCAGTGAATGGTTTCCACGGTTGAAAAACTTCCAGTCGGAGTTTGGCAGTCCTGCGAAATGGCTGCTCCGATTGAGCTTGAAAGCTCACTCCATTGTGGTGAAGTTGTTTTCTCCATCAGGTATGGGAACTTTGCAACGACATCTCGACTTGTGTCTTCACTGCAGTGAACAGTCCTAGAATTTGATGGAGTTTTGTACACCTCGTTCGTGTTGGTCTCCTCTAGAGACTGTACCTCCTGCAAATCGTCCAAACCCAGACAAGCATCAGCATGGTCGTGTGTGAGAATCACCGAGTGGACAGCAGAGACGTCGATAGTAGGAAAGATCCGCAGTGCTGCTTCTCGAAAGGTTTTGCCACAATCGATTAAGACGTTTGAGTTGGTGTGTAGATTCCGAACAAGTAGACTGGGATTGAGTCGGCGGTTCTTGGAGTTGGGGTTCGCTTGAGCTTCTCGGCAGATATCGCAGCCTTTGCCAACAAGGCATCGTATCGATGGCGCGGACGATGAGGTCCCGCAGCCGAGAATCACGACCTCCATTGAGCGCAAGTGAGACCTTGTTGGATCAGCGAGTCGCGACTAGTCAAATTCCTACCCCAACACAAGTAAAAAGAGACACGGAACTCTATTGAACTGATAGCGGGTTGAATTAGAGCTCAATCGAGTCTATTGATTGTGGTACAATCAAGGGAAAGCAATACGCAGTCCGTCGTAGGTCATTTCAATGTTCAGACCCTTCTCCTCCCCCATGTTCGGTAGTTCGACGCTGTGCTTGGGATAGTCGAAGTCGTGGCTCATACCTGTGAGCAGCGTTTGCTTCGGGTGGATGGTGGCGATTTCCTTCATCACCTTCTGTAGGTTCATGTGCGTGCTGTGAAACTTGTCCAGATACAGCGCATCAATCAGCAGGACGTCGATGGGAGGTTTGCTTTCGTCGTTGAGGAACGCCCGAGTGTCCTCCGGGATCTCGCTCACGTCTGAGATGTAGACGAACCTCGCACCGACTTCTTGGCCAAACTCAAAGCCGAACGATGTATACCCAGCACCGTGGATCACTGGGAAGGGAAGGAACTTGAATCCACACGCTTCAAACGGCTCCCAAGCGTTGAACGCGTCGATTTGAAGCTTGGCCGTCCATCGGAATGGTTTCGGCGCCGTCTCACCCGCTGGGAGTGGGGGTTCGTTGTCAATCAAGTATGGGAACTTGGCAACTACATCGTGACTGGTGGACTCACTGCAGTGCACTTTCATCGCCTCCGGTGGAATCTTGTACAGCTCCTTCGTCACGGGGTCAATTGTCTCCACGTGAGCTTGAACTTCTCGGAGATCGTCCATGCCCAGCAGAGCATCCGCGTGGTCGTGGGTCAGAACCAGCGAGTGGACTGCTGAGACTCCGATCTGGGGGAAGATCCGCAGTGCCGATTCACGGAAGGTCTTACCACAGTCGATGAGCACGTTGGTGTCCGTTTTCAGGTTGCGGACCAGCAGGCTGGGATTCAGTCGACGGTTCTTGGAGTCCGGATTGCTGTGCGCCTCGAGACACACTGCGCAGTTCTTGCTCAGCACACAGCGCATGGACGGCACCGACGAGGACGGACCGCACCCAAGCACCACCACCTCCATCTTCAGCAGCTACACGGGAGGTTGTCGAGTGGGGAGTGAGACCTGGTTGGCTAAAGCGCTCGCTGAGAAGTTCTCACCCCCTCTTCGTGCATAAAACTTGTCCGTTACGTGACCGAGGAAGCGCTGGAATTGGACGCTAAGCTTACAGGAAACGAAAAGTTCTGTGTCAAAGAGGTGAAGTGGCAATACGATTGGTAGCTTTGCTGGAATGGATAAGTGCTATCACGGGGAGTATAGTCGCGTATTGTCGTAAGCCATGGCGATTCGTAAGCCCTTATCCTTGCCCATTTGCGCGACGACATCGAAGTACCTATGGTAAGTCGAACTGTGGCTCATGTGAGTGAGCAGCGTAAGGTTGGGTCGAATTTTCGTGATCTTGTCGATTGCCCTCAGCAGGTTCAAATGCGTGTACAGTGCGTCGATCACGAGCACATCGATTGGAGGCCTTTGATGTCGTCCGGGTACACGTCCGAGGTGTAGACAAATCTCACACCAACCTCAAAACTGAGTTCTAAGCAAAGCCTACCGACGTGTATTTGTTGCCATGGATCACCGGAAGAGATAAGAACTTCATACCGTCAGCCTCAAACCGCGACGAACGGTTTGATCAAAAACATTAAGACTGAGGTTCGCAGACGTGCAGCGAGTTTGTTCGACTCTGAGAGAACATCAAGCAATGAAGAAGACTGTCTACGAACTGAATCACTCGTGTATTCACTGCAGCGCACTATCATCACTTTTGATGATTAAAATACAATCGACGAGGACGCTTGTGTTGTGTATATTGCTTTGCGAACCAACTTAGAGTAGGATTGAGTCAGCGGTTCTTCGAGTCGGGATTCGTTGCAACCTTTACAGTCTCTCGAGAAAATGCAGCGCATGGGGAAGAGGACTCGCAGCCAAGTCCATATTCGTGTTCCTGTGCTTCTAGCAGTTCAAATTGGGCAAGCGACATGCAAACTTGACACGCATGAGGTTTCGGAAATAAGCGAAGGCAACTTCAAGAAGAGAGGACGCAGTGACGCCCACAAGCGGATTCTTCTGGCAGTGGAGGCTGGTTTTAAGTGAATTGGTTTTCTGCTGCGTGTACAGGGCGACCAGTTCTGTGTCGCTAGAAGAAGAAGAAGTTGAAAGTCTCAGCTAACGGCTCTCACAATCGCAGACTCGTCGTGTAGCCACTTCTACCTAGTCTCCATAGCTTTCAATGACCTCGCGTCTTCCTGTTAATCTGATACCCCGATGCATCCTCGCACAGAACCACTGCCATCCTTTGCTTTGTTGGTATTCTCATATATTATTCTGCAATGCTGCTGTTCGTAACGCGATCGCGCGCTCGAGATGATTTTCATGGTACATGTACTAAAAGCTCGACTAGCGCGTTGCAAACAAGTAGCTCGCCCTTATCCATGCCACCGCAGCTTTCTGCTGCATCGGATCATCATCACTGTCGGTTCAACACGTCGTCGCTCGTGCTGGTCGGATGCAAATCGTTGCCTACATGCCGACGGGTTGGCCCGCTCGGTTGCCACGTGGATGTTGTCCTCCACTAAGTACGAACGTCATTCTGGCAGGAGCACACGTGGCCAGCGCTACTGGCTGCTAGTCAACCCATGAACACTAGCAGCGCATATGCGACTTGCCACTGACGTTATGCAACGTGCACCACACGCTGGTTCGTGCCGCCTTCGCCAAGAAGGGGGTTGCTGGCCAACAACGTGTCGTTGCTCCACGAACATATCTTCGTACTTAGCCGGGTCGTCGACGCGTGGCAGTCGGTCACTTGCTTTTTGTATGTCCAATACAAAACACAAGTGTCTCTCTGGCGGGTTTCTAGAACCCGTTTTCTAGAAAACCCGCGCCCGGCCACGTCAGCAGCGGGTTTTCACTTGCTGTTTGTATGCGGGCTTGTATTCGAGGCAGGTCGGTCGATCTTAGACTTCCACGCGTTGCACCCCACAGTCTCCGTGTCATTATCGTTTTCGCGGCAAAAGCAACGAGAAGCTAAGCAGAGAGAGAGAAAAGGATGAACCTCTCGAAGATCCTCCTCATGGCGGCGGCGGCCTTCGCCGGCGCTGTGGTGGCCGACGAGACCAAGGGCCCGCGCGGCCCCGTGATCGGCATCGACCTGGGCACGACGTACTCCTGCGTGGGCATCTACAAGGACCAGAAGGTGGAGATCATTGCCAATGACCAAGGTAACCGTATCACGCCCTCGTACGTGGCTTGGGACTCGAACGACGAGCGTCTGATCGGTGACGGCGCCAAGAATCAGGCCACGATCAACCCGGAGAAGACGCTCTTCGACGTCAAGCGTCTCATCGGCCGCAAGTACAACGACAAGTCGGTGCAGGCCGACAAGAAGCTGCTGCCGTACAACCTCGTGAACAAGGACGGCAAGCCCTTCATTGAGGTGGAGGTCAAGGGCGAGAAGCGCCAGTTCGCCCCCGAGGAAGTCTCGGCCATGGTGCTCACCAAGATGAAGCAGATCTCGGAGGGCTACATCGGCCGCGAGGTGTTCGACGCCGTCGTGACGGTGCCCGCCTACTTCAACGACGCCCAGCGTCAGGCCACCAAGGACGCCGGTACCATTGCCGGTCTAACGGTGCAGCGTATCATCAACGAGCCCACGGCCGCTGCCATTGCGTACGGCATTGACAAGAAGGCGCAGGGCGAGAAGAACGTGCTGGTCTTCGACCTGGGCGGCGGCACCTTCGATGTGACGCTGCTGGCCATTGACGGCGGCGTGTTCGAGGTGCTGGCCACCAACGGTGACACACACTTGGGCGGAGAGGACTTCGACCAGCGTATCATGCAGTACTTCATCAAGAAGTGGAAGAAGGACAAGAACCTCGATGTGGCCTCGGACAAGCGTGCCCTGCAGAAGCTGCGTCGTGAGGCGGAGCGTGTCAAGCGCGCCCTGTCGGCCCAGGCCCAGGCTCGTCTTGAGATTGAGTCGCTGCTGGACGGTGAGGACTTCACTGAGTCCCTCAGCCGTGCTCGTTTCGAGAAGCTTAACGAGGACCTGTTCAAGAAGACGCTCGGCCCCGTCGAGAAGGTCATGAAGGACGCCGACCTCAAGAAGTCGGAGGTGGACGAGATTGTGCTGGTGGGCGGATCCACCCGTATCCCCAAGGTGCAGCAGCTGATCAAAGACTACTTCAACGGCAAGGAGCCCTCGCGTGGTGTGAACCCCGATGAGGCCGTCGCCTACGGTGCTGCCGTGCAGGGCGGTATCCTCGGCGGTGAGCAGGACGACCTGACCAAGGACGTGCTTCTGATCGATGTGGTCCCTCTGTCCCAGGGTATTGAGACCGTGGGTGGCGTCATGACCAAGCTGATCAACCGTAACACTGTGATCCCGACCAAGAAGTCACAGACCTTCTCGACGTACCAGGACAACCAGCCCGCTGTGCTGATCCAGGTGTTCGAGGGTGAGCGTGCCATGACCAAGGACAACCGTCTTCTGGGCAAGTTCGAGTTGACTGGCCTGCCGCCTGCCCCGCGTGGCGTGCCGCAGATTGAGGTGACGTTCGAGATCGACGCCAACGGTATCCTGCAGGTGTCCGCTGAGGACAAGGGCACTGGCAAGGCCGAGACGATCACGATCACTGCCGAGAAGGGCCGTCTTTCGCAGGAGGAGATCGACCGCATGGTCCAGGAGGCCGCGGAGTTCGCGGACGAGGACAAGAAGGTCAAGGACCGCATCGACGGCCGCAACGCCCTGGAGGGCTACCTGTACAGCCTCAAGAACAACGTGGAGGAGAAGCTCGAGGACAAGATCGATGAGGACGACAAGGACACGGTTCTGACGGCTGTGCAGGATGCCATGGACTGGCTCGAGGACAACCAGGAGGCTGACAAGGACGACTTCGAGGCGAAGCAGAAGGAGGTCGAGAAGCTCGTCAACCCCATCATGTCCAAGGTCTACCAGGGTGGCGCTGCCCCGGACGACGAGGAGGACTACGACGACGACGACGACGAGCACGACGAGCTGTAGGCGAACACGCCCGAATCGCATGTTGCATGCTTTGGAAGTCTGTTGTCTCCGTTATTTTTTTAAAGTAAGGTGATTTTCCTTCAGCTTTTTCTCGATGGGTGTCTTGTGTTCACTTCAGTTTCCAATTTCGATACGTTTAGGTTGTGAGGAATGCCAGTCATCTGTTGTGCGGACCGGCTTACACAGAACTTCAGGCTGAAGAGTGTAGACGACAACAACTTCAACGTGATGACTGGGGCTTCGAGGGGGTGGCCACCACAACGATGTCGCGACCACATTCCAAGCAGCGAAATGGTTTTGAGATGTACGGGTCTTGCGTGCGCGATCACTAGGCATTTCGCCATACTGTAAAGGCTTCAGCCCTGCCAGACACCGAAAATGAGCTCGACGAGCGACCCCGGTGGACACTGGAGGTCGTGCCATGACGCGCTAGTCGTAACGATTGGGGCAGCAGGTTTAACTTTGAATCTCCGCTGCACTTTGACCTGGAACATCAGAAGCTTGGGTTGTCAATGGAAACCTACCGCCATCACCGCTTCCACACAGACAGGTCGAGGGTCCAGTTGTGGAGCTTTCCAGCGCGTGAAAATCCTGCCAGGAGCACCATTCGTGATGACTGATGAGCGGCTTTCAAGCCTTCAAAGATCGATACAACTTCAAGAATCGTCACCTGTTGTCAAACAAGTGAAAAGCAAGAGTGTGACTTGCCGTCTCGTTGCTCCGTGTCCGAGGAGGGCACCAAGAGCCAGCGGCAGCGCCAGGCATTCGGTGCCGTCGACACTCGCAATGTGAAGTGCGGCTCCGATAAGTGCCATCAAGGCGAAGGCGGGATCCATCCGTCTTCAGTCCTCAATTCGCCAAGCCCCCGACACCCCCACTACTTTAAAATGACGGAGAGCTACTACATGGGCAGCAGTTGCCGCGGCAGCATCCGAAGCTGCGACTTCCAGAGCAGCAACAACAGCGCAGCGTCCCCCGTGTCGGCACGCAACGCGCTACTGTCGACGTCTTCCATCAACGCTCTTGTGACCGACCGCGATCTGTTCACCATGGCAGCGAGCGTCGTCCCCAAGCTCCGCGCCGTCGTGGACAACCGCAAGGACAGCACTCGTCGAAACAGTTTGTGGCAACCGACACCGTCCGACAGACTGCAACCGCCCTGCTGGGTCGTCAAGAAGAAGCAGCACGACGCAGAGATCAGTGAGTTCGACCGAGCCAAGCTCCGATTGACAAAGCCCATCGACGGGCCCAACTGGTTCCGCGGCACGATGCGAGCCACCGATGCTCGTCACTCCATGATCGAGTCTCACGGCTCACTCTACACTCGCGACGCCTTCATGGAGCACACGCGCTCCGAGGTGCGGGCAAGAGAGCTGGTACAATGGCCACTGAACGATATCAACGTCACCTACGCAGTGTCGGCACAAGTGGCACTGAGTTGTCGCTTGGATGAGGCGATGACCATGCTCTTCAGCCGCGAGTCGCTGCAATTCGATGCCAGCATGGGGGCACTATTCGGCGCGAGGAAGTACAGAAGCGGCGACCTGCTGGTCTCGCGTGAATTTCGCAAGAGTCTGCGAGCTTTAGACTTCGGGGACGACAACGCTTCTTGCTGGGAGGACGAGGACCTGAACGACTTCTCTCAGTCGGGCTGGATCGCACTGCAATCCGTCGTGCTTCGCTCTCGACGGTCTCTAAACCCAATGGCAGCAGCCAAACACACGAGTCGTCGACAGCGCCTTTGCTTCGCTGCGTACTCGCAGCACTGCCCTGCGACCAACGAGGCGTTCTACACCATGAAGACTCTGCCCAAGCCCATGCACGACAAGTTCACCCGCCGCAGAGACGAACACACCACGGAGCAAGCACTTCGAGGCGACTTAGACCACATCGCTGCGGGTTATCACCTGACCGGTTCATACAGCGACTTGAGCGGACATCAGACACGCATTGTCATGACAGCGTACGTTTGCAATCCGCCAGCACCGACGACATCCAACGCTCCCCGCACACGTACAAGATTCTGGGGCAAAGAGCCCAGTGCTTCTGCTGTCTTTGCATCTTCCGGACGACGCCACGCACCGCCAACCGCCAACTCGGAGGCCAAGTACGTCGTAAACCTGTTGGCAGCTGCGACGACATCGTTTGAGCAGCTCGTTCGCCGTCGTCGCTTGGGGTCCCAACCATTCCTACACATGCCAATGAGCCACGACACCACGCAAAGCAGCAGGTGCTCCGTGTGCCTCAAAAACTTCGGACTGCTGCGTCCTCAGCGGTTCTGCCAGCTTTGTGCGCAGCGTGTCTGTCGTGAGTGCTCTCGGAAGTTTGATGTGGAGCCTGTGGCGCGCAGAGTACGTCGCAACAGAATTTGCTTCGCTTGCGTCGCCAACGCGGATGCCAGTGTTTTCCAGCAAGACAATCCGCTTCTGAACACGTCGCTCAACGGGATGTCAACTGTGGCAACGGCAGGGATCGGATCTAGTGAAGACGAACGACGCAGAGAGGACACCGAGGATGCAGTAGGTGCGAAGATCACGACTGCCTTCTATGACATCTTGCTGAGACCCAGCGATAATGCTCGCAGTTCTCAACCTGCCGGTGCAGAAGAAGAAGGATCCAGAGCCCAAAACGCTTTCGAGGCGCAGATGCATCGGCTGGATCGCAGTAGCAGTGCTGCGACCGCTTCTGCGTCGTTTTCCTCGACGCCTGGGCGACAACTGGCCGATGCATTGTTTTCAGGCAACCCGCTACTCCGAGCTCGAGCACTTGAGATCGTGCGCCAAGTGGTGAAGCAAGTGACAACCGATTCGTCGGCGCCAACAAGCTCCACATCTACGTCGTCATCGACTTCAACCTTCAAGTCTTCGACGCCCGTGTTTCAGCCCCAGTACCCCGACCGGAGTATGATGGACAGGTACTTCGAGGCAAGACTTCAGCTCTCGAGTATCTCTCTCAGCTGTGATCCAGCAACTGTAGACAACACGTGCAATATCACTCGAAAGCGTTCGAGCTCGCTCTACAACCACGAAGAGACGACGCAACGCCGCCGACGCAGCACCAGTGGCCAATGCTCGGCATCCTCAACAAGGTCCGACCTTAGCACTCGACTCCCCAATATACCGCGTCCATGGGCCACCACCAACATGGAGACTGAGCTGGATCTAGATGACGACGTCGACTCTGGAGCTTTGGACTCGATTTGCGAAGTCGCTGCAATGCGCATGCGCTGCTCCGTCGCGTACATCACGGCCATCAACGGCGCGCACAGTACTCAAACGCAGCGCGTCGTCGGGTCTTTCGGGGCTTCTCATCTGTCGACACAGGCGAAACTATGTCCGTTCTCACTGGTGGCCAACGGGAAGCCATTCGTGATCAAGGACCCCATGCGAGACCCGCATCTAGGGCCTCTAGGACTCGTGGGCGTGCGGTTCTTCGCGGGGTTCCCCATCAAATCTCCAAACGGGTCCGTGGTCGCTTGTCTGTGCACTGCCGACTCGAATTCTCGCGAGAAAATCTCGCTGGACGACCTCAAGGCCATGCACGCACTGTCCAAACTCGCGTCCGACTTGTTTGAGGAGGAGGTCAACCCGTACACACCTCGCAGTCTCAAGCTCTGATGACTCACCGATGAGTGACTTCAACCTGGCTGGCTACTTAACCGTTACTTCTCACTTCAAGCACTTCAGCGTATCAATCCAGTTCTCAGGCCGGAAGACCATGCGGATGCGCTTGATCACGCGGCTCACACGCGCCCCCGTGCGCTCCAAAGTGGGGCCGACGTCCGTCGTGGAGCATGCGCTCGCTGTCAAGAGTAAAGAAGCTGCGTACGGCAATGGGACGGCGTGGGTGGGCTTTGTGACGACGGCCGCAGCGCTGGGAGTGGCCGTCCTGATGTCGAGAGAGACGCCCAACAGCGACGTCGAGTGCGGATCCAGCGGGGACTCGTGGTGGAAGAGCCCCACGATGGAGCAGCGAGGCCACTACGCGCTGCTGAAGGAGCTGGGACGAGGAGGTCCGTCAAGACGTAGAGAGGGATGAAAACGGAGCTGTAGGAGGCTGAGGATATTCTTTTTATTATGGATGATTGTCGATGGAGAAGGCTTTTCAATCGTTCGTCTTGCAGTTGACGTCAAGACGGAGCAGGTGAGGGGCTGACAATTTGTTTGGGATGCGGAGAGGCCGCCTGACGCTCGTATTTTGGCCTTCGTAGAAGCTTGCAGCGAAGATTTTTGACCCAAAGAACTCTTCGATGGAGACGATTCAAGCAGAGGTGTGGAGAGGGTTTTGATATATTTTTTTGTTTGGAAACACGAGCTGACGAGAGATTTGGTGCTGCAGATTGATACTCTGCGGCACCTCGGAACGCACAAAAACATTGTGTCGCTCCACGATGTGCTTTATCTCAAAGATGAGACTATCATGCTGACAGATTTGGTGGAAGGAGGCGAGCTTTTTGACTATATTGTCGATATGGTGAGTGGTTGGGCCATCCTTGGAGTTACTCCGCTCGGAGCTGACCTGTATCTTTGTGTTACAGGGATCTGTATCGGAAAAAGATGCTGCCCACCTTCTCAGTGACGTCTGCCGGGCACTTAACTACGTGCATTCTCGTGGTGTTTGGTACGTGTTTGCTACGCGACAGATTCACTTGTCTGGCAAGCTGATCGTTGCTCCTCCTCTCTAGCCACCGAGACCTCAAGCCCGAAAACGTATTGCTCTCGGATCGATCTAATAGCGCAAACGTCAAAGTGGCGGTAAGAAATTTCTAATGTGCTTGCCATACCAACACACTTAGCACTGAGCTCGTGCTCATTGTATATTGCAGGACTTTGGCCTGAGTCGGCGCATGCGTGAGGGAGAGCAAGTCGTGGAAAAGTTCCCAAATGGCACAATGTAAGTAGGATCAAATTGAATATGTTACATGCAGCATTTGGTCTCATACTATCTGGCACGTTCGCAGTGCGTACTGGGCCCCCGAAATCATCACGCGCCAACCTCAGGATTTCAGCGTCGACATGTGGGCATTCGGAGTGCTGGTGAGGGAATCTGACGATCGCTTTTGTTGGGCTCGTTCGACGATTTATAAAGATACTCAATGTGAACGTGTTCAGGCTTATATTACACTTACCGGTGTACACCCGTTTGATCCCAGAGGTGACCGGTCGGACGCTGAAATTGTGAAGGAAATCGCACAAGGGAATTATGATGGTGAGGTTGGATAGCTCTGATACGATGAATGCGAGAAGCTTACGTTGTGTTTTACCTACTTCTTCATTGCAGTGGAAAACAAATGGTACACAGATCTCTCTGCAGAAGCAAAAGATTTTCTGAAGCGGCTATTGCAATCGGATCCGTCCAAACGACTAACCGCTAGACAAGCAATGCAGCACACCTGGCTCATTGGCAACACCACATCGACGGAGCCTCTTGACAGTGGTTATACCCAGCGGCTACTCTCTTACCAGCGTCTTCAGCAGCTTCGTGCCAACATCCTGGCGGTCATTATGGGTGTACAGCACGTAAAGTTTGGCAAAACTGGTGATAAGCAACTTGTGTCACATCGGACGTCGACCATCAACATGGACATGTTCAAGGAAACTTTCGCACTGTTCGACAAAGACGAATCGGGGTGCATTGATCGAGATGAATTGAAAGGCATGATGTTGGCCCTAGGGCAGCAGCTTTCTAGGTGCGTTGGGAACTGTTTGCTGCTTACTCCATTCCTGCCAGGCTTTCCTAACGAGCTTTTTGGTCTTGTAGCTCTGAGATCGACAATATCATGCGTCAAGCAGATACAGACGGAGACGGCAAAATATCGTTCATCGAGTTCGTGAGTATGATGAACCAGCGGCTATTCCGTCGGTACGTGCGTACTTTCCTCTTCAATCACTGAAAAGGAGTTTCTATCTAATCTTTGTTCAAATGTACCGTAGCGGGGATCTGACAAGTGGAGATCTCAAAGCAGCTTTCGATGTGCGTTTGTGAGCCTTGTTGATATCACTTGAAGGTATCGTAGTAACACGCTGTAACTTGCTGCTTGCCCACAGACTTTCGACGTCAACCACGACGGATTCATCTCCAGCAATGAGCTCGAGCACATCCTCCACCTGCTCGGCAACAAGCAAGTCAGCAGCGACGAAACCTGCAAGATCATCGAAGCAGCGGACAAGAACGAAGACGGGAAAATCGACTACAACGAGTTCTGCGCCCTCATGCAGCAACAAAATTCGAGCTGAGACTTGCACCGAGAGGGTTAGGATGTAGTGGAGGACGCTGAAAGCGCCTGGAATGGAGCTAGTGAAAAGTGAGGGAATTAATGTACCGGTAACGGGGAGATACCATAACACATTTATGGCTTGAATACATTTTCAAACCAACTTGAAGTTGCTCTTTGTTCGCTGCGATTGGCGGGATGAGGATTCCAGTGACGTGGCGATGTAAACTGAAGTGCAGCACTCTACTGGGCTCACTCAAGTGCAGCGGCATTAGTCTCTGCAATTCGCTTCTGCTTGTGTGGGTGGATCCACGAGTTTCTGCTTCCGTTATTGCTGTTTTCCATGTTGGTCCTCGAGAGAACGACCAATCGTGGGTCGCGACTCAAATAATGTCGCCGAGCACGTACGTCTACTATTATAGTCGGGCACTCGGACGCCCATGCGGTGCCGTTCGACTTGACGTGGACGCTCTTCGCCATGCGGTCCCACGAGGCAGAAAGAGACGCGGGGGCTGCGGCCGTGGAGCGCGAGCGCAGGCGTCGGGAGAGCTGCATGCCCATATGCTGAGCTTGGCGCTCTGCAAAACAACGGCCAACGACGTAGAAAGCGCCAAATCCGATATTATAAGAAATGCCATTTCAATCTAATATCAGAGTCACATCGTGTATGTTGTCACTTGTCACTGTGCACCCATTTTCTCTGACATACGCATATAAAGAGTATCAGGTTTCCCAGACTCATGGACTATCTTTTCAGCGTTCCCCCCACAATACGTTACACGAGGCAGGAGGCAGAAGAGATGGAGGCCGAAGCGGAGAGCGCGTCGCCTGTGAAGCCCCACGCGGCCCCAGGCACTCCCACAGGCGTCGAGGTGAACCCGTCCACCCCCACAGAACAGAGCGAGCGCGACGTGGCTGAGGTGGAGACGGAGAAGAGTCCCATAGCAGAGAGAGCGCTGCACAAAGCGCACGAGGACGGCGCCGAGTCGGACAGGGCGCGTACAGACAGCGACGATGAGGAGGAGGAACCTGTGAAGCAGAATGTGAGTCCTATAAAGCCGCAGGAGCAGCTTATGACGCCGGTTGAGTCGGTGGAGCACGCTACGACCGTTGTGGAGCAGCCCAAAACGCCTGTAGAGGCGGCAGAACAGCCCAGGACACCAGTAGAGCAGCCAACGACACTAGCAGAACAGCCTACAACACCTGTGGAGAAGTATGCAGCACCTACGGGGCAGCCTACGACGCCAGTGGAACAGTTTACAACACCTGTGGAACAACCTACAACGCCAGTGGAGCAGTCGACGACGCCTGTCGATCAGCCTACGACTCCTATTGAGCAGCCAACGACACCAGAGGAGCTACCTACGACACCGGTTGATGAGCAGGAGGAGCCGACGACGCCTGTGGGCGAGTATCCTGCAGAACAGACTTTTCAGGAGGAGACTGAAGTGGCAGGAGAGGAGGATCAGGTTGCAGCGGTGGCTCAGGAGTCTGTGCTAGAAGGACAATCATCATCCCTTGCTACTGGGCCCGAAGAGGAGGATAAATTGCAGGTGCAGGACCATGGAGTTGAAGTTCAGACGCACGAAGTTGAGCTGGTGATTCCTTCGCCGAAGCGCCCGGCACCGTTGAATCTGGTGCAACATGATATCGACGACGAGGCGAGTGATAGTGACGAGGACGAGGCAGGAGCTGCAGGTGAAGATGATGAGGGAGGTGCTGACCTCGGCACGCCGTTGGGCTATGGCGGTGCTGCAGACTTTGGTGAGGGACAGGATGAATTTGCATTGCATCGCTTTCTCGGCCCAAGCGTGGCTGCCGACCCTTCGTCAGCTCGTGCTCTGCATAGCATTCGACGTGTTGCTCTTCATGACAAGCCGCCTCGCTTCGCAAGTGAAGCACCAGTGGTTGCAGCAAGCTCGGGTAGTATGACGAGCAGTGGCGAATCGTCAGGGCGCAATTCGTCAAGTGCTAGTCACTCACATGCAGCGGACGCGAAATCGGGACTGCGCTCGCAATATGAAGCGGATTATATTGAGCACCCGCTGAATACGTACACTCTGACCTTCACGGAGCCAGTATTGGGCTTCAACACAAACGTCGTTGTGTCTCTGGAAAATGAGTTGCTGGTTGAGGTGTGGAGCGTGGAAAAGGACAGTCCCGCGCAGCGTGCAGGCGTTGTTGTGGGCGATTATCTTATCAGCGTGAACGGGCAAACTATCGAGCCGCACATGACCAAGGAGCAGGTATTCGAGATTATTCAAACGTCTACTGTTCCTCGCACGCTGGTGTTCCAGCGTGACGTGCATGACAAGGACTCGCAGTCCAAGAGCCTACCTGACAAAAAGAACTCGCCTGCAAAGCCGCTTATGGGTCGGTTGGGCGCAGCTATGACCCAAGGAGCATCCATCATCGGCTCGAAATGGAAGCGCAAGAAAACGATTGTACATCCGAACTCATTCTGCGATGGCTGTGGGATGGATCCCATCGTCGGTGCGCTGTGGACATGTAGCGTTTGCTCAAACTACAATCTGTGCAGCGAATGCTATGACTTGGGGACACACGGGATGGAGAACACAGAGCAAATGCAGGCGCTCAGCGAAGCCATTGTGCAGTATAAGCTACAGAAGAAGTGCAAGCATTTTACGCCCGAGTTCCTTTTATCGCTTCGCCGCGATATCTGTAAGGGACGACCGGACAAGTTCGAGTACCTGGGCGAGTGGATTGCCAATATCGTCGTGGGCACGTCAGCAGCCAAGATCACAGTACGCGGCATTGAAATCCCGTCCCTCCCGCCCACTTCTCGCCAACGATTCGTGTCGTACCTCATGCCGCTAGTGTCAAATCGAACCGATATCGAGGTGAATATCGAGTGGCTACCGGACGACGCGGACCATATCAATGCTGCAGGTCGTGCAAGCGTGGATCGAATGAGTGCTGGGGCGTATGCTAGCGGCGACGAGGATGGCGCGGAAGTCCATGATAACTTAGAGAAGCTGCGCATCTGGATTTCCGACAAGAAGACGCGCACCACGTCGCCGTTTGCTTGAGATGCTCAGTAGGGATATTTGCATGTGGTGACGTTGAAGCAAGCAGGCCGGAATGGCGAGTCAAGCACGTCGAGAAGGGGACCACAAGGCAGGAACGACACCAAGTCACTTATATCACATCTTGCCGTGGGCCTAACCTAGGGAGCGTAGCCTGCCAATTAGTTAGTTACTAGTAGAGAGTATTTTGTAGAGCTTCGACTTCAATACGCTGTACAGGACAACAGCACTTCAACCTGTGTAGCCATGAGTTAAATAGACCGTTTTCATATCCGTTCCTATTTTTCATAACTGTTATCCGTGCCTCAAACCTCTTCAAATCGATACAACAGCCAAGAATCATACATAACAAGGTATTACATTTGACAGTTATCCGTTTTGACAGACTCTCGTCGATGTGTGGCAGCAAAGAGGCCGTTGCTCAATAATCCTCCGACAAGATGCTGGCCTCGTTGCGCTCACAGATGGGCGCGCTGACGCTCCGCCCGGCCGCCGGCAGCGCCTTCATGGGGCGCGTGGCCCGGGCAACGCTGTCCACGACTTCCGTGGAGAGCGAGAGCGCTGTGGACGACGACACGGCCGCGTTCCTGAGCTCCACGACCCCCGCCGAGCCGCGGACCGTCAAGACGGTGAAGCGCGCCATCCGCGCCAGCCCCCGCAAGCTCACGTACTTGGCGCAGCAGATCCGCGGCTTGTCGGCCAACGAGGCCATCCTGCAGATGAAGTTCTCGCCCAAGCGCAAGGCCGAGATCTTTCAGAAGACGGTGCAGAACGCCATAAACCTGGCCGACATCAAGTACCAGATTGAGCCCGAGAACCTCATGGTGGCCGAGTGCTTCGTGAACAAGGGGACGTACCTGAAGCGTCTGCGGATCATGGGCCGAGGTGCGTTGCAGCTGCAACTGTTGTATGGGGAGGACGCAGAGACTGATCGGTTTGTTTGTGTGTTTTCTATTGCAGGACGCTCGGGTGTGATGCACCACCCGTACACGCACCTGACGGTGGTGCTGCGCGAGTTCGACCCGTCCAAGAAGCCGTTGAACCGCCACCTGACCAAGAAGTTGGCGCGCGAGAACGCCAAGAAGCAGGTGGAGGCCACCGCGGAGGAATAGACGGCGTGCAGACCTACAGGACAAGATGCTCGATGAGAAGCGCGCGTCGCTCGGAGGAAGCTTCGCAAGTTGCGGCTGCAGATTGCGCTGCGTCCACACCTCCACTTTAGACAGAGGCCATGCCAGGACTCGTTGATGACCATAATGCACTGCTATTTTTCTTATACACATCAATGGTGTCCCCCACGGTACTCGTGGGTTGGCATTTCCTACCCATCGATGCTTACGAATCCAGCGGCCGGATCCGCGATCCACGACACACTTGCGCTTACTATAGCGCAAACTATTGTGTCCGCATTTAGAAGAAGACCTTCTCCTCACTTTCGCTCTCGCCCCGAAGTCCTCACTCAAAACCCACGTATCTACAGCCATGAAGTGGTCGGAACAGCTCGGCGCCAAGCTCCAGACCAAGGACGGACTGCAGGACACGGACTACAAGCTGGCCGGCAAGAAGGTCGTGGGCTTCTACTTCAGCGCACACTGGTGCCCGCCGTGCCGCCAGTTCACGCCCTTCCTGAGCGCCGTGTACGACGACATGATCGAGGAGCACCCGGAGTTCGAGCTCATCTTCATCTCGTCGGACCGCGACCCGGCCCAGTACAGCGAGTATTTTGGCGAGATGCCCTTCCTGGCGCTGCCCTTCGAGGAGCGCGCCGCCAACCAGGCCATGAGCACCAAGTTCGGCGTCACGGGCATCCCCATGCTCGTGTTCGTGGACGGAGAGGGCAAGGTCATCACGATGGACGGCCGCAGCGTGGTCGCCAACTCGCGCGGCGACGTGGAGAAGCTCTGGGAGCAGCTCACCAAGTAGGAGAAGCAGAAGCTGCACCCTGACGCAGCGCTAGGTCGTTCGGACTGAAGCTGCTGGCAGTGTTTTTGTTAGTTTACCTTCTTCTTGCTCCTTCTGAGAGAATATGATGTCGCCTTTGCTATGATTTTGTACGTTGAAGAGCTGGCCTTGTGTGTTGTTGGACTAGGATGGCTGCGAGCGGCGGAGACTGCGGAGAAGAGAGAGCTTGGAGCTGATGGAGACGGATGCAACGTCTTTGGTGTTGTAGCTGGGCTTGCAAGGAGGCTGATGCTTGTCCGTTTCGGATGCAGAGAAAGAGGGGGTCGATGCCGAGTCCGTGAGTAGCTCGGGGTAGTGTCCGATCCCGGCACCACCACGCAGGGTCATGACGCGGCGACACTTACCCGACGAAGGCTCTGGGAAAAGACCATGCAGCACTGCGCTTGTCTGGAAGAATTGGTCTCGAAGTCGTCGATGCCGACGTGCGCGCTGGAAGCTGGAAGACGCTCTGGCCTGACCTGCCTCGTGCGTCGTCTCCAGCACAGCTAGACGACTCCAATTGGCATCTGGGTCCAAAAGTTGCGAGATCTTGGCATCGATGACTTGCAGCATTTGAGTCATTTCTTCCGAGTTACACGAGAAGCTCATCGGATACTGCAGACGCACAAGAGTTTCGACATCCACACGAAGCGCGAGCAGTAGCAGCGGCACGAGCACAGATAGATGGGGGTGAGGGGCTGAACGCTCCTTGCGCTCCATTTTGGCGCGAAGCATGGCGAAGCGCTGCGCGATGGATACGAAAAGTGCATCTTGGTTGTAGCTGCTCAGCCTCGTCTCCCTGGCCGTGGTTGGAGGGTGAATCACCGTGAGGAAGAGGTAATGCACTGTGCTCTGGACGAGTTCTATCATGGCTGGACTGAGCAGCGTTTCGTAGAGCACGGTCCACGTGTGATCGGCGTCCTCGGGCAGACCTAGTAACGCCAATGGAAGAGTGAGGTAGAACTCATCGTGCAGTTTGCACACGGTTTCTGTGCTGGCACTTGGTGGTACGCTTCGTTCGTCTACAGATTTGAGTCGTCTCTGCGACTCCCATCTCCCGAAAGTGCCTTGAGCTTTTGAGCCTGGTGCTGCTCTTGGATTCCTCAATTGCTCCACTTGGTTGGGCGACAGCGCATCTACGAAGTCTTCATCGACTTCCGCGTAAGTTCCGTACTGCTGCAGCACGTCCGGCTCCGGTGGTTGTGTGGCCAGCTTGAAGGGCAGCAGGAACTTGCGCTTCATGTCGTCGAAAGTGAAAGCCACGGTGCCAATTCGATACACATGCCGCGCCTGCGGGCCGCGTAGCTGGCGTCTCGGCGACAACTGCGGCACTACTGCACTCGATTCCTTCTCTGTCAGTGTCGACTCCTGCTTGTGCTGCTTGTGCACTCCTCGAACTTCTTTGCCTGGAGCTTCTCCTGCGTGTGTCAGCGCCTTCGGGTTCAAGTCAATGGCCAACATGTCGGCTAAGGATCCGCGCGACTTCCAGGCGGCGGAGACAGCGCATTTCTCCACTGGCAAGTGGTGCAGCACCATTGCAATGTTCTCCGGGGTGGAATTGGCGCCAATCTGCTGCAAATAGCGGATGGCGAACTCATTTTTGACCGCTTGAGTCAGGCGCGGCGGCAGTGCGGTCGGGGTTTGCTGCGGTTTGAGTGCAATGGACACATACAGCGCCTGCACTGCAGTAGGCGCGTCATTATCCCCCAGTTGGGACGAAAGAGCTCGTCGCGATCGAGCTGGAGGCACAGGCCGCATGGTCAAGTCGACGATGTGCGCTTCAACTTGGTAATAAATAGTGTCTCGTTCTGATTGGTCGATATTCCACTTTTAATTCTGATTGGTTGATACTCGAAATGGTTTGAATTTTGAATCGAAAAGGCGGGTAGACGCCACTTGACTTGGACTTTGTATGCTCTCCCACTCAAGAAAAGCTCATCAAGCTCTCACAGTGTCATCCGCCCCCTACGATGGCGCCCACGACGCGCCGCATGTACGACGAAGACCCGGACGCCGTGTTCCGAGGCGTGCCCCCGCCCGTGCCCCGCGTGCGCGCGATCTCGTCCACCGACCGGCTCCTGAAGCCCACGAAAGCGTCGCTGGCCGCCGCACGAGCGAAGGTGCTGACTGGGAAGGACAAAGAGCTGGCTGAAGCGCGCGAGGTGGCGCGGAAACGACGTCGCCTGGCGCGCGTGGCCAAGGAGAACGGCCGCCTGACGATCCCGCAGTCGCCCAAGTTCCACAAGATGAAGAAAGCCACGCCCCGTTCACGCGCCGACATGTTGACGCGGACGTCCCGCGAGCTGCTGGAGATCGCGGCCATCCGCAAGCGCGTGGAGGCGCAGAAGCGCAAGACGCAGAAGTACCACGATGCAACTACCCACGGAGCTGCGCCGGGCAAGAGCGACCAGTTTTCCAAAGCCCTGTCGGCCAGTGGAGGCGTGGGTGTCCCGGCGGTGCGACGCCCGAAGCTTACGACGCCCGTAGGCTTCGAGTTTGAGATCGACAAGCGCGCGCGGACGGCAGAGGCTCGTAAAAGCCTCAAGAGGAAGAGCGTGGCAGTGACGGTCAAGGAAGTGGAGGCGGCGGCGCTGGTTGAAAAGGAGGTGGAAGTTTCGACGCCGAGCGAGCAGGATCCGAAGGTGGAGGACGAGGAGAACGAGCCACCGCTCAAGCAGCGGCGAAAGTCGGCAGCCCCATGATGAAGTGACATGGACACTGCGTGATTGAGCTCCGGGATGAAGTGGCAGCGCCGCCTTCTGTCTCAAAGCGACCTACTAATGATTTAATGCCATTTTATTTTACAGCGTATTTGACACTGGTGACGTTGCTCAGCCGGCTGGCGTTGAGCGTCAGCCATCGCCTTCAGCCCTCGCTGCCTTAAGCAAGCTTCTAGCGGGGTCCGACACGCGTTGAAGCCGCTCCTGTCAACGGCAGTGAGCCCGCCTTGAGACACAGGAAGTCGGCCGGCAGTCACTTCAAGGCCTTCGCCTTGAATCGATCCCCATCCGAGTCGTTCGCAATGATCAGACGACTCAGATGGACAGCCTAGCGGTCGGGGAAGCTGCGTGAGCGACTCCACCGCGCCTTGGAGTTCCATCGGCGTCGGCCCTCCCGGACCAGCATCACACGCGCACCGTCCTGGCATCTTTGCTGTGCTGTGTAGTGCACCATGCATCCAGACACGCAGGTGCAGCGTGTCGCTCTTCGTACGCAGCATTCTCGTCCTTCGCGCCGATCTCGTCGGCTGCAGCAGCGTGTTAGCTCGTGCTACATGTACCAGCTCGTGGTGTTCTGCGCAATGCCGACGGTCTCTCGTGTCGCACCCCCCCCCCCGCGGCCGACCGCGACTCCCACCCAGCATTGCCCCCGCAGCGATAGCAGCGTCCGCGGCGCTAACTAACGGCAGCAACGAGCTACAGCAACGGATCCTGAAAAGTTTGGCTCGGCCCACGAAAAAAGATTTGTCGGGGGATGGACGCACGCTGCTTCACGCCGATGCCGTAAATATTTCCCGTACACACATCGGAGGACCTCAGCAGAGAGCCGCTCGTCGAAGGCGACCGAAAGTTCGTCGGCGGAGACAAGTCTCGACGGGTGGCCGGCGTAGCGAACGACTCGCCTCACCGCTGCGAGCTGTGAAGACGGACTATACACGCTTCATAAGCGGTCTCCTTTAGCTGCCGCGAAAGTTGCATCGCGCTGGCAGCCTCCATCGGCAGGAATCCTTTCGAAATAAGCGGCGGAGCCCCATGTTCGTCGCAGCGGCGCTCTTGTCCCGTCGGCCGAAGGAAAGAAAGCGGCGTGCATGCACGGCGGGCAGTGGAAGCGGCGACTGGTGTCTCATACACAACCAGCCGAGGCGAGTCAGCAACCAGCGCATGACGCCATGCAACTGTGCTGTACTAAAGCCATGCGAGGCTGCCGCGGGCCGAAGGCGACCGAAGGCACTCGGAGGCACAACGTCGCCGCTGCCGTTGGTCCAGTGCTGTTAAAAAAAGAAATCGGCAACTTCAACGCCGGCCTTGAATGGTACAGTACCTTCAGATTCCTGCGGAGACTCGCCGTTTTCTGGCGAGCGGCACCGCCGACACAACGACCTGCGCAGCGGCATCGACGTGTCGCAGACATGACGCAGCGGAGGCTGCCGAAGTAATTTATCTCGCCAAAATGTGCCGAGATTTTCTCCGTCATGCGATGAAGTCGGTCAGGACTTGCTTGTACAGGCGGCGATTTGTGAAGTGGCAGGTGGACTCCATTTCGATCGGAGCGCCCCAGTTGGTTTGCGGGGGATTAGTCAGGCAACGGTCACGGGGCAGCACTCGCATGTCCTCGGTTATCCACCGGCGCCGCAACGAACTGTATAAGGCCGCCGATAGCTCAACTGACAGGCAGAGCATATGCGATAAGGCAGCGCTGCTGTCATTGCTGCTGCCGGCGCGATTAGATAGGTCGCTCCACCCGGCCAGCAATCGGTCTGAGCCAAGCGTTCCAACATCTGCGCTTGTAGTGACAAAGAGGACATCGGAAGGAGCCATACGAAAGTGTCCCTGCAGTGAATGATTGAATGATTTTCAATGGCACGACTGGGAGTGATCTCAGAGCCACCAGACGCGAGCGAGGAACTCGGCGCGAAAGTATGCCGGCCCGCCCTTTACGTTGCCGCTATTTTCCGCCCCAAACTTCTTGTCTACCCGCGCGCAGTTACTGTCCAAGCGGAGAAAACCCCAAGCAATGCATTTCGCGTTGACGTGGCCTCGGCAGTTTTGGTGCGGCAAACTAAGCACAATCCGCCGCGAACGCTGAGATGAAACAGCAAATATTGGCACAAGCATAGCTGCACGCATTTATCTGACCACTGACGCTGGATAGCCTGCTGCGGCCGCAACCAGCAGTGTTTTGCAGATCGCTTGGCGGCGCGACTACCGTGCACCGCAATTGGCACCGAAAGCTGTTTTCAGCATTCAAGCAGTTCGTGTTGACCAGCAGCCGCTGGTCGGTTGCGAATGCTGTTCTGCTTCCAAACACCCGCTCTTGATAAATTACCGACAGACAATTTTAGCGCTCGTTTTCCATCTGAGATACCGCGGCGCACAGTACCGGAAACACACAGACGGGGCTGTCGCACTTAAACGGATACCCCAGCTGCCATTGGTCGATCTTTCCGCCGAGACGCGCTCTGAGCCATAAATTACCCCTAGTCGCTCTCGACGAGCCCATCCCCCTCCAGCGTGTCAAGGCTCGAAGCGCAGCTAAAAAAGTGACCATCGGGCCTAGTCACATCAATCGGCTGACCCATTCCCCAATTTCGCTCGAGCCGCGCAAGCAGCCTCCGCACCAACTCAGCAGCAACCATAGCCGCCCTCGCCCCCATGATCATGATGCCCGGAGCAAACCTCGTTGTGGCACCCGCGCCGGCGACGCCCATCACGCGCGGCCTCTGGTCCGAGCAGGAGCACGAGCAGTTCCTGCACGCCATGAAGATGTTCCCCACCGGCCCGTGGCGCTCCATCGCCGCCTTCATCGGCACGCGCTCCATCAAGCAGGTGCAGACCCACGCGCAAAAGTACCAGCAGAAGATTAACCGCCGGAGACGCGGCCTCCGCAAACAGAAGAAGAAATTCGTCCGCCCCGAGCACCGCGTGGATGCCCACGCCACGGGCTGCATCCAGCGCGTTAAGAACTTCACGGTGCAAGGCTCACCGCGCTCGCCTTCGGCCTTTCCGATTGGCGTCATGTCTCCAATGAGCGGCTTTGCTCAGCTACTCACGGGCGGATGCAGCCCTGTAGCCAGCGACGCCGGCAGCAGCGTCAGCAGCTTTTCAAGTCTGGACATGGACGTCGACATGGACGTCGACATGGACGCGCTTCTGCGAGACCTCGAGCCGCTCCCGTTCACCCCTGAGGTTTCTTACGATGAGCTTCTTGCGGACGACGCCTACCGACAAGACGTGCAGGAGTCTATCGACCTGCTTCTTGCCTAATTTATTGCGCCAATGCGTCAATCCGTAACCTTCAAGAGCACGGCGTAGCAGCCGATTGCATGAGAGATAATATCATGTATATACTCTTATCCTCCTCAACCTTGCCACCCCACGTGCAATTGCAGTGATATCCAACTGCATGCAGCTTAAGCAATTGGATCACTTCTTGATGCTGACACTCGCGTGCTTTTGATGCGGCAGTTAGAGGAAGTTTCCCCTGTCAAAATAAGCGTGGAGGAACGAGCTACGTCCCATGCAGTGACTCAACGGCGTTGACTCAACGTTGTGCTGGTGTTGCTATTGCCAACTTGGCATGCCATCTTGGTATATGTAAGTGCCATTGCCAAGTAGACCCTTGCAAATCGTAGCAGCTGCAAGGAGGAAAAAGAAGCGTCACAAAAATTGGCGGCAAAATTTAGTCTGGACCAAAAATCAAACTTTGCGAGCTCAACGCGAAGTTTGGAAGTTTGATGCCCAAGAAGCTGCACCTAGCAGAGAATTTACGGTAAGCACATGTAGGCTTGATTTACGAAGCCGTGGCATTCAATACCGGATCGTATCGGAATGCATGGAGTTTTGAGTGGGAATAAAAAATATTCTTTGCACAGCCGCTGTGGTTGCAAACGTTTTCACTCGCAGTTTGCTGCATGTACTACAGTACTGCGTGGATCGTGTTCGGGCGGAATGTGCAGTACATGTAAGCACAAATGTACAGACGTCAGCAGCACATGCCACAGTTGGGCGGTGGGTTGGTATCATGCAATTTAGTTCATCTTTTGCCTTTGTTATAAATATGAGTCAGTTGTTCACGCTGTCTTCCAATGCCAACGCCAACCAATATATTGTAGCTGCATCCCAGTTAGCAGGGTAAGCTTATCTGCGCGTGCACCATTCGGTAATAAAATGTCCAAGCGAGTCAAACTTGGCGCTGCGTGTCCATGCAGCGGCGCACTGTTGAATTGTTGATAACGCGAGGGTGGACCTTGATGAGGCTTTGCTGTCAGTGACTTAACAGTTGCTCGAAAACGCTCAAGTGCGGTTATCCCATCGACATCAAATTTGAGGAAGCAAGTTGGTCCATGAACAATTTTCATGCCTGTGTTGAATTGCGGAATAGGTTATCGACACAAACTGTAATAGCGATTGCAGTATACTACTGTAGTCGGCAAGCACTTGTGCGACTTCGGAGTGCATGCTGCTAAACTATTATAAAACAGCAACGAAAACATATTCAAAGACTACCCAGCACGCTGCTGTTTGCGCGTGTCAGCTTTAATCGAGCGCACCGTGAAGGTACATACAGTACAGTACCGGTACATGCAATGCAACCAAGCGGCATTTTGTCGACTTCTCATTTGCGAGGTCGAGAGAACAGGGTCTGGCGCCAACGGGTAGCGATGCACAATAGATAATAGGAGGATCACAGCAACGAGTCGCTGCTTTTGGTCGTTGGCAACGATTAACGGCGTGAGTGTACACGGACCACGTTCACTGCTCTCCCATTTCGAATGCGTTTGGGTGGCCAGGGCAATATTGCGAAGACGGAGCCGCAGTGCAAAACTGGATCGAGATTCTTAATACGATGCCGGGTAGCGCTGCACCACTCGTTTCAAATATGCACTGAGTTGAAGCAGGGTTGAATCTGCAGGAGTTTCAACGCGTCGGCAACTGCAGCGGCAAGTTGCTGGTTGGCATTCTTGCAGCAATGCATTTCGCGGCGATTTGATCCCAGCTTCAGCATTGGCATCGACCGGCTCTCGAGAGAAAGAGGCGATTGACAGCGTTCAGCGCGAGTAAGCAGAGCTGCTTCGCCGTCGTCGCTCCATTAAAAGGAACTGCTAGATAGGATGGTACTCATGATACAGCAGCGCGGCGGGCAACCTGCACAGCGAGCAAGGGCCGTCTCTAGTGTATCAATTGCAATGCGTGCAGCTTATTATTGACTGCAGATCCGCTCACGTCGAGCAACTCGGCGAGCAAATCTTCTCCAGCCACAACATGCGACATGGCAATATGCTACGCGCGTCACGGCTCGGGACTGAAAAGTAATCCCGCCGATAGGAAGCAGCGGCTTCAACGCGGTGATCGGCGACACCTTGGCCCCGCTTCTTCGGCTGCGTTCTCTCGATCAGGAGCAGGACGGCAATATTAGCACCAGACTAGCTAGGCTCGGCCGAGCCGCAAGAGGGCGCTGTGCAGCGGTAGCAAACGGCCGTGTTGAGCTCCTACAAATTGCACAATTATTGCACCACCAATCGTTGCCATGAGGACTTCTCCATGGAGGCATTTGGCTCGAAGGAACGAGTGCTGTTTAGTCTCTGCGCGGCCGTATCGCCATGACAGTGGTGGCACTTTCCTGCCATCGCTTGTGCTCGTTTGAACTTGGGCGCGCACACGCTCCAGTATGACAACGAAGAGGAAGCGCAGTGGACCAGCACGCGAGGCCGCCTCATCTCGGCGGCACTGCAAGCAAATGACACCCCAGTCCGAGGGTTGGAACACCGTTGTCGGAGGATCAAGCGGGGGCTGCTGCAGGCGGAAAGCCCACACCAGCCCCCACCGATAAAGGTTTGTATTGGCAATCCCTTTATGATATAAATATGAAGTCACGGCCACAAGGGCGGCGTGCTTGATCACGGATACCTCACCAAATATGACGGGTCTATCCCATCGCTACTGCACTAACAGCAACTGACGCTTGCTCAGCTGCAGAATTATATCGACAGGTAGTCGATCAGGAAGTCTAGGGACTCGCTCACGGTCGGGATGTGGACGGGATCCAGGTCGATATCGTCACCGAAATCCAGGAACGGAAGCGGCAGGAAGTCGTCCGTCTTCATCTCTACATCAGTGCCGCGCGGACTGCTGTGGGCTTCGCTGGGCTCCTGCTTCATGTTCTTCTTCTGCAAGGGCTCTAGCTTGGTACCACTTGTGCGCGAAGACGACTTCCTACTAGCTGCCACGAGCTTCTCGGCAGCGCAGTCCACCAGCTTGCACAGCTCCATAGTGTCCTCGTCAATGCGGTGCTCGGGACGCACGAGTTTCTTCTTGGATTTGCGCAGTCCACGCAGTCGACGCGACACCTTCTCCTGGTACTTCTGCGCGTGGGTCTGCACCTGCCGCACGGAGCGCGTGGCAATGTGGTCGGCAATGGTCTTCCACGGGCCCTTGGGGTAGAGCTTCATGGCCTCGAGGAAGCGGTCGTGCTCCTCCTGCGACCAGATGCCCTTGGCCGTGGGCGACATGGACTTGGCCTTGGTCCTGGTGGCCGAGACCGGCGAGCTTGATCCGACAGCAATCATCTGCATATTGACGCGAGGCTTGGTACGAACAGGAACTGTCGGTGGGGTGCGGTCCAGGTGCTTGATGGGCACAAAACGCCACTCGGCTGCTTGGCTCGCTCGATGTGCGGCGAATTTGAGAATGCCAGCGCTGTGGCGATCCGTTCAAGGCCTGGAGGTCGGCACGTCCTATCAATGGCGGTAGAGCGCTTCTGGTCAGTAAACAGTTCCAGTGTGGCCCGGTTCTGGGACCTGCCGACATTTCCGATTAAGTGCGAGCATGAGGGTTCTGCTGGCAGTCGCTCGCTCGCTGCTCCTGCCCTCGCTGACGTGTGGCGAGGGCGTGAACAGTTGCCGCGCTCCGAGCACTGAGCGCCGCTCGCCATCCTCGTGCAGAAGTGAGTCCGCCGCGGGGCTGGCCAGCAACTGGAGCGGAGGAACAAATGAGGGGCTCCAAAAGGACAGACAACCCGACCTGCGATCGCCGGCAACCCGAGCTGGATTAACACGAAGTGGTTACTCGCTCTCTGCCCAAAGTGCAAGCCTCGGCAAACCGCGCTTGACTGCCTGACTCGCGTCGCCCGCCCGAGCGCAACGGGGATGGCGATGACGGCCACTTGAAGATGGTGCGCTGCAACAGATTGCCATCGTTCGCATTGCGAGTCGCAATCTCGACAAGCTTATTAGCCTGCAAAGACCCAGGCGTGTCGAGCCTGAGCGTGTCGAGCGGGTCTTCGACGGTGTCTTCCACTGCTAGGCTCGTCGGGCTGGCCAACATGCGCCTTACCGCGGGTGCTCACTCACTTCAGACAAATGCAATGGCGAGCTGGAGCCCGATTGAAGAGATGGCGGTGGTGCAGCGCCGGTGCACGTCGACTATTTAGGGTCGTCGGAAAATCACTATTTGGGCGATTTGCCCGTCTCTGGCACCATACAAAAAGCAAGGCTGCAGCAGCGCCGGAAGATCCGCAGCGTGCACACGAAGCTGTTGTTTCTATGGGCACATGACAGCTTCAACAACGGCACCGCCGTGGCGGAATCGACAGGCCCGACGAGGTGAGAAGACAATTACCGAAGCTGCCCATGCCAAGCGAGGCGGGAGCGCGCCGCTCAGTGCGCAAGAGGAAGCTTATCGCCCGCTTTGGCTTGTACCCGTTTAATGGCACAGCGCGTAGAGCACCGTTGGCACCGCGCCCAAAATAGGTTCTATATTCCCTATTTTGGGTCGCCCACGGTCCATGCATTTCTGAAGAAGATCTTCGTTCAGCAAATGTGTGAAACGCAAAATGGCTGGCCGCGACGCCACACCGTGAGGCAGGTCCTGTGAGCGGCCGTGCCTCCTCTTGTCGTGGCGCTCTCAAGCTGCCGTCGCTACCTTCGCCGCGTGTGGGCCGCAGTCGTCGAGGCGTGCAAATGACCCTTCCAGTCGCGTGTATCGGAGCTCGTGCTGGCGAAAGTTGCCAGTCGGCGAGTCCCAGCAGCTGGCCTCAGGTGCTGATTGGCGGCACCGCACCAGAGAGTTTCCGACGATCCCTTTAGCCTCCTTTCGCGTCGGCGACCTGGCCGCCAACGATCTCATGCGAAGCGCTGCAGGCGATTCAGGACGATCGCATCGGAAGCCGACTGGAGTGCACACGCGTGTCCTGCAGTTCGGCTGGCCGGTGCGCAGTGATCACCGGCGCAACAACCCTATTTTGAAAGCCGCGCTACAACCGCTGGCAACGTCAACCCAGGCGGCTGACCCGACGAGATTCATTCAGTTGCACAGCGATATCACAGCGAGCGATTGCGCCGCCGTCGGCTTCGAGCACAGAGCTCGACGTTGGCAAGGTTCCCAGGAAACCAGCAGCCCTGCGGCGCGGATGTCAAGCAGGCCTCAACTGTACCCGCCGTTCGCTAAACGCGTGGCAATGCGCGGCGCGCCAAGCAGGCTGCACTTGTTACCGATTGATGGCCATCGGCGATCGGCGGCGTCACATCGTCTCCGACGATCCGGATGTCGGTAGAGTGTCGGTAGAGCAGGCAGCTGCACAATCAAGGGAGTGATCGGCTGCCGACATGTCTCTACCTACATGCACGAAGTTCGTGGCCTCAACGTGATCCGAGTGATTTCCATCCCACCCGAGCGACGCAGAGCACAGCGAGCAGGGGAACTTTCTCCACTGCGACACGAGCTTCTCTTTGCCGGGGCGATCTGTGATCTGCTTGCTCTTACAGCCGCCGTTGCGTGGTGACGTGCAGGTAAGTCGCGCGAGGGCTCTAAGCTTTTTGCTTGCATCCAGTTGCTGGTGGCGTGCTGGAGCCTCTGTGAGCGGAATTAAACTTCAGGAGTTGTTCCAGAACACCAAGCTCTACAGCGCCTCCGCCACCAATTGGCGGTGCGGTGCTGAAGTGCATTCTACGGTTAAACCCGTTGCGTGCTGCAGCAAGTCTTTACGGCCGCTTGACAAACGGATCGTTTGGATCTACGAAACGCGCTGTGCCAACGCGCTGTGCCAACTACTACAGTAGTCTTTCCAACGATGAGTGCTTCAGCCTTTCCGCAGCCACTGCCGCTGGCGCGGTTTGAGCCGCAGCTACATGTACAGCGAAAGCGAGGCTGGCATCCTCTCGTCTTCGAGTGAGCATTTCACTAGTGCAAATGCATTTTGGAGGGCGTCCTCCGCTGCGTTGGCGGTCTCCGCAGTTACAGCAACAGCGGCGTCCGTCAGACTTGTCAATGTGGGCCGACCGCCACGTACGTGAGATGGGCAGCTGAGACACGTCGTGCAGCTATCGACGCTGATTACATTGCGTGTCATGCGATGATGATGGGGAGATGGACCCTTCTCCGGTGATCGAAAGTCAGCAATCCTGCTGTCAGCCGAAGGAGAAAATTTATCATGAAAAACTCGTTTCTCAAGAAGTCAATGGGAGATCTACTCAGCGCTAACGACCAGGCCCTAATAAACGTTGCACAGGGTTTACTACGTACTTAGTAATGTACTACTTTGTCAATTAGCACTGCAATCATCCTTCCTCGGTAGAGCTGCTCCTTCAGAGCAAGTGATATTCAATTTCGTTGGACTCGCGCTGGCTGGACAACGCCGGCACTTGAAACGAGCGCAAAAACCACCTTGGTCCCACCGCTGCCATACTGAGCTGCTTGTGCTGTAGAGTGGTAATTTCATACCAAATCAAATGACGACACGGCAGCTGGTACAGCAAGAAAAATTCGCAGTCGCAGGCGCTTCCGTCTCGTTGCAAAATGTGCTTCTCACGTGTCGTTTTGTTCAGCCAACGCACCGTCGCCTCAGGGTGGCCTGGAGACACGGAGGTCTCGCTGGTTTCTGAGTTACTACTGCTCTGGTGGTGTTTTGGAGCTCGTGTCCTGGTGACTGTCACAGACGCACTCGCACGTGCGCTTTGGATGGAAAGCTGCGCGCTGACGAGGTCCACCGCAAAACCGCTTAGGCAATTCACCATCAAATGCAGCAGTGGATCACAATGACTCATTGCAATAGGTTTCGTCAGCTCCAGTATCAGCATCTTGGACGTCCACTCGCACTCCACAAACTTTATCATCGTCAAAATCTCGGAGGTACACTTCGCCAATGACGAACCGCCAGTGGTTCTTAGCGAGTCCACCCCACGAAGTGCCATGGTCAAAGGCACCGCCCCCAAAGCGCTAGATGATTGTAAATTTACTTGGCTATCCGCAGCGTTCTCGCCTCCCTGGAACGGCAGATTCGATACTGGCTGGTGGATAGATGCTGTTGCCGTAGTGGAGTGAGAATCTCCTGTTGCTGTCGCTACTGCACTGAGATGGCTATCTCTCGTGCGGTTGAACGCATTCTTCATGGGCTCCCAAAAGCTGCTCATGCCTCTTGTAAAGAAGGATGAAAAGTCGAATTGCTCTGAACGAGTGTATGATACCCACAGCGCTCGATACGGCTCCCAATGTCGTTCAAACATAGTAATCCATTCTGTCCTGAACTCGGTAGATTGCTGTCGCACCAGTAACGCCTTCGCTTCATTGTATCGTGATTCAGAGCGTGCAAACACAAGTTGTTGTAGCGATTGGTGGAGGTCGTCCTGACCCGAAATTACTCGACGAATATTTGGTGCCGGAACGCGCGCACTTTGAATCCGAGGTCGTGGTTGTTGCTGGGAATCCGCGAGTTGATCATTAAGCAGCTGCAGTACGTGAAATTGGCAAAGCAACGCTTGAGCCCGTGGAAACTCGTGCTTCAACACGTCAATGACATCCGGCATTACTCTGTTCATAACCAGCACCTTTGTTTCCTCCCAGGTCGGATGCGTCCTCTTAAAATCTTGACACATTCGGCGTAGCAACGACGATGACATGGCTAGTGACCGTGCCACGAAAACAGGTTTAGCGTTGCCCAGTGCATCCATGGACAGGAGTCCGTGTAGGAGCTGCCTTACTGGTACGTCTGGTTGCGTCGCCATTGCAACATCCACCACCAGCAGCTCGGGGAAGGCTTGAAAGTGTTCTTTCATCGCTCGACTAGCCAGACAAATTGCCTCGTTGGAGCCATCGTCGCCTGACAAGATGCTCACATGATTCTCCACATCGGCATCCACAAAGGATTGAAGGACAGGTTCCACCCGTTGACTGCTCACTCCATTGCTAAGCAGATTTGTCGCGCGACGAAACTCGAGAGAACTGCCAACAGACGTGCTCTGTAGCTCGGAACGTGTAGTATCTTCAGGGTGTGCACTCTTTTCTCGTTTCTTGAGCCTCGCGTACACGTTGTGCATGTCTTTCATCGTGCACACCTTGCCCGTCAGCGTTTCAATGTGTTCTCGTGCGGCTCTTTTGTTGGATCCTATCCGACGCATGAGCTCGGCTTCGTGTGTGAGATAAGGGTGCTCGATCACGGCCGCGCGGTTCTGCGAGTACATGCGCCACTGCTCCAGCGTCACTGGGTGGTCGGTATGGACCAAATGCTGACCTGTCACCTGAACGAAAAGAACTTCCCGTCCGTCTTCAGGCACCTCACTGGCCACGCACGCTGTAAACCGGGCCTTGCAGTCGGTATAACGCACGTTCTGTCGAGGCCGCGAGCCGCCGGAGCGCGACACCCGTTTGTAGCCGTGCGTGCAGACGTAAATCTGGCAATTACAAGCAGAAACATACTTTAAAATCATTGGCAATTCGTAGGTGGACACTTTGGCAGGCAGGTGGACGCACCTTCCGATCGTAGACCCAAATGTCGGGGACCTGCAGTTTGCGGCGCTTGTTGGCCACCGCCACTTTGACCGTATTACGGCACACGTACATGGTGTACGTCTTCTCACAATGAGCTTTACGCGCGACATCAAACGCCTCCCAGGACGGGAAGCGCCCCTGGAACGGCACCACGTCGTGCGTTATACCAGTAGAAACCATGGTACTGGTCCCCAAAAGTCTCCACGACCAGTTCTCGCTTTTCGACCAATCACGTGCGGTCTCACTCATGAGCGTGTATGTCCATGTGGGGCAATGCGGCAACCAGTTGGGCGCCGCGTACTGGCGCTTGGCTGCTGCTTCCGGCGATTCTGCAGTGGAGAATGGAAGTGGACATGTGTCTTCTGCGTCTCAGCAACTTGTCCGCGCTCCTGGAGGCCAAGGGATCGCTCGAAACGCCTCCAAGAGGTCCTTGTCTTGGTCCAGATACCTCTTTCACCCGGTGACTGGCGCTGCTCGCTGCATTCTCGTGGATACGGAGCCCAAAGTGGTGCGATCCATATGTGAAGGTGAAGCTGGAGAAGCTGCAGCTTTCCTGCCGGCTCATACGCACGTGGAGCAAGCAGGACGAAGCAACAATTGGGCCATGGGGTACTACGGACCGAGACTGTTAGCTCCAGCGCCGGCTTTCGCGTCGTTGGCAGTGGATGATCGCAGAGAACTGGTGGAACTGGTCATGGACTCCCTTCGTCGAGAGGTTGAGGTGGTGGATTGCTATCAGGGCAGTGTGGTGATGCATTCGCTGGGAGGAGGCACAGGAGCAGGCTTGGGCTGTCGCGTGCTGGAACAAATGCGAGACACGTACCCAAAGGCTTACATCGTGACGGCGTCGGTGGCTCCGTCGTGGTCCCGTGGAGACTCGCCACTTCAGAACTATAATGCGGTGCTGACGCTCAAGTGTCTGCAGGAGGTGGCTGATGCTGTCATTTACAAGGATAACGACGAGTTGTTACGCACAGCAGCACACTGGAAGGCGCAGGTTCAGCAGGTCAAGCCAGGGATTGATAACTCAAACCTGCGAGTGTCGCTGGCTGAGATGAATTGTATGGCCGCGGCAGATATGGCGGGATTATTGTTTCCGACTGCAACAGGAGATCGTGGGAACTTTCGACCGTTCGATTTTGGCAAACTCCTGCATGATGTATGCCCCATGCCTACAGTCAAGATGATTGACGTCCGTTCAGGTGTGTGGAGAGATCGTATCGGGTCTGGTGCGCGTAGCAAGGTTCCTTCCAAGCCATTAACAGCGAAAGGAGCTCCTTCAGCGATCTTGTTTCATGCTCCAGTTGTCGCCCAAGCGCGGTCGCTGTCTCTCCGGCATGAGCAAGCTGCTGACTTTGACGAATCCCTTAATACGCTTGAGCGACTATTGCAGCAAACCGTTGCTTCTTTTCCACGCAGTTCATACGCATCTTTGGCGTCAAAAACAATAGTTCGCGGCTTCTCCCCAGCCACGAGTGAAGCTGATCGCTTTTCAGAAAAGCTCAGTAAGGTTGTCCAGACTGCATTTCCTCCCGTGCCATGGTTGGTGGCAACGCCGCAAGCAACGTTAGCGTACTCTAGAACTGCCCCCTTCTCGTCGCTGCGAGCAAGCGTGTCTGCAACAGTTTGCTTGAATAATGGCGCTTTCTTGACGAGCACAAAGCGTTTCTTAGAGCGAGCCCAGCGCCAGTATCATGCTAGCGCATACGTGCACTGGTACAAACAGCATGGTCTCGAAGACGCAGACTTCGAGGCTGCGTTTGACAAGTGCACCGCACTCATAAGCGAATACGATGCCTTATTGCGATGAAGTTGACTGGTGCGAAGGTGATTCTTGCGTCTGAAGTTACCTCTGCAGTTCGGTTCGCAGTTCTTGGATCTGCATTGCCAGCGACCGGATTCGATTTTTAGTATGCAGCCATTGCTTCGTGCGCACAGCATATTGCTCTTCCATGTAGCGCAATTTCGACTGACTTTGCGGGTTGCTGTCAGCATCTTGACGCAGTACATCGAGCTGTTGCTGAAAACGTTTCCACTCCTTTTTCCGCTGGCTCAGTGCTAATAGCTGCTGCTCCAGAGTGTCGAGCTGCTTCGCGGTGCTGATGGTTTGCGCAAGAGCATTACCTTTCTTGGGTGGCATTGTGGATACTGATGGCCCAGAGATTATTCTGCCAGAACGCTCCTTGGGCAAAAACCTCCTAGGGGAATGGGGAGGCTCGGTTTCAATGTCAGGCGACGGGGGTGAGCTTAGAGGGGCAAAAGGCTCGACGGGAAGCTCAAATCCGCATCGTAGAGCTTCATTCACTCTTGTTTTCTCGTTCGCTCGTGATAAGTTTCCGGTGTCTGTTTCTGCAAACAGCAAGACTTCAATGGGTCTTCGGGGATGCGGTCGGTTCCGCGGAAGCAGCACAAACTCTGATAGTGGTGAGCGTTCGCTCACCCAGTTTGAATTTTCACCTTCCTCATGCAGAACGTTCCCGAGTCTGAAAGCGCTTATCCCCTCAGGAGAAAAACGCAAAGGCTGAACGTTGTGTGCTCGTATTGCTGGTTGATGCTCAGATAACCAGTGTAAATCGTCTTGAGCTCGGAGGACACGTCTTGATGGTTCTGAAATTTGTGTCTGCTCTCTGTTTATTCGACGTCGTACGGTAAGGTAGCGCCAGTGACGAGCTATCGATGCAACTCGGTGCCAAATCTGTGTCGTACTTGTTGCTTGGGCACGCACGACATGCTGCTCACGGAGCTCCTGTAAATGCACCGCAGCAGTTATCCAGTGACGCAAACCATCGCGAACAAACTCTTGATGGCGAAATTCAAGCGCTTCGTGGATCCGCTGCTGCTTTTCCTTTTTGGCAAGCAAATACAGCTTCCATCGATCAAATACCTTGCGCTGCAAGACCAATTTCCAGTGCACCAAGGCCGCTCCTACTTGTTTGCGATAGCGCTGGCGCAAAATGACTTTGTGCCGCCACCGCTCGAGGCATTTTTTCAAAACGACACCCTTGTAGTGTTGATCAGCTCGTGCACGCGTAATTTGCTGCCACCTCAGGAGTGAAATGTATGTTATCCACCGGGACAAGTGCTTTTTAAGAATATGTCGCTGTGTCATGCCACGGAGCTGAGAATTTACAACCCTTTTCGCAGCTTTCGCACGAGTAAACTCGGACCAAATCTCCAGCACCCCAGATTTCATAGCTCGCTGTTTCGTCACTGTGTAGTCTTGCAGCATTTTGCTCAAAACCGCATCACGACTTTGCGCGGCTTGCCACTCATTTTTCCACGTACAAAAGCTACGATTCAGTACTCGGCTAGCATGATGATTCTGTGCTGCCAGCTCTAACCTTTTCTTCGTCAGTGCCCTGGTAAAGAAGCACCGAAGCCCCTTCACCCACACGTACTTGAGAAGTCGTGATTCCGAATGGAGCAGAGCACGCTCACACTTGAGCGCTCGCGTTTTCTTTTCGCTCGTGAAATGGTCCCAGCGCGAAAACGCTGAAGCCATTATTCTAGCGTCGGCTGCATTTTGCATGACTTCCACTCGGTTCAAAGCAAGTTGCCGCTGAGCTCGCCAAGATCGAAATCCATTGAACCCCCTGCGCAAAAGCGACAAGTAGTGAGCACGCACTGCTCGTCGCCGTAGCTGCTCCTGCCGCTCTTTTTCTTTTGCTCGCGCGCTCCACGCTTCCCAAACCTTCCTCAGTCTACGCTCTTGATACCCTCGCTGGAAACTATCGAGCTGCGTGAGCTGGTGTACCTTGATTTTCCATATTCGCCAAGCCCTCTGACAAACCTTACGGTACAATTGTCGATCAACGACAGTGACTAGCATGCTTTTTGCCTGGTTTCGTGTATGCTGCTTCTCCCAATCATCAAATGTAAGTTGGAGAAGGCGGTGGTGGGTCTTCCGGGCCAACGCATCTGCTAACGGTTGGTACAGTAACGTTTGTTGCCGTCTTCGACGTATGTAGCTCCTCCACATGCGTAGTGTTCGATGCAAACAAAGTCGTAATCGCCATATCTGCATCGTTTTGACCAACAATCGTTGTCTACTTGCTTTCACGATCTTCACAAACACCGCGCGCTCTCGCTTCTTGATCAGTGCATGTTGTCCAAGTCGAGTTATCGACCGTTTGAGCAGCCAATAGTAGAGAAAGAAGTAGGCTCGCTGCTGTAGAACCGTGCGATTTTTTTTCAACCGCACAAACCCGCGCCATCGCCTAATAGCATGCAACGAACGGATGTGCACAACTCCATCGGCACAACCTGCTCTGCGGTTCACCTCTGGCTTCACTGCAACTTTCCACCTCTATGATGCAAACAGCAAAAATTCCCCGTATCAGTACACGAGATGCAAACTCCTTCAGCAATTAACGTGGTGTCGTCGCACCTTGAAGTAAGACTGTTTTCGCAGCAAAATGACAGCCTTTTCGCTCATTTCATCGCCATCTTCTTCATCAGAAGCAGATTCCACTGCTTCCTTCTTTTCCAAGTGATCAACAACACCAACGGCACTGCTGTCATTCTCCATTTCTTGCTCGAGTCTCGTTGCTTCCCTCAGCTGACGCTTCTCATCAGCAAACTCTCGCCACTTGGTCCAGAAAACTCGTTGACAAAAGACGGAACCCACACGACACGCAGCAGCAACTCGCTGTTTTCACCAAAACGTTACGCCTTTTGTCAATTCTGCACACATACAATTCTCCTGTATTATAAGACGAACGCACTTTTCTCCGCACGCATTGCGTCTGAGCGCGTCGTTTCCACGCCAGGAACGTCCGCAGAAGCTGTAGGTATCGATCATGGTGCACAGCCAGCAGCAGCTTCGTCGGTGGGGGCGACGGCGGATCATCCGCCATCGCGACTGGAGATTGGCGTTTATTGTGTAAGTTACGTAAGAAAATGCCATGCAGTTGAAGTTGCCTTGTACTATTCCGCCAGGCATATAAGACGTGCATGTACTGGTTATTCAAGTTGGAGCCAACCGTTCTTGGCTGCCGTAAGAATTTGTAGACGCTCGTTAATCAGGTCGCAACTAAAATGTCCGTCGCTGGTGGTTCAGTTTCACTATGGGGGCCTCTCCTAAATCAATTGGGGTGAAGTCCAAGAAGGAAAAGACTAACAATAGTGCAACACGTCTGGGCTCCTGAGCTGCTATAAATGAGGTCCACTATCAGGAGTCCTTGATTTCTCTGGCCTGATCAGCTGCGAACAGACTGAAAGCGCAGGAGACGTTTTTAAGCGAATTGATTCATGAAATGCGCGGTGTAGGTGCAGCCGATGCGAGAACAGCAAGGACACTGTCATCTAGACAGCTCAATGACCGCTTTCCAGTCCATCAGGAAGGTTTGCAAGAGTACCGGGGAGAACTTGCTAAGGTATCGAGTCCACCAACAAATCGGCCGTCGTCCGCTCTAAAGTCAACGGGCCATCGATTGATTCACGATGATTTCGTATCGACTGATGCTTCCCCACCAGTAACTCCAACAAGCAGACAATCTCCATCTCGCCTCAGTGGACGCATGCAAGTGCTCGACACTGGAATAACCGCGAGCAGAGATGAATATCAGGTGGGTTCTCCTAGATTGAGCAACACATCTCCTCTTCCACAGCGACATGGCACTCGTTTCACGCCCCAGGACAACGAGATGGCCATCAATTCCAAGTTAGAGCTACCAACCAGAAACACGAGCGGGTCTAGCCGACCATCATCTGCAGCAAGACTAAGCGGGCGTTTACAGATTCAGGATGATTCGGTGACTAACAGTGCACAGGAGATCCCTGTTCTGCCTCAAAATCGGAGCAGACCCTCTTCTCCATCTCGGGAGGTGAAGGACTATTTTCAAGAAAATACCAATGACGTGCCTATGAAAAAGCAAGGTATGCCAACAAGAAGCACCCCGCTTTCACCAATTCGTCAGCTCAGTGAACGCATTAAAGTTCACGATGACGGCGCGCGCTCCAAAGAAATTCCGTCCAAGACGACGGTACCAACAGTGTTGAGTCAGCAACGCAGTGATCAGCTTCTAGTGCACGAGACAGAGAATGCCTGTAAGAGAGACTCGTCTCCTGGTTTACTAAAAGAGGCTGCGCCAATGACTCCCGAAGCGACAGATACCCGGGTCCCTGAGAATCCGAGTATTAAGCATGCTATTGATCAGCCAGATGACTCTCAAACTAGTCACGAACTTGTTATTCCGTCTTCATCAGCTGTAGAACAAGCTATACCCATGGCGCAGGGGCCTACTTCTCGGTTCGTGCAACTACACAGCCAATGGACTTATGGGCAACGCGTATTTGGACGATACAAGAAAACACCGTACTTCTACTCAGGAAATATTGCCACATATCTCGGAGCCGGTATGTTCATGGTCGTTTACGACGATGGCACTCTGGATTATCGAGTACGTCGTGAAGACCTCATGTTGCGAGAGATGTTACTTCAATCCACGTCCTCTTCGCCTAAAAAGCAGCGGAAGAAGAGTAGCCAACGTGATCAGCGAGAAAAGTTGCCTGAAAACTCAAAGACGACTGACTCATTGCGTCTCGATAGTTTTAGTGGATTGAATGCTGTAGCTTCCAATAGCACAACAAGTTCGTCAGAGAATGCGAGAACGTCGCAGCTAGGTCATGGCCAAGACAGTGACGATATTTGCCCAGATCCGTCGGTTGCCCCAGAGTTGTATCTCCTGCCACTGCACCACGTTATGATCGACTTTTCGGTGGCACCACCAAGAGAAATGGTGCTAAGCTTCGATGACGGTGGCGGTGGTTATGAAAGTGTATGCACGCCTTGCGGCACAACAAGTTTCGATACCGAAACTTGGCGGCTGAATCTGGAAGACGAAACTCTGACGATGAAGCGACTTGAGTGTGGAGTGGGTTACGAGGATGATTCAACACAAGTGAGCGACTCGGACGAATCCAGCGAAGAGGACATGTCCATGACACCCTGGCAGCAAATGACCCAGACTTTCGGTATGGGCAAGGCTAACCGCGCTCAACGTCCTACAGGGCGACGATCCAGCGTTTCGTCCGTCTCCCAGATTGATCGACTTTCGCTAACGCATAAACAAATTATCCCCACGCCAAGGAGTCTCAAGCAGGTTATCACCGACTACTTCTTGCGTAGCAACAAGAAGGTGCAACCCTCAAAACTTACTGAAGAGCTTGCACTAGCAGAACAAATTCGGCTGATGGAAGCAAAACTTAATGCTATGCGGACAACTCGCTGCAATTCTGGATCTCCCACCGCTTCTCTTATAATGCGAGGCGATTCGGACAGTCTCCGAGTTGTATATGAGCGAGCTCCTGATGGTGTACGGGCCTACGGAACATTGACAAAACCCGTTGAAGACGAAGTTACGCTGTGGTGACAGAAGATGAACATAGTATTTCAGTGCAGGTTGTCCCAAAAGACAAAGTGGACTTCTTGCCATCCGTGTACGAATTGGAACAACAACTGACAGACATAGAGCGATCACAGCGCGTGCTCTTTGCAGGTCAAAAGGTTCAGGTATCGTTGTATCCGGGTAGTCGGTTTTCAGGTCGGGGGCTTATTACTTTGGAACGGGAGTATCAGTCACGATTTCATGTCTTACTCGCAAACCGTATTCGGCTAGTTAACGTTCCAGCCGACAAGATCAGTCCTTTGCGCGAGAAGAAGAAGGCTGCAGTTACCATTACAGAAGATCAATTCCTCGTTTGCAGCAATAAGGTTAAAGTCTACATCGGTGATCAGATTTACGTCAAGTGCACAGCAGGAAACGGTGACCTGGACAGCACCTCGGAAGAAGAGAAGCTGGGGCTTTTGAACGGAGTGTACTCGAATAAAACCGCTGCAGTGGACTTTGCTGACGGCTCTACTGGATATGAAGTGCCACCGAATCTAATATTCAAGCGGAAGCGCGTAAGTGTGCCTGCGGACCAGGATGTGCGGTCTCTCAAAAATGCTGTTCTTATGCAGGCTTCAGCTGCTGCAAACGGTGGGGCTAAAGACAAATTTCCGGTTCTTGAGGAAGGATACCAGGTCAAAGCTGACCACCCACGGAAAGCTGCTGTCGAGAGCTGCATTGTTATCAAGACACACGCTTCTTCTGCGTGTGATCTGCGCTTTTCTGATGGCACGATTGCGTTCGAAGTGTTTCCATCGCAAATGATTCTTGACAGCGTGGAACAGCAACGCACGCAGACAAAAACAACTTCCACATTGATCATAAATGATACTTCCAGCCGAGTATTTGCCGTAGGCGACTACGTTCTAGCCTGGAGTTCACGTTTCGGGCGCTACTGCTCCGCCAAAATCACCGCAAAAGCATCGCAGGACTCAATCCATACCCCAGGATCACTGGCACGTCCATCTGCAAGTTCAAGCTCTAGTTTAAATGTCACGACTTCCTCGACAGTACATTCTTCAGCGATACCATCTTCAGCTCCCACCGCGTTATACACGTTGGCATTCGACTATGGTGAGCAAAAAACTCAAATACCACCTGACAAGATCACTCACTTGGATGACACCACAGCGCTATCCCATAGTCAGCGGTTGACAAACTTCAGCATTGACGCGATGGGATTTGAGTTGTCCCCTGTGAATTTTTCCGTCGGGGAGGCTGTCATGGCTCGCGTACATGGAACTGCACGATACTTCAACGGTATTGTCGAGGCTGTCAACGATAAGGAACGGGTGTGTGCAGTTTGCTTTGACTCATCCGAACGCGACACATCCGTTCCTTTCTCCGCAATGTTTTCGGTGGATTCGAGGCTGCGTTTTGCAGGCCGAAGTACTAGCACCAAACAGGCAGGCAGCGGTGGCAGTTCGTCCTCGGAAGCTGCGTCCCGAGCTCGTCTTCTTGCACGACATCGAGCCACCGAAGATACGACAACAGGGTCTGATGCTCCTACCCGTCCACGAAGACACAGTAGCGGCTCCGTCAGCAACATGATCAAATCCATGGACAACTTTTTCCGAGGCTCGAGGTCGAAGCCCAATCTTGAGCTGCGCCGAGCTTCGCACATGATCACAGAAATTGGTGCGCGTGTCCGACTTCATCAGCATCAATAGTAGTCCATTTTGCAGATATGTTGCTTTCCATCAGCTAGTAAACGACAGTCCAGCCACCACAGACATACACATCACGTATGCAGTCATCAAACACGTTGTACAACCCACTTACTATTTAGAATAAACCGGCTTTCGCTGCTTTCCTGCCTGCGTCCCTTTCCGACTCGCAGACCTTAAGTTCCACAAGACCAAGCTGAAGTGACAGCCCCCAAACTCCAATCGGCTACTTGGCCGCGAAAATGATACCCATCAGAGCGATAAAGATGAGCAGCGCAAAGATGGCGATACAAATGAGCTTCATCCGTGAGCAGGCACAGCACTTTTTGCGCTGATCGGCCTGGCGCACCTGCTCCAGCGCCTTCTCCACGTTATCCTTGGCCGTGTCGGTGTTCTCCACAATTTCCACCACCATCTCACCCTGGTCCTGCACCAGTCCGTCGATCTCCTGGAAGGCGGCGTTCACCTCGCGCAGCTGGTGATTGATCTGGACAATGTCGTCCTCTCTCCGCTGCATATCTGCAAACGCCATAAAACAACAAAAGTCCCTCGTCAATAAACAATTGCCAACCCGGTCACTCACACATCAGACAGCAACGCACCGTCTTCGTCGTAGATGACGACATTGGCCTGCGCGTAGATCTGGTCTTCGCTGTAGTTGGTGAACTCTGCGCCGCCGCGGGTCTGGCGCGCGTCGCCACCCTTGAAGCTCTGCGACGAGCGGCGGATGAAGTCCACGGACTGCCGCTCCGACTCGAGCAGCCGCTCGCACGTCTCCTCGAACACGCGCACCTGGTTCTTGAAGTCGGTCGAGAGTTTGCTGATCTGCGTGCGGCGGACGCGGCCGGCGGGGCCCTTGGCGCCGCGGTTGAGCTCCTGCAGGCGGCGGTTGATCTTGGCCACGAGCTTGTTGCCCTTCTCCGTGAGCTCCTTGATCTGCGCGTGGTTGGCGCGCGAGTCCTGCGGCGTGCCGAAGAGCGACATCTTCTGGGCCATGCTGCGCGTGAGCTGGTTGAAGCTCGAGATGCCCTTGCTCGTCTCCGTCACGAGCTTGCTGAAGCGGTCGTCGGACACGCCGCCGCCGCTGTTACGCGGGGACTGCGCGCTGCGATACCGGTCGCCCATACCTGCTACTGCTGCTGCTGAGGAGGAGGAGGACGACTGCGACGAAGCAGCGGAAGAGCGAGAGTGGCGGCGAGTGCTCGACTGCAGCACCGATTCCAGCCAGTTTAGTTTGCAAAGCCATTAGTCGGTGCTACGACCTGCGAGAGCGGATAGAAGGAATGCGGAATGACAGGTTGTGGTGTGGATATTGTACATATGGGGTGGTGACTATAGCAAGTGTATCGTGATACGTTGTGGGGAGATATACAAGAGAAGTGAGGTAGGGAGGGATCGGAACCCTGGCGAAGCAAGTGTTACTTACGGGACGACGACAACCGCGGGTAAAGTCGTGTTTCGCGTTGCAAAAGGCAAAAATTGGGCTTGTGGCTTTGTGGGCTCTTGGGTTGTCGCCATGGAGCTGAGATTTGCCCGGCAGCGAGGCGAGATAGAGATGCCTCGACATTGGGCTCTGCTCGCCGTGAGAAGAAGCACTGCTTGGCCAATTCGTTCATTATGACAACGGCATGAACGGACTTGTTGAGTGGTGTCATGGTGGCAATGGCATCTGGTTGATTGCCACGTCGTGGCCCACGAGGGGATCATGTTGAAGCGCGTGACGTGCGGCAGGTGATCAAGTGGACATCAGAGACGGCGGGGGCTCTCCGCACGCACCTTACATACCGAAGGGCATTCGATTAGCAGTCTCCGTTAACGACGGAGCTCCTGTCTCTTTCAGAGCCCGACGCGACGGCCACGACCGAGGCTGTCCTCGTGCGTCGTGTGATCGCGAAAAGATACTTCCCTCGCGGCAAGGCAACGAGCAAAGTAGCGAAAGCTGCCGATGGCAACGCGATGGCAAACGCTGCGCTCACAGCTCAAAGCTCTCGATATGTTGCCGCCAAGTTGAAGCGCTCAATCGATTGGGAGTTGCGTCGTCTGCGGAACGAGGGACCTCGCGTCTCGCATTCACACACGTGAGCGAACGTTTCTGCTTGTCGACCACCTACTGCATCCGTTAACGGGTCGTTGCGGTGGTCTGCTGCTGTTGCTGTCGAGTCCTGTCGAGCAACGCCTCCTACTGGTGCTGCAGCAAGGCAACGACAAGGCAAAGCAACCAAGAAGGCTATTCAGACAGGAACGCAGCATTTCAACCAATTAGATAGAGGCCTCGCACTGATTTGTCCAATGGGGTCCACCACCTCTCCAAAGTACGATTGCTTGGACCCCACCCATGGCAAAACGGAGAAAAACTTCCAGAAGGCCCCGATTCGGAAACTGCCATACTAGAATCAAGTGAGTGTCTACAGCTGTTGCGCGTTGAGGGGGATCGCGCGAGCTTTCTCCCCCTTCGCTCCCCCTTCGCAGCTTTGCGGTCATTTTCCTTTCGTAGCCGGAAGCAGCAGAGCCGAAGCCGAAGCAGAGAGAGGAGGAACAGACCGAAGATGGCGTTAAAGCGGATCAACAAGGAGCTGCAGGACCTGGGCCGCGACCCGCCCGCCAACTGTAGCGCCGGCCCCGTGGGCGACGACCTGTTCCACTGGCAGGCGACCATCATGGGCCCCGAGGACAGCCCGTACGCCGGCGGCGTGTACTTCCTCAACATCTACTTCCCGGCCGACTACCCGTTCAAGCCGCCCAAGGTGAACTTCACGACGCGCATCTACCACTGCAACATCAACGCCAACGGAGGCATCTGCCTGGACATCCTGAAGGATCAGTGGAGCCCCGCGCTGACCATCTCGAAGGTGCTGCTGTCGATCTGCTCGCTGCTCACGGACGCCAACCCGGACGACCCGCTGGTGCCTGAGATCGCGCAAATTTATAGAACAGACCGCGCGCGCCACGACGCCACTGCCCGCGAATGGACCGCCAAGTACGCCACTTAGAGCACGCTAGGAGTAGGAGATCTTCGTCCCGACCATGCGGCTGCACGCAGCGAAGCGCGGCTTTTTGTGTGCGTGGCTTGCCTGCTGCAGCGTTGCAAGTGAGGAGATGGAGGACCACGACAGTCGGTAAGCAGCAGGAGTTTGCAAGCTAGCGAAAATTCAGTTTGGTTTGTTTCTCGTGCTGAGTCACAGTGTTCGTCTTGTGTGTGTGTGTCCTTCATGAGTAGTCGTCACCCCTCGCCAATCTTTGAGCAGTTTGGTGTCTGCGCTTCTTCTTCGGTCCGCCGCGTGGTTTCAACCCCGAACCATCAGCGATTATGACTCATCTTGATCACCTCTTACTGCGATCGTATCTCTCCCCCTTGTGTCCTTCCAAGCGAGCTAAATCCTTTCCTTGTGCTGTATAATCCATCCACTGCAACTCCCGCAACTTCTAAGCGCAGCATCTTGCCATGAAGACACGTACAGCCAGTAGACCCTGGCTCAATACCTTGGCCATTTTGCTCTGCATTTTTCTGGCTGTGGTGTGCAGTACACCACTTTCAGATAGTTGCCCTCGGCCTTTATAGGCGGCGACCATGGAGTTCCCGTGCGGGTGGTGCGGCCAGGCGTCCTGGGCCTTCCGATGCTTCACGTGCGACCCTCGCAGCGAGAAGAAGTTGTGCACCAACTGCTCCATGCTCTGGCACTCGCGCGGCTTCGCTCGTGGCCACCAGCTCACGAACCGCTCGGGACTCACGCGTTCGTATCTCGCGTGGGGGTGTCCGGGTGAGATTATGAGCAACGGCGGCGGGAGGAGCAATGGAAATGCACAAGTGGAGGCAAAACCTGCAGCTGAAACACCTGGCGCGACTGAAAGTGGAGACTCTGGGCCGGCGAATGACTCGACGGATGCGAAAAGTGTCGAGAAGCCAGCGGAGAGTGTCGTGCAGGAAGCTCAAGAGCAGGTAGAAGCCACGGAGGGGGCGCGACAAGATGCAGCTGTTCCTGAATTGACCGAGCAACGAGAGGAGAAGGAGGACGAGTCGATGGAGGAAGAGTTCGAGTTCGAGGTGGTAGGAGAATCCGTTGACAGCGGAGAGGACGGAGACACTGCAAGTGTGGAGAAGAAGAATGATGCAGAAGACGAGGCAATGGGACTGGACGCTGCAGAGTCTGCAGTTGAAGGTGTGACGCCGGTACCGGATACCACGGCGTCTAGTAAGGAACAGCAATCGGAGGCGAATGGAGTCCAGGAGAGCAAGGAGAAGCCTTCTGCTCCTGCTACCACCGAGTTGGAACTGACTGCGGACGCTCAACTACCTCCTGTAACTGCAGAACCTCTGGCTACGACGGCTGGAACTGTCCAAGTTTCAAAATCTGCTCTTGAATCGGCTTCTCTTACTACCACAACCACTACGTCTATGTCTTCTCAAGCTCAAGCTTCATCAGCAATTCAAGGTGACACTTCTAATTTCACACCACAATCCCGAACAGAGCAGACTTCTACCACATCGAGGAAAGAAGCTCCTCAGCCCAAGCCTGTTGCTTTGGATAAGCTGTTACGTTGGTTCCCCACGTCTGACAACGTGCTGATGGATATGCTGGCAGCGCGCATTGAGGCTGCCCTAGTTATTGAAGACGCACTTATATGCGCCAGAATGGGGAAATGTGAAGAACCGACTTGCCGGTCAATTCTCCTACACTACGAGCATTGCAAGCGTAACGAGATGTGTGGAGATCCCAGATGCTCTGAGATATCAATCGTGTACAGGCATCGACGCACATGCTTGAAGAAAGACGCGTCGCCGACTAGTGGTGGCAAACAGTATGTGTGCCCGTTTTGCATTCGAATTCGGCAACGACGGAGTCTTGGTGTGGTCGCTGCACTTGATCATCTCATTTATGATCAACGTCGCGCACTTCAAAACGCACACAGTGAAGCGAGCTGCAACTTTTGTTTGCAAAGTATTAACACGTGGACACAGCGCAAGCGGCTTCTTCGTGCCGAAACCGATCGATTGAATCAGTTAGCAAGTGAAAGCAGTTCACCTATATTCAATTTTCCCAGGTACCGGTGGCACTTTAGTGATGCTGTATCGATCAAACGGGAGCCGACACCGTTAGAAACGAGCGCGAGCACTTCATCGGAGCTGTCTGGAGATAGATCTTTCGAAAAGAGTGCCAATAACATACCAGCAGGTAAGGCACCTGCTTCGGGTGAAGATGATGGCAACATGAGCAAACCTGGTAAGCTTTAACTTAGGGCTATCACTACATCACCATTGACGCACTGACACCTATCCTATTTTGTGATTTCATCATACAACAAAGACACTCAGCAGTCGCACGACACACAAAAGGACAGCATGCCAGGCAACGTAAACTTCAATGCAGACTTTATCAATGAGCTGCTACGAGCCAAAACTGAAAGAAGTGGAGATAGCGAGTTGGCACAGCAAGAGTTCGACGGCGTCATGGAGTTGGGCTACGCTATTGTGGACGCATCCTTTTGCGCTCCGTCCAAAGCGCAGCGATGTCTGTTAAACTGCACGTCAATCCTGGTGCACTTGCAGCACCACTTGGATTTACAAGTTTGCAAGCAGCCAATGTGCACAGCGGTAGAGCACCATTTCGCTCATTTGTCGCAGTGCAAAGCCCGCGAGGAGAATGAATTATGTGAGTATTGTTTGCGGGTGGAAGAACGTCAGCTCGTCCGGTCGGTTGATTTTATGGAGGCCCAACAACCTGAAGCTGAAGCCAAGGTGCAGAAGATTATCAACGACATCACGGCCAGCTTCACAAATCATCGCCCAGATGAGCGGGAGCAGGAAGTGATACAACTGGAGGACGAGTTGGAGCAAGCGGAAGACAACAAGCGCGAATTAACGGACAAGCTTGCTGCTGCACGACACAACCTTCGAAAAGTGCGAAGGAACTTGGAGCATCGCGGCATTTCTCAAACCTTAGGAAGTCATCGACTACCGGTTCATTTCATCAAGGTTCGCCGTGGCGACGGATCCTCTGGCAACAACTCGAAGAAGCGGCGCCTTGTAGGTCCGTCAAACTAGGATGAGCATCAGTAACATAGAGAACAAGGCCATGTGCCTGCTCGCAGAGTATGCAGCCACCTATAAACGGTTGTGGGAACTTTTCAAAGTTTGGTTTACGCTGTCCCCATCCAAGTACGATATGCACCGAACATGACTTCATAGCACCAGCTTCTCGAGAGCATCGCACTTCTGCTGGAGTTGATCAGAAGCTGTTGCAGCACCAGCTGGACTGGCTTGCGTTGCCCCCGTTCGCAGCACTCGTGGGGCGGAAAGTGTCGTTGCGCCTCTTGGCCTCTGACTTTCGCTCGAAAATGTCCTGGTGCTCCAGAATACCCGTTACCAGCGCCTTGGCTGCGTCATCAATGTGAATGTTTTCCTTGGCGGATGTATCAAACCAGCCCGTAAAGTTGTTGGTCTTGCAAAACTCGTCCAAGAACTTCCCGGTCCACGTCCTCCTTCAAGTCGCACTACAACAACCATCACAACCCAACATTCAGTAACCTTTACCCACTCCCCATTGCTGGTGCAAAGCCAGCTCGAACGCACCTTATTGCCGCAGAGAATGACAGGTAGCGCCTTGCCGTTCGGGAGTTCCACCTTGGAGTCGATCTCCTTCTTCCACTGCGTCCCATCCACCAACAACCAAAGCGTCAGCAGGCGAGTACACAGTCCCCAGTCCACTCTACTCTACAATTACCTTGAGAATGCTGTCAAAGGTCTCCGGACGAGACATGTCGTACACCAGCAGCGCCCCCAGCGCGTCCTTGTAGTAGACTCGGTTGAGCGCTCGAAAGTGTTCCTGGCCAGCGATGTCCCAGAGCTGAAGCCGCACCGTCGTGCCATTCACCGTCACCGCCTTGAGTGCAAAGTCCACGCCAATTGTCGTGCGGTGGTGCTCCGAGAAGGCGTCATGCACGTATCTGTAGCAGAAGAAGAGAAACAACAGCATCAGACGCCTCCCCCTCTCTGATTAAAGCCGCAGAAGTCGCTACCGCTTGATGATGCTCGTCTTCCCCGTGGCAGCGTCGCCCAGCACCAGCACTTTGATCACCGCGTCCTGCGCGGCATTCACGCGGCGCTCGCTCATGGTCAGCAACGAGATCCTCAACTGGAGAACACTGCCAAATCAGAAAGCGAAGATATGTGGCACACACCACTGTATGTACCTTACCTTACACTCGTGCTAACTCCGAAAACTATCGCAAGGAAGGGCACATCTTACGTCGGTGCTGCAGTTAGTTGTGCGCCGCCCCTCGCTCTCCCTGTGGGCTCCTCCCCCGCCATGAGCGACGACTTCGAGCGCACCAGCATCCGCACGCGTCCTCGTCGTCGCAGTCGCAGCAGCGGCGCCGTACTGAACACGCCCATGCCCATCAGCAGCAGCGACAACAAGAGCAACACTCAAGTCTCCAGTATCAACGCGAACGCCGTCAGCAATGGAGAGCGCACGCTGCTGCCCAGCGACGTCATGGAGCTACGACGCAGCGCGTCGGCGGACCACGCGGTGGGCGCTGGGCGGCGTCTCAGTCGCTCGGGCTTCAATCCGTTCGGCCAGAGCGGCGGTCTCAGCTCCTCGTTCCGCTTGAACAGCGCCGGCTCGAGCTTCCGCGCGGGCGCGGGCGTCCCCGTGTCGTCGTCGGCTCTGCGCAGTCATGCCAGCTTCCTCATGATGGACATTGACGCGGCCAGGCAGTCGGTGGACGCGCAGTCGCAGGCGGCCAATGCGAGAGCCATGAGCTTCGACGAGGACGAGACGGTCTTTGACGGAGGCAGACTCACGAGGAACATGCTCGGGGATTCGTCCTCTGGAAGGAGAAGCAGCGGCGCCGAGAGGTTCCGAAGAGCGTGTACGTTGCATGAGCGTGGGGAACGTGCTGGAGCTGATGGAAAATTGATTTTTTTGCTGTTTGTTATTTTTTTATGGTTTTTTTGCTGTTAGCGTCGTTGGATTCGAGCCCGCCGCTACCTCCGGACAGTACGATATCAGCTGAGGAGGTGATTCGAGAAAGTATGGCGAGCGCGCTGAGCTCGTCGTTGTATACGGACAAGGATGAATTTTTATTGCCGCATCAAAGGCGGCCTACTGCGGTGGGAGGGAATCTGGGTGTGGCAAACGAACGGGACTCGTTGGCCATGTCGAGGCATTCGCGGGACAGTTTGGCCTTCTCGTTTTCGAGTCGCAGTACGTTCCGAAGGAGTACCATATCGGAACAAATGTTGTATGAGACGGATTTGTTTGAACCGGAACGTGAACTGAGTGCGCGGGAGCTGACAGAAGTGCTGAGCGGTTCCGATGAAGATGTTACGGGCTACGAGGTCACTAGTATAAAGGAGGAGGAGGAAGATGTCAAGCTGGAGAACGCCAAATCTCGGTGGGCACAACATGTAAAGCTTAAAGCTCGCAGCTTCCTTTATTCGACAGTATCAAGCGGCAAAAATGGAGCTTCTGCTGCTAGCGACGTCGGCAACAGCGGTGTAATGACGTCTTCAGCACCAACGGCAGCAGAGATTTGGGCGAGTAAACAGAAACAAATTTTATCTCAAATGAGCGGCGGCAGTGGATTTGGTGCTATGTCAGGTGCGTCGTCAGCTGCATCGTCAACGTCAACGCATCATCACTCGTTGCTGCCCCCACTGCCATCTTTCGGACCCGCGACTAATGGCGGTGCCAAGTTTCAAAAGTGGAATAGATGGATGCACGATCAATACCAGCATAATTTCGGCAAAGTGATGCAGCGTGCCTTCAAGGACGAGGTATTTCAGCGCCAGCAGCAGCAGTTTGCTTTCCCGGCACACCAACCTACGCCAGACCCGACGACACTTATTTCTATTGAGGAAGTGATAAGCAACCCACGCATGATGCGCTACTATGCTGCGTGGCTTCCTGATCCTGCGGACCAAAGTAAATTATTCTTTCTATGCTCGTTTGAAGAGTACCGCCAGTTTTGGTGCACATTACGCGCCAACTACCAGAAAAAACCTTTTGCGAAGGATGATGTACTCATGCTGCGCACATACGGCGTCAAGATTGCGATGAAATATCTTGCGAAAAATGCGCAGTTTCCAATTAATGGGCCGAGTGATGTTACCGAAGCTGAAGGAGGCGAATGTGAACCCCCTATTGTTGACTCGAACAAGCTACGTGCTATCAAGCGTGATCTTGCTGCTGGAGGCGAGGATGCGTTACGTACTTTCGACGATGTGGCTGTGAAGGTGAAGCGCGTTCTGATGATGAAGTTTCCTGAATTCCGTAAAACGGACTTGTATACTGAGATGCAGAAGACTGTGGAGCGTGAAGTGATCTGCCTCGAAGACATTTTGATGAACCACCGCTTTGCAAATTTCTTCTGGATATTCCTTTTTCCGCACAACTACCATCGTGAGATCGCGTTATGGCTGGATGTTGAGTACGAGTTCAAACCAGCGTTCCGCATTTATATGTCTTTGCTCAAGTCTGGCGGCAGCAGCTCCCGAAGTGCCTCTGCATCAAGTAGCACAAGTAGCAACCACCGCCGAGAGCGCATAGAACAGTCTGCTTATCGCTGCCGAAGGTTGCTCAAGTACATTTCACAAAAGTACTACGCAGGGGATGTGGAGATGCAAACTCTGTCCCGCACGCTGGTGACTTCGTGTGCGCGACTTCAAGCGGAGCAGGATGCAATTCTGACGAAGTTCAGCCTCATCCACCTCGAGCTTTATCATCGTTTCTTGACGAGCCGCGCCTATGCAGAGTTTGCTCTGTATCCAAAGCTTTCTGCTGATGATGAGAAAGACTCCATTGACGACTCCATGCGGCTATCGGGGTTGCTTTTAAGCTACGGGTTACGTGCGCATCAGTGGACTGGTGGAAATTCGGGATCGTCATCATCTAGCGGGTCTAGCTCTTCTTCCAATTTTCGCGATGGAGATAACAGCGCGCCAAAGAAGAAGACTCTTGATTCTCTCCGCACAACACGAAGTTTTGAAGCGGTGTCTGGTGTGCTTTCATTTGAAGCAGTACCCGTTCCGGTTCCAGTCGATGAAGCCGACAGCGGCGCGGAAGAAGATGGTAGTGTGCCGTTTGAAGACCCGATCGCGCTGCGAGTTTCTCAGCATCCACTGCCGCATGACCCAACTCCGCACGTTGTCGACAGGTCTATTGAGAACTTTCTCGTACCTTGGAGCGCTGATCCCAGGCATGTGGTGCTCACATCACCGACATGTCCTGCGCCTCTTGCCTTTAATTTTCGCATGGGTGATAGCAGTGCTGGCGCCTCTGCTGCGGAATTATTCGCTGCTTGTATTGTGTTCTATAAGCCAGCACCCCCACTGACGCGGCGTGCGCTTGAGTCTTCTCGAATAGACTCGGCAGCTGGATGCCGATGGGTACCTTACGGTGTCTGTGTGCTATCTAAGCTCCCTCTGGTCGATCTTTTGCGAGAGCGCCTTGCTGAAGCGTACGAGTTCATTCTTGAACTTGAGACTATTGCTGCTGCCAACGGCAAGGGAGTTTTACACAGTGGTGGACAAGGTTTTCAGCTGGACAAAAAGGTTCTTGCCAAGTTAGCTCGCTCTGTTTCAAAAGAGCATATTTCGCAGTACCACCAGCCATCACCACTACCAGACTCGCCACTACTCGAAGCCTCAGGTTTGACCCCAAAAGCCACGGCTGCCTCACTGCTGGCTGCGCTTCCACGTCTGGACCACTCCGTTCGTCTTCTGTTTGATACACTGGACGTGTCTACCGTGCTGCTTGTGTTTACCGCAGCTCTGCTGGAGAGTCGTATTCTGCTGGTGTCGTCATATCTATCGGTGCTTATGAAGGTTGGTGAGTCGCTCCGAGCCCTTATGCATCCACTATCTTGGCCCCACGTGTATCTACCGGTGCTTCCACGACGGATGCTGCAGTACCTGGAGTGCCCCACGCCCTTCATTTTTGGAGCTGAAAGGCAAGCGCTGGATGACGCACAGCGCCAACTTATCGAGGAAGGTGGTGATGACCTTTTCGCTGGAGCTGGGGAAGAGCTCTTGGTTGTGGACTTAGATAAGGGGGCTGTTTTACGTGGAGAAGTACCGTGCGCCTTGCCTGACAGTGTTCGATTCGATTTGCGCGATGCACTTTACGAATGCCTCAAGCCCAACGTGAGTCGCAGCGATCACGTGTTTGCACACCATTTCCCGAGTAAACCGCTAGTTTTTCCGGAGGTTGCTGTGCGTGGACTCTTTCTCCGAGCTGTGAACAAACTCATTGGTGACTTCGGGTATCACCGCTACGTATGGACAGATGAATTTGCACGCAAGCGCACTGTCTTTTTCGACGAGGCAAGTTATCTAGCAGCTTCCTCGCCCGAGATGCGTGAGTTTCGCACATTGTTCATTGCCACTCAAGCCTTTTCGGAGTTTATGGTCACACATCACGGGTTCGAGGAGCAACCAGGTCAGGCTAACAGCACGTCATCACCTCGATCATCAACTCTCTTGCCCCCAACTTCAGTGTCGTCAGCCTCTGTATCATCCGTGCCGCGGAATTAAGCCTGCCATGTCATTTAGCTGGGACCGCAAAGGCTGGACGTGTGTCCCGACAACGTATGTGTGAATTGGAGCCTCCGTGTGTTGTGCTTACGGGAGGATGAAGAATTAATGTTCGTGATGTTCGCGTTCCTGAAACTATGCCTACTTGTATTTTGCGTTGTGGTGACCTGCTGCTTACTTACCCTGGTGATGTACTCTAGCTAGCGGCGAAGAAGGGATGCCAGTAGCGTGGTGGCCGCAAGCAGTCCAAGTACTGTCACGGGCGCTGTGAAGTCCGACAACCATGAGCGTTTCGACTCTGCCAAACTCACTGTGGTAGATTTGGAAGCATTTTGTGGTTGCAGGTGCTGACGGTGGCTTGCCATCTCCTTGTCGATGATGGTGTAGAGAATCGCAGCTACGCGGCGACCGCTATGCTTAAGCATGGGCGCTTTCTTCCATTCGCGCGCCACATGACCAGCAACAAGGTCTTCTTGAAAGGTTTGACCCTGAAGAAGTACCGGGTGATCACTTGCCACCATTTCAGGCGTGGGCAACAGAAGCTGCTCGCCACGTTCCACATACGGTGTGAGGACATTTTCTGGTGGATGAGTGTTGTTGGCTATCACGTAGTCGATTGCGTTTGCCCCTAGGTAAGTTGACAGCACTTCCAGCGTTTTTTCGAGGGTATAACCATCGGTCTGGCCATTTTGCGTGGTCACGTTGCTCACGTACACGGTAGCACCCGCGCTGCGTGCGATGGCATCGCGAATGCCAGGTACCAATAGCGTGGCGATGATGGAAGTATAAAATCCGCCCGGGCTCAGGATGATGATGTCAGCCTCCTTGATGGCACGCACCGCTGGCTGGAAGGCTTCCACGGTCGGGTTTTCGAGGTACACGCGCTTGATCGGCGCTTTCTTGATCTTCTCCTTTTGATTTTCAGGCTTTGGCGGAGTTCCTGGTGGTGTTCCACTTGTTCTGCTCGTAGAGGAATCGGAACCTGATCGAGGTTGGGCTTCATCGTCCGGCACGAAGGGACTTCGTACATTGACTTCCGATACGACAGTGGAGCCGTCTGTAAGCTCAGCGCATAGCTCCGTGCTTTCGAGCGTCGCGGGCAGTACGGAACCGTGAATGTTTAGAATGTCAGCTATGGACGAGATGGCACGATCGAAGCCGCCCTGCAAATCCGTGAGCGCTGCCAAAAGCAAATTCCCCAGGCTGCAGCCCTCCATGAAGTTTTCGCGAAAACGGTAGTTCATGAGCTTGCTCAAAAGTTCATCTAGCATGTACGCCCAAATGAGTTAGTGAATGTGCACGTCAAGTAGAGTAAATGGTAGGGTACTCACCGGAATCAGATAGCGCCACAAGGCAGTTGCGAATATCACCAGGAGGCAAGATACCGAGGTATTTGCGGAGAGCACCAGAGTGCCGACCCGAATCGAACACTACGTCGGTAGGAAACAAGTACAACACCATTAAGTTAGCCAAAGCAGTGCAGGCGAATACAACAAGAGAACTCTGATAGAGTTACGTTGTTTACCGGTGACAACTGCTGTGAGGTCAGCAGGGTAGTGGCGTAGTTCCTTGAGCAGCACAGCTAAGCCCGTGCCACCACCGATAGCCACGATCTTGGGCTGCAGCATCTGCTGATCTGCCAGCTTCACAATAGGCACGAGCTGCTCAATTGATTCAATCTACAGTCACCACAGCGCAAGTATCAGCGATCTGAACAACACAATCAACTCAAACTCCTCCTCTCTACCTGGAAATTGGGCTGCTCCATCTCGTCTGTCGGCATCACGCTCGTGTACTTGCCAAAGAGCTACACCCACACACATTTCAACATCAATACCCCACTCCAATCCTCTTGTCATCTAAGAGCACGCACCATGCGGATAGTGAGCATGCCCACCGTATTGGCAGCCTTGATCTCGTAGAAGGCCTTCCGACCCACAAACATGACTGCAGACGCCGGCACTTCCAGTTGTCTCGTGAGCTGCTTCATGGCGCTCGTGACTTGGGCCAAGCTCGGGTTGGGACTCACGTGCACCACCTGAGCAAACAAATCCTCCACTCCGAGAGCTTTGAGTCGTTCACGCTGCACCTCCGGCTTGCCAATGAGCAGCAGCGCCAAGCGGCACGCACCTCCGTCCTGCAGCTCCAATAGCGTCTTGCGTACGCCCGGGAATGGCTTGATACCTCGCGCCTCGGGCACATTACTCTCGTAGTATGCAGCGATGACTCGCTGCGCTTGAGCGGACGAAAGTTTGGCATGAGGACCCCCCACGAGGCTGTCGACGAAGCGGGGGAAGCGCTTCCGCAGTCCGTAGGCGTTGCGAAAGGTCTGCAGCGCTTCAAAGGCTGCGGCGTTGGTCGGGAACGCGCCTTCCTCGAGCAATTGAGCCACGCCGCGGTCGATGGCCAAGTGGGACAACAGTCCCGAGTGGTCGTACAGGACGTCGTCCAGAATCATGGCCACTGCACGCACGCGTCGACGCTGCGGACGGAGAGACGACGTCATGGGGGACGCGCTGCTTGTGGGCACGCGCAAGCCACTGGGGAGGCGACGCAGCGGGTGCGCGGAAGGACAAGTGGCGTCCGACATGACAAGCGGCGGTCCGGAATGGAACGGTGAGACCAAGCAGAAAAGAAGGGACCGGTCGGTGGTGCACTGCAGCCTGCAGGCTCTATTGTCGAATGCATGGACAGGCGGATGGTGTAGTGGCGTCTATGATCAAGAGGTTTACTTGGGGGTTCTACGGATCTACCGACGCTGCAGCAGGCGCAGCGCCATCTCTTCCTGGCTGGCGACGGCCTTGCGGTCCACCTTCCGCTTCGTGTCCTCGTCTTCGTCTTCGCTGCTGCTGGCCTCGCTTTCGCTGCCGCTCTCGCTCTCACTGCCGCTTATATCTTCGTCGTCATCGGAGCCAACCACGAGGCGCGCGTCTTCGTCGTCGCTCTCGTCGTCGCGCTCGCCCTTGACCTTCATGCGTTTCTTGTGGTGCTTGCCACGCACACGCTCCTTCTCCAGACGACGATCCTCGTCGTCTTTGGCTGCGAGACGGGCTGCCACCTGCTCCGTGTAGTCCTTGGCGTGCTGCTCCACGTCCGCGAATTCAGCATCGCCGCTGCTGCGCGCCGAAAGACGGTCCGCAATCTTTGCGCTGTTGCCTTCCTCGTCGAACACGATCTTGGACGCGTTAATGGCCTCGCGGTCCACGCGCAACTTCTTCTGCTTCTTCTTGCTGGGGCCAAGTGCATCGAGGTCAAGCGGCTCGTCATCTTCGTCCCAGTTGTGTACACGCTTGACCACCATGAGCGAGTCTTCTTCTTCCTCCTCTTCGTCTTCAGACTCTTCCTTTTGCTGTTGCTTCTTCTCCAGCTTCTTCTTTGCCTCTTCCTGCTCCTTCGGGCCCAGGGCTGCCAGTTGTCGAGCCAAACGCTTACGCTCCTTCTCCGCTTTAATCTTCTCCTTGAGCTGCTGCAGCTTACGGTTAACGTTTTTCTTTCCGCGTAGCTCCTCGCGGAGCGTCTCGTTACCACCCTTCTCGTGTTCAGCCTTCATCTTGGACAAGAACGGCATGCGTGGGGCTCCAGGAAGTCCTAGTGACTCCGCGAACTCATCCAAAGGCAGTGCCGTTGCATCAAACACCTCGCGGTCCGGCTGCAGGTACACGGAGCGCACATAGGACATGAAAGCCTTCTGCGCCAGCGATTTAATCTCCTTGTCTCCGGCCACAACGGACGCCACCTTCTGACGGCAGCTTGTGGTCTTGGTAGGGTTTAGTTTTGTTTCACGGATAGGCACCTTGGCATCCTCGAGACGCTTGGTCATGTCCTCCACCTCAGACGGCACTAGACACATCAGAGCCTTACCCTGTTTGTTGTAACGCGCCGTACGACCGACACGGTGAATGTAGTTGGCAGCGTCTTCGGGGCAGTCCAGCTGCAACACCCAGTCGACTTGAGGGAAATCCAGACCACGAGCAGCAATATCCGTGGCGAAGAGAACCGCCGCTGGTTTGTTCAGGAACTCGTAATACACCTCCACGCGTTTACCTTGCTTGTACTTGCCGTGCAGCGCGCATAGCGGGATACCAGGTTGCAACTTGCAAAAGACGCTGTGCACGAAGCGCACCTGACGGCACGTGGACAAAAACACAATCGTCTTCTGCTTGAGGTGCGACTTGATAAACGACAGCAGCACATCCAGCTTGCGCTCCAACGGCGTCACAACGTAGCTCTGAGAAAGACCCTTGGGCGTAGCGTTCGCCGAGTGCTCGTGCACCGCCACGTACTCTGGCTCGCGCAGACTCAGCGCGGCCAGATCCTTGACGGACTTGGTCTGCGTGGCCGAAAACAACATGGTCTGGCGTTCTCCCGCAGGCGGCAAGTGCTCCAAGATGGACGTCAACTGTTTTTGGAATCCCAGGTCCAGAATCCGATCCGCTTCGTCCAGCACGAGCACCTGCAAGTTGCTGGCGTCGAATGCCGGCGTCTGTTCCATATGCTGCAGCAGTCTACCGGGCGTGCAGATCAGCAGGTTCATGCGGATGAGCCGCAGTTGCTCCTCCTTAAAGTTCTTGCCTCCAATGACCAGTCCGGCCGAGAACGCGTGCGCCTTGCCCACGTTGCGCAGCACCTCGAAGATCTGCAGCGCCAGCTCGCGCGTGGGTGAGATCACGAGCGCGCCCAGTCCGTCCTCCACGCTCCATCGGAGGCGGAAGAGTTTCTCCAGCACCGGCAATAGGAAGGCCAGCGTCTTGCCGGAGCCTGTCTTGGCCGCCGCGAGCACGTCTCGCCCCGCCAGCGCATGCGGCAGCGCGCCCACTTGGATCTTGGTGGGCGCCGTGAAGCCGCAGGTGCGTAGGCCGCGGCGCGAGGCTTCGGACAGCGGGAACAGGTCGAAACTGGCGGCGTCTCCGAGCTGCGAGCCGCGCGCGGGCGTCTGCTCCTTAATGCGCGCCTCCAGTCGCTCGATCTCCTGGCGCTCGCGCTCGTTCTGCTTGAGTTTGGCGGCGGCCGACGCGGCGGCAGCGTCTTCGCTCTGCGCGGGCGCGGCTTTTGGCCGGCTGTGCGCCTGTCGGAACGCACGCGAAGCCATCCAAGTCGGTGGTCGGGACGTTGATGTGGTGTATGGAGCTCTTCACGAAATGGCTGGCCGAGATGGGGTTACATAGGTTGGGGTACACAAAGTGTAACCCAATATGTAGTGGGGGTACCGAAATGTAGCCATGTGACGAGGCAGACCACTTCAACGGCAAGTGTCGAAGCGGTTATTTTGTAGATTTGAGCCATGGCGGACGAGGATGAAGTCAAGCTGGTGCATGTGCCTGTGGAAGCGCTCAAGAGCGCTATGCGCGGAGCTCAGGAAGCGCTGGCGGAGAATCGACGACTGGCTGAAGAGCTGGCGAGGAAGGAGGAAGAGGCCAGGGAGCTCGAGCTCAAGCTGCTCAAGCGACAGCACCAACTCGACTGCTGTACGGGAGTGCGGTCGGAGCACCGTCCGTATCGGCCACGTGACTTGCTGACCCCTACGACACCAAAGCGTCCTCGACCCCAAAGCGAGATGTTTGGGGCCAGCATGCGAAACCTCATCGGAGAGCAGGCCGAGACGCTCAACCAGCTCACAGAGCGAGAAGAGAGCGTACGTATCTGCTAAAACGATTGATTCCAGTGTAGGTTTCTCGTATGTTTGTGTGTCGCTGACGACCGCTGGGTGTGTTGTTCTGCAGCTCCGCGCGCTCATGGATGCCACGCGCGAAATCTCACAAGCATCCGACTGCCTGGACATCGTAAGCAACGCGCTGCGAGCTGCTCAGCACGTGCTCCCTGCTGAAAAATACACCGTGGGTGTTCTCAACGAGAAGAAAGATCGCGTCGAGCTTTACTCGAACCCACCCATGGATTTGCCGGGGAAACGCTATCTCACCGAGGAAGGCAGCGTCCTTGTCGATTCCGCCACGACATTCGGTCGCGTTGTACTGGTACAGTCTACTGCAATTATCCGCTGCGCCTTGTATCCTTCCTTACTGTGTTTGCGAATCGCTTGAAAATTTAGACCGGAACACCTCTTGAAGTCGCGGATGTCAGTGGCTCTGAGGTCGTTGATGTGTTTGAGGAGCAAATGGAGCTCCTAGAGTTCGAGCCCGAAGCGTTGCTCTGCGCGCCGATATTCAACGTTCACGGAGTATTAGTCGGCGTCTTCCAAGTCATTACTCGCAAGCAGCTTCCCGAACTTGGTCTTCAATCCGCTCCAGTTCCCACAGCGGAGCCTCTCTGGTTTTCAACTACCCCTCGAGTTACCTTAGCGAAACTTGGGCGCGTCCAGGAAACTCACCAGCAAAGGGTCTTTGGTCATCGGGATAAAGAGAGCTTCGACTACATTTGTGTCACAGCGGGTACTGCATTGTGGAATTTGTCGCTCGCGAAAGCCCACCAGGTTATGCAGGGCCGCATCGAATGCCTCCTCAAACTCAACAGGAACATCGCAGCCGAGCTCAGCGCGTCAGCCGTGCTGCACCAAATCATAGCAGTGTCTTACGAGCTGCTCCACGCCGAACACATTGCGCTGTACGTGCGCGACGAAGGTACAGACGAGTTTTTCCTCTTCGTCAGCGATTATAGGGACGACAGGGCCAATGCTTCGGCCAAAATCAAAGCAAAAGTGAAGGCGAACGATGTGCCCCGACATTCACTCGGACGTCTTCGGCACGACGGGTACGATGAAGTTCTCTTGAAAGCGCACAACGGTATTGTTGGCGTCGTAATGCGAACAGGACAGCTTGTACTCTCAAACTCGGCGCCAAACCACCCGGCGTTTGATCCAAACTTCGATGTCCTATGGTCGTCCTTGAAGACGAAACAAGTACTCTGTGCGCCAGTCAAAGATGCGGGAGGTCAAGTGTTAGCCGTCGTCTGCGCTACCAACAAGGTGGACGGGGACGAGTTTACAGCAGACGACGCGCTTTATCTCAACTACGCCGCCGAGGCGGCAGGGATATCGCTCCACAAGTCCAACCTGCTGCGCTCCGTACTGATGTCGCAGCGCTTGACTGAAGCACGTCTACAACTTGCCGATTTTGTAAACAACAACGGCGAACGTCCGTACAGTAGTTCCGGTCACGGGCCTAGCGATGAGACCAGTGCTGCTGCTTCAGTCGCGAGGTTTGTGCAGGTCGTCATGGCAGAAGGCAAAAAGCTGTTGCACTGCGATCGATTCGGTTTCTTGCTGGTAGACCCGTTGAAGAAAGAGTTGTGGATCACCCAGGAAGACGGTGAAAGTGTACGCATGCCACTCACCAATGGTCTCTCTGGGCTAATCGCTACAACGGGGAAAACGATTTGCACGCGTGATGCCTACACACACCCGCACTTCGACCCCACGCTGGACCGCAAGACAGGGTATTGCACGACAACTGTGCTGGGCATGCCCGTCTTGGAGGATCACACACCGACGAACCCCAAAATCGTCGCGGTGGTCATGGCAATCAACAAGAAAGACGATGATGACGACGGAACTCGCGATTGGAGGTCAGACAGCGAGGAGTTTCACCATCACTTCCCTAGACATCGGGTGCCCTTCACCATTAGCGATGCCGAGTGCATGGCCCAGTACTGTCGGGAAATTCAATTCGCGCTCGGTCGATTGTCGCTGGACATTTCGTACTACAAAGTCGTTTCGGATTGCGGGCTCGGTACACCAGGCGCGCCTTTGACTGCGTCTGACAACACCTCCAAAATGCAGGAGTCGCTGATGGAGGATGTGAATGAACCAGAGATCATTTCATCCATCGTGCAAAAGTTCTGTCAATCCAGCGACTTGGATGCACTGGAAGAGGTGGCAAATGCAGGTATTGCTGACGACCCTGACGATGTTGAGGACGCGGCGGAAGAAGCAAACAGCGTTAACGACAATGACGATGAAGACGACTCCGATGGAGAAGAGGAGCACGCAACACCGTTTTCTGCCATTCCATTTCCCCAGCGGATACCGCAGCGTCGAATCTCAACGGCACGTGAAAATGGACACGTGATCGGTATTGGCGATGTAACCCGCTGGGATTTCAGCTGCCTCGATCTATCCAACTCGGACATATTTGCGGCTACATCCGTGCTGTTCCGTTCGCTTGGGCTGCTCGAACGCTTTCACGTAGCGCAAGAGACGTTCTCCACCTTTCTCTCGCATGTTGCATCGCATTATCGCTCCAACGCATTCCACAATCTCCAGCACGCTTTTCAGGTCACACATGCAACCTACTGTCTGCTGCGTCGCTCGAGCGTAGCGCACTCGTATTTTGCGCGGGTCGAAGTTTTTGCCATGCTCGTGGCTGCGTTGTGCCACAATTTAGATCACCCTGGCAACACGAACGACTTTGAAGTGAAAGCACTCAGCCAGCTTGCCCTCACACACAATGACGACGCCGTTCTGGAGCGCCACCACTGCCGCGTAGCATTCATCATCTTGAGCCATCCAGGTGCAAACCTTCTTGCACGATTACCCACACGCGCTTGCTTCGTATATGTACGTCGTCTTCTCATTCACTGCATTCTGGCCACAGATATGGCAAAGCACTTCGAGAAGTGCAAGGCATTAGAAGGGCTCTCCAAACGCCATCTTCTTGTCAACAGCAACGGGGGTAGAGGATCCAAGCGGAGTCGGAGCAAGCATCGCTTCGTCTTCATGGCCATTCTCATCCACGCAGCAGACTTGTCAGGTCAAGCGCTACCGTACACACAAGCCGTTCGCTGGGGAATGCGTGTGCTTTCCGAATTCCAGCAGCAAGCAAAAAATGAAGCCGAGATGCATGTTCCAGTCGAATCGTTCATGACCAATTTGCACCACGCGAAGACCCGAGTCACTGTGCAGCTCAACTTCATCAATTACGTTCTGCGTCCCATTTGGCTGCCGCTGGCCACACTGTGTCCTGCGATACGAGTCTATGCCGACTCGTTGGAGGCCAACCGAGAGCGCTACAAGTCTGAATTAGACAAGCTCCAGCGCGAAGCAGAAGAAATTGCAGAGCTGGCAAGAGTCTACGTGCGTGGCTCCAGCTCACGCAGTCTTGTCGAGCGCGCTCCAAGTACGCGGCGTTTATCTGACCAATACAAATGACACTGCCAACCCAAAGTGTTAGAACAACGTACACTGCAAGCAAATGAGAAAGCAAATACAATTCAACATGTTGAGAGACCCACAACGACTCTGCTTTCCTCCCAGCATGCTGGCTTTCGCTGAATCAACCTCGACGGGACAGCACTTGCGTACTCTTGGTGCTCACAATGGCTACAACGTTGCTCTGGTCCATCAAAATGTCCTCTACAGCACGAGCTCGAGCATTTGACAGCAGGTCGGACAGCAAACTCTCCACCTCCTCCTCCGCTTCCCCAGCTACCACAATATGCATCAGTGTGCTGCGGAGAAACTCAGCATCTAGCTGAATCTGTTGTAATCCAAACTTTGACAGCTCCAGCAACCTCACCCACTCACTGAAAGCCTTAATGCACATTTTCAGCATGGTCTGAACGAAAGCATCCGCGGTGAGCTCCAGTTGCGAAGGAAATATGTGGCTTTTGCGTGCGAAGATGCGATCCACATCTAGCTGCATACCCGACGAGGCTCCTGCAACTCCTGCATTGCGAGATCGCAGCGCACTGGCACGACGACGGAAGTCGCGACTTGTGGTACGGCTGTTGTTTCCAATGAACACGCTTTGTTCATCTCCGAGCGCTAGCGCTACCTCTTTTCCAAAACGGAAAGTAGCCTCTACGACGGCAGCCATCATCTCTTGAACGCTTCTCGGCTCCTCGTCCATATCAGCCCAGGATGTAGCAGCCACCCCATTGTGAACTATGAGGCACAACTGATTGCCGTACTGCTTCGCAACGTGCTGAAGCAGTTCTGCTGAAGACTCTCGCGTCACTTCGATCATATGCGTCACATCTTGTTGATTCATCCGTCGACTACCCATCGTTTCACCCCCGAAGTTTTCGATGAAGAGAGGGGTGCTGGCAAGCACTCAATGAGGCCACGCACACATTCACCAATGCCTTCAGCAGACAGCTCGTGGCACATGCAAGCAAGGAACAGCACAAATTGGGGAGAAGGCTCCAGCCACGGAAGCGTCACACTGTCTTGCTCTTCGACCCGTATTCCAAGCGGAATATCCACTTGAATAAATGCACGCTTGGGCTCTGCGTATTGAAGCACCGATGAATTGAACCACTTGAGAAAATCGTAAAATTGACCCTAGATTGGAAGCAAGTATGATTAAGAAAGAGAGAGACAGAGTAATAGTGTTAGATGCAGTAGCGTTCAGCAGCGTCAGTAAATAACCCGCGTACGACGTACCTGGACCAAGTCTGAGAAAAGCCTGCTCATTTCAGAGAGAATGGCAAAGCCGGTTTGCACCATGGGCTCCATTTGCCGCAAAACCCTCTGCATCATGTCAGTAAACTTCTTTGCTGACCCCTGTGCTAGGGGTTGAACGCTCTGTCCGCCATCGCGTGAGCTGCGCGCCAGGCTCGACACATCTTCGTGGGATGTGCAAAATAGCTCCCCAGTATCCTCACGGAGTTTTCGAAACACACCTTCGATCTGGAAGCGCACACAGTTTTCAACGACTTCGGCAGCACTAGCACCCAAGCTGCACATCGGAATAGTTTTATCCACATCGTTCACTTGCGAGACAAAGTACTTCATCACTCGCATGAAAACAAAGTACGCGCTGTCAACGATGTCCGATGAGAGGTCATCGTTCTGTAGTGCATCAAGGACTTCGTCTGTTGATCCCTGTGGAGAGAAGAATGATCGTTAGTCTACACGAGCTGAGGTGAGGCACTATCATGCGCAGCGAGAAACTTACAAAGTCAGTGTGAGGTCGACGAAAGTGTGCAACGCATTCGCCAAGGTACAGCGCAAACAGCTCTTTCACAAAACTGAGAAATAAGTCGTCTCGAATGGCATCGGAGGATTTTCGCGATGTCGACGATTTTTCGCGCGCGACAACATCAGGCATGAAGTGCGTCTTGTATACGGAAAATACCAGGCCCATCTTCGCGAACACATCTGCGTTAAACCTCTGCAGAAAACTGAGCACCGAGCCAGCGGAGCCTTTAGACTACAGATAACGGTGAGCAAGGGCAACGTTAGAAAAGAAAGAACGCCCAGCAGGCTCTTTCGGCCTCTAGCTCAGTGGGTACCTTAAAGATTGCCACCGCACGCTCAAAATATGCTTGATGCCACTCGAGAAACTGGTCACGAATGTCATCATTGCATGCATCTAGTTGATGTAGAAGCACCACTGTCTCGCAGATCTATTACCCAACAAATAATCAGTACAAGTCCAATGCTTAGATCAGCAACGTTTGAACCTACCTCTTCCGATTCTAAAGTCGTGTCAAGCATTCGCTTCTTGAGCAACCGTTGAAGTTGTTGAATAATTTTCTCAGCTTCTGTTTGAATTGTCTGCAGCAAATAATGTCAGCAACTATTTCACACCATCAACCTTCACAGTCAAACATACTTTAAACGACGAGATATGTTCATATCTCCCCAGGATCCGGCGTGCAAGCAGGTAATACTTGGTCGCATTAGCGTACTCCTTCTGCTTCACAGCGCTGCATTCATCCACCACAAACTAAGGCATTCAGTATCCACCCAAAGTAACCAAACATCCACTCTCCACGTACGTATTCAATCTCTGAGGAAGTTCAAAGATGAACTCGAATCTCTTCAACAGACGTCGCACGCCAATGAGCTTCTCCACTTTGGAGCGGTGCGGCGCCAGCGCCACATTGATACTCTCACTCTTGGCCGTGATTGTGTCCATACTCTTCACCACTCGCCCCACCTCGTCTTCCATACTCGCCACATTGTTCTGCAGCATCAGAGTACCCACCAACTTTGTCAACAACTCCAAATTTGGGCAGCATTTCGTCCTAAATAAATCAAACCTTCATCTTGCGGATCGTGTCCGTGGCGCTGATGAACTTGTTGTAATTCTCATACACGAGCATCTGCATGTTGGTGTCCAGCTCTTTGATCTCTCGGATCAATTGGTCGTCGGTCGTGAGCAGATCATTGAGTCCGCGGGTCTCTAAGAGCTCCTACAGATAGCAGATACCCTAGGGGGTTACACGAAGGGGGTACACGTGGCCTGTTAGGGTACACCAGCGTACCTTGACGTAGATCTTGGGGTCGAAGCCGGGCGAGTCGATGTTGCGCAGCTGCTCCTGCCTGCTCTCCTGGTCCTGCAGTCCGTAGTAGCTGCTCAGGAGCTCCTGCATGCGCGTCATGCCGTGGTCCTCCATCCTGGGCGGTGTCCTCCCGAAGTGTCGCGTGAAGAGCTCGCTTCCTTGTCCGCACGAATGTACCCCTTCCAAAGTCGCTGATCGGTTCAGAAGGGTATCTGGACTGGAGGCGCAGTTTGACTTGGGGTTTGTAGGTACCCGATACGAGAATGCTGCGCTCTCATTGGCTGGTTGGATCTAGAATTGGATCGTCATACACTTTCTGTCAGGACGTGAGCCAGGATGGACGTGAAGCGGCTGCTGTGGGAGTCCAAGCTCGCGGTGGCGCTGTGCCTGCTCATTATGGCGCGCTGTGTGGACCGCGTACTGTACACGTGCGTGGGGGAGGCTGTCGTGCAATGGTTACTCTACTGGTTACTCATGCTGATGTGGTTACAGACGAATTACGTATGACTACACGGAATTCTTGTGGTATTTTACGAACGTGATTCTCCCCATCGCGTTCCTGGTGTCGTCGGCTCCAGTGGTGGCGTACGTGATGATATCTTCAATATAATGGACGAGTATGGTGAGGTCTAACGTGAACTATGTGGTGCTGTGGACAGGTACAAGCTCTACTTCACAGGTGAATCAGAAGTTACGTTTATCTCGGATAATTGTGGATCTGACAAGGGATATTCTTATGATTTGCATAGATGACATTACTCCGGAGATGCGCGAGTTCCCGCACTACAAGTACATGCTCATGGCACTCTTCGACACACTTTACAACCTACTGGGAGCGTTCCCCACGCCTCATATCGGGTGCGACAATTCTTTTTATTTATGGTGGTTTTTATAGGCTTATGTTGATGATATTTTCTTGTTGAAGGGGGAATATGGCCAACGTGCTCAACCAGCTCAACCTGCCGTTCAACATGGTGCTGTCCTACATGTTCCTGCAGACGCGTTTCAAGCGCGGCCACATCTTGGGATCCATTCTTGTGTTGTACGGTGGCATGGTGAACATGATCCCTGTTCTTACGGGTCAGGACAGCGCCAACACGCCCGACCCAAGTGCCGGGTGGATCATTTTGTACATCGTGTCCCTTGTGCCGGCGGCGGCGTCGAACGTTTACAAGGAAATTGGACTCAAGGATGTGGATCTGGATATCTGGTACGCCAATATCTGGATCAGCTTCTACCAGCTCATCATCGGCTTTGCTACGATTTGGACCGTGCGCATCAAGGCATTTAGCGACCCGCCGGTGCCCTGGGGAGACTTCCCGTCGTATGTGGAGAAGGCCCACGAGTGCTTTATCGGCAACGAAGTGGAGCTGAACGGCAAGGTGCTGCCGTGTGACTCAGGTGTGCTGCAAGTGTTCCTGGTCTTCATCGTATTCAACACCATTTACAACCAGCTGATGCTGTACATCTTCAAGGAAGGCAGCAGTGTGTTGTTTGTGGTTTCGTCCGCTGTGGGTCTCCCGCTGACGGACCTGCTGTACATGATTCCGTTGCTCACGGGCAAGTTCGCCGGCCAAGCCTTCACTATCTATGACGGCTTCGCTCTTTTCGTCCTTGTGATGGGACTGCTCGTCTACCACTCTGAGAAGGAAGAGCGTAAGCGCGGCACCCAGTCCGTTGAGAAATCGCCTATGTACGCGTCGCCTTCGCTGCAGAAGACCCATCTGATGCGCAAGCGCCGCGGAAAGGTGGTGTATCGCCAGAGCCCCAATGTGATTCGCCGCAGTGGAAGCGGCAGTGATATCTCGCAGCGGCTTCTGGGTCGCAATGGCGCAGCCAGAAACACGTACGGGTCCAGCGGCACTACGGCGGCGCGCCAATCGGACGACAGTGGTTACTACCCGTGAGCTCACAATATCTGCCTCAAAAGCTCATCTTGGAGCTTACGAGAGGGCCCTATCCTTTCACGAAGTCATTGGCGAGTGCTACTCATTCTTTGCATTAATAGAGAGGTTTGATTGTTTGAGCTGGACATCTTCAGGCAAAATTATCGCTGTAGAGCTTTGGGTTCCGATAATGGTGAAAATTTTGCATCGGAAGTGACAATCCGACCCAGTGACGGGAAGTACCGATCTCCTTTAGTGCTGCGGCGAGCCTGCACGTTCACGTAATGCCCACAGCGATCAAGCTCTTGGGAGAAACTATAGCGATCAAGTATTTCGACATCGCTAGGATGTTGCAGTTCATCTCGTGTGTTCACTTTGTCACTGAGTGGTCTTCTGGAAGTCATCGAAGCTGAGCCAGATTCAAATAGCGGGTCGAGCATCAAACAATACGCTGGGTCCTGATCTCGCCGCTTAGTCTTAGCTTTGGGTCGTGTAAAGACGTAGTGGTGATGATTGTGTGGAGATTCGGACGATGGGCGCGGTTTGTTGTTCCCAACGGGCCTTGTCGAAGCGATGTTCACTCCATTCAATCTAACGGGGGACTTTGATCCACTGTCTAGTATGAGAATTGAAGGAGTAGAGCTCATCGGAGTGTCCAGGACAGTCGCAGTAGTTGCTTCTGTCGACTTCCGTACAACAGTGTGAGACCGTGATCTAGTGACCTCATCTAATCGACTGAGAGGTGACTGTGGAAGTACTGGAAAAGAAGCACGAGCGCGAGGGTTCGTCTTGTGGGTTGGACTACCATTCAATGTTGATTTGTCCGAATACTGGGCGTTAGATCCAGAAATGCTACTGGTACTTGACTTGCGTCGTTGCTCGAGTTGTCGTTGTTGCCGCTGCTGATGTTCGTTGATGAAAGCCATCGTCTCCCTAGCTAGTTCGCCCACAGATTTCTTGTCGCGCAATGCTACAGGTTTGTTTTGAAGCTCCATTGCAAAATCGTACCCGATCTGCTTTACTCGTTCCATTACCATAGTACGTGATGCAACGGCCTTATCTGCATTGCCGCGCGATTTCTTTTTCTCTTCCGGCAAAACTTTATCGAGGTCAACACCCCTGACGCTAGTCAGGTATGCATGATACTCCCCAAACGGGTACGACGCAATGGAACGGATGATTGTTACTGCGTTGTACTGGAGAGATTCCAGGTGAGAATTTGAGTTTCCATCTTGTCGAAGGCGCGTGAGAAATGGAAACAGAAGCTCAACAATGCCGAGTGATACCACGCGGGGTACGCAAACAAGTACATCTTCGCTCAGTGCAGCGATTGCACCCACAGCATGAACCAAAAGTCTCCATTTGTTCACTTCATCCTTCTTTTTCGACGAGGACATCACCGTACCATCACTGAGTAGAATGTTTCGGTGCTGTTGCAACACCTTCGCAAGTAGTTCCAACACTCGGAAGTGCAGAAAGAGCTCGCTGGTGCTGCCCTCCACTGCGTTCACCATGGCAAGATGGGCGATAGCCACCGCAATTTCACTCTTACATTCATCATCAAGCGTTTGACAAGTTGGGTGTCGTAGCTGCATACGCTTGAGAAGGCGAGGGAGAACTTGAGCACGCATTATCCCCGTTCGGCCTTCAGCAACTGCACAAAGTTTACCAAAAAGTGTGTAGAGTGCCGCGGGTACATCAAGAAGACCATGGTCGTCTACTGATGAATCAAACTCTACAGATTGGCGCTTGGGTGAGGATTTTCCAGGCATATTTGCAATCAAAATCTCTGGTAAATGAACAAGTGCCGATTGCAGACAACCTTTGGCGAGAAGTAAACTGCATGCTGCATTGGTGCAAGCTAGGCGGCTCAGTGACACACAGCATGCACTAACGAGATCAAAGCCAATACTTTTCTCGCGGAGCACGTGTAGAATAGCTGGAGCAACCAGTTCAATCAATTGGATAAGCTTCTCTTGTGCGTATTTCCCATGTGGATGGTTCGCGTGTGTCTTGAGAAACTTGTTTCGAGCACTCTCACCGTACGGCAATGGACGAATGTAACCTGCTAATTCCACTGCTGCAACGACCTTGTCTAGCTCCACTTGTACAAACTCCGCAGCATCACTTGGGTTTCGGATAAGCGATATCAAGTCCTCGAGTACATGCATCCTGAACATGACGTCACATATCAAAGCTTGGGGCCATTCTGGAACTTGAGGTGAAGTCACGGAAGGTCGAAGTCGCGCATCCACCATGTTACTTGGACATCGCGCCAACCGACTTAACGCCTTGCAGGCCTCTTTTGATCCAAGATGATGAACGAAGCGGTCTTCGGAGGAGCTACGCGCCATTAAACCCTCGATTTCATCAAGACGATTGCACTGGATGGAGAGTGCGAGGTGATTGACGACATCTTCGGAAAAGCATGCACGTGTCACGTTGGTGACCTTGCACAAGCGACCGAGTAGAATGCAGCTAATGTTTCGTTGCCGAGCGTTCTGCGCAGGTGAGTCCATACAGCTCGGAGAGACCTGGGTAAGAAATTGTACAAGTGTAGGCAGTGCGCTGACCGAGAAAAAGTAAGCCGCTGTCTTCTCTGAAGCCCTTGGCAAACTTTCATCTTGCAGAGCTAAGTCTAGCAAGAGTGTGTACAACGCATCCAAGCGGTCATCGAAAGTTCCAAGTGCAGCTAATAGAGGTGCTACAGGCTTTACTTGATCGGTTTGTCTCGCCAAAAGAGCACAACCGATAAGTCCCATGACGAACGCCATCCGCGATTCCGATGCTTCAAAGTTTGGTCGGCACCATCGCATATAAATTTGCACAGCACCCGCCGTCGTGAGCCCGTGTCTTGCATCTGTACGGCTTGTCATTTCGTAAAATAATGTCACCGCTGCTTGAGCGACAACCAAACTGTTATCTTTCATGCAAATCAAGACTTGTTCAAGCCAACGACCGCCGCACCGAGTAAGTGCATCGAGCAGTTGCGTGAACCCCAGTGAACGCGCGAGCAAACACAGAATATTGAGGACCTGCGACGGTAGTTGCTCTCCTTTATCTTGACAAAAGCTGAGAACTTCAAAAAGCGTGTCGAACACGTCTGCAGTGGGCAGAAACTTCCGAATCGATGCCTTCAGCGTTCGTAATAAGTAACTCCGCTCATCCAAGCATGCTGAAGTTTGGTATTTAGTAGGTGAGGGCATTTTTCTCCTAGACGGGCTGCTCGAAGTACGGATAGGATGCCCCCACTGTTCTGTCGCTAGTAGAACTTTTGTGGCAATGGAGGCTAGCAAATTAAGTGAAGTTGTTAGCGGGGCTGTGACCAAAGGTAAGTGAACACCAGCACTCGTTTGGATAGTGCACGTCAAGTCCAGTTGTATCCTGTGCACGATATTGCATTGAAGAATCTCCCCAATCTGCTCGTCTCCATGACCTTCGACAATCTCCAGCACAATTCCTTTCACCAATTCGATCACTTCACGGCTCTGGTGTTTTGTGATTAACGATGCAATGAACACCAACACACCCGAGCCAAGGATACGCCTCTGGTCCGAGATCGCAGTGTTGCGCGCTTTGTCCGAAATTGAATCCGAGTCGCCCTGGGGCTTTACCAAATGATACAAAATCGTGATGTACGCTTGTGTCACGCTGCTGGGTATTCCTCCGGGCCCAATTGCTTCTCGAAAGACCTTGAACTGGTGTCGTAGCTCCACGAACTTGATCATATGCATGGAGCGCAAGCGTGTTCGTACGATGGGGTCGTAGTCGCGCTGGTTCACAGTCCGCTCGAAAAGCACTCCTCGCCAATGGTGTTGGAGAATACGCGCGCACAATTCGGTCTCGCGCAGCAAGCAACTTACGCTCTTGTTGACTGCGTTTTCGCTTGAAAGCACGTGTGCAAACCACTCGGCTAGCACGGCAACAAGTCGTGCCATCCGAAAAATCTTCGTGTTATTCGTGAGTTTGGAGAGTGTTCGGAACGCCTTGTTGATCAAACTAGGCAAGGTGATCTCCACGTAGTCCACAGCATCTACAAACACCACATAGTTAGCAAAGAAACATACATTTCACACTGTTCAGTGCAGTAATTATCACGGCCTCGTTAATGAAGACCAACGTACCAACCTTCATGCGTCTCCAAAAGGCGAAGTAGCATCGTGGTAGCAAGTTGTCGTCTTGAATCGTCTTCGGAATGCTCGATCTCCTCGTACAGAGTGTCCACTGCGGTTTGGATCTTGGTCGTGTTCCACGCTCGGGTATCCCATTCCTGGTCCATGAGCATCGTTGCCTACGCATTCACCATTTAGCACAAGGTCAATCACAAGCACAAATTGTCGTATCGAATGCTGGAAGTTGACTCACAATGCGTCCATCCGTCACTACCGGGTCTTCCTCCTCTTCCACTCGATCTGCTTCACCTGCGTCTTCTTCACCGAAGTCGGGCGTGATTTCAGGGAACCTACTGGGGATCACGCGCTTGGGAGACTGCAGTGGACTCTTGTCTGGTGTCTTTCGTGATCGCTTCGTAGTGTCCCGAAGGATCAAAACGCGACGCCCAACATCCTGAAGGTGTTCGGTTGCTGCAGGGTCTGACGGTCTCTCCAACGCCAACGTAGACAGCAATTGTTCCTGCTGCGTGTACACTCGTTTCGCCTCCGAGTTCACGTCCACAGTGCGTTCGACCATCGATCCTCGCTCGTCTTCCCATGGATAAGTCTTCTCATACGACAACGTCACCTCCCGGCGAGCGCGACGCGCGTTGCTACTGCTCATGACAACAATGTACGTAAATAGGAGCTTCCACCACCATGAACTCAACCAAAGCGTTTTCTCATCATCGTTGATGTATTGGTTACATACTTAGACGTTCAGATACCTGAACGTTGTGGATTGCTGTCCTTGACGAGACGCTAGCCAGAGACTTGAAGCTGGCACGTACAGTGCTCTCGAGGTTCCGTTCCCTCCAAAGACGTCTAGTTGCCGCCGAAGAACTTGCGCCAGCCCGACGTCTCCGGGAACTTGACGCCATTCTCCGTGAGCTTGACGAAGGCCTTGGAGAAGTCCTTGAACCACAGATCCTCGTCCTTAGCGTACATCTCGACGTACTTCTTGAACTTGGGGTCTTCCAGCAGCACCATGTCGGCCGGCAGCATCATGAGTTTCCCCGTCGGGTCCTCGTACTGCATGGGGCCGTTCCACTTCTTGACCGTCCACTTGTTCTCCAGCAGCTCACGGAAGAACTCGTTCGAGAACGTCCACTCGGCGTTGGTCCACGGGCCGCTGTAGCCGCTGCGCGTCGGGTAGCAGCGGCCAATGGCGTGAGCGCCCACAAGCGCGACAATGTCGCGGTCATCGAAGCCCATGCGGTAGAAGACGTCGCGCACGTGCTGCGTGGTCTTGGGCTTGCTGCCCATGTCGGCGTTGGGCAGGCGGTCGTCGGGCGTCTGCGTCGGCTCCTTGCCGCTCTTGGCATCCGGGCGGCCGAGGCGGAACGGGATCTCGGGGCCGCCCATCTCCTCGATCATGGTCACGCCCGCCAGGATGTACAAGTCGGCGTACGAGATCTCCGGGTGGTTCTTCTTGACCTTCTCCAGGGCCTTGACGGCCAAGTGGAGGCCGGCGTTGCCCCCGTGGTTGATCTCCGGGTCGAAGCGGATGGTGCCGCCCGTGGAGCCGCCGCTGCCGCCGTTTTCCTTGCTGTACGAGCCGGACGAGTGCCACGCGAGGCGCACCAGGGTGGGGCCCATGTAGTTGTCGTCGTCGAAGATCTCGACGATCTCCTTCTTGATGGCGTCCAGGTCCACGGGCTTCTCGCGCGCGTTCACCAGGTCCGTGAGTGCCAGGCCGCTCACGGCCGCGACGCCCGCGGCGGCCAGCACGATGGCGCTCGGCTGCTTGTTCTTGTGGGCCGAGCGCAGCTGCGACGTGGCGAACGCGCGCGACTTGGAAGCGGACGCGGCGGACGCCTGCTGGGCGGCGCGGTGGGCGGCGCGACGGAACATTGGGCGAGTGTGGAGGGGGTGCGACTTGACTTGTGCTGGACGCGGAAGATTGGCGAATGACGAAGATCTTGGCGGGTCGAGGGTCGACGAGGTTTGTTGTTTGGTAGGACATCGACTTCAAAGGACGCATAGATGTGAAAGAGATAGGGGATCTTGAAAGCACTTGTGTTCAGTATGCCCAGTCTAGTAAACGTGATCCGCGCTGCGGGATGGTGCACCGTCGGATTCCGTTGGTGCATGCCATCGAGTGGGCGTTTGCATTTGGAGACCAAGTGGCGATGGAGTTCTACGCTCGCCACCTCACGTTTTAGATCTGATGCACCGTCAGAGTGAGCTCTAGAGGACTGGCAGAGTCTCTGGCTTGTCCAACAGTGTGGACTCCATCCCGAAGGGGCTCTATTTGCAAGTATTCGATCGTGCTCGAAGAGGAATCGCGTTCAGGTCTTTAAGAAAAGAGCTAGGCTTCTTGTCCTTGTTGCATTCGTTTAACATGCGAGGAACTTCCTGTTGCTGGGCAGACATTGTTGGTCTCATTTGCGATCTTCCGCTTCAACCTGAGCCTGCCAACTTCAAGTACGTGGCGGAGATGTGCCCTTTGCCTAGCTGCTACCGGTTCATCGCGTTGGCATTTGCCATCCTGCCGCCCAGCACTCGAACTGCCACGGTCGAGTGGTTGATCCTTACGAAGAAATGCGATAAAGTGTCCGATGTGGTGACGAGGATAGCAGCCGTAACGACTCGGGGGATTGGTTTTCCGGCGGCCATTTCCTCGCCATGACTTCCTCGGACAATGTCAAGAAGGTGTTCGTGCCAGCCGACGCCCTCCGAACGGTCTTACATGGAGTTCGTGAACAGCAAGTGGAGAAGCAGCGGCTGCTTGCTCGACTGGAGGAAAACCGCAAGCGAGTGCAGTTGCTGCGAAGCAGATCTGCAGTTGTGGAGTCCAAGCTGCTGGAACATCGGCAAAGCACCATCGGCAATGTCGCCATCGCCAAGATCGAGTCCAAGGACTCTCTCAACCTACAAGCCGAGCCATCTCCAGTAGTATCGGAACAGACTTCAGGAGGCATCGTGACGATGCAGAAGCGAGTTTCGCAGCTAGAGACGTTGATGACTCTTGCCAAGGAAGTATCCGCTCAGAGCAGCTTCGACAGTGTCATTGAGCGTACACTGCGAGCTGCACTACAACTGGTTCGAGCGGATAAGTTTACGTTGGGTATCCTTCACGAACGTCGAAATGTCCTGGACGTATATTCCATCCTCCGCAACCCGGACGATGCTGACGTTGATCTGTCGTTCGTGAAGGTCAATGTCATCAATGAAGGCTTCGTGGTCCCCGACTCCCCCACTGTTTTCGGTCGCGTCATTATGACAGGCCGACCATTTGCTATCAACGACTTCGACACACACGCAATTTTCCAGAACCAGCGGAGTAAAGCAGACAACGGTGGGACAGCTACCCCACAAGCTTTGCTCTGTCTACCGATCCGTAATGCTCATCGTGCAGTTGTCGGGGTACTGCAAGTTCTAAGCACAAGCAATCCTTCATCGGCTTCAGCTGAAAAGCACATAATGGCCTCGCCGTCTTTCACGGATACAGATATCTCCAACTTGGAGTTCATTGCAGTCGTAGCCGGCGCCACTATTTGGAATCAGCTACTTTCGCGTCAACGACAGACTGCGCAGCATCGTATCGAAGGACTTCTCAAACTGCACCGCAACATTTCCATGGAGAGTGTTTCGTCGTCTGCTGTTCTGGATCAAGTACTTGCGGTTTGTCACGAACTTGTTGGTACAGAACGTATCGGCTTGTTCATTAAGATTGAGGGTGAAGATGAATTATACATCGCCAGCGCTGCCGACATCGTACGAGGTGAATACGTGCCAATCACCAAAGGAATCGCTGGGTACGTCGCGCGGACGGGTGAAATGGTTATCACGAATGACGCTTACTCGCACCCGCTGTTCGACTCGACCTTGGATCAAAAGACGGGCTTCCTTACCAAACGCATTTTGTGTCTGCCAGTCAAGTCCCCTGAAGGAACCATTCTTGCCGTGCTCTCTGCGGTTAATAAAGTGGACGGCATGGATTTTACCAGCGAAGATGCAGTATTTCTCAATTATGCAGCAGAGGCCGTGGGTACGTCCTTGCACAAAGCGTCTTTGCATCGCCAGGTCAGGACGTCACAAAAGCTGATAGAGGCACGGCTCAAACTAACCACCTTCATCTCCGAGAGTACCGACATTGCTGAGTTCGTGGATATGGTCATGGAACTGGGGAAAGATATCATGGAGTGCGATCGCTTCGGGCTACTTCTTATCGATCATTTCAAGCACGAACTGTGGATTACTCCTCGTGTGGGCGGTGAAAGCATTCGGTCTCCTATCAACCGTGGAATCTCTGGGCTTGTGGCTACAACCGGTAAAACAGTTTGTACTCGTGATGCGTACAAGCACGAGCTTTTTGACCCGAGCGTTGACATGAAAACGGGCTACCACACCACAAGTGTACTTTGTATGCCAGTATTCGAGGACAACTCGATCACAATTCCTCCGAAAGTCGTTGCTGTTGCGATGTGTATCAACAAAAAGGAAGGTGCCCACGTTGTTGCATTCACCAAAACGGATCGTGACATCATGAACAAATACTGTGCTGAGGTGCAGTTTGCTCTTGGGCGATTGTCTCTCGACATCTCGTATTACAAGGTTGTGTCAGACTGCGTTGCTGTCGCTCGAACGAGTACCATGGACTCGAGCTCACGCACCTTAAAGCGAATGTCAACCACGGGTCGCATCGATAAATTTTCCGAGACAGACATCATTTCCTCCATCGTACACAAGTACTGTCATTCCGGCGACGACAACGCTAGTGTGGCTAAGAAGAAGGGTGTTCCCTCCTTTGCTGCACTTCTCCCCGCCATTAAAAAGAAGAACCAAGAAGATGAAGAAGTACCATTCCCACGCGAAATTTACTTTGTTCATGGGCGAGATGAACCACTTGACCACTGGGATACTGAAACGCTATCGTTGTCGAGTAGTGAAGTATCTATGAGCTGCGGAATTATTTTCCGGGCTTACGGGTTTATGGATGCCTTCCGCATCTCGAGCGAGAAGTTCTCAGCTTTCACAACCAATGTTGCCAACTACTATCGCAGTAATCCGTTCCACAACTTCCAGCACGCCTTTCAAGTGATGGTGGCAATGCATACCATAATACGCACCGAATGCCGACGGTACTTCAGCGGGCTCGAGATTTTCGCCATGCTTGTTGCCTCTCTTTGCCACGACATTGACCATCCGGGTAATACGAACGACTTCGAGCTCAAGATTTTGAGTCCCATGGCACTTACGCACAATGACGACGCTGTATTGGAGCGCCACCACTGCCGCGTAACCTTCATCATCCTCAATCACAAGTCCGCCAAGATCTTGCAGCACCTGGACCGTGATCGTCATAAACGCGTACGCCAACTGATCATTGCCTGCATTCTAGCGACCGACATGTCCAAGCATTTCGAGAAGTGCAAGGTTCTCGAGGGTCTTACTCGTCGACAACTCAGCGAGAAGCGCCCAATTCTCATGGGTATCCTTATGCATGCTGCTGATCTATCACACTACGCACTGCCATTTGCTCAGGCGCAAGAATGGGGTGCTCGCTTACTCGACGAATTCCAGAACCAAGCCGCAGCGGAAGCCGAGCACGCCGTACCCACCGACTTCTATATGCAAAACTTGGAGAACAGGCGTGTTCGGATCATCGTGCAGCTCAACTTTATTAACTACGTCGTGCGCCCCATTTGGCTTCCGCTGACTTCGCTTTGTCATCATCTTCGGGTACATTTAATGCCATAGTCTTGTGTTGCTTGCCACTACTTTTTCTAACTCTTTGCGTCCGTGCAGTTCTACACCGACACACTCGAGAAGAACTATGAATTGTACAGGCAACAGCTAGACAAGGAAAAGAATGTCAGCACATTATCTAATGCCTCGACGGCCACTCTCCCTATCGCAGCTAGTTCACCACAAATGACGAGTACAGGTCGAAATACTATCATAGCTTCTCCTCGCAGCGTACACCCACCTAGTTAACATAGTAAGAGAGTTGATCCCTTCACTTTTGATTCTTGAGCTTTAGCTGCTCGCGTATTGTGCATTTTAGGCCTAAGACGCAGCCTCAATCTACTCTAGTCGAAGAAGAGGACAACCACCGTGGTATCATCGTGGCGACGGCGACGGTGGCTTCCCGGGGGCAAGCTCAGCAGCTCTTGGTACGTCATACCATAGCGTTTCGCTGCCTTTTGAAGCACTCGCTCAACCAGCGCACGTCCAGCAAGGTCATGATTCCCACACGAGGCTTGGCCCTTCACCACCTCTACGGCCTCCTCGTTGCTCAAGTAATCCCACAGACCATCCGAGCCGATGATGAGAAACTTGTCTCCCTCCTCGATCTTGTGGGACTTGACCTCGGGGATAGCAGTGATGTACGGTGGCGTGTAAGGTGCCGAAAAGTGGCGTCCAGCCGAACGATCACCGTTCACGTAGGGCGGACCGTTGAACTCTGGGTGCTTCAGCGAGAAGTCTCCAAACGCGCGGGTGGGCTGCAACGCCCCCTTCACGTAACACGAGTCCGGGTGGCGACACGTGAACACGTTCGTCTCACCTGGGTGTTCCTTGACCAGCTTCTCCTGCTCAAACTTCACCATTGCGTTCTGGTCATTGCTGAGGGGAACCGCCACAATAGTGTCCGCGTCCTTGCCGCTCTTTCCCAGCACGGCACGGATGTCACCAGCGTTAGCGACGTGAACGGTGCCTTCATGCACGTAAGCAAGGCAGGCGCAGGAGCCGCAGCGTGCGACTGCTCCGAAGCCCAGCTTGAAGGCCGACGCCACCTCCGCCAGGAGGTCGCGGTCCGTGCGTCCGAATGCTCGTTGGATAGCAGCCGCTACGCGGTCGTCCGAGACGCTCTTGTCATCTCCTTGGGCCGGCTCGCTCGTCCCCGGTTTGTACAGGTACGACAGCTCCTTCTGCACGTTGCCGATCAGCGTCTTTCTGGCGTACTCGGACACCTGCCAGCCACCTGCAAAATGCACAATAAGACTGTCAGAAACTAGAGACAGCAACAGCAACAACAACAGCAGCACGAGCACCACCATACCATGGCCATCCAGCACGGCCGCGAACACGTCGCCCGCGTCCGTCGTCTCGACTGCGTACTTGTCCTCAATGGGGAAGTTGGCCTTGTACGAGGCGCTGCTGAGGCGCGTGGCGCGCGACTTGTCGATGGGCGCGAACTCCTCGCGCTCGAGCGGTACGGAGAAGGCGCCGTCCACCTCGGGGGGCGCGTAGCGGGCGTCGCACTGCGCCTCCAAGCGCGTGGAGGACGCGTCCGTGAGCTCTGCGTGAGCCAAAGCCAGCACCGACAGCCCCAAGCCGCTCAGCAGCAGCGCGTGACGCAGCGTCGAGCCATGATTCTGCAGTAATAAAGCAAAGGTTTAGGTGCGTTTTGACGGACGGTTGTGGGGAGTTGGAGGGCGAGGAAGGGTGCAAAATGTAGAGGAAGAAGAGGGCGAGAAGATGGAGAGGGAGGTGCGTCGTACCTTGGAGCTCTGTCGGCGTGCAAGGCGCGCCAGGTTACGCGCCGCAAAAAGTCGCATGCTCGAACGTCGGTCTTGCTGGAAGTGACTGAGGGGGAGTCGATGAGCAGTACAGTCGTCTGTTTTTATTTATTGACCTCTATAGAACTGTGAGAATCTATTCGGCAGATTTAAAGGAATGAATGTGAACATTGTCCTTGAAATCTGGTGCCCTTGCATTACTGATAAGGCTCGAAAGCACGAAAATGAGAGAAATGGTCATATCTGTAGCGTTGTCACGTTGAAGTGAAGGGCATGGTTGTGAATATCGTGGCGAGTTGGTCGTTCCTAATAGGGAAATGCAAAGCTATCACAGTGTAATTGTGGTGCTGGATAGTGTGGCTTGTGGGTTTGTAAACTCGATGTTCATCCACGAGACATTGTTCACGAAAAACTCTCAGCTGGACACTCATGGTCATCAACAGTGCGTGTGCAGTAAGTTTTAGCTTAGCTAACCACTGCGTGAACGTAGGCGACAAGCGCTGTCCACTGTGGTTCGCACAGTAGTGAACGCTGACGACCACAAAGACGTTTCGCGTGTACGCTCCCTGGCCGAGGTCAGACGCATGGGCTCTTGATGCGTGGTTATGATCTCAGCAAATGCTTGTCCACTCATCGGCACCACAGAGATGTGTGGACGATGAGTGGATGAGTGCGTCACCTGATAACCGAGTGTTCTTCACCTGACTCATGGGCAGATCTCGCGTAAACTCAACGATGATGGCAAGGGAACAGTGGTACACAACGTGTCCTTCGCGGTCCCGCGTCTGTGGTCGTCACGCACAGCGTTTCGCAAGCTTCGTCATGGCCTCCTCCGTCGGAAACACGTAGTAGCGGATCAAAGGCAGAGCTGGCCGGAAGCTTTCGTCTGCGAGGTTTCGTTTCGAGCAACGCTCTGCCGAATTCAAGCGGATCGTACGACGCGTGTAAGCAAGAACGCCTCCCTCTTCCGGCTCCACCCGCCATCTCACGAGCTCCGCTCAATGCTGGACATGATGGGAAGCCCGCGGCGTTCCGCGACGAGCGTTGCCACGCAAAAAAATGAGTTTGCGTTGAGCGGAATCGAAAAATAGCAACCGCCACAAGCCAGAAACTCGCCGTCACTACCTGCTCCACGCCGCTCTGCACTTCCGCGCCAACGCCAACGCGCTGGAACACTTTGAGCTTCTGCGCTTTCCGACTCCTTCCGGGCCCTCCACAGAAACATCAAATCGTCTTGGCGGCGAGCTGGAAGGCGTTTCGGTCGCCACATTGCCCGGGCATTAGCGGCGCCATTAGTCATTTTCCCGGCGCAGAGATACACAACAACCCCGAGAGCGAACGCGTGCAGCATCCACCCGCAAGATCTATCGAGGTTGACCTCGAGCACCGAACGAAACATGGCGGCCGATGACTTCTTCGTGCTGCACCTCGTGGACTCAGCCGACTGGGTCGCCGACCACGAGCGCACTCTGTGCTACGTCTGCACGAGGCCCTTCGGCACCTTCCGGCGCAAACACCACTGCCGCATGGTAAGGCCGCGACAGCTTCCTGCAGCTTAAGCTCCTTGTCCGATCCCTGACGTTGGCTTGTTTTGTGTTGATGGTGATAGTGTGGTGAAGTTGTCTGCAAGAACTGCACGCTCTACAAAGAGGCTCACGTGGATCCGTCCATTGGTGCCACACGCGTTCGCGTGTGCATGTCCTGCGTGATCAACAACTCTCAGCAACGAGGCGAATGCTCACCCGGAGCTCCGTCACCACATCTCAATGCGACTCCGGAGGCATCTCGCATGTGGCTGCGGAGCCACTTGCACTCGCCGCCATCCGGCCCTTCATCTGAGCCAGACAGCGAGGAGCTGCAGCTCCGTTCGCTCACGCCCAAGCCACGCCAACACCTCGAAATCAACGACGGTCACTTCAACGCGGAAGGCGAGACCAAGAACACCCGCAAGAGGAATCTGCAGATTGAACAGGACAGTAACGAACCATCCTCCGAGTGGGCTCACCCGTGGCCTCAACCCCCAGTGAGCACTGACGAAGGAGACCGACTTCGAGCCTTACACGCGCTTGATGTGCTCGACTCCGAATCGGAAAAGCCCTTCGACATGATCTGTGACCTGGCCAAGGCGCGTTTGGCGTGCCCTATGGCTGCCGTCAGCTTCTTGGACGAGCACCGACAATGGTTCAAGGCTAGCGTGGGCATGGCACACAAGATGATCCCGCGCAAGATTGCTTTCTGCGCCTACACGGTGTTCACGCGCGAGCCGATGGTCGTGCTTGACACGCTTCAGGACCCTCGGTTCCGAAGGAACCCGCTCGTGTCGGGTGCTGCCGGCGTGCGATTCTACGCGGCTGCGCCTATCCTGGACCCGAACTCGGGCCACGCTGTCGGAAGTGTCTTCGTCCTCGATACACGTCCCCGTGAAGCGTGTGATATCTCCATCTTGGAGCGATTGGCCTTGGCTGCAGGTGAAAACCTCCCAGAGATCGCGAAACCCTCGGCGATAACGAAAGACGAAGAGGCCGAGGTGGATAACAATCGCACGGAAGGGTATCCCCATAGCAACCAAGTTGAGGGCGTCAGCAACACTGTTCAAGTGGCGGCTCAAAACGAGCTCCAAAGCTTCGGTCGGACGAAGATCGGAGTGCCAATCTCCCCAGCGGCATCAACTTCAACATCTTCAATGTCATCGGTCGCCTCCGGGTCGTCCAGAACTCAGCTCCTCTTGTCCAAACCGAAGGACAACAACGAAGTCGAAGCAGACGAGAGCCATGGTGATAACAAGTCGGTAGCCAGGAGGCAGCTCTCCATGGGGACGACTGCAGCAGGGGAGCAAATGGAGGTGCTCCTAATGCGCCTGCTCACTCAAAACACCGAGACTCAGCAGCAACTGGCGGTGCAGCAGATATCGCTGACGGCGAAGCTGGGGCAGCACACCGACCAAATCAACAAACTCATGGTCGACTTCGCACGAATGGAAGCGAAGGTCGAGGCCAAGGTGGACGGCAGGACATAAAAAATGTCCTGAGTCACGAAACAGGAACACCCCAAGCCTGTGACAGTGCTGTAGATGGTTGCAGCCCCCATCGGAAGTGGTTGCAACCACTCAGCGACGCAGGCGTGAATCCTCAGGTGATCAACCAGATGCATTTGCGCACGAAGCTATCATTTCCCAGTCGCTACCGGGAGCACGAATGACCAAGTGTTGTCCGTGCCAAAGCCGGTGATATCTATCGCGCACGTCGAGGCCAGCACGTTTCGCCACGGCAGCGGAACAAGCTCAGCGGATCTAAATTCCTCACCACACTGCTACGTCTGAGGCAAACGCAATTCATAGAGAAGTCGTGCAGCACAGCCAGATTAATGAACGTCAGCTACTGTAGTCATAGTGAACGCACGCACACATGAGCATACAAAACCGTCTTTCCGTTTACATTTTTATGAAGATTTTAGTGAAGACTCACACGTGGGCAGACACCAGCTCGATCCGTCAGACAGTTCCTTCTTCTGCACCAGTCCACGCACCCAAAACTGCACACTAAACTCGCGTTGACGAGAAGAAGATTCACTTGCCGTTCAATGCGGTGGACCTTGCGCCTTCCTAGAAAGGAAATCAGCTCACAGACGCGACCTGGCAGCCTTGCTTCAGGCGTACACGGCCTTCTGCTTCTCCACCTCAGCGATGTAGGCCTTCATGGCGTCCTCCGTGGACACGCCCTTCTTGGCGTTCCAGGCGTTCCACTTGGCCTTGCCCGTGAGGTCGAACATGCCCGGGGCGGACGTCGTGTTGTCGCCGACCGTGGCCTGCTTGTAGTAGGCGTACAGGGCGAGCTTCTCGTCGTTGGACTGCGGTTAAGAGAGGAAGAGGTTAGCGTCGAGAGGATAGGGGGTATGCTACACGTACGGGGTTCTTGGTGAACGTCTTGACGAGCGCAGCAGCGGCTTCGAACTCGGTCTTGAGGTCAGACATTGCGGAGAGGAAGAGAAGAAGAGAGACGAGTCACGTGCGAACACGAGAAAGAAATGGAGAATGACCTTGGGCAGATCGGCGGAGGAATGTAAGAGGAGGGATGGCACGTTTGTAGGGAACTGCAAGGATAGGAACTGGGTAGGGAGTATCAGAGTTTCACCCCTTCTACGCGGTTTATGCACGTTTAGTGCCTCTACCAAAGTGAATTGGTGACGCACCCGCAGCTCGGCAATTCGTCGACGAGTGACGTGGCCTTCACGTAAACGCATTGTCATGTGTGTCTGTTGTCACAGGCAATGCGTTTACAGTTGTGCACCAGCATGGCTGAAAGAAGCTGTCTTAAGTTTAACTTCTCGGTTTGATACAGCTACCCTGGCATGCGTACAAGAGGTATGTGTAGTGGGGCTTTTCGTTTTCGACACTTGGTGTCCATTTTCCAAAGTTATAACAAAAAACTGGATGTCAAACCTATGATAGCGGTGGACTCTGCAGTGCGAGTTAATACATGCAATGCACGCAGTTCTCCTTGCTATCCAAGCATAATAGGCCGCAGAAGGTCTGCGTTTGTCAAGGACCAAGCGTTGCGCCTTTCCTTACACTCTCTACTATTCTGTCTCCTGCAGTACTCTCCTTGCCGTTCCTCGCGGTACTTCCTCCATACAAACACCAAGTCACGGCTCGGAGCAGTCTGCTGGCCAGTCATGCCACGCCGCTTGGCAACACAAAAATGCCGCACATTTGCACAGCGGATACTCTTCGATTGGTGGTCTCCAGTTCAGTCGGCATGGGATCCCTCCCGTGTGCTGATCCCTTGTCGGTCGTGTCCTGAGCCCATTCCAGATTTCCCAGTCGCTTGCTACTCAACCGAGCGACGTTTAACATGGCGGATGAGCAGCCAGAGTTCCACGACGTGGTCGTCATTGGCGCCGGCATCGCTGGCCTGCGCTGCGCCAGCCAACTGGTGCACACCAAGGGCGTCAAGGACGTGCTGGTCGTGGAGGCGCAGGACCGCATCGGCGGCCGCGTCATGAACAACACGACGTTCATCCCGGGCATGAGCATCGAAGTGGGCGCCGAGTTCATGCACGGATCCAACACAACGCTCACTCGACTTGCCGAGGAGTACAACATCGGTCTGCGCGAGATCTTCACTTGGGCTCAGGTGAGGAATCAGATTGATTGCCATTGCATATCAATCAGTTTGTGTGTTCTGTAACGTAGTCGCATCGATTAATCAGCCACTGATTCCGCTCGCAAGAGCCCTATAATCTTCTGGCCTTCATACGAATGCAAGAGCGAACGTAAGATCATGTTTCCTTAATTAGCATCTCCAGGGCGAGCGATGCGGTCTCCCTCGGGAGGCCCTTTGCTCTTCTGCGTGCATTCGACGGCACAGTTCTTGTGTCTTTGAGCCTTGTACGTGTCCACCCGGGAGAAGTCAGTCTGGATTCATACATCCCATTATCATGAAATGCATATACACACGTAGCACTAGTTCATTAAGAATCATGTAGACTCACCGGCATTGCCTTGTGGCTTCTTGCTGCTTGAATGTAGGGCGATGGTGGTCCGACCGAACCTGCTCCGGATGGAGGTATCGGCTACTACTACATCGGTGACCAGAAGCGCATGCTCAAGTACGATGATGAGGATGAGGAATTCCTCAAGTTTAACTTGTCGGTGGCCGACCTGAGCGACCTCGAGAACATTGATCAAATCCCGGCCGAGAAGTCGATGCGTGACTATTTCAACGAGATCGGTCTGTCACCGTCCATGATGAAGCTTTGCGAATCCGGATACGCCAACACGGCTGGCGGGCCTCTCGAGGATATCTCAATGAGGATCACGTGTCGTTACGAGAAGCAGTGGATTGCACTGGAAGACGAGGGCGACTTCCGTGTCGTGCCGAGCTTCATGCGCTTCGTTGGGCACTTTGCAGAGGGCGTGACGACCCGTCTTAACTGGCCAGTGGCAAGCGTGGACTACTCTCAGAACGACCGCATTCTCGTTACCAGCAATTCCGGCAAGCAGCTTTCGTGCCGTACCCTGGTGGTAACGGTGGCAACTGCTGTGTTCTCGAAGATTGCCTACACGCCGGCACTTCCTCAGGAGAAAACGGTTGCCGTTGGATCTTTTAGTATGCGTCGCGCTGGCAAGGTGCTGCTCCACATGTCGGGTCGCTTCTGGCATGAGGACGCGCACGGTGTCGTTTGCTCGGATTGCTTCTTGCCAGAGTTCTGGTTTAACAATACCAACGGTATCGGCCACTTGAAGCCGAACGGTGACAAGCTTTGCCTTGAGAAGGAGTCCAGTAATTCAAATGGCGACGTGCAGTACTTGATCACTGGCTTCGCTGGTGCGCTGTACGCTGAAAAGTTTGTTGGTATGCCCCACGAAGAGATTATTGAAGGCTTCCTCGACCAGCTTGACATGATCTACGGCACTGTGGATGAGCCGTCGCCGGCTCGCAAGTACTTCGTGGAGGGCATGTATGAGGACTGGGGAGACAACGAGTGGGTTGGAGGAGGTTACGCCTTCCCGCGTGTGGGTCAGTCGGACACGGCATCTCGTGATCTAGCTGCACCCGTCGATGGCCGCATCTTCTTTGCTGGCGAAGCCACGGCATTTGAGCAGCCAGGTATGTCGGTGCACGCAGCTATCGACACGGGCACGCGCGCGTCTGAGGAGGTGGTGCGTGCGCTGGGCGAGCTGTAGATTTTGAGTTTCCATCCCGTGCCAACATGCCGACCAGTGTTGCCTTTTAGTTGAAGTAGAGGGTATAGGGCGTTTTGATTGGTCGGTAGCAAAGCAATTTTGTGGATTGTATGGGATGAGTTGAAGTGAAGATCTGCATTTGCTTATCAAACGTTACGAGTCGAGCCGAAGGCAAACAAACGAATCACATTGAGTGGCTTATTGCTATACAGCAGCCTTTATCTGCGCTACACGCTTCGTGGACTACATTGGTGCCCATCGTCTACTTCACACGCTGGTCTCTTCACTTTCCCTTCGGCTTGTTCGTGGCGTCAGTCGGGGTCTTCTTCGACGACGTCTTGCTTTCCTTCTCGTTTGTCGGCTTGGCAGGAGCGTCCACGGAAACAGTTGCTGCTTCCTTCTGCTCGGTACCGGTACCAGCATCGGTCGCGGCAGACTCGTAGCCAAAGTAGCCTGGGAAGCCGTAGCCGGAATAGCCGGAGTAGCCAGGGTAGCCATACCCATAGCCACCGCCGTAGGACGAGTAGTAGTAGTCCGGGTAGTAGCCGTAGCCGAAGTTGCCTCCGTAGGAGTCCTTGCCGTAGCCGTAGCCGTAGACGTCCTTGCCGTAGTAGTCATCTTTGCCATAGTAGTCGTTCTTGCCATAGTAGTCGTTCTTGCCGTAGTAGTCGTTCTTGCCATAGTAGTCGTTCTTGCCATAGTAGTCGTCCTTGCCATAGTAGTCGTCCTTGCCATAGTAGGCGTTTTTGCCATAGTAGTCGTCCTTGCCGTAGTAGTCGTTTTTGCCATAGTAGTCGTTCTTGCCGTAGTAGTCCTTCTTGCCATAGCTGTAGCTGTAGTCGTCCTTTCCGTAGCTGCAGCCGCCATCGTAGTCCTTGTGCTCGTAGTCGTCGTGGCCGTAGTCGTTACCGTGGCCGTAGTCGTAGTCGTTACCGTGGCCGTAGTCGTAGTCAGAGGACTCGGTGGCCTTGGATTCTTCGAGCCGACGGCGGTAGTGCGACGGCCCCTTGTCGTGGTGGTGTTTCTTCGGATAGTCGTGGTGCCCATAGTCCTTCTTGGAGCCGAGGTTACGACGCGGCCGGATTCGTGGAGCAGCGCCGGCGTCGGTCGGCTGCAGAATCGACGCAGCGACGCACAGAGTGATCACGACGAGGAAGCTTGGATTGCATCTGCCGTAGGTTGGTCGGTTGGTCGGCTGTCGAGTCTGGGGAAGATGGCAAATTGGAAAGTGAGAGAGTGGGGAGTGCCCGGGCGAGCTGAGGCTCGTAGACTTCATTGACGCTGCAACTGCTTCATACCAACGATGGGTAGTTGAGCCAGATTGAAAAACTTGTGATTGATTGGAGAAACTGGGGTGGGGTGTTCATTTGTGGCCACGGAGGTGAGCGTTGACCTAGTCGTGGCATTGTCAATGGGAAGTTAATGTTTCTGGTAGAGCTGCGTGTCTATAGGCTTAAGTCGTGAAAGAGGCAAGCTTGGACCGATAGTTTTTGCATTCTTATTTTCTGCTTTTGAAGTCAAATCCAACTCAGTATCTGCCATTTTGGCCTTGAACTGTCACCTCCGTGGCCACAAATGAACACCCCACCCCAGTTTCTCCAATCAATCACAAGTTTTTCAATCTGGCTCAACTACCCATCGTTGGTATGAAGCAGTTGCAGCGTCAATGAAGTCTACGAGCCTCAGCTCGCCCGGGCACTCCCCACTCTCTCACTTTCCAATTTGCCATCTTCCCCAGACTCGACAGCCGACCAACCGACCAACCTACGGCAGATGCAATCCAAGCTCCTCGTCGTGATCACTCTGTGCGTCGCTGCGTCGATTCTGCAGCCGACCGACGCCGGCGCTGCTCCACGAATCCGGCCGCGCCGTAACCTCGGCTCCAAGAAGGACTATGGGCACCACGACTATCCGAAGAAACACCACCACGACAAGGGGCCGTCGCACTACCGCCGTCGGCTCGAAGAATCCAAGGCCACCGAGTCCTCTGACTACGACTACGGCCACGGTAACGACTACGACTACGGCCACGGTAACGACTACGGCCACGACGACTACGAGCACAAGGACTACGATGGCGGCTGCAGCTACGGAAAGGACGACTACAGCTACAGCTATGGCAAGAAGGACTACTACGGCAAGAACGACTACTATGGCAAAAACGACTACTACGGCAAGGACGACTACTATGGCAAAAACGCCTACTATGGCAAGGACGACTACTATGGCAAGGACGACTACTATGGCAAGAACGACTACTATGGCAAGAACGACTACTACGGCAAGAACGACTACTATGGCAAGAACGACTACTATGGCAAAGATGACTACTACGGCAAGGACGTCTACGGCTACGGCTACGGCAAGGACTCCTACGGAGGCAACTTCGGCTACGGCTACTACCCGGACTACTACTACTCGTCCTACGGCGGTGGCTATGGGTATGGCTACCCTGGCTACTCCGGCTATTCCGGCTACGGCTTCCCAGGCTACTTTGGCTACGAGTCTGCCGCGACCGATGCTGGTACCGGTACCGAGCAGAAGGAAGCAGCAACTGTTTCCGTGGACGCTCCTGCCAAGCCGACAAACGAGAAGGAAAGCAAGACGTCGTCGAAGAAGACCCCGACTGACGCCACGAACAAGCCGAAGGGAAAGTGAAGAGACCAGCGTGTGAAGTAGACGATGGGCACCAATGTAGTCCACGAAGCGTGTAGCGCAGATAAAGGCTGCTGTATAGCAATAAGCCACTCAATGTGATTCGTTTGTTTGCCTTCGGCTCGACTCGTAACGTTTGATAAGCAAATGCAGATCTTCACTTCAACTCATCCCATACAATCCACAAAATTGCTTTGCTACCGACCAATCAAAACGCCCTATACCCTCTACTTCAACTAAAAGGCAACACTGGTCGGCATGTTGGCACGGGATGGAAACTCAAAATCTACAGCTCGCCCAGCGCACGCACCACCTCCTCAGACGCGCGCGTGCCCGTGTCGATAGCTGCGTGCACCGACATACCTGGCTGCTCAAATGCCGTGGCTTCGCCAGCAAAGAAGATGCGACCATCGACGGGTGCAGCTAGATCACGAGATGCCGTGTCCGACTGACCCACACGTCGGAAGGGTAGCGTCTCCCTAGTCATGCTTGCTGTATAAAGGTACTCTTTAAGACTCAAGACCGCTGAAAGGCTGTTGTGGTTTTTCATTCAAAAGGACCTGTAGATTGAACCTCTTTATTAGTTTTGGTGTGGTGGCCCATGTATCGTACGCTCAAACCTGGTCTTGGTCAAAGTTCTGTCGTTGCAGCTTGGTCTCGAACTCAAGTCAGCGCGTAAAAGACGATCCGCTGATCGTTGCGCCGAAAAAATATTTATATAAGTAGTGTAGGCGGGCAGGAAGCGCAGGAGCATCTCGAGGGCTGCTGTGTTGATGTACCACCTGCGTGAAAGTCGATTGGTGCTGTTGCGGGGTGCTCTTCAGAATTGCCTGTTCAATAGAAGCCGTTCACCTGCTCCTCGCGCTCCAGTCGGCTCAAAACATGCTTCCCAAATGTGAAGCGCTTCAGATAGTCTTCGTTGTGTCGAATAATACATACAATGCGGTGGCGGTCGTGGTCATCCGCGCGTTCCAGCAGTTTCTGCACCACGTAGTTGCCGTACATGTGTTTCATCATGGGGAGCAGAGCACAGGACGCTCCGCTTTCATCACACCGAAGGATGAACTCGACGATCTGGCTGATTTCCTCCTTTGTTGCGTGCTCCAGGCAGGATTCCACTACGTTGCTTGCGTACTTGTGCTGACTCCAGCGCGCGATCTCAGGAAGCACCGCCTGCATCACGATGTTGCGCTGGTCCTGCTCGCCATGGCTGATGACATGCTGTACAACGTAGTTGCCAAACTGATCCTTCACAAGTTCACGGCACTTGAAAATGATCTCATTCAGCAGCGGGCGGATTTGATCAGGCGCGCAGTGTTCCAGCACGCGCTGAATCACACGGCACCCGTACGAATGCGTAGAGAGCCCAGCAGCGTGACCGACGAAACTGTCGATGATGAACTGGATGTCCTTCCCCGTCACAAACCGTTGAGGTCCCAATCCATTACACTCGGCCGCTCTCTTCCAAGAAGCTGCCTCAATGCACTTCTGCAAAACATGGTTGCCGTTCTGGTCCACGACGCACTTCATGACGTGGCCCTTCAGCTGTCGGATCAATGCGAGCTGCTCTTCAACTTGCGTCACCTCAAGCGCTCGCTGAATCACGCGGCATCCATACACTTGCAGCGCCAGACTAATCATGTTGCTCGTCATCAACTCCACCAGTAGTTGCTGCTGTTCCAAGGATCCATACTCGAGAAATTTCTGAATCACATAGTTGCCAAACACGTCCGTCATCAGCAACAGCGAGTTGGGGAAAATCTCGTTGAACGCTTCGGCTTTCACGTGTTCGTCGGCCTTCTCCAACTTCTGTTGAATGAATCGAGACCCTGTCTGGTCCTTAGCGAAGATGAAGAGGTGTCCCTTGATGGCGGACAGTCCCCATTTCTCCGACTTTGGAGCCGAGTTGAATTCCTCCAGAAGACTGTTGGACGAATACGAGTGTGCGACCGGGTGGAAATACTCGAAGTCGCCTCGTCGAAGTCCCGCCACCTTGGGCCGGTGAAGCATCTGCGGCCGTGGCATGTAGCCCCCGAAGTCATGGCGTTCGTAAAGTGGGTGGTCAACCAGAGGATACGACGCACGGGCTTTAACTGGAGGCTTCATTCCTCGGTACTCGTAGCCAACAGGGTAGCCTGGCAAAGTAGAGTTCTGTACAGGGTGGGAACTTCCAAAATCCGACGGCGCGAAGCCGAAAGGGGACGGTTGAAACGAGTACGCGTCCTCGTTCGCAGCCCACCGCGACTTAGCAGCACCCATCGATCCAGGGTAGCCCTGCATACCTTGAGCACCCATGTTGTAGGAAGAGGAGTAGCCTTGAGGCACCGACCCATGATAGGAGCCCCCGATTGGAGGCTCACTGGTGCTTCTGCCGAAGGCGTGTCGTTGTCCGTTCACTCCAACAAACAGTGGACCCGTGACGTGTTGTGGCATGCGTGGCATCTCCTCAAAGTCTTGACTGGAATGGTGGCCAACGTCGTACTGCGGAACAGGCCGGTAGTTGTCAAGTCTCATCCGCCCCATGCCTTCACTCAGGCCAAAGATCGACTGCGTTTGAGGCACTCTTCCACCAAAGGCGGGTCTGTGGGCAGCCAGTCCTTCATCGTCAAACTGCCCGTACTCAGGCGATGGCGTACGGGGAAAGTCCTCTTGAATTCGGTCAATCAAGGACATGCCTGGCGGGATACGACAGCCTCCACTTTGAGCCTTGCCATCGTCTTGAGAAGATCTTGCGGCCCGGGACGTACTACGTGGAAAGCTGGGAGCAGCACGCGGATTGATCTTATCGGGGGAGGTGGTGGGGCTGCCCTGTGAGTCGAAATCCGCCTCTTCGAAGTCGTTGAGAGGGTTGGTCCAGATATCGGGTGAGTGGTGGTCGTTGCTTTGAGCCAGGTTAGTTTCACGTTCCCGGGGTTTCTGCAGCACAGGCAACAAGAACACACGTCAGCAACGCAACCTTCAACATGTTGCAAGACAAGTATGGAGATAAGACGCACCAGAGTCAACACCACAGTGCGCGATTCCGGCTCCTGGTTGTCCGTCGATTCGTTGTCCAACTAATGCACACCAAAAGAAATCCAACGGGTTAGAACATCGTCGAGAACAAACGCGCTCAGGAGAAAGCTGTACCTTGCTCGACAGTTTCTGCGACGCTCCCCAGGACGGCCGCGGGTCAACGGCATTCTCAGATGAGTTGTTGGCTCGCTCTTGCTGGTCTTGGTCTTCCTTCTGGTTGTCCACCGCCGAGTCGCCGTCCTCCGACTCGCTGGGAGGCGTCGTCTGCGCGCTTTGCACGGAGCGCGTCTCCGTCTTGGACTGCAGGCGCGGCGCACGCAACGCAAAGCTCGCGGGGCGCTCGCTCAGCGCTTGCGAGGCGGAGAACAGCAGCGGGGAGCGAGCCTTGAGTCCTTCCGACGACCAGAGCGAGTCCGCGGGCGGGTACCCGACGGGATCCTGCAGCTTGACGCGCACGGGCTCGACCGGGTTGTCGTGGTGGACGGGCTTCTCCATGGGTGCGAGGCCGGCGCGGCTGCTGGGCGCGCGCGGCGGCGCGCAGGTAGAGGAGGAGGAGAGGGGCGGGGAGCCGCTCTTGGCGGGGCTCATCGAGTCGCTGTGGCCCATGGGTTGCGGGGCTGCGCGTGCCGCTGAAACGCCGCGGTCGTCCACTTGCGCAGGAGGCGGCAAATTGGAGAATGAAGCTGCAGCGGGCGCGCGGGCCGGGGGTTATTTTTACGCTCGGCGTCAACGTGGGTGGGTCCGTTCGTTCGAAAGCAACCTGTCACAGAAGAGCCCGTTTCGCGAAAGGATGGAAACCCCGCGCTGAAGACCCGCTCGAACTTTCAACGACCGCGCGTCTGAGATGGCGGGTGTGTAACCTGTGGCGCCGACCGCAGTAGCTGGCGGCGGGCTGCGGCAATCGGCGGCGGCGGTGGTCTGCTCGGGCGGGGAAATTTCGGGTCGCGCGTCGGGCCGTGCATGCGGTTGGCGCTGCCTTTCACGGAAAAATCCGGGGCACGCACGCGCCGGCGTGATGTGACTTGACCGCGTTGGTTTCTTGCGGCGGCGGCGGCGGCGGCAACCGCGCTGCGGGGTTTCCGCAGGCAAGGTCGGAAGAAAGCGTTATGCTAACGGCAAAGTTGAAGCGACGCGGGACAGCCTGCGATCGTCGACACGCGGGCGCAGACAGGGCAGCACCATCACTCCGACAAGGGCAAGTTGCCGTGCGCCAGGTGGTCCCTTGACCATTCGCCAACGGGGCCAGCAAGACGAACGCCGGCAGCCGCCGCGCTGCAGAAGCTCGCCAGGCTGTGCATGGAACGAGGTGGCTTCGCTCGCGTTCGGCCTCGGCAACGCAAGTCTAGAGCAAAAAGGTGGGGCCACACGTGTAAGGGGCAACTTCACATCGGAGCCTCCCTTTCGCTCCGGTCATTGCCGCCGCCGTGTCGCTCTAGCTAACGGAAAGGAAACTTTGCACTCAGCGGAGACTCAACAAGGACAATCATCTGCATTTTGGCTCGAGTTGCTGCTTTCTGCTGCTCGTCGGAGCGAGTGGGCGCGAAATATACGGCGCGGCTCGGGCGGCAACTAGGTTGGTCCTCTGTTCGCGTCCACACGCCTGGGAGCTCGCCCTTTCGCAGTCGCAGCTGCGGTTGACTGCTTTCCTGTTCGACGACGACGAAAGTGCGCCCTGCTTGAAGCCTAGTGGAGACGATCTCGACCGAGAGAGCCAGCACCGGAAGTTGAAGTGGCAGGGGACACCCGCGTGATTGCTTACGAGCTCTTGGGCTTCAAGGCAAGCAGCGCTACGGCCGCCACGCCCGCCGTCACCACCGAGGCCGTGGCCAGCGCTCGCGAGGTCAAGTACCACGGCTCCGCAATGGCCGACTGCTGCTTCTGGGCCTTGCTCTTCCGAGTGAAGATGGACGTCTCCTCGCTGGTCGCGGTCCCGCTCTGCACAGTGGTCGTCTTGCTGGTCGTCGTCGTTGTCTTGATGGTCGACGCCGACGCCGACGCCGCCTCAATGTTGTCGAAGATGCCGCCCCAGGCCTTCTTCTCGTCGCGCTTCTGCTTGTCCACCAGCTTGCTCACCTTGTCCAGCAGAGTGCGGCACGACTTGTCCCGAGGGTTCAGCTTCACAGCCAGCAGCAGATCCTGCTTGGCGTCCACGTACTTCTCGAGCTTCACGCACGCCTGCGCGCGGCGGAACCGCGCCTTTGACGGCCAGTCCTCGAACATGAGCTGCTCCGACAGACCCAGACGCCCCATCCACGTGACGACGTTGCCCTCGCGGTTCTCGGCCAGCACCGTGAGGATGCTCAGTGCGTTCGTGCACGCGATCTCGGCATCAGTGTACATGTTGAGCTTGAGCTTGCACGCGCCAATGTTCAGGTGGCACCGAATCATGGTCTGGATAATCGTCGCCTTCTCCTTGTGCGTAGCGTTGTCCTGGTCAACACGCTGGAGAAAGCCCAGTGACCGCAGGTAGCTGTACACCGCGTCCTGCAGCTTGCCTTCACGGAACTCCTCGTTGCCTGCGTCCGCGAGCTTGATGGCCTCGTTAATGAGGTCCTTCGTTGTCATCTCAGCAATGTCCTTCTGCGGCAGCTTGACGTCCTTGCGATGCATGAACATGCGCGCGTAGTTTGTCTTCACAATCAGCACGTCATCGTGGGGGCGGATCTCCTCCAGTACGCCGATGCCATACGGAGTCGACACCTTCATGTGCATCCTGAGGTGAGGCTCATCGGGCTCTTCCTTGACGACATTCTGGCGCAAATACGCAATAGTGTGCTTGGTAGATGCAGCGTCGGTATCCATCTGCACGACATACATCTTGGTCTCTGGTCGGAACGAAACCACAACGCCGCGCCCAAACGGACTCACAACACGAGTTTTGTCCGCCAGAGGTGCCACGCTCACAGCAGCCGGGTGGTGAGCGTCAACGACGAACTTGTTTCCTGGCACGTACAGCGCAGCACGCGCCGTCTCCTTGCCAAATGCCGCAGGGTGTCGCACTGGTGCATTCACCTTTCGCGCTGTAGTTCTGTACATTTCAATATCGTCATCGTTCTCACGCTTTTTTTGCTGAAGCAGGGCCACCTTTCGTTCGAGCCGCCCACGTGCAGAGTACTCGAACGTGACTCGCAGCAGCAATTTGCCTGTGACACCAGTCACAACCGCAGACGCCGGCGCCGTCAGATCAAACCACTTTTCATGCGGCAGTTGGTCCTCGAAGTCAACGCTGCGCAGCTCCAGTTCGCCAAGCACCACATCAGCAATGACCTCCGCGCTGCTGCTGAGCGACACCTTGATGCCAAACTTCTTGGTCTTGGCACCTTCATACACCAGCGGCTCCTGCCAGGTTGCAGTGGAGTTGTCCACCGCTTGCACGCCACTCGTACGCAGATGCTTCTTGGTGGTCTTCTCGAACGCCGACAGCGGCGTCACCTGCGTAGACACATACAGCTCCGGCTGCGCATTGCCGCTCGCCGCCAGCACCGTCGCGTTCTTGTCCAGCGCCAGGTCCTTGGCAGCCAGCACCTCCACCGTCACACGCCCTGCAGCCTTGCCGTCCTTGACATCCACGCCATTCTTGTTCTGCTTGTCATTGGCAGCAGCCGCGACCAGCTCTTCGGCGTGCTGCAGCTCGTGCTCCAGCTGCACAGACAGCAGCTCCAGCGGCGAGAGCGCCACCTTCTCCCACACGAGCGAGTTGCCGAGCCCCACGGACGAAGCCGGCGAGTCGCTGAGCGAGTGCACTTCGCTCATCTTTCTCGTCGCCTTGAAATTGTGGTAGTCAACGGCTGTCAACGGCGGTCCGGCCCGGTCCGCCCCTGATTCGAACCGGTCCCCGCTACCTTCGAGTCACATCCACCTGATAATACCCAACGCTATTTCTAGCCGTAATCGCCTCGCGTCGCATAACGCAATTCGCTGGCAAGATGCGGATCCAGGCCGGGGCCGCGGCGGGGCCTCGCGCGACTGGCGAGGACCCTGAGCAGCGTCTGCGCGTGATCCGCGTGGACCGCAAGACGCTGCAGGCGCGCGCGAACGCGGCGCAGCGCCGCCGCCGACGTGAGGAGCGCGAGGCGCGGAGACTGGGCAATCGTCGGCGGTCGTCGTGGCTGTTTGGCGGCAGTAGCCGCCCGCACGAGGACGCAGTGGAGCCGCCGTCGCCCTTCGCCAGTAACGTGGTGGTGAGCGCCAAGTACAGCGCCTGGAACTTCGTGCCGCGTGTGTTGCTGGCGCAGGTGCAGCGGCCCTCGAACGTGTATTTCCTGTTTATTGCGGTGCTTCAGACCATCCGAGAAGTGAGCAATACGAGCGGTATTCCGACGATTCTGCTGCCGCTGGCGGTGGTTTTTGTGTGCAGTGCTATTAAGGAGGCGCTGGAAGACAGAGAGCGACATCGAGCGGATAAAGTGGCCAACAGTCGACCCGTACTCACACTCACACCGTTGGGGAGCTGGGAGCAGAAGCAGTGGGGGGACTTGCATGTGGGGGACATTGTCAAGGTGATGAACGACCAAACCATTCCGGCGGACTTGTTTTTACTCTCAGCGGAGGCGGTGGAGCACGATGATGATGGAAAAAGACAGCAGGTCCAAGCAACGAGAGATGATCGGAGGCGTGGTGATTTGGAGGAAGGAAAAGAGAACACTGTTTCGGATATCTCGGATTTTAATTCAGGCGACAGTGCTACTTCTTTGGCTTCAGCAGTGGTAACGCCGCAGGAGGAGGCAGCGGAATCCAATTTGGCGTACATTGAAACGAAGTCGCTGGATGGCGAAACCAATCTCAAGATCCGCACGGCCATCCCGTTGCTGGCTTCACTGTGCCGGGGCTTTGCTACCAATAACCGCACCATTGATGGCGGTGGGTACAACCAGTTGCGCGGTATGATGGTGTGCGAGCAACCAAACAACCGCATTACCAGCTTCGAGGGCACCTTCTCAGCTATGCTAAGCCCCGCTCAAGCAGATATGTTGGGCGTAGCTGTAGGTGATTCGAGAAACACGAGCCAGCCTTCCCAGCCTACTACTGGACTTTTGCAGGCAGAGACAACTGGTGAAGATCTTGTGCGCGTCCGCATGCCAGTTACGGCAAAGCAGATGATGCTACGTAGTTGTGTGCTGCGTAACACGCGCTCAGTGACAGGAATGGTGATTTTTACAGGCCACGAGACAAAAGTGTTTTGCAGCAACACAGAACCTGTTGTAAAGACCTCATCTGTAGAGCGGCGCCTCAACAGGCTCATTATCGGCATCGTGTTTATTCAGCAACTTGTTTGCTTTGTGGGAGCGCTCCTTGGTGCTCATTGGATGCATACTGAAGGGGATTCTTTCTGGTATCTTCTGAGTGCTGCTGAGCGAAAGCACCACAAGTTGACTGGCGCTCCGATCTCCCACCCGCTCGCCGAGCTTGCCAAGTTACACCTTCGCTACTTCATCATCATGCAGAATTTTGTCCCCATTTCATTGAACGTATCGCTGGAGTTTGTCAAGTATTGGCAAGCCTACTTTATTGAGCAAGACCTCGAGATGTACGACAAGCAGTCAAATACACCAGCAATGGTTCGATCGTCAGCTCTAAACGAAGATCTAGGCCGGGTTCATCATGTCTTCACGGACAAGACTGGCACACTCACGATGAATCTCATGCTGTTCCGTTACTGTATGGTGGGAGGAAAACATTACGGTGGTCTGATGCAAGACAAAGACATGGAGGCTGAAGTGCCCAGCAAACCTTCGTCTCCGACGGCATTGGTTGACACTGCGGAAGACGGGCCGAGATATGTTGATTTCGACCCAAGCGAGCTATTTGCTGATATTCAGGCAGGAGGAGAGCAAGCGGAAACTCTACGTCGATTTTTAAGGCACTTGGCACTTTGCCATACGCTGATCCCAACTAAATCACTCGCTGAAATGTGCAGTACGTCGGTCCCGGAGTATTCAGCGTCCTCGCCCGATGAACAAGCACTAGTGTCTGCAGCAGCCTTCTGTAATGTGCGTTTTGTGCATAGGACACCAGCCACTATGATGCTCATGGAGCCGGGCTGGGCATCGCCTAGCACTTACAAACTTCTGAATGTGCTGGAGTTTGACAGCGACCGGAAACGCATGACAGTGATTGTTGAGACCCCAGACGGTACGATTGAACTACTTTGCAAAGGAGCCGACAATGTTATTTTCGAGCGACTTGCACCGGACCAAACTACTTTGCCTGGTGGCATGTCTTACGCCCAAGCAGCTGACCAACTCACGTTGTACGCGAAAGCTGGTATGCGCACACTGTGCCTCGCTTATAAAACAATCGGAAGGTCCGATTATGAAGCTTGGAATACCCGTTATACTCAAGCGCATGGTTCCATGGATGAATTAGTAAAACGGCGTCAAGGCCGGGCAAATGCAATTGACCCGCTCATGAACGAGATTGAGCGCGATCTTGTCTTGCTTGGAGTGACTGCTGTCCAAGATAAACTTCAAGCTGGTGTGCCTGCAACGCTTCAGCTGTTGCAAGAGACCAACATAAAGGTTTGGACCCTGACAGGTGACAAAATGGAGACCGCTGTGAATATTGGGTATGCAAGCGCGCTGCTCTCGCACGATATGAATGTACAACAGGTTGGTGGCGATGACTATTCGTCGACAGCTGCAGCGTTGAAGCAGTTATCTGAACGACGTGGTCTAAATTCCACGGCTTCTCGGTTATCGCCATTTATGATGTCGCTATCTAACACTGCATCGAGAAACAACGGAGTTAAACGTTCACGACATCATTATCGCGATGGTAGGCGTCGGCCATCGATCCAAACGGATAGCTTTATGGGTACGGCGAAGGCGGCAATAACCGGATTCTTCTTTGGAACTCCATCGAAGCACCAGCGAAAACAAAAGCGGAGGCGCCGTCGAAGTCGTCGTGCGTCAAGAACATCGTCACAAATGTATTCATCAGTCGCTACAGACGCTGAATACGCTGATAAATTCACATCCGACGAAGAATCACTGTATGAAATCGGCATTGAGGCCGATGATGAGGCAATCAATACACCTGAGTACGGGTCTCTCGCAGGAGGGTTGTATGGTGTCGAAGGCCGTCGTGAGGGTGAATCGACAACGCAAAAATTAGCGCTTGTAATTGATGGCCAGGCACTAGAGTTCGCACTCCGCCCGCAATTGCGCAAACTGTTTTATCAAGTCACTCGACAATGTGCATCAGCGGTTATTTGCTGCCGCGTGTCTCCAAAGCAGAAAGCTGAGATCGTCGAGTTTGTTCGCGAGTTTGAGCCCGAAAGCGTGACACTGGCAATTGGAGATGGAGCAAATGATGTTGCAATGATTCAGTCAGCGCATATTGGTGTGGGCATTTCAGGCCAGGAAGGAGCGCAAGCGGTGAATGCATCAGACTATGCATTGGCGCAATTTCGTTTCTTGCAGCGACTGCTGTTTGTGCACGGCCGGTGGGCTTATCGCCGGGTTGCGAAACTCATGAGCTATATGCTTTATAAGAACGTCACGTATGTGCTCACAACGTTTTGGTTTGGGTGCTTCTCTGGGTTTTCTGGCCAGCCCCTTATCCTGGACGTAGCTGCACAGAGTTTTAATGTTCTCTACACAAGTGTGCCATTGGTTCTTTTCGCCGTGTTCGACCAAGACGTGTCTTCCACCAGTGCTGCCAAGTTTCCCTATCTGTACGCGCTTGGTCAAAAGAACATTTTGCTTGCTCGTCGCGTGTTTTGGCCGTGGATACTCAACGGTGTGTGGCACTCACTTGTTATCTTCTTCGTGTCTGCCTGGGCATTTGAGGGCTTCGGATTAGGGATTCGTGACTTTCCGGTTGTCGCTTCCGAGACTGGAAAAGGTGGCGGGCTTGTCACTCTCGGATTTGTGGTGTTCACGAATCTGGTCATTGTTGTGAATCTAAAGTTGTGTCTCGAGACGTTTTTGCTTACATGGCAATTTCTCCTGACGGTGACAGTGTCGATACTTCTTTGGTTCGCAGTCGGGTTCCTCATTTCGCTGCCAAATGCTGGGTTTCCTCAAGCCACTGGCGAAATGGAGTATCTGCAAGATCTCCCAACATTCTGGCTAGTGTGTTTTCTGGTGCTCTCGCTCAGCCTGCTGCGTGACGCTCTGTGGAAAATCGTGCGTCGATTCTCGTTGCCTTCCATGTACCACATTCTCCAAGAGCGAGAGCTAATGGGTCTACCAAACTCGCCTCGTGGTATGTTGCGCGAGCATCGTCGATCTTTATCAAATACAGCGTGGTCGGATACACCCGCTACTGTTGTGGACTACGCTACGCTGTTCAGCAATATACCGCGTCTGGAGAGTCCGGAGGAGACGCTCATGCGTTCTTCTCCTCTTGGCGAGAGGCTGATTGCATCTCCTTTTTCGTCCTCGTCTAGTGGCGGGGACACCATCGACCCTGACCACTCGGTAGGATTCCAAGGACGGGAGAAGAAGCGAAATATCCGCATACGCGGGTCATTCCATGCGACAGGCAGCAGCAGTGACAGCTTTGGTTCAGGGGTGGAGCCATTTTTCGTGGAAACGCCTGGATCGGTTGCTGCAACAGTGACAACGAATGCAGGGGCAGCTCGAACGTCATCGTTTATAGGAACCCCAGGGGCACAGTATCATGGCTACGCATTCTCGGAAGATGAGAACGTGGATAGCGACGTGGAAGCAGCGTCTTCAAGTACAAACCGAGGTGATCTCGAGTTGGCTAAGGCGTCTTTCGGAGCGCATGCATCGATCAAGAAGGTGCTCAAAACTGTTCGTGGTAGGAAGAACGCATAAATGTTTTTGTCAATCTTGAATACCAGTAGACCATGAGGATGAATCCGTGCATGAAGAAGTAGTTGCCTGTATGATCTTGTCGGCCTTGTGAGATCGCACTGAGTAGAATCGACGCGGGATAATGACAGTCTCGCTGTGCTTCTCGACAGCACAGCGATATGGTCGCGCGATACGGACAGGTTGGAAATGGTCGCTGACAACTTGCTGGTAAGGACGAGCATATAGAACTCGCTCAAGAATAGGTGGTGGAACCGAGGTCACAAGTCCCGAAGGAGCTTCTGGTTGGTTCGTTGGGGCTCGTGGCAGCAGAATGTACTTGAACGAGTGTTCCTATGTAATGCAAAAAGCATGAGTACGATGAAGCTCGACAACAAAATCTCGTGCCACGTACCTGCTCCCAGCGACTGTCGCTGTCGTCGTATTCAACCTTCAGCGCCGGAGGAGAGACTTGGACTGCACTGACGGTACCATGATACCATTCGGCTTCGTCCGGCCAGAAAACCGTCGCCCGCCGCCCTGCTATTGCCGCTGCGGTCTGTCTACTGAGTGGCAAAAGCTGCTGCAGTTGATCATGTTGAACTGTGCTGATCGGAAGCGGGCGAATGCTCGATGCTCCCTACAAGCGGCAAACTCAAGAGTGACTTCAGCCCTCAAAAGGTGCTACATGTACAACCACTTGAAGATCTACCTCCCACTGCTGTTCGCCATCGTCATAGTGCACATTGTAGCGCGACCCGTTGCTCTCAACGCCCTGAATGGTGCCGTCGAACCACTCATTCTCCTCTCGCCAGAAGACCTGCACGCGCGTTCCGACGCGCAGTGTGTTAAGCTTCCTGATGGGATCAGACAATACTGCTGCTTCGTCGCCGTCTGACTCAAACGAGTCCGAGTAGTCGTCGAAGTCGTCGTCCTCGTACTGATCGTCGGCAGCAGAAGCCGAGGCGGAGGCAACGGAGCCCGAGGCTTCGAGCTCCGTACTATACTCGCTGCTGCTGCCGCCGGGCATGTCGGCGCGACTGCCAAGTTCGTCGTCGCTGCAGCTTCATCGCCCGTTACGGAAACTGCTGGCAACTCGCAGACAAAACGCTTGAGGTCATCCAGCGTCCCGGCGGTCTTGCCTTGTTGTCCTCGATGCAGCAGCTGGATATCGGAGCCATACCGCGTCACACCATTCAGCGTTCGCCACGTCCCGCTTCAATGCCTTGGCCAGGTGTACAGCGGTGCTGCAGGCCCTCGCTTGAGTTGCCACGGGCGATACCGCCACGAGTGCTCGTCCACCATCTCTCGCGCTCGGATAAGTCGACGGCTGCTCGATCACGAGATTGGACTGGCGCGCGCAGGTGGGACCGGCCGGCGCGTGGTGCAGCCAGTGCACTCGCATCTCGCCGTAAGTGTCCGGAGCAGCAACAACGCAGTGCGGTGCCGCGGATTGACTGGCATTTGCTGCTCTCGAATGCTGAAGTATTCAGTCAGTCGACGCGGCAGCCTCGTCGCGCGTTGCAGGGCGGACCTCCGTCTTATCCTCATTATGTCATGGACCGTGTGGCGGCCGCCAACTGCAACTACATGAGCAGCCAAGCGACGACCAGCGCGTCGTCGCCGTTGCATGGGGCGGAAGGACGTCGTCCGGTTGCACGAGCTCGAGCGAATCTCGCACATTTTTTAAGGCTAATCGTCCTCATCGCAGCGTTTTTTCATCAGTCTATTGCCGCTGTCGGGCAAGGATTCTCTTGCCGGAAGCAACCCCACTTGCACTTGGCTCGCGAACATTCTCCGTTCCCGGTACATTTATACGGTTCGCTAACCGCGGACCGGTTAGGGCCGCAGAACGCGCCGCTTTTTCAGCCAATCCGATCCGTCGTAGGGCCAGAGAGTGGGCCTCCCGCACAGAGCCGGGTCGTGCGGCAATGAAAAACCCGCGTCGGTTGCTGTCATTAGAGAATTTGCGCTGTAGAAGGCAGGAGAACGCCGCGCAGAGAGCAGCAGGTACGAATCAGATCGTTGCCGAGGCCGCTTCCAAGCGGCGGAGGCGGCGCGCGGCGCAGCTGACTAACGCCTGTGTGTTTGTGTCTTTGTGTGCCTCGTGTGTTGCGCTGCAGTTAGTGCATTAATCGCATTAAAGGGGAAAAAGGTAGAGAGCAGCTCTTCCTCGTACACCCACAACCCACCCCCACTCAAAACAAGTTGCCGAGCGAACCGCACGCGCCTCTAAAAGCCGTTTGTGCACGAGCTCCTTTTTGTTTACCGTCCCTCGTCCACACAAAGCACAGCGAGGCGTCTTTGTCTGTTCCCTTTCTGTGTGTGCCACTCGCTGCCGTTGCGCTTGCGCTTTTGCAGTTAGCTGGACGGAGGAATAAGCGGGGCTCCCACTTGGCTCGGTGTCTTTTGCATCTTTCGGTTGCACGCTACAGCACACGCAGCGCACTCGTTTAGTAGGTAGTTTCCACACGAACTACTGAAAGACGGCACCGTGGCGACGAAAGCAGAGACCCAAGAGAGCGAGTCGGAGCAAGTGACGGGAGTCGGCTAAGACAAACAAAAGAAAACACAGCAAAAGCTAGGCAAGGCCTCAGCAAGCAAAAGCAGGCACGACCGAGCAAATGACCGCGGAGGGCATGCGTGCCAAGCGACGAACTACCTACCAGAACATGCACGAAATCGTCAAGCTTGCGAAGAAGTACTCGCCCAAACTGGTGAAGGGCTACAGTGCGGGAAACATTTCGGTGGTAGACAAAAAGAGCTGGCTGGAAGTGTGCGACCGCAAACACCGGTACGTCCTTTGCGTCTTTTCAGGATCCTGTGCTGCTAATTTAACGGGTGCACTGACGTTGTAATTCAACTTGCTTTCTCTATTATAGATACGGTGCTAATTTGCGAGCATATTATAAGGAGTGGAAGCGCCAGCCCATGGAGCCCACGAAGCCGAGTTTCTGGGAGTGGCTCGACGATGAATCAATTGAAGTTGCAGGCGTACCGAGAACGAAGCTCGAGCGAGAGACTGTTCTGTACTGTGACACTGCTGCAGAGCGGCAGAAGTTTGCACTCTCCGTACAGAATGGTGCGATTGTACATGACGCCTCGCAAGAGATCGTGGAGACAGGTCCGGATGGATGGATTTTTGTGCTGCGCGATGGAGTGCTCTACGGCTCTCAAAAAGAGACGAAGAAGATTCCCCGTATCCATCACACGAGCTTTGTTGGCGGCGAGTGTGTGCAAACGGCTGGTATGATGGTGATCACGAATGGCGTCATTAAAACTATTTATCCCCATAGTGGCCATTACCGGCCGTCCGAGTACGAGCTGCTCGTGTTGCTGCGCTTCCTCGTTCACAACGGCGTGGACCTGAGTGATATTGACGTCGATGTGCAGCGAATCCAGAAGGTGTTCCGCGACAGTGTGAACGGCGCCCTTGTAAAAAAGCTGGACAACGCACACTTCTGGAACGCGTACCGTGTGTGGTACTTTTTGGAGGAAAAGCACCTTGCTTGGAAGATCGGCCTGTTTGACGAACTTGTTGAGACTGTCGGCCAAAAGACTGACACACACGTTGCTCTAGAGCGATCTGAAATTCTGGAGGACAGCGTCATGGAAGAGATCAACGACGAGTCCTCTGAGATTTCGTTCAAGGATGGTAGTTCTCGCGCGCTTTCCCTCTTGCATCCAGCATATGATGCTCCAACTTTTGAAGTCGCGGCTAAACACTTGGCCGCTTGCGATCTGCAGCCGTGATTCGCGCGGCCGTGGCCATTTTCCTTCTCAAGCCAAGACACCACCATCACCTCCGCACTTTGGTGGCAGCGGATACAAAACACATCAAGCAAAGTTAAATGTAATCTAGAGTGGCCAGAGACATGGAGGATTCTCTGGTGTATTGGTAGTTAGCATATTGGGGGAAGACGAAATCGAGGGAGCAGGAGAAGTCATTATTGGAGCGCAGCTCGCGGCGGTTGGAATTCACAGCGGCAGCGGGTGCGTTATATTTTTTATTTTATGAATTGCGTTTCATGGAACTTGTTTTCTTGTTTTTCGTCGTTATTGTGGCGTTTTTCCTCAAGTGTCAGTTCTTCCAAGGAGTGGCCAGCCAGCGAACTGTCTAAATGTGTCGGCGTTGAACGGACGGTCACTTCTTAGCGATGGCTGAACGGGGCAGAAGCTCAAGCGGCGATACCCAGGACAGCGAGAGCACAAACGATGGTAGATCGACTCCCACGTTCGATACTGGTGCTCCGGTGCTCAGCCAGATCCATGTGTCATGCTACGTCACGGCTGCGAATCGAGCCACCCCAATATTTGAAGTTCTTCCCAAGCAAAACTGCGTGCGTGTGGTGAACAAATCTGCAGGCGATGTGTCTTCTGGATCTGCTGCTGGAATGGCTGGAGCTGTTTCGACAGGAGTAAACTCACATGGGGTGGGTCCTTCGGCTGAATGGGTCTTTCACTCGGTGTTTTCTTCCAGCTCGCCTTCACATGCCGTTGACTTTTTCACCGAGATTACATTACCTGCTCTGCGTACAGCGCGGGAGGGAATCAACTCCAATGTTGTTGTGTGGGGCGTGCATCCAACGCAGAAGTTTCGGTTGGTGTTTGGAAAAAGTGTTGGAGGAGGAGGCTTCGCCCCCCAACCAGAGATGGCCGTAAATGACGTAGTGGAGCTGTACGGCCAGCTTGTTGGAATGCTCCATGCCTTTTATTCAAAATTGGATTTGGGATACGGAAATGCTCCGCAATTGCAGCACCTGGAATGCGACTCCTGGAGACTCGGAATCAGCAGTTGGATTATAGTGAACAACCAGGCAATCGATCTTTTGAAGACTCCAGTTGCAGCACCAGTTAATGCGAGGTCAACGCCAGCACCGTCGGTTCAAGCGGATCAACAGCTTTCGTTCATTACGCTTGAGGCCCCATCGTTATCTACTGCTTTTCGCATTGTTCAAATGGCGAAGACGAATCGCATTGTTCGCAAGCAAAACGAAGAAAGTGTTCATTTTTTCGTGCGTCTGGCGCTTTTTCATGATGGTCAAGTCAGCACAGTGCACCTCGTTGATCTTATTGACCAAAAAGATTCCCAGGATCACGTTTCGATTCAAGAAAAGCTCGAGTTTTACAATATCCTGCAAAACTTGAAGCAGTCTTTGCTCTCGCCGAGGCAGCAAAGCCGACTTGCTGCTCCAGCGAGCCCAGCGGCAGGAAAAATGGTGCTATCAAACTTTATGAAACCGTTGCTGACCGCAAACGCCAAAACCTTCTTTTACGCAAATGTTATTGATTCGCGCACGAGTTTACGAGAAAGCGTCCAAATGCTGAATGCAGTGGCTAACCTTGGTGGGTTCGCGTGCGTTTGTAAACGACTTAGCGGGGTTTTATTTGAACAATTGGGATTTCAGTCAAAGTCAAGTGAGTTCGAACGGCTAGAAGTTGTAAGCCGAAGTGAACAGTCTGAGCAAGCAGCGGCTGAGGCTGATCGAGACGCATTGAACTCATTGAATCACTCGGTACATCAAGTGGCAGTAAATTCGCTCCCAGTCGGTACGCATTCACGTTCAGATTCATCTAGCATGCTTGAAAAACGACCTTCCGATGTACAAGCACCAGAACTCAACGATGCTCAATATTTTCCCCGCATCGGTGGCGACTCGGAAGCTATGAGCTGGTTAAGTGCATTCACACAGCGGAAACGAGACATTCTTGGAGGATCCATTGATACCATTCCTACTATTGCTGCCCCATTCCGATCTGTAGAGAGCTCCGCCGTTAAAACAACTTCATTTTCAGTCGGTGGTACTCGTGCTGAAATTGACGAGCCGCAACAGCTTGGAACTGCACTGGAAGCTCGATCATCGATATCAGATTTATACGAACGCCTACGCGAGTCATTGGATGAAGTCAACGAGATCGAACCAACAATCCTAGCGAGTCCTCGGGCAGCACACTGCTCGGTTCATTCGTTGTCCACTGAACGATCGACACGCAGCTCACATTGCCCATTGCCCATTGCCGACCAAGAAGCTGCCGAGCACATGCAACCGACCGGGTACAGCAGGACCACGATTGGCGGAATTGCCCGACATGAACTACAACAACCGTACGAAGGAGATCAGTGTGTATCGATGGATGAACCGAATTTTGCGAGCGTCCGGAGGCATGTCGATGTTTCAGCTGCCTTACCTTGCGAAATCATCGACAGTATGAACCGTCGATCCGAGAGAAACTCGTTAGAATCTTTTTCGTTGGCGACACCAATTTCTTCGCCATTACCAACTTCTTCAGAAAATCAGCTAAAGTCCGATCAGATAACGCTGGAAACGTTTAAGAAGGCTGGTATATCCCCTTGCTTACTGGAATCTCCAAACCTAGACGGGTTAGATGCGAAGACTGCGCAGAAAATTCAAGCCGCTGATGCAACATTACTCCGTAAAAATTATGATGCACTACTCTCGATCGTTCGTGAGCAACAGCAAGCAAAAGAGGCAGCAGAGGCTCGTGCTGCCGAGGCGCTTCATGATCAAGAAGAGCAACGGGCAATGTTCGAAGTACAAATTGAAAACATGAAACTGGCAAATGTAGGGCTGCGAAGTAAAGTTCGCGCGTTGGAAAATCGCACGTCCATGCCTCAAGTATTTGACCAGTACGAGCAAGAGCTTCGCAATCTTCATGCCCAGGTTCAGGAACTACAGACTCGGAACGTAGCGCTGGAACTGCGGGTACTGTCTTGTGTGTATGTTTGAAAATGTGGTTGAGAATTAGTAGTATGCCTAACCAATGTGCTGATCTGCAGGCAAGTAGCTCCGAAGGAAGCGTCGTTATTGGATCGAGTGCGCCTTCTTCATCTGACATAAAGAAGAAGTACCAGCAGATTGTTGAGGAAAAGTTGGCGCTAGAGCGAGAAGTGATGGAGCATCGAAGAAGGGAAAGGTTAGTGGAGCCCAAGATGACAAAGGGCGAGGTACAGATCCTAACTAGAGTTTTCTGCAATTGAACGCAGGCACCATCAGGTTCATAGTCGGCTTGCAAACCAGTCAACGAAGCGTGTCGATCAACTTTCACGGTAATTGGCGTGAAGTGACGAAAGACATCATCTAATAACAATTACTTCGAAGTATGAGACTTACTTTGTGCTTGTTTGAAGGGACCTGAACAATAAGGAAGAAGACTTGGTGGCCACCCGACTAAGCAAGCATCGTATCAGCGCAGAAATGAACCAAGCTCTTGAGAAGGCAGATCAACTCCATCATGAGAATGAAAAGCTACTACAGGAGAAAGCGGCCACAACTGAAGAACTTCTCGCCACCAAGATATATTTGGCCTCACTGGAAAACGTACGTGCAATCACTTGCGTTAAACGCTTGATGTTCATGTAATTAAGCTTGGTTCGGACGTTGCAGGAGAAAAAGAAGGCATCCATTCTTGACCGCTTCGTGGAGAAGCATGGAGATCGTATGAACAAACTACGTCAACATGGTCAAAGCTCCTCGTCGAAAGGTGAGGGTTGGCGTCGCGACCAGTACGCGCGTGAGTGCGAAGACAAGTTGCTCTCAGCAGTCAAGAGGTCACTTCCACAAGCGGTTCCGTTATGCAACAAACTCCTACGTCGTCTCGAAATGCAGGAATTGTCTTTACGAGAGTTCTCTGAGCGTGAGGTCGACTTCATCAATCTGCTGGTAGAACTGGTATCCGACCAACCCACCGTCTCACTCAAACAAATGATCGAGCAGGAGATGAAGAAGCTGCAAACATGTTGAACAGTTCTCAATAAACAACACAGTTGCGTTTGGCAAATGCCACGGGGGAGGAGCGGCGTTCTCCCCACAATTCTGCATTATGATGGTTAGCACCAGAGCTAAACCGGCACTTGCCACACTTGGGTGGTTCTTTCCTTCTCTCTACGATAACAATCCTCGAGATGGCAGCCGTTAGTCGACCACAACGTGGCAGCGACCGGGCACTTAGTCAACCGTGGCCATGGCGACGTCCTGCTCCGTGAACTTGCCCTTCTCGGTCTCGCTCACGGCGCGGTTCTTGCGCTCCAGGATTTTCTTGCGGTCCTTGTCAAGCTTGAGCTTGGTGATGACCACCTTGGAGGCGTCAATGCCAATGGGCACCGAGGCGCCGTTGGCCTTCTCGCGCACCACACGCTCGACGTGGATGACGAACTTCTTGCGGTACACGGCGGTCACGCGGCCCTCACGGGACTTCTGCGAGCCACGCACGATCATCACCTCGTCCTCCTTGCGGATGGGGAGGCTGCGAACCTGAAATTGGCAATAGAAAAGCACAGGAGCGTAAGCGAACATTCACGTTTGCGTCCTGAGCGTCGTCAACTGTCGTCCGTCTTGTGTGAGGATCGACACTTACGGTTCCCGCGATGCCATGAAGTGCCAGACAGAGTCCGACATGGACTTACAGCGCTGAAAGTACCAGTGTACTAACTTACATTGTACTTGTTCTGCAGCTCCTTGGACAGAGGCGCGCTCATGATGACGCGGCGCTGCGTCGAGTGGGCGCCGAAGTGGGCCTTACGGCTTTTGCGGCGCGACGAGGACACGGTCGAGTTGAACTTCACTGTAATGGGCAGCACATATTCGCGTTAGAGACCTGCGTGCTGTAGGCTGAAGAAGGTTGGGAAGGAAACATGAAGACATACTCTTGTTATCACGTAAGAAAAGAGATACTGGACGCTGCGCTGGGCTGGCGGCTCAAAGAGCCCTCAAGGCCAACCAAAGCTCGAGCTGGTTGCCGATTTCGGCGGTTAATAGGTCAGGCCGCGGGTAGGGGAAGAAGGACCGGTTAATTTTGAGTGATGCACATAGAATTTGTGATTTTGTAGTAATACGCAAGTACTATTTTGAGTAGTATCGTTTGTAGTAATGTAGGTTGGTCTTCATCCGAGGACATTGTTGTTAGGCTGAGGCGTTGGCTTGCTAACGAAGCAGCCAAGGTGGCTCTTGCTCTGTCGAGAACAAAATGCCGTGTCAACATTTACTTTAGACTCTTTTTGTCAGCGATATGACCGATAATAGTAATCTCAAGTTTGACCTTGTTGAAGTGAGCGTTGTGCTGTGGAAAAGGTCACTTCACCGGTGGACACCCACGGGCATTCATTAATTTGACTGGTATAACGCAGACGACAAGAACGGGCGGGCCTTGTGCGGAGTCAGCAAGCTGTTTCTGGCGGACCGAGTCGTGCTGCGGACCTTGGTGGGGACTACCTGTTTCTGCTCGAGCGCGTGCTGCATCAAAACTGAGCGTTAGTTCACATCAAGCGAATGCATGCACGTGTCAAGTGTCCTTACCTCGCAAAAGAGAGAAACTGCCTCCGTGGCGGTCTGAATTCGTGGCGTCTTCAAAATTGCTGCAGCGGTAGGTCGTTGAGCTGGATCAGGGTGCATCATCTTCAAACGAAGCAGAGTAAACAATACAGTTAGCTATTGATATGAACAAACATGCACCAACATGCACACTCCCTACCTGTCGGATAACGTCGCCGAGCTCCTCTGAATATTCTGGGGACAGAGATGGAAGTTTTCCCTCTCTAATATCGTGCCACGGCTTCCCATCCTCTGGTAACGTCTTTCCTGTAGCAATTTCCAGAATCGTGATCCCTGCAACAATGCCAAAGAGACCATTAGCACAAGTATTATCATTGCTGTACTCTCTACATTTGCGAGGCCTCCGTACCTAAACAAAAAATATCCGCCGAAGGGAGTCGGTCGGCACAAGAGAGTAGCTCCTTCGCCAAATACTTGGCATCGCCCTCGAGTTCTCCTACACGGCTCGATGCTTTGGTGGACGTCACCACTTTTCCCGCCATACCGAAGTCGCCAATCTTAAGTCGTCCGTCTTCGGTGATAAATATGTTGTCAGGCTTAACGTCCAGATGAACAATATCATGCTCATGGAGAACTTTCAACCCGCTTGCAACATCCCTGATAATGTTCCACAAGTAGCTTTCCGGTAGTGATTCTCGATTCCGCGTCGTCATAAAATCCCGAAGCGTTCCGCCCTCGCACAACTCCAATTGCAGGAAGAAAAAGCCTGCATTTGGACCCAGACTTGAAAGTCAGTATCGGCGACACAAGATGAGTATCTACTGCAGCCGTACCGTTCTCCTGCCAGGCTTGATAATACCGCACAATGAACTCAAAGTTGTGCTGAGATGCTGTCAATTTTTCTAGAACGGCGATTTCTTGTACCATGAGGTCTCTGCAGAAGAATTCGTTACGTAAGTACCCCAGTGCCAACGCAAAAAAGTTCAAGTGTGTACGCCCTACCGTTCGCGAATACTTCGCAGCTCTTGTCTCGACTTTTTGATAGCGAAAAGGGTTCCACTTTTTGAGTCCATAACCTGGAGGTTGCAAACCCAATACAAGAGAGTCAATATTTCTGCAGACTCAAATCGAAACAGACTCGAAATGTAGTACCTTAAACACTTCTGCCGAGACCCCAGCTCCAAGCCAACGAATGGTTTGCACGTCTTCTAACGAGGTCACAAAGTGGTTCTGCACGACCATGCCACCCCTTAACCAGTCAGTACCACGAATACCTGTCGCCGACCTCCGGCAGCAACCACGTACCGGACAACCGTCCACTCGCAACTTCTTCAGCACCATTTTCTTCATCCGAAGACGTCGCCGAGCAGCCACGGGGCTCATCATGGACAGCGTCGCTCCAAGATCGCCACTCAGCAGCGTAGCTGGACTTGGACACGGCGGTGACGCCGACCGACTCGCTCTACGTCATCCAGACAGTCCACACTCAGTCACTTCCACATCGTCACCCTGTTAACCACTTCAGTAACCAACCTCCTATCGAGATGGCGTCTGTGCGACGTCGGCGTCGTCTGCTCTGCCGAACTGGAGCGTCGACGCTCCTTCTTGGGCGTCTGCAGTACGAACCGACGGTACGACGGGTCCAGTCCCCCGTAAGCATCCAGACGCTCCATGCGACGCGTGCGGTATCGAAAAGTTCCTCCAGCAGTCGGAGCTTTCGTGTCAATGGGACTTTTCTGCGCCTCATTGCTGCGTTCGAGTCCAGCATTCTCCTGTTCCTCCTCCTCCTCGTCCTCCTCGCTGCTCATGAAGCTCAGCGTCTTGTCCACGCGCGGGGACGACGCGTCGTCCATCGCCGCATGCAGGGAGCGCGCCCGAGCCGGCGACAAGTCCCGCGCCATTTTCGCCATTTCAATTGCCGCCAAAATTCTAAGTCGCTTATAATAAATCTTCGCATTTTGCACCAATCGCAGGCCGCGAAAGCGTCCGACGGTATTTATAACCTTCACAAGCTGAAGCTCAACTAAGACGCGTCGGCAGTAGCGATCACGTCGATGCTGGGCAAGATCTCGCACTGGCTGGCCACGCGCCATGAGGACAAGGGCGGCGCCAGCGACGCCTTCGTGCAGCAGCGCTACGACGCTCTGGTATGATGGGCTTTGGGCGATTGGTGGCGAGAGAAATGGAGGAATTCTGACAATTTTGGTGTTAAAATATTGTAGACGCGGTTGAAGAACGCCACGTTGGCGGTGCTGCGCAGGGAAAACGCGGCGGAGTTGGGCGAGACGAGCGGCCAACAGGTCGTTGCGGGCGCTGGGCTGGACGAGAACTTGGTGGCGGTGTCGCTGCCCAGAGAACAGCGTCAGCAGCTGACAGAACGCGACCCTTGCGTCGGAGAGCTCTGTGCGTCGCTTTTTGTCGTTTATGTAGTGATGGAAGTGTTGGTGTTGAAAGTTTGGACGTGGGTTTGGTGTAGGCGTGGCTTTGGAGGAGTGTTTGGTGCTCGGACTCAAGCCCCGGACGGGGGAGGAGCAGCCGTCCTGGTGGCACGTGCTGTACGCCAGCACGCTCATTGTTGACGAGCCGACGTTGGTGCAGAGTGTGCTGTCTGCTGCGTTCTTATCGGAGGTTGGTTTCATGGGGTTGAAGGTGATTGGATTGTAGTGGTTGTTGACGAGATGTGTGCGTGAATGGATGACCAGACTGATGCAGGGAAGGCACGCTGTTGGCTGAAGATTGCGCTGAATAATCACACAATTGAGTCCAGTATTATGGTAGGCTTGTTCGGCGTTTGACGTGTGCCTTGCAAGCTGCTGACAGTGAACTGCTTGCGGTTTGTGTTTTAGATGATCTTTTCGATGGCATGCGAGCACTTGATTCGCAACAACTACGAGGAGTGGTCGCTAGTTCGCTGCTCGGAAGGGTTGGGCTTGTTTCTCGAGTTGATTATTGCTCTTCGGGAGGTACACTTTGCTATTGAAGTCAGTGGTGAACCATTTCACTTGGCGGAGCCTGCTGAATCAGTGGAACCAGAACCTGTTGGTAGTACTGAAATGAATAGCGGCGAAATGGTCGCTACAATTACAGATGCAGATATTGCTGCCGCAGTGGGAGTATCGCCTTCCAGAGCTGGGTCCTTCTTGCCCCCTCCTGACTCCCCACCAGTATTAGTCGAGGTTGAAGACATAAAAGATTTGGAGATTCAGGAGGCTGTGGTCGTCGGAGAGGAAGAAGAGGAAGAAATTATCCAACTACCTTCAGCTCTTTTTCCACACCGCCTGAAGGGCATCAAGCCGTGGCAATACGTGTTTGGCATCGGACTTGCCTCACTCTCAAAGAATCCATACCACAGTCGCTATGCTCTCATCGACCCACTGCTAGCTGTCCCAAATATTGTGGATGACTGCGTTGCGATACTGAGGGAAAATCCGGATACGCCACGGTTGTTTCGTACGACTGTACTTAGTATCCGCCTGAACCAACTTCGAGAGATTGTGGAGACAGATGGCTCAGTGCCGAAAGACCTGGATCCCCAATGTGCAGGAGCACTTCTCTTAGATTTTTTGAAGAACCTGCCGGACTCGTTGCTGACGGATGACAAGTACGATGCTTTCGTTGCAGCCGGGCAATTGCGGGATGAAGATGCCAGTGTGCGTAATATCACGTGCTTGGTGAATGACTTGCCTGTACATTGCCAAATTGTCCTGAAGAGGGCGATTAACCTGATGCATTTCTTACAACAACCGGAGCATACGCAACTGAATGGTGTCGACATTTCAACAGCTTCCACGATTCTTGCACCAGTGATTGCATTTAAGAAAGACACAGGGGCTGGCTTACCATTTGATCGCCCGCGCGGCCGGACATATTCTCAGTATCAAGACGTACGGTATGCAGCAGTGGGCGCTCAAGTTGTGGAGCGGATGATACAGCACTACGCCACTATTTTCCATAATGTGCGGGTGCAGGTGGTAGATGCGCTTGAGCGCTTGGAGGCTAAAAAGGAGGCGCTGCGCATGGTGTCTCATCAATTGAAGCTCCAGCCGCAGATGAATTTTCTGTCCGATAGGCAGCAGGTGAACGAGATTACTCGATTATTCCGCGAGCATTTAGAAGGAGGCGGCAACTCCTCAGTTGTGCCGAACAATTCCGTATTAGCCTCAGTTGCTGAGAGCACGAAGACAGAATTGGCTGTCGATTTGCTGAATGAATCACTGTCAAATGCTACTGTCAATCTGGATCTAGAGTTGCAAGGAGCATCAGTTGTGACCCCGGTGGGGACACCAACCAGTGCTACTAGCAGTGGAGCATCTTCACCAACAACCAGTGAGACATCAGAGCAGGATCTTGTGACTATCTGGGAACATTTCGGGTTTAACAGGCGATCGATTTTGGGAAACTTCGATAAGGGAGGTGTGCTGATGCTACGGGCAATTTTGTACTGGCTAAAGAACGACCCAGACGCTCTACCTTTGCTAAAAATGCGCGCACTGCCGTCCGAGTTACCTTCCTACGATGCAGGACTCGTGGCGTCATCCATTTGTGAAGCTCTGGTGAAGCTTCTGAAACTTTTGTACGTGGTTCATTGTTTTCCTGCATGTACTCAACGTTTTCTTACCTCTTTTCGTTTGCGTTTGCGTCACTAGCTTAACTCCGAAGCATCCAGAGATTGATATCGTGGCGATGTCACTGGAGCCGTTCTGGGAATTATTTGACGAAGACATGTACTTCAACAAGTTGTTCATGTTCATGCTCCAGGTATTCGACCAACTTTGGAGCGAGCTAGATCCAAAAGCAGCTTCTTTTACTCGCGTGATAACGGAGACCGAGGGGATTATGAACGAGTTGCTGAAGATGGCGCCAATCACCGTGAATGATATGCGGGTCGAGTGGGAAGAAATAAGGACACGCCGTCTAGAAGAAGCAGAAGAGGAAGAAGCGGAGATGCAAGGAGAGTTGATTGAAGATGAGGCTCTCCGGGTTGCCGCACTTTCAGACCCGTCACTGCTGTCACCACCTCTGCGATACTCGAAGAAAAAACCTTCGTTCGATTACAAGCCGGACGACTACAAGTCGAAGCTGATGGACACGTCCAACATTTTGACTCTCGAGCACATCGCGTATATTGACCACACGTTGCCCATAACGAGTCAATTGTGTCGATGGTTTCGAATTTATAGTGTAGAAGCAAACGGGTCGTCGCTGGATACGCTGCTCACACTGGCGCAAAAGCAGAGTCCGACTTTATTGGTAGTCAAGGACACGGAGGGCAACGTGTTTGGTGGGTTTGCGTCGGACGAGTGGCATCGTGCGTTCCACTATTACGGCACCGGTGAGTCGTTTTTATTTTCCTTCGCAAGCACGAGTGCTGCGGGCGGATTCGTAAAGTACCATTGGAGTCGGAAGAATAGCTACTTCATGCTTTGCTCGGATGAATCGCTGATAATGGGCGGTGGCGGCAACTTCGGTTTGTTCCTGGTAAGTGCTTCGACGTTTGTAGCTAGCCTGTGGGTGTTGCGATGGCTGACGTTTGTTGCTGTTTGGTACTTTAGGACAGCGATTTGACTACAGGGACGAGTGGCGCGTGCGAAACGTTTAATTCGCCTCCCTTGACCACATCGCAAGAGTTTTCATGTGTCCAAGTGGAGCTGTGGGGGTTCACAACGGGAGACAAGCCTGCTGAGCTGGAACGACACAGGAAAAGCGTTTTGGACTAGGAGCTAGGAAAAGCGATGCAGTCTTGGCACCACCAATCTTATGAACGGGACAACTTATTTACTCAAATCGGAGAATGATCGCAGCGATGCCATCACAAAATGTAGTGGGAAATGGCGCAGCGTGTTGTCTGATAATGATACGTCGACGTAAATGTATTCTGAAGAAAATATAACTCAACAAGCACCGCCAGCTTTATCAGCTCATTGCACGCTGATCTCTACTTCCGTTTGTGGCATCAATTGGTTGTCGAGCTCAGCTTCGAATCTCCTAAACGGGGCTTCTACCGCTTCGCGCTGCAAATAACACAATTCAGACATGGCAATCAGCTTCACCGGAAATTTAACATTTCGACACTCGGCACAAGACGAACCTCTTGAGCGGTGGGGGTCGCGCTCGCTTGCAATTGCGGCTGCAACTGCGCCAACTCGGTCTCGAATTCTTCCGAGAAGCGTTGCAAAATTCGCTGTAGAAACGACTTGAGCGCCGCACACGCTGCGTCCGACGTGCGGTCGTGGAAAAGCACGGCCTGGACGTGTTCATTCTGGAGCGAGATCATAATGAGCCCTCCGGACGAGGTCTGCACGATTGAAACAGCATTTTTCGTCAGAATCTCAAAAATGCAAGTATTAAAATGAAGAATGCACGCACGGGCATGGGGCTGCTGCCTGGCCGGTCCTTCTTGTCCACCCGACCAGGGTCGAAGTGCGCCTGCACCACCTCTATACAGCTATACAAATTAGCACCCATGCACGAATCAATAGCTCCTTCCGACTGCCCGCACCTCCGCCGTCGATCTCGCGTGCGAACTGCGTGAAGGACATGACGAGCGCGTCGACGCCCTCCGCGTGCGCCTGCGGGTTCCACTTCCACTTGTGCGAGAAGAGGCACACGCCCGACTGCTGGTGCAGCACCTTGAGCATGCGCAGCTCCCCCAGCAGCACGTTCATTTTTGTTCGAGGACTTGTGCACACCAACTTCTGTTTCAAAAGTCACACACTAACTCGACTAAGTGCGGTTCTTGTAAAACATGAGTGGCATGAAGGCGACGTACCGCTTCCACGGCGAGGTGGTGCACTCGTTCGAGAGCTTCCCGAGCGCCACGGAGGCGTCCAACGAGTACGCGCCGCCCGCTGGGGAGGAGCAGCTCAACCACTCGTACTCGGGCAAAATGGACGGCGGCCAACCCATGCCGGAGCTCAAGTCGTCGGGCCCGTACGCCGCTTTGGTCTCGTCCATTAAGGTGCAGTTTAATGCAGTTTTGTGTAGTGCCGATGCATTATTGAAACGTGCTAACGATGCATTTTATGCGACAAATGCAGCGAGCGAAGAAGGACAGTGAGGGGTTCCTCAAGGACCGCGTGGAAGGCCCCGTGCCGGCTAAGCTCTACAACCAATAGAGTTTCTGTGGTGATGATCCTTTTTAACAAGCGTACGTCTTATTTTTCATCAGTTTCTAAGTGAAGTTGGAAGAGACAGAGTCGACAGGGTGTGTGCATACACGCGACTTGATGGTGTGCAGGGAAGTATCAATATGCCCCGGATCTGGAAGTGGAGGCGAAGAATCGGTCGCGCTGCTGAAGAGCTACTGCTCCGGTTCGCCTTCATCACTCTCGTTCCACACCGGGAGGGGCATGTGTTCCAGCTCACGGTACGAACGATCTGTGGCACGATGTCGCTTCTTGTAACGGCGCTTGGCATGCGGCACCGAGGTGTGGAAGATCTTCTTGAGGCTTGGAATCAGCGGGGCTGAGTGCGTGCGGAGGTGACGGCCGGCGTAGTCGGTCTGGTTAGTACGGCTGCTGCTTCTTGTCCCTCTTGCGGCGACAATGTCCATGTCTGACGACTCCGAGCTCTTTTGTAAATGTTTTGGGTTCATGCACTCGGAGCAAAACCACGGGATGCCATCCGGGGGCACCATGGCGAGGTTCGTGCAGTTAAGATGGAAGGCGGCAGGGCAGCCATCGCAGCAAATGAGCTCGCCTGCCAGTCCGCATCGGAAGCAAGCATCTTCATTCAGATCGTTCTGCAACAAGTAAGCAGACCACAAGTTGGTGAGTGAACAAATTGATACAAAATTCAGCTGTCATGCAGAAATGAACATACCTGGTCGGTGTTGACGAAGATCTGCTTGCCCTTAACGCGATCGATAAGGCGGTGAATACGGTCCGGGTCGATGGATCTGGACGACGGGATCCGGTTATTCCACTTCGACTTGCCGTTCGCAAACGCCAGAAGTTCATCGATCCCTCGTGAGCGTGCTTGTGAGAGGCCTAAGCGCTTGTGGTTATGTTTCGGTCCTATCGGGGCAGGCTTCGGGCGTACAAACATAGGCCCCATCTTTTTAGGACGACCGCGCTTCTTTGGCGGACGTCCCGGGCCTCTCTTCACAGGCGAGGGGGTCATGGGCTGAAGTGTAAGATCGACCACCAAATCGGCTGACCAGTCCGATTTACCTCCGCAGATGTAGCTGTGCAGCGCCCTCATCTCTGGCAAGTGCTCGCCAGCAATGATCTTTTCATACCAGTTGCGTCTTCGTGGTTTCTTCTCGATCAAATTGTTTTGCGTTGCTTGCGATGGGGTGAGTGATACATCCTCTTCCGTTGTAGTTGAGCACTCTGACACAGGGCTACTTGATGGAGGGCTACGACGAGCCTCACCGGTGCTGACTGCTGTGATTTCCTCCTTTTTCTCCACTCGGCGCGGTCGATGACTAAGGAACAAACGACGCCTTGAAAACCCATAGTACTCCAACCAGCTATCATCCATCTGCGCACTTTTAAGCAGTGCCAACGAGGTCAAGTGCACGGGACGCTTGAGCTCTGGTGGGGGCACATCCATAAGCACCTGCTTTTTAGCCTTTGCAGTGCCCACCACACGAGCATTGATCGACGGAAGCTTGGATCGCTTGAGACCAATTTTACCTGTGCACGCAGTGGAGCCGCATTTGCAATCAGCAGCTTCGCCGAAGTGAGAGAAGTTGTAGTCAATTGTGATCTCCTCATCGGGTTCAATATTTCGCCTCGCAAAAATGCCAATACGCTGCATACCGTCGACATTCCTGAAGAAAGCACTGTTAGATACTACAGTACATTGATGATTTGGACAGTGGGGCCGCACGGGCTTACCATTTTTGCGTGACACTGTTCGGGTCACAACAGTGGTTAATGAAACGCGATTCGTTGCTGCGGTACTTGGCGTCGATCACAATGTTTTTCTCCAGCTCCATCATGTAGAAATTGGTCTGATAACGAAGTGCAACACAGCCGTGGTCAGTGCACAGCAATATTCATACCAGCACTTCGAACAGTATCTCACCTCGCCATTGTCGCGGTACTTGATCATTCTCCGCTCGCACTCCTCGTCGTCGATGACCTCTCCAACGTATTCAATGATGAACTCTCCCGCGTTAATCTTGTCGTTGGCAATGAGTCCGAAACCAGGCCCAGGGATATATTCCACCCTCACCGACTTGAGTTCCCTGCGCTTGATGGCTCTGTTGCTGCACATGCTCGAGTCAGGGGCGGAGCACGTTTCATCCGAGCAGCTGATAAAGAGCATGCGGTTGTAGCATCCTTCTCCACAGTACACAGTGGTCTCGATCTCGTGCTGCCTCTCCTCGTCCTCGTGGCGCGTCACCGGCTTGAGCTCCTTGCTGTCTCCATTGGCCACCAACTCTTTCTTGGCCTTGGCCGTCGCCATCATTGTCGTGCGCTTGGTCATGGACTTGTGCGTCTCCTCGCAGCACGTGCATTTGTGCACGGGGAAGTCGGCAATGGGCATGGTCGTGGACACGTAGACGCAGCGGTTGATCTTGCCGAACGGGGGAGGGCGACGCACCCATTGGCGCTCCTCGAGGCTCTTGATCTCGGCCTCTTTGAAGGGCAATTGGAAGTCCACGACGTGCTTCTCGGGCGGCGATTTGCCCGCGCCGCGTCGCTTAATGAGCAGCGGCGGCGGGGGCGGCAGGCGCCGCTTGTCTTCCTCCAGTAGCTGCAGGAAGCTCGTGGTCTCCGGGTCCACCGTAAGCTGCAGCTCCGGCTCCGGCTCGTGCACAGGCTCCTGGACCACGGGTTTCTTGATCTTGGGCGGTCGGCCAGGCCCGCGCTTCCCGTTCTTCGGTGGTCGACCAGGTCCGCGCTTCACGAGCTTCGTGGGCGCGTCGCTGGGCCCGCCGGCCTCGAGTTGGCGCTTCGTAGAGAGCCGAGCCATGGGAGACTGAGACCGAGGCGGTTGATTGGCGACTGACCTACAGGCGCCAAAATCGCCCGCGCAATGCGTGACTTGAACTTTGTATGCTCGAGTTTTCAAACGCCCCAGCGAGCGATTGGACGAAAAACGTGCGTGTCAAAAGTGTATCAATTGCGTCCTTCAACTGAGGACGGCCATGGGTTTTCTACCTGTCTAGAGCTCTAGAGCTGCGCCTCCCTGGCGTTGACTTCGTCCAGCGCGGCAGCAAGCGACTTGACAGCTTCAAGGTCGGCGAAATCCACTTGCGCCTTCTTGAGCACGCCGCGGATGTACAAGCGACACGAGTACAGCGCCTTCTTGGTGCCCTCTGCCAGATAGTCCTCGGCCAGGCGAGAGGCTGCGAGACACAGAGCCTCCACCTTCTCCTGCTCACGCGCTCCCAGCCGGCAACTTGCAGCGCGCGGCACTGCTTCAGACGGCAGTCGCGCGCCTTGTCGGCACGGCCCTCCACGCCGTCGTTGAAGTGGGCGTACACCTGCCACACGCGGGCGTCGTTCGTCACGATGGACGTCACGCGGCCAAAGAGCATCGCGAGCTGCTTCTTGTAGTGCTCGTCGGACCGTGGAGGGGTCGCGTCGGTGGCCACTGAGGCCTCGTCCAGCTCCGCCAGGTCTTCGTCATCGTCGTCGAGTCGGTCGACTTCGTCCTCATCCTCGTCATCGTCGGTGGAAGCGTTTTCGAGTGCAGCCTCCGCAGCAGCCTTCTGCTGGATCTTCTTGAGAGAATCAGGGTAGATGACGGCTTCGACGAGCCACGCTAGCATCTCGCTGTCGACAGGGCGTTTGTGCTTGGTGCGCATGTCCAGGAGCTGGTGCATGGCGTACATGGCCTCACCATACCGCTTGGTCTCCATGGCACACAACGCATAGTTCTCCCACATCTGCCACATGTGGCGCTTTTGCTTGAGCGCTTCTTGGAGCACCGCGAAAGCCTCCGCAAACCGCTGGTTGTTTAAGTGGATGGACCCCAGGTTACCCCATGCTTCACCGTTATCGGGCTCGAGCTGCACTACGCGAGTGAAGGCGCGCATTGCAAGACCCCAGCGGTGGACACGCATCGCCATCGCGCCCAGGGTGAACCATGCGCCAGTATGCATCGGGCCAACACGCACGGCGTCCTCGTAATGAGGGATAGCCGCCTCGGGGTCTCCCTTCTCGAAGTAGTAGCGTCCAAGCGATCGCTTAGCGCGGGCGAATCGCTGCTTCGAGAGCGTCCACGACGTCTCGTAATGTGATGGTTCTTGAGTGATGTCTCCGAGTGTAACCCACATGAATGGCGTAGGGGCGATCTCCAGGCGCTCGCGCACAAGTCTCTCTGCTCGCATCGGCTTGTCCAAAAGCTGGTAGCACTTTACAACGTCGTCCCACATTTCCAGCTCTTCGCAAATTTCAACAGCGCTGCCTAGAACGCCAAGCTTGAAGTAGCGCTCGGCCAAGTCACGCTTCAATGCGTAGCGCGGGGGGAAAGCCAGAGAATACACAAACTGCATTCGCTCGCGAGCTGGGGCAGAGTCCGCAATAGACTCCAGTGTGTTTTGAGTGATTGTGAGGCGCGTAGTGTGCTGGTCCACCAGCGCCTGCATTTGCAGAACTGCGCGCTCACGACGCTTGGAGCTCTCACACTCGAGCCATGCTCGCTCCAGTAGAGCTGTGGAGTACACCATCCAGTTGTTGGGGTTTTCTAGCACACGCGTAACGTAAGGCATCATCTCCTCGCGCGTGAGACCGTCGTTGGCGTTGCTGTTCTTCACGTCCAGACACAGACCCAGCAGCACCATTTGATCTACAATCTGCAGGTTGCCTTGCTCCGTGAGCTCGCGGTCTTCAAACGCGATATTTTCCAGAAGCACATTATCCTGGTCCACCTGATCCAGGTTTACGTTGCGATAAGAAGCCTCGCCTTCCTGAACAAGTTTTTGAATCTGTTCTTCATCGGCCGTCAGTCCGTCAGCCGGTGGGGCAGTGGATTCGCCACTGTCACCGCCCTCGTTCTCGGTGGTGATTTGCTTTCCACCAAAGTCCACGTGGGTCGACTCAGCCACGGCAGTAGCGTACACAGAAGCCGCCTTGTCCGCGCTTTCGGGCTCCTTCTTCGATGCCGCCAGCAACACCATCTGAGCGACACTCTTCCGCTGAAATTTGGTACGCTTACCCAAAGATCCGCTTAGCTGCACACTCACACCCGAGATTTCCTTGGCGCGCGCGAACGTAGCCTTGCCATGTTTGTTTTTGTCAAAGTAATGTTGAGCGAGACCCCATTCCAAATTCGCACGAGCGAGTAGGTACTGAGTATCCTTCTCAAAAGCAAACAGCTCCGTCGTCTTCAGAGTCTGGATGTATCCGCGGCGAGCTTCAAACCACAGCGTGTTGGACGGCTGCTTCGAAAGTAGCAGTCGTTCGTGCGCAACGGCAGCACGCGCGTTCCACCACGCGGCCGACTTGACCTGCTCAAACAACTCTCCAAGCGCCCGGATAGCTGCACCACCGGTAATTTGACGCTTGGCGGGGCCTTCAGTGGCATCATCGGACACTTCGTTGTCGTTCTGGCCGTGCACAACCTCGTTCGCAGCCACGGACCAGTCGTTGTACGCGTGGTTGCCCACGAAGTCCAGCAAGCAGCGACCGTTGAGCAAGAACTGCGGGTACTCGCAGATGGAGAAGGGGCTTTCACCGTCCACCTGCAGTCCCACAAGTGCATCGCTGTGCGTCTTCTTGTCATTGCTCTCGGCCGAGAGCGTCAGGAGGCGCGTGGACAGGTCGAGCACGTCACGGAGCGTCTCCTTCTCGAACGCCGGACCCGTGTAATTGGCCTGCACGTACATGTTGAAGAAGGCAACGCCCACAAACAGGATCTCGTACGCGGCCACGAGACGGCTCTCGGCACTGTCGCACTGGTCCAGCAAGTAGCTCTGCAGTGCAGTGGCGATGCTGCCGCAGATGTGCGTGTCCTCCTCCTCGTTGTCCTGCTCTTCGCTGCGCAATTGGACCACCGCCTCCAGCAGCTTCTGCGCTTGCGGCAGCCGCACGACGCCCGCGTACTCGCCCTCGCAGATGCGTTCCGCCATGATGCGCACCGACTGCAGCTGGTCGTCGTCCTTGAGCGCCTCGCGAACGCCCTGGGCGTCGCTCTCCAGCACCGCGCGCTCCGCTGCGAGCAGTCGCTGCTGCACCAGATCCTGGGCCGCGTCCTGCGAGCCGTCGATGGCCGAGAGGCTCACGCCGCACAGCTCCTGCAACAAGTCGTCCGCCATTGCTTCTTGGACAAGTGACTGCGACGGAAATTAATGTCGAAATGATTGCGTAGGTGATTGCTTATCAACTTTATATTTTGTCTGGCTGTAATGGTCCGTCGATCGACAGAACATTGCGCCCATTCATTCGTGTACACAAATGGTACACCATTTCCACTCTCGCTGGCATGGCGGACACCATGGACGAGATGTCGGCCATGACGCCGGCTCAGAAGAAGCTGTTCGAGCTGCGCATGAAGATGAACGCGGGGCGAAAAGCCAACAAGCAGGTCCGGCTCCTCGTCCAGCGTGTTGGGCTCTGTGAGGACTGTACTAACAGGAACGTCGTCGGTTCTGCAGGAAGTGGCGGCGGAGCACGACCGCGTCAAGAATAACGACAAGAAGGCCAAGAAGGAGGAGCAGTACAAGAAGAGAGAGGTCCGTACTAAGTGCAGACAATCTCCTGCATCTACTCTGTATAACACTGTAGCTGTGTGCATCAGGAGAAAAAGCTGGTGGCGGCAAGTGGCAAAGCGCATCTGAACGAGACTGGTTGGTGCTTTTTGACTTGTATTTTATCACTGGGATCGTCTACTGCAGGGATAGAATTGCTGCTGATACGGCGTTATGGTGGTTGGTGCATTAGCGGAGGTGGCGGAGATTAAGGCGAAGAAGGCTGGCAAGAAGGAGAAGCGGAAAGCGGCCTTTGGGTGGGACGTCTTTAACCAGGACGCGCTGTACAAGGGCTACAAGAAGCGACTTGTGAACTTGCCCACAGCAAGAGAACCCTCGAGTGCAGCGACTGTCGATAGTGAAGATGCTCTTGGGGACGAGCTGGCTTACGGCAAGGATGATAAAGTGGAAGAGGTGCGTGCAGGTCTGGAATATGAAGATGCAGTACCAACTCACGCTAAAGCTTCTAATGTGCTTGTCGACAATGGTGCAGGCGAATGTGGAGCGCATGGCACAGGAGCTCGAGGACCGAATCAAGGCGCGCAAAAAATTCAGCCGCCGGCGCCAGCACTACGAGGGCGAAGACGTCGACTACATCAACGGCCAGAATCGTATCTTCAATCGCAAGGCGTCGCAGGCCTTCGACAAGTACACGGTGGAAATCCGGCAGAACCTCGAGCGCGGCACGGCATTGTAGATTCAAATGCATGCATTGTTGGCTTAAAGAGTCAATTCACAGGTGTGTTGCGGCCTCTGGCGTCGTCGACGATACAATTTTCCACTCATGATTGAAATGGGGATCGTGCCCGAGGTGGCATCCGCTACTACGGCGTTGATGGTGCTGTATTCTTCTGCTGCAGCGACGGCAAAGTTCGCCGTATTCAACATGATCGCGTGGGACTGGGCCCTGCTGCTTTGTTCGCTCGCATTCGTGGTGACTGCTGTCTCGCAGGTAGTCATCCTCGGCTTCGTCAGGAAGACTGGGCGACAGTCCGTGATCGTCCTCTGCATCGGTGCGACCATTTGCATTGGCGCTGTGCTCATGACGTACCAAGCCATCAAGAGCACCATCAAGCACGCCGGAGAGCCATTCGAAGTCAACGTGTGCAGGTAGTTGCCACTTGAAGACACTGGCCTCCGAGACTGTGCGTAAAATGCACTGACAGCGAGGGAGATCGGATAGCTTGTAGCTTGAGCAATTACTTACAATATATTGAGAGTATGAAGCACTATGCTCGCAGTAGTAGTCTACTCGCTACGACTCGCCTGCGCACAGCAGGCTGCAAGGGCGAGCCGACCGAAGATTGTATAGTGCGAGCCCCAGAGCACATTTACCAGGCTCCGTGGAGCGTGCCCTCGCGGTCACGGAAGTTGACGGACGCGGCCTTCAGGTCCTGCACACCCACCATAGCCTCGCCCAGGTCTGTGGAGATCTCCTTGAGGATCTTGGCGTCGTTGAAGTGCGTCACAGCCTGCACCATAGCGCGGGCGCGCTTGACCGGGTCTCCGCTCTTGAAGATGCCCGAGCCGACGAACACGCCGTCCATGCCCAGCTGCATCATGAGCGCAGCGTCGGCGGGGGTGGCCACACCGCCGGCGGCGAAGTTCACCACCGGCAGCTTGCCCGTCGTGGCGACCTGCTTCACCAGCTCGTACGGAGCCTGCATTTCCTTGGCAGCCACGAACAGCTCGTCCTCGTCCATGGACTGCAGACGACGGATCTCGCGGTGCACGGCGCGCGCGTGGCGCACAGCCTCGACGACGTTGCCGGTGCCGGCCTCGCCCTTGGTGCGCAGCATGGCAGCACCCTCGGCGACGCGACGCAGGGCCTCGCCCAGGTTGCGGCAGCCGCACACGAACGGCACCTTGAACTTGTGCTTGTTGATGTGGTTCTCCTCGTCCGCCATGGTCAGCACCTCGCTCTCGTCAATGTAGTCGATCTCGGTGGCCTCGAGGATCTGGGCCTCGACGAAGTGGCCGATGCGGGCCTTGGCCATCACGGGGATCGTCACGGCCTTCTTGATGGCGTCGATCATCTGCGGGTCGCTCATGCGGGCCACGCCGCCGTCCACGCGGATGTCGGCGGGGATACGCTCGAGCGCCATGACGGCCACGGCACCAGCCTCCTCGGCGATGCGGGCCTGCTCGACGTTCACCACGTCCATGATGACGCCGCCCTTGAGCATCTTGGCCAGGCCGGCCTTCACGAGGAAGGTGCCTTCACTGGGAGTCGTCTGGGAAGCCATGCTGTAGTCTTGGTCGGAGCTTGAGAGGCACGCGGCGGATACGGGAATGAGATCGGCTGCAACGTACGTGGGTGGCTACGGTGGCCCACAAATGGCCCGAAACGGAAACCTGCAGAACCGGATAGTATTAGTTGTCAGAGGTGGTCCACGATCCGGGCCACTTGATTTGCCGGTGCTACAGCAGACATTTGTTTGAGCAACCAATCAGTCGGCGATGGATGGGCTTCCAAACCATTATCTTTAGTGCTGTAGGTATTAATAGTTCCTCGTCAATCAATGTTGGCGAAAAGTACAGCTTGGCATCTTCGTGCCAAGGTGTGAGCTGTCTACGGCTCGTAGAGGAAGGAAATTGAGTTGGTCAGTCCTTGTTTGCTACATACCTGTGATGTGGCATGCTCTCATGACCCACCGCTCATCTAAACACGACGGTGACGCCAACCAAGCATGCACCCAACAATCATATCTCTGGGAAATGAATGAAATCGCATGGAACTGGTAGGTGACCCCTACAATGGTATCTCTGCTCCGTACTGGTGAACAGATGGCCATTAAAAAAATACGACACACCGATGCAGTCACGAGTAAATTTTCAATCGTCAAATGCCTGTCATTGCCAGTAGCTTACAACTAGTACCTATGAAAAAGTACTTTAGTACTATGAGTACGATAAGTATATAGTACGGTTGAAAAAAGACCACCTATAACATATTACTATAGTAATTTGTATAAATTGAAAATAGTACTAATTTTTCTACTATAGCATAAAATGGAAAGGGAACATGCCCCAAGTTGATGCGCTTAAGTGTAGATACAGGAGCCGCGGACGTTGAGCTATCTAGACGACAAATATACAAGCGTGACAAAACGTCACACAGCTTTAGTTAAGAGCGCAATACATGGACGCATACTTTAAGCGCCAGTGAATTGTTGCAGATCTCAAACGAAGCATGAAACTAATGGCATTGTGAAAAGAGCAATCGACGTGACTTCCAACGCCGCCGAGTCTTTGAGATGGAGAAATTGAAAATCTACTCGTGACTGCATCGGTGTGTCGTATTTTTAATGGCCATCTGTTCACCAGTACGGAGCAGAGATACCATTGTAGGGGTCACCTACCAGTTCCATGCGATTTCATTCATTTCCCAGAGATATGATTGTTGGGTGCATGCTTGGTTGGCGTCACCGTCGTGTTTAGATGAGCGGTGGGTCATGAGAGCATGCCACATCACAGGTATGTAGCAAACAAGGACTGACCAACTCAATTTCCTTCCTCTACGAGCCGTAGACAGCTCACACCTTGGCACGAAGATGCCAAGCTGTACTTTTCGCCAACATTGATTGACGAGGAACTATTAATACCTACAGCACTAAAGATAATGGTTTGGAAGCCCATCCATCGCCGACTGATTGGTTGCTCAAACAAATGTCTGCTGTAGCACCGGCAAATCAAGTGGCCCGGATCGTGGACCACCTCTGACAACTAATACTATCCGGTTCTGCAGGTTTCCGTTTCGGGCCATTTGTGGGCCACCGTAGCCACCCACGTACGTTGCAGCCGATCTCATTCCCGTATCCGCCGCGTGCCTCTCAAGCTCCGACCAAGACTACAGCATGGCTTCCCAGACGACTCCCAGTGAAGGCACCTTCCTCGTGAAGGCCGGCCTGGCCAAGATGCTCAAGGGCGGCGTCATCATGGACGTGGTGAACGTCGAGCAGGCCCGCATCGCCGAGGAGGCTGGTGCCGTGGCCGTCATGGCGCTCGAGCGTATCCCCGCCGACATCCGCGTGGACGGCGGCGTGGCCCGCATGAGCGACCCGCAGATGATCGACGCCATCAAGAAGGCCGTGACGATCCCCGTGATGGCCAAGGCCCGCATCGGCCACTTCGTCGAGGCCCAGATCCTCGAGGCCACCGAGATCGACTACATTGACGAGAGCGAGGTGCTGACCATGGCGGACGAGGAGAACCACATCAACAAGCACAAGTTCAAGGTGCCGTTCGTGTGCGGCTGCCGCAACCTGGGCGAGGCCCTGCGTCGCGTCGCCGAGGGTGCTGCCATGCTGCGCACCAAGGGCGAGGCCGGCACCGGCAACGTCGTCGAGGCTGTGCGCCACGCGCGCGCCGTGCACCGCGAGATCCGTCGTCTGCAGTCCATGGACGAGGACGAGCTGTTCGTGGCTGCCAAGGAAATGCAGGCTCCGTACGAGCTGGTGAAGCAGGTCGCCACGACGGGCAAGCTGCCGGTGGTGAACTTCGCCGCCGGCGGTGTGGCCACCCCCGCCGACGCTGCGCTCATGATGCAGCTGGGCATGGACGGCGTGTTCGTCGGCTCGGGCATCTTCAAGAGCGGAGACCCGGTCAAGCGCGCCCGCGCTATGGTGCAGGCCGTGACGCACTTCAACGACGCTAAGATCCTCAAGGAGATCTCCACAGACCTGGGCGAGGCTATGGTGGGCGTGCAGGACCTGAAGGCCGCGTCCGTCAACTTCCGTGACCGCGAGGGCACGCTCCACGGAGCCTGGTAAATGTGCTCTGGGGCTCGCACTATACAATCTTCGGTCGGCTCGCCCTTGCAGCCTGCTGTGCGCAGGCGAGTCGTAGCGAGTAGACTACTACTGCGAGCATAGTGCTTCATACTCTCAATATATTGTAAGTAATTGCTCAAGCTACAAGCTATCCGATCTCCCTCGCTGTCAGTGCATTTTACGCACAGTCTCGGGGGCCAGTGTCTTCAAGTGGCAACTACCTGCACACGTTGACTTCGAATGGCTCTCCGGCGTGCTTGATGGTGCTCTTGATGGCTTGGTACGTCATGAGCACAGCGCCAATGCAAATGGTCGCACCGATGCAGAGGACGATCACGGACTGTCGCCCAGTCCTCCTGACAAAGCCGAGGATGACTACCTGCGAGACAGCAGTCACCACGAATGCGAGCGAACAAAGCAGCAGGGCCCAGTCCCACGCGATCATGTTGAATACGGCGAACTTTGCCGTCGCTGCAGCAGAAGAATACAGCACCATCAACGCCGTAGTAGCGGATGCCACCTCGGGCACGATCCCCATTTCAATCATGAGTGGACCAGTGACGATTCCACCGCCAACGCCGAAGAGACCAGCAATGAGACCAGCGCCGCCGCAAGCCAGCGGGAAGCGAACGACGGTCTTCTTGGTCCAGTGAATATCACCCGCTGCAAACTCATAATTGACCGACACCTTGCGGCGATGCTGTCGGAAGAGGTATGCGGCAGTGCAGACGCCAAAACCAACAATCCATGGGACCTCCATGACTAGTAGCAGCCAATATGCAGCACCGCCACAGGTCACCGCTGCGCCGCCAATACTTGCTGCCACGATACCCAAGTAGCAGAGCATGATAACTCCTTGCTTCGGCACCGAGAAATGACGCTCCCGTTCCGTTATCTCGGCGAGCACCTCATCGTCCACCCCACCGCATTCATTTGATAAACTCCCAGATCCTTTCAAGAGGGAATCACTCGCAGACTCATTGCCTATGTCGGCGCCTTGCTTGTCCCCACCGCACGAGCTCGGAGAACAAACAGCCACATACGCAGCGGCTCGCTGTTCGTCAGTGGCTTCTGTTGGTGGGGTGGGGACGATTTCCTGCACCTTGCAGCTTTTCATCTCGGCACGATGCATCTTGATGCCTTTGGACATCGCGCGGGTACCTCCCAGCACGAGCACCACGACGAACAGCAGCGAGAGCAAGTAACTCGGTAGAAGTTTTGCAAGTACAGTGCCCACCACAGCGCCGCCCATGACCAGCGGAATCATAGATAGCGCCAAGTCAGAGTCGATAAGTGGGCGATCCACTGCAGGGTGGCGCTTGCGGATGTTGAACCAAGCATTGGCGACGGCGCCGCCGACGATGGCAAGATTGGACACGGGCGTAGCGCGCTTAATGTCGAAGCCCATGATGAGGACCATCGCCGGCACCAAAATGGTCCCTCCGCCGACGCCGCCTGCTGCTGAGACTGCAAGACCCACAGCAATGAAGACCAACGCCAGCGCGTCGTAAGTGTCGAACGTCGAAATGCTGCGAAGTTCTGGGACTCCATCACTCGAACTCTTGGTGGCATCGGATGAAGCGGAAATTGTCAGTGCGAACACGGAGATCAGCACAGCGGTCAAAATCAGCGTCGAGTGCTGGTACGGAGAGAATTGGCCCATGACAACTCGTGTCTGTAGTGCAGGGGTTATCGGGAAGTGTTTCAGCTAGATACTGGCAGACGCATGCAGAAAATAGGTGTCCGTGATGAGTGTAAGTTTTCCGCCGTTGCAGCTTCAACAGTGTCACGCCTTTTGGTTCTTGGTTCTCGGCAGGGACAAGCGGCACCAGGTACGCACGCGCTACATGGGAGTCCCATGTGTGGTGCTATTATCGACGATCGCGAAACGTACTTGCAAAACTAAAACCGGACTTCGTCCGCTGTTCTGGGAAGACTTTCACTCGTGGTCTAACCCACACGAAGCTTTGTTGCAACATACATGTACAGACTGAGCTAGTTACAAATGTCTGCGGAGAAGTGGTCTCCGGCGTCGTCCACGGTGGACTTGATAGCCTGGTACGTCATGATCACAGCACCGATAATCACGGCCGTAGCGATGCACAGCACAATGATCGATTGGCGACCCGTCCTACGAACGAAGCCCAGGATCACCACCTGAGAAGCAGAAGTCACCACGAAGGCCACGGCACACAGCAATGCCGCCCAGTCCCACGCGATCATCTTGAATACAGCGAACTTTGCTGTAGCAGCGGCGGAGGAGTACAGAATCATCAGCGCCGTAGTGGACGAGGCCACCTCCGGCACGATGCCGAGCTCGATCATAATGGGGCCCGTGAATGATGCCACCACCAACACCGAACATGCCGGCAACAATACCGGCGACTGCACACCCAAGAGGGAAGTACACCACCGTCTTCTCAGTCCAGCGGATGTCGCCCTCGACGTACTGGTAGTTCACTGCAGCCTTGCGCAGGTACACTTTGTGCAGGTAACGCGAAGTGAACACGACAAACACAGCCACCCATGGGATCTCGATGAGCAAAATTACCCAGTACGCCGCACCTCCGCAGTCAACGGAAGCGTCTCCGATACTTGCGGCCACAACACCAAGGTAGCAGATCATGATGGCAATATGGGGGCCCCAGGCAAAGTGGCGCTCCTTCTCGAGAATCTGAGCCAGAGAACCTGCTGAACCTGCCTCATCACCCGTCGACGCCGACGTACTCAGACGCTTCTCGTCCACCAGGTCGTTTTTGCCCGTCGGCACGGGCGTGCTCACCTGGACGTAGACGCCGGGGCTAGCAGGAACGTCTGCAATAGCCTCGTTCGCAGCAGCCTCGGCTTCTTTTGTCTTGGCGACCTCCTTCTTGTGCATTCGCACTCCCTTCATCAGCGTCCGCGAGCCACCGATAGCGAGCACCACGACGAACAGCAGCGACAGCACGTAACTCGGGATGAGCTTGTTGATCAGCGCGCCAATGACGGTACCACCGATCACGACGGGGATCATGCCGAGCGCGAGCTCCGGATCGATCAAGGGGCGATCCACCGTCGGGTGGCGCTTGCGCAGGTTGAACCAGGCGTTGGCCACGGCACCGCCCAGGATGGCCATGTTGGAAATGGGCGTCGCGCGCTTGATGTCGAAGCTCATGATGAGCACCATGGCCGGCACCATGATGACGCCGCCGCCCACACCACCGGCGGAAGACACGGCCAGGCCGACGACCATGAACGCGATGGCGAGGGCGTCGTACGTGTCCATCTCGGAGAGACTGGGGACGCTGTCGTCGTCGTCACTGCCACTGCCGCTGCTGCTGCCATTGTCAGCGAGCACAGAGGGTAGCACTGATGCGAGCAACGCGAGCAGGACGAGTGCGAGTGCCGCGTGGCGCTCAGCCAACGAGAAGTTCATATTGCGGCGGTGCTGCGCGATATAGCGCGAATTCCGAAGTGCGCTTCAGTGGTTGACACCATGTCGCCAGTTGTTCGGTCACGTCTTTAGAAGATACCCCTTTCATCAATACGGGGCGAATTTGAGATCTTTCAACAAGGCACTCGAAATATACTAGTTTAAGTATGACCAGGTTATCTCATTGTGCGCTAGAGGTTCGCCACCTTACCCGCAAACACTATGCGTCTAAAAGTGTTCGCGAGATTGCAGTTTACCCTTCCATTGCATTGTTGCCGAATCTGCCTCTGTCTGGGGCCATCAGCCGCTTTCGCAAAATTGAATTTGCCTTTGCTGATGCTGTCGAAGTTCTTACCAACGCAGTGACTTACAGAAAGCTTGGCACCAACCGTGACAGACATGACAAACCGCCTACCGTCCTGTTGACGCTGTGCACTGCATAAATCACGCTCTTCAATGACCTACTTGTGACACACACACGACGAAGTTACAAGCTCCTTTTGGTTTGTCTGCTAATGGTGCTCTAAGCCCATCACGCGTTCCTTGAATTCGTGTAGTTCTTTTCATTCGACTTACAACTAGTTGAAGCCCAAAGAACAGAGAGGTGTTGTGAATAGATAAATCGAGTGCAAGTTGGCGAGCGCACAGGTCAATAGCAAAACAAACACTTTGTGTTACAGCTGGATGAGATGAGCCAGCAACTCGTGTTGTCAACTGCTCAGTCCAAAAACAAACGTTCCCTGCGCGGCTAGCCTCATTAACTGAGCTTGTAGTTGCAATGGAGATGAAATCAATGGCTCTATTTTCTTGGTTGCGCGGGGCACTCCTGGGGACTTTGAACGGGGTGTTTCGTACTTTTTCCGCTACCTCTGCCCCACTGGGTACTGTAAAACTGAAGTGACCTTCACTCACAAATATGCATAATACGCACGGATTTGCGGTACCACGGCTGACAGTTTTGGTCCGAAATGCCAGTTTCAGGTGTGGTCTCCGCTATTGTACGACGTCGGAGTGGGGTCAACCAACCGTGTTGTGGTACGCTCCTACCAAACTACACCGCATGTTGCTTACACGATACCATGACGTGGGCGCGTTCCCAGGGCCTAGTCGAGCTCGAAGCTACCCAATCCACTGCCGTCCGTCTCACCTGCTGTGCTCGGTCTCACTTGGTCGCCCTCTGGACGGAGTCCCGCTGCCTTGCCTCGACACTCTTGCCGCGACCGAACGAGGGCGCTCAATCGCTTGCTTACTTGCGTACAATATCGGCCACCGTTTTGCGTTTTCCAGTCGTTTTCCTAAACGTCAAAGACTGCAATTGCGCAAATGTGATAACGCAGCACCTTCACTCACGACGGGACCGCTTCAACTTGCGCATGACATACCATGCTGCCGCCTGACTCAGTTTTTGACTACATGTAGCAAGATTCGGAGGCGTTCTCCATTTGATCCTTGAAGCCTGGACTCGCTCGTTGATCGGAAGTGTGGTTGTTGGCGTTGTTGTTAAGAGTGCTAGGCGGGCAGAAGTTTCCTTCACAACAAGAATGGCCTGCATTGCGCCAACCCAACGACTTCGACAACCTTATCTGTTTAACATCAAACTTCGATGGTCGAAGTTCATCGACTAGCACATTTTAGGTAGTAAACCATGCACGTCACGTTGTACTACTTGAAACGTAGTCTTGGCCGCTAACTAAGGGATAGACCCCCGAAACTTAGCGCAGCGTTAACTCGCTTTGTCTTAGTTTTGGCGAGACTCGCCGTCCACACGAGATCATAGTTGAAAGCATACAATCGTCTTGCCGTACCACAATCTTGTAGCTTCCGTACCGTATACTTGTTGCGGTGTATCGCAGCGAGCAGTCTATCGTTGCAAATTGCGCGGCAAGTCACAGCGGAATGGTAACTTGCACAGCAAGCTTTGCACTCTGTTGTTGCTGGAGCAACACCGTGATGCCGTTGCTGAGGTTTGGCTCATCAACAGCAACACGACGCGACTGCTGCGGTAAGTGTGGACGGTTAAGCAAAAGCAAGGAACATGGACAGGTAGTCAAAGGCTGGAAGCATGGACGGTTGCTTCACGGACCGTTTGCTCCCCAAGGGCATGCATAGGAAACAAGAGCAGCTAGTGCAAGCTAACGAACTGCTCAATACATATCACTTCTACATTTCCATCGGAAGCGACAACAAAGAAATCTTTAGCTGGATTGCTACCAGCATGGAAGAACCTGACGACGCAATGGTGCCGGTCTCCGTAGGCGAGATGCCCATTGCCGTCTACCCTCTCAGACCAGGAACTACGACTGACGCAAGAAACTACGACGAGAACGGCAGTGCTACAAGGTAGTGAAACGAGGCGTCAGGTGGAAGCCCTGGCCCATCATTCTGCTGCAGCGCACCAGCGGAATGCTGAGCAAATCGGCCAGGTCCGGTTGCAGCAAGATCGACTTGCAGCACAAACTTCGGAATACCTGCAAGCACAACACGACCAGCAAGTTTCGCTAGTCGAGCAGCAGGAAGAGATGCGACGTCAAATGGACGAACATCGCAAATATTTAGAGGAGCAATACAAGATACTGAAGGTGGCGGAACAAGCTGTTGGGCTCCAAGGGCAGAGACTGGAAAGCTTAGCCAAAGCTGTGCAGCCTCATTGCAGGCCCGATGGGGTGCCTTCGCTCAAGGTGCAACGCCGGCAGCTAGTGAGCAGCCACCCGATGTTTCTACCGTCACTGTGGCGGCAGGGACGAACCTTCCTGTACCTCCGATTTACAGAGGCAGCTCTAAGAAAGAAAAGCGGGAGTTTATGGATAGCTACGCGATTTACTCAAGACGCATCAAGGCCTTAAATCAAGGGTCTCAAGCCAAATTCTTTGTGATGCCACTCAGTGCATGCATCGAGCAAGGCACGATAGTACGAATTTGTGGTTTTGAGCTTTTCAAAGACGAGAAGGACGTCACCGAGACTGAGTGGAGAGATTATTTTTTATCGGCGCGCGTACCAGATAACACAGCGTACAAAACTCTGGATCGGGAAGTGAAGTCTCTCTGTGTGGACACAGAGTTACAGGATGCGGAGTCGCGCATCTCGCGCCTCATGGCCGAGTTCTACGAGATTATTGATCGGTTGAACATGGAGGACGTTGTACACACCGAGCCAAAGAAAGTCGTGGGGTATTTGGTGGACGCTTTGCGGCCGCACTCGTTTAGGGCCGCTGTAAAGGACCAACTGAGCCGACAGAGTCACAAAACTACAAAGTCGAACCTCGCGTCGTTTTTGAAGTGGCTTCGAGGTGAACTGGAGGATTTTATGAGGTTTGAAGCTCACATTGCGGCTCAGCAACCGGCGAAAGGAAATGGCAAGCCTGTGCAGCAACAAAACCAAGCTAAACGAAGTGCTGGAGGACAACAAGGTGTGAGTAAAGCGAATATTGTCCATGAGCAGCAGAATAAGAGCAATAGTAGGCAGAAGCCGAAAAATGCAGGAGATCGACCTCCGAAGAAGTGCTTCAAGTGCGGTGACCAACCTCATGGCGTCTTTCAATGCCCTGATGTTGCGGGTCCAGCAGAGGCAAAAGCGATTTATGAATCAACTACTGGGAAGAAGGTTTTGAAACCTGTTTTGGCTGTGGCGCAACCGAAGAACGCCACGCCAAGGTCGACAACAACGATTCCGTGTGCTGTCATGGACACGTTGGAGACAGAAATTACCCCGGACAGCGCAGCTGAAGTGTCAATGGTGACAACAAAATTGCTGAATCAATTAGTTGCAAAGGGTGCGTGGATTAAACACCAAGAGATAGCGGGGAAAGCCGAAGTCACGGGTGTTGGAGAAAAACCTGTGCAGGTCAAGAGTAAAGTGCAGCTCGATCTGAAGTTTTCGACTCCGGGTGGACCTTTAGTGCTTCGAAATGTTATCTGCTGGGTAACAGAGTGTGGTTTGCCGCCTGGTGTCGGCGATTTACTATTGTCTCGTTGGGTTATGGAGCGCCTGGGATACAGTCCGGAAAAACTACTTGCTGCAGCACAGCAAGTTCGTACTGAATGGGACATGAGCGACGTAGATGACAGTCCCGCTGGCGGCATTGCAAGTATTCTCGCCTATGCAGGGTCAAGTCAGACACAAGTAACCACTGAAGAAGAGCGTGTACTAGAGGAAGACGAGGATCGAGCATGTTTTCCCGACTTCACTAGCGAGATTGATGCAGAGCGTGAAGAAATAAGAACCATTCTTCTGGAAAAAGTGGAGGAAGCTCGAAAACTAGGTGCGACGGCGGAATTTTGCGAGGAGTTGAAGAGTATACTGATGAAGTTCATTGATGTATTTCGTATCATCATCGGCCGAGATCCGCCGGTGGACATGCCACCCATGGAGGTGACACTGAAGCCGGGAGCAGTACCAGTTCGATGCAAAGCTCGCCGATACTCTCCTGTGCACCGAGCATTTTTGAAGAAGCACGTCGACGCTCTGATCAGTGCCGGTCTGTGCTATCGCAACCCCCGCAGTAAGTGGTGCTCACCACCGCACGTTGTGAACAAACACGAAGCAGGAGCGCATCGCATGACAGTCGATGTCCGTGGCCCAAATGCATGGGTGGAGTCGATTGTTTGGCCGATGCCTATACTAGAAGCTGTCTTTGAGCAACTCCGTGGTTCATCACGCTACTTCTCGCTGGACTTTTTCAAAGGTTTTTGGCAGTTTGCAATGGCAGTTCTCTATCAAGAGATTTATTCGATTCTGACAGAAGAAGGTGTCATCACGCCGACAAGAGTGCTGATGGGAGGAACAAACAGCATAGCGTACGTGCAGTCGACTGTCCAGCAAATGTTGGACGAGTTATTCAACAACGGATTAATGATTTGGATTGACGACTTGTTGGGCTACAGGGATAGTGATGAAGGATTGCTAGAGCTACTCAAGAAGGTGCTGACTATTTGTCAAACTAAAGGGCTCCAGTTGAACCCCAAGAAATGCAAGTTCTATCTCCGAGAAGCGCTTTGGTGTGGCCGAGTAGTGTCGGGCGAGGGTGTTCGTCACGATCCAGCTCGGATTAGTGCTCTTTCGAATCTCCCTGCCCCAACAACAGGTCAGGAACTGCAGCAATTTGTTTGTGCCCTGAACTGGATGCGGGCTTCGCTTCCAGCTTTCAACAAATTGATTGATCCACTGGTAAAAATGATGGAGAAAGTGTACGAGCGTGCTGGGGGGCGAAAGAAAACCCAAGTGCGAACGATAAAGCTTAGTGACGTTGGCTGGGGTGACAGCGAAGTGGCATGCTTGGCGCATTGCAAGCAGGCATTACAAAAGGCGCTTCAACTAGCACACCCCGACCCTGAGAAACTTCTCTCGGTCTGTACCGACGCTAGTGACGAACATTGGGGGGCAGCAATTACTCAGATACCTAGGGATCAAGCTATCGACCTCTTAGTGAGCAAGAGCATCAACCGTTGATGATGTTGAGCGGCTCGTTCTCAGGAGCTGCCAAGCGGTGGGCCATCGTTGAGAAAGAGGCCTACGCAATTGTTGAAACGTGTCGACGAACAGATTTTCTCCTACATCGGCAGGATGGTTTTGCTTTATTTACTGATCATAGGAATCTACGTTTCATCTTCGACCCTCACAGTGTTTCCAACTCTGTGCCCAAGTATACGGCGGACAAACTCCACCGTTGGTCACTCTTGCTCATGGGCTATAAGTACGAGATTTACGACATTGCTGGTGATGACAACGTATGGGCGGATCTCCTTTCACGTTGGGGGTCGTCTTTTAGGACGGTTTGTGCAATTCGGCAAGTTCCATTGCCTCTTTCCCCACAGTTGGAAGACAATTTCGTATGAAGGCCATCTCGGAAGTGCAAAACGCAGTAACGCCACCCAAGGACATCACGCAGTCTACTGAAGACTTGCTGTTGCGGGACAAACAGGGTCGTATCTGGATTCCGGATGAAGCTACAGACATGCAAATGCGAATTTGTGTGGTGGGTCATTTCGGTATCGCTGGTCATCGGGGCATGAAAGTGACCCTGCAGCAAATAAAAGAGAAGTTCGTGTGGACTAACATGGCAAATGACGTTGAATTTTTTGTACGGCGCTGCTTACACTGCGCTAGTACTCTGGGTGGGCCTCCACATCCACGACCGCTGGGTGAGGCGATGCACGCCGAAATCAAACGAGTTAATTCACTGGGATTACCTTTTTATGGGAAAAAGTGACACGGACCTGGAGTACGTGTTGGTGATAAAGGACGATGCGTCGAAGTTTGTGTGGCTGATGCCAAGTAAGACAGCAGATGCGGACACTACCTTTGTCGCTTTGCTGGATTGGTTCGCTTCATTTGGCGTGTGTCGTTCCTGGGTCAGTGACCAGGGAACGCATTTTAAAAATGCCGTGATTGAAGGCATGCAGCATGCCCTCGGAGCGCACCACCACTTCACAACTGCCAGGTGCCCGTGGGCAAACGGTACCGTGGAAGTTGTGATGCGGGAGACTTTGCGCTGCTGCCGCGCTTTACTTTCCGAGTGGAGAATGCAACCTCGGGTATGGCCACGAGTGATCAAGATCGTTCAGTTGGTGTTGAACAACACACCATCGCCATCGCTCGGCGGTGTCGCTCCTGTGACAGCAATGACTGGGCTTAGTGCAATGGGCCCGAGCGACCACATTGCCATTCCAGGGCCTGTGGAGATGGCTACACTCGCAGACATACAAACATCTCAACGTGCCAATGTTGTGAGATTACAACAAGCTTTAGAAATGATGCACAAACGTACGGCAACGATCAATTCCGCTGTGCGTGCGGCCGGACGAAAGGGTCACGACAAGAAGCAAGGTACTTCGATGGCTCAGTTTGCTATCGGTGATTTCGTCCTGTATGCCGATGTCTGGCAGCATACTCGCAGCAAGTTGAGCGTGAACTGGTGCGGACCAGCTCAGGTGGTGGCGACTGTGTCAAATTGGATTTTTGAGATTCGTAACCTAGTAACTGGGCAACAGAAGGAAGTGCACGCTAGTCGACTCAAATTCTACTCTGACAGCTCGCTTGACGTCAGTGAGGATTTACTTCTTCACATAGCCCACAACAGTGAAGGGCATATTGTGGATTCACTGCTAGAGGCACGGTACAATCGTAAGGAAAAACGGCACGAACTCAAGGTTCACTGGCGTGGACTGGATTCCATCGAGGACTCCTGGGAGCCAGTAGCTACACTGATGCAAGATGTACCTGTGGCCGTGAAAGCTTTTATTCGTGCGAATGCAAACATCGCAGCAGTGAAGGCGCTGCGCAAAGCACTGCAAATCAAATAGTTGGTTTGGTAAGTGCTCAATTTGAACGCAAAGCGATAGCGTTGGCGTCTGCATTGGAGGGCGTGTTTTTTGGGGGAAGTGTTGTTGCTGGAGCAACACCGTGATGCCGTTGCTGAGGTTTGGCTCATCAACAGCAACACAACGCGACTGCTGCGGTAAGTGTGGACGGTTAAGCAAAAGCAAGGAACATGGACAGGTAGTCAAAGGCTGGAAGCATGGACGGTTGCTTCACGGACCGTTTGCTCCCCAAGGGCATGCATAGGAAACAAGAGCAGCTAGTGCAAGCTAACGAACTGCTCAATACATATCACTTCTACATTTCCACCGGAAGCGACAACACACTCATCCATTTAGGCACCGTCTCAGTAGATGCCGTGACGCACAGACACCGGGTTCTATCCACCAGCACTTCCTCACTTTCCGATTTGCGATCTCCGAGACAAACAGCGATGATTTTGATAACAAAACTCCATCTGCGCATCCGCCATGCAGCTCCTCCACTCGTGATGCTCGCTGCCCTCTTTACAGCCCTTCCCACTGTGTTTGCCGACAACGACGACAGCAGTGACAACGACAGCGTGCCGAGTCTCTCTGAAATCGACACGTACGACGTGCTCGCCATTGTGTTCATGATCGTTGGTCTCGCAGTGTCGTCTGCCGGAGGCATTGGTGGCGGTGTCATTTTGGTGCCAGCCATGGTGCTCATCATGAGCTTCGACATCAAGCGAGCAACGCCAATCTCCAACGTGGCCATCCTCGGGGGTGCCGTGGCCAATACCTGGTTCAACCTGCGCAAGCGCCACCCGATGGCCGATCGTCCATTGATCGATCCTGAGCTCGCGCTCGGCATGATCCCCGTCGTGATCGGTGGTACCGTCATTGGCGCTGTCATCAACAAGCTGATCCCAAGTTACATCGTGTTGCTGCTTTTCGTGGTTGTACTCACAATCAGCGATGCGAAGATGACAATCCGAGGCATTCGTATTTTCAAGAAAGAAGTCGCCCAGAAGAAAGCCGATGAAGCTGCAGCTCAAGAGGTGAAGGCTTGTGTACCAGAAAGCCCTAGTGTCTACGTTCAAGTAGGCACTCCACAACCTTCTGGCAACAAAGGCATATCGGAAGAGAGGCGACTCAGCAACTCAAAAACAATTACCAATGATGGAGTTGTGCCAACGCTTGAGGCTGACTGCGACGCTGGTTCGGAGGCTACGCTTGAACAGATTCTCGAGAAGGAGCGTCACTTTGCTTGGGGTCCCCACATTGCCATCTTAACGTGCTACCTTGGAGTCGTGGCCACTAGCGTCGGGGACGCGTCTGTCAACTGCGGGGGTGTTGCGTATTGGGTGATCTTGCTCGTTGAGATTCCTTGGGTCGCAGCATTTGTCGTGCTCACCTCGCACTATTTACACAAGGTGTACCTGCGCAAGGTTGCAGTGAACTACCAGTACATTGAAGGTGACATTCGCTGGACCAAGAAGACTGCGGCCTTGTTTCCTGTAGGCTGTGCGTTCGCTGGCGTTGTCGCCGGCATGTTCGGTGTTGGTGGCGGTGTCATTACGGGCCCCATTATGATTGAGATGGGGATCGTGCCGGAAGTGGCCTCGTCCACGATGGCGCTGATGATTTTGTACTCATCCGCCGCTGCCACTGCAAAGTACGCCGTTTTCAACATGATCGCGTGGGATTGGGCACTGTTGTTGTGCGCAGTGGCCTTCGTGGTGACTTCAGCTTCGCAAGTGGTGATCCTGGGCTTCGTTCGTCGGACAGGTCGTCAGTCCATTATCATTCTTTGTATTAGCGCGTCGGTGACAGTCGGCACTGTGCTCATGGCATACGAAGCTATCAAAACCACCATCGACGACGCCGGGGACCACTTTTCCGCGGACATTTGCAGCTAGATCTGTATTACACCGGCTACCAATACCCCACTATTCACATCAAAATACATGCTTTAGTGGTTGTTCGTCTGCATCGGGATAGACCCGTACTTCTGCTGCTCCATCCGGCGCTTGACAGCATGACGGATCAAAAGCGCAATAAAGCACAGAATCAGGATCCCGAACAGAGTCCAAAGCAGTGTCTCGAATGCTCCAACTACGCGTGGCCGCTTGCTACTATCCGAGGAGCTGACCTCCGTATCCCTCGCGACATCCATAATGATGGTGGTCGTCAGCGTAGAGTTTTCGGCGTATTCTTTCCCATGACTTAACGATTCAACGAATGGGCGTAGCGTGTCCGCGACGCAAACGTGCTTGAGACTTTTGCCGATCAACTTCTTGAATGTTGAAAAGGGACAGCGGACATCCGTGGATCCATCACCAATGTCAATCTCCTCCGAGCACGAAGGAATGATCACTTGAACGCGGTCTGGGGGCTGTCCGAGTAAAACAGTTAGACGATTTGAACTGAAACAATTCCCATCATCGAGCTTACGTTTTCAGGGGAAAGTTCGTCGCCGTCACGAATCTGGTCAGGGGAAGCTGCGACGAAGAACAGCTTCACGTAAAATCGACTTTCAGCATTGGAGATCGCATCACCAGGTCCTTCTACACGCCAAGACACGTGGGTGTTGCCCGTGCCTGCGGTCTTTAACAGGTTTCGAGACTCATCTGCTCCGTCACCGTCTTCGGCGGGCGGGGTAGCGTGGAGCTCGAACACAAGCATGCTTCCTGGCACCGGTTGATGCGGGTGCCATCCCTCTGAATACCACTGCAACCTGTGTCAGGTAGCATTAGCACACGCAGCCACAGAGATGCTTATTAGACACGTCTACATACGCGTAGTGCACGCACACGTCAAGACATACCTTAGCAAGTTGCGAACATACAACAAGTTGATGTCATGCGCAGCGTAGTACAATAGCCGATTGTCTGGACCTTGAAGAATACGGGGACCCTCTCCTTTTGCCACAGGCAAGGGTTTTTGCCGGATATTTTGTTCAAAGCTAGCAGTGAGGTGGGCGAGCAAAGTCGCGCCAAAGCTTGCTGAGTTAACCTCGTTAGTGATAAGATCCATGTGCGTCTACACAATCAGTAGCAGGTTAGGTTAGTTGGAGTACAATAACAACTAAGCATGTGGAAACATACCTCGTGGATCTTGGCGAGGGACAGGATCTTCTCGAATGTCAACGCCGACGGCAAACTCATATTGTTTAGACTCTGCAGCAGAAACCACTCCGAAAAGTAATCGGTGTTCGACAGAGTATCCTTCCAGGGGAGATAAAACGCTCCATTCCACTGCGTCGGGATTCCAAACAGGTCGCACTTCTCAGCGCTTTCCGAATCGGCGACGCTGTCAAACTGCTCATCAACATTGCATACAGATTCGGCACAGCACTGTAGAAGCTCGTTGACCTCTGCTACTTCCTCGCGGATTTCTTGGAGCACGAATCTTGTGTCGTTGCTTCCTGTGATCCCCTCGTACACTAAGCAAATCGACATAAGTGCCTACCACCCATCCCATTGTACGTGAACGCAGACGTTTCGTACCAGCCTTAGAGCACACGGGACACTCAGCCGTGGGGTCCTGCCCTTGCTCGAACAGCAACTGCGTTTCCTCGGTAATTGGTACAAGGTCCTTACAGGACGGGTACAGTCCACTCAAGAACGCGATCGCTGTCAGCTAGAAAAAATCATGTAAGCACACTTAAATGAACGGCACATGACACGAGCCGCCAATGTACGCACATTGTCCCGCTGATTGTTGTCTGCGTAGGCAAACGTTTCCTCGCACGTCGCGTTCAAAAACTCTTCATAGAGATGATCTCGGAAGTACTGGTCGCCCAACCAAACAGCCAAATAAGCGAACCACCACGCAATCACAGACTTTAAACGCAAAACAACTCTCGCACCTCCCCCATCCGCTTGACGACATGGAATCCGTGCTTCGTGAGCTTGGGCGACACGATCTCGGTCGGATCTTCGGTCTCCGATGTGCCCCAGGCGTTGGCACTCAGCGGAAGATCCATGTCCGGATTGCGCACGTACTGTCTCAGTAGCTCTTCCGACGGAGACTCCGTCCCCAGTCCGTAGGGGCCACGGACTCCGTGGCGAGAGAGCACAATGACCTTCGGATGCATTCAATACTCGATGAGATTGACAGACGCACGCCATGCGATTTGACAGGGACGTCCATCGACAGCAGAGAAGACCAACGGTACCTGACGCAGTCCTGACTCGGGCGTATCCAGAGTCGCGCCAGCGGACGCCAGCGCACAAAGCGCAAGGAGCCCCGCAACTTGGCCCAGCATCATACTCAGGAATCCTTTTGGGCAAGATGCTCATCAGTTTGGGTAGTACTGTGTGTATGCGGCTAAGTGCGGACGAAGGTGTGGTCCACTTTGTATCCCCTCTTGAACTCGTTTCTAACGTTTGACGGTCATATTCATCCAGGAGCACTGGAATGCAGCATGTGGACGTCCATGTGCTTGGCTGCCTGACACTGCGCTGTGGTTGCTGCGCTCCGTTGGACGCTGCGGGTAACCTCCACCTGATTTAGCTGCACTGCTCCAGCTGCTGTGGACACCCAATCGCCAGTTTCGGCCCTGTGGAGTGTGGTGACCGCGACTTGACCCGGTATCGGAGCTCTGCAGCCACGCCGCAAAAGAAAGTCTTTTCGTCGACAAATATTTGTGCTGGGATCGGTGTTATCTGCGCGGGCAGGTAACGCGGCAACTTGCCGCTGGCTGGCGATACATGCACACAACGGGGCGAGCTGCGCCACGTTGCCACGCCTCCTGTATGAGCTTTACGAACTTTTTCGGCTTTTTGGCCCGCGGTCTCGAGTGATAGAGAGCTGGCGGCCGCACTGTCCAAGCGAGCCGCACTTGGCGGGGCGGCGGCACACACCGCTGGAAGATGACCAAGCCGCTTTGGGCTCCGTACATTCTGGGACGCACGCGATGGTGCGGCTGAACGTGCGCTGCCCGTCCAACGGCCCCAAGAGCGACGCCTGCGACGGTGCCCGGTGTGGCTCGCGAGCCTCGGGATCAGCTCGGCGCCGCAGCTGTCGCGCTCGCCTCGGCCGGGCCATCAGAATGGTAGCACGCCGCCCGCCTCTGCTCGGCGGCAGCCTTCCGCCCGTATCGCGCTCGCTTGGCCACCACGTTTGACTCGGACCTCGTGAGTGCCTGTGGCCTTTCCCGGAAACCAAGCTGAGCCCAGCATGGCGGCGGGGAACCGATGGCGGCGGGGTCTCTGCCCGCGCCGGCCGTTCCCGTTTGTCGCGGTGTCGCCGAGTCTCCACAAACGCTGCCCGAACCCGCGCCGCGCCACTTGGTCTCCGGCTGAGCAGAGGTGCACCACCGTCGAGACTCGAATCGAGGCTGAAAGGCACGGACGGGCTCTCCCGACGAGCACTTTGTATTTGACGTCGAGCGGCACACCACTGTCCTCTACTCGGCCTCAGACTACTTCAGACTACACTACAGAACAGGCACACAGACAGACATGACGTCCTGCGTAGTGCAAGTCCAGGAACTCACGCGCCGCCTGCTCAAGCGCGTGCGACCGTCGCTGCCCGCTGCCGCCGGCGTGGACGAGCTCGGCGCCGGCCGCGAGTCTGCCACCAGCGAGGCGCTGCACAAGGTCTGCAAGCGCCAGATCGAGTCGTCCCCGCGCTCGTCCGCGCCCGCCGTCGCCATCTTGGCCGTCGAGCCGCTACAGGAGGAGATCGCCGCGGCGCCATCGACCGTCGCGGTGCAGTGGCCCAGCGTCACGGGCTGCGAGAACGTGCGCAAGGCGCTCACGTTCCTGCAGACCTCGCGCCAGCACGCGCTCATGCTCATGCTGCAGAACCACTGGGAGCGCGCCATGAGCGTGCTGGAGAAGATCGAGAAGGCCACCGAGAGCGTCAGCGAGCAGCGCCGACAGGTCGTCATCCAGCAGGCCAATGCCGGCCGCAACGCGCTCGTGGAGAAGATTCAGGAGCTCGAGCTCACGGCGTCGCCGCGCACCGTGCGCTTCAACGACGAGGTGGCCGTCGCGTTCGCCGATGACATGGACCGCAAGTGCGACGCTGTGTCGGAGCCCGTGCGCGAAGAGATGCTCGTGCTGCGCGCGTCGCGCAAGATCCCGCAGGAAAACCTCTCGGAGTTCTGGAACGAGTAAGCCGCTGCGGACGGAAGCACCGAGCAACCCACAGACTCGTGCGACACCTTGTTTAGCGCCGGGGCCGATCGCGAGGCCCCCACCTATAGACGCAAGCAAGACTTCCTAACTTATTCGGCATAGAACCTATTTAATACGATACACTTCCCGCCACGAGCTCCTTCCTTCTCACTTTTATTCAACCACCACCGCTCGCCACAAAGCGTGGGTGGGGCTCTCTTTTCGAGCAGGTGATCGGTCCTTCGTTTCGGTGGCAGCAGTGGAGGGGAGGGCGGAACGGACCAGCCATCTTCGGATGGGAAGCGGAACAGAGTTCAAGCCTCCGCTGTGGATCGGCGCGCCGGAGGTTCGGTGCACGCACTCATCCATCCTCTGCACGAGAACCCAACAACTTGCACTCTCGCCGCAAGGACCTTGAAGCGACTAACGCGTGCAAAATTTGTGCTCAAGTCGCCAGCTCGCGCCGGAACTCACCCGCTTCGAACACCCGCGTCGTAATGACAGTATTTCTGCACCCAAGCAGCAACAGCATTTATCGCTGCTCGACCACAACGCAGCAGTCTACAGTTCATGCCTATACCCGTCGATAGCTGCTCGTATTATAGTTTTCCACCATTTTCGAATGCCTTTCGGATAGTCATCTGGCGCACACGATTCGTATCTAAGGAGACCCCATACAATTTCCAAGTGAAACACATGCGGCACCCCTCAAACCCGTTGCGGTTTGTATCATTCCTGTCGACCCCCTCCCGAGTCAGTGAAGCGCTGATGGCCGACGTGCCGCTATCCCGCGCCGCCGGCCTCCCGGACAAGGCGCGGCTGGTCTTCAACGCGCAGCTGCACCAGCAGCTCAAGAACATCGCCAAGAACCGCGAGATCTCGGCCGTCCCGGGCCCTACCATCTCCAGCAACGGCAGTATGCGTCCCACGCCGCCCATGGTGCTCAACGGAGCCGGCCGCTCCACGGAGCTCAATGGCTGGAACCTGGAGAAGAAGATGATGGCGCTGGCGGAGGCGCTGGACCTCCTTAGACGCCCCTTCTTCTTCTACTTGGACTTTGGCACGGCAGCGGCAGCTGAAGCGTCCAACGGAGGCAGCGCCGGCGCCTCCGGGGACCGCAAACTCACCTACCACTCGTACTTTAACAAGATGCTACCATTGCATGTGGGTCAGACTGTGCTGCTCGACTTGTGGTACGTGGCAGGCAGAAAAATGGGAGGATTTGAGCCTTTGGTGACGGAATGTGGCGCTGTTTGCAATGTAGGGACTACTTGATGGATATGGCCGACCACGTGCCTGTGCGTAACCGCTGCCGGGCGCTGTATATGCAGGCGGCGGTGTATATTTGCCGCCGCGTGGAGTTTATCGAGGGGTATCCGCTGGACGGCCAGCAAGTGCACCTGGACTCGTTGGTATCGAAACGGTATATCCGTTTGTTGGAGCGCAGCGTGCGCTTCTGCTCGGTTAAGATCCGCAAGGCGCGCTTTATGGCCGAGGAGCACAGATTCTTTGTGGCACATATCTACACGGCGGTGTATTTCCGCTTTCCATTTTCCACCCCCAAGTTGTTGGAGGCGGTACTGCAATGCACTGAAAAACTCGAGGGGACGGGTGGTGACGCCGATACCGCTCAAAACGGAACAATGAATGGGTCGAATGGGAATCTGAATATTACGAAGAACGGCGCGGGCACTCGTCCTCCCAAGAGCAAACGCCGACGGTCTGCGCATCGTGGAAGTATTGCCGGCAGCTTGCGCAGTCCCCGACAGTACCGCCGCCACTGGAATGATCTTTCAGGTAACGTGCAATGCATCTTGTGTGTATGAGGTTGGCTGCTCCGTGCGACTGACCTCAACTTGTGTCCATTGGTATTGAAGAAACGAAATGCCGACCTGATCGCATCAGCGGTGTTGATTTGCAACTCGAGATCTTCTCGTCATTCTCGGAGTACAAGTTGAACCGCGGCACTGATCGGCTTGTAGTTCCCGAAAAGGGTGCAAGTACGCCGGGTATTCCCCATGATATGCTGAAAAAAAGCTCCAGTACCAAGTCCATCGCTGCTGCTCTCGAGGCCGTGTTCCAGCAAGGAATGAACCGCGTCGGCGAGGAACAGGAAGTGACTTTCATTTACCAGCTCCCTCTGTTATACATTGGACACAAGCTGCAGAACGATGCTTTCGTAAAATTGGCGGTGACAACGCAAGACAAGATCGAGGCCGGATTGGTTTTATTCATTGAGCGCCTGAGATCGCCAGGGAGGGATGACCTTATGGCCGTAACATTCGTTGCTGCCGTGCTCAGTGATGTGAGTAGTTGGTGCAACCACCGCTACGCAGATGGTCGTATTCTGTGGCATTGCGTGCCAGGGTATTTCGCTCTCGTGCGCCTATACGTAGCAGTCGTTCAGCGAATGTGCCAGCGGCGCGGGCGGTCTAGTGCAGGCTCTTCGTCGCTGCCTTCGGTGAATCGCATTCTCTCTATAATCGAGGGCAAAACCAGCGATCCATGGGAAGACTACTGGAATGATCGCGAAATTGATACTGTTTTGGATGCGGGAAGTGAGGTGCTGAAGAACGAGGCGCTTGTGAATGTGCTCATGCAAGTTATCCTAGAAAGCACTAATATCCTCGACCCCACGAGCGTCAACTACTCGTTCGGCATCCTTCAACGCATGCTTGAGGTGGCCTCGATGGCCGCTATGCCTGCTGCCACAGAAACTGGTTCTTCTCCTGCCGCTAAATTTGGTGGTCGTGTCCGTCACTGCCTTGGAGCTGTGTTTGATGGGGATTATTTTTTGAGCAGCATGCGAAGTGCATTGCAATCTTCGCACGTACAAACGCTGCTGAAGGTGCTCACATGCATTTACAACTGCATTGGTGCGTGCAAATTGACTATGAACCTCTGGGCAACTCCGTTTGGCTAACACTTCTCACTTTTTCCCATACAACAGATCTGCTGCCTACCACTGCTCGTAAACGGCTTGTTGCAGAGCTCATTTTGCGCGAGAATTTCTTCCACTTCTTTTTACATTGGAACGAAGAGGTATGTGGCGATGATTCTTTTGTAAGGGTTCATACCCACCTATGCTGAACACCCGTTTGCTCTGGTGTTGCTTTTGCTGGACAGATTCGGAAGATTTTCTGTTACATGATCGTGTTCAAAACTTCAGCTTCGAACCGGTTGGACCTTCCTAGTGCGTCTGATCGAATTCTACTTGCCCAGACTCCATTTTTCGAGGTTGGTCCAACATCTAGATCCAACGGCTCGAGCTTGTCGGCCGCGTCACCAGCTCTCAGTTATTTGAGTCATCTGAGTGAATTGGCTCAGGCCATGCTACGACCTACTGAAGACAGTGCCATGGATCCGGCAAAGAAGGCGGCAGTCGGAAAAAAGGCTCTTCCAGCGACTTACCAATTGGGATGCTAGTGCGCGATTAAAGCGAACCCGTAGCGGCGGCGATGCCGTGTTCCGGGACAGTCTGGTTGACGAAGAACTGTCGGTGGATCTTTCGATCGCAAGCAAGCTGGACGCAAATTTCAAGATGATTGCCGAGCAGATGAATCGGGCTAACCTCCGGCGTCGGAACGAGAATGGTGAGCCCATGCCAGCGAAGCGTTATTTCCCTCGTGAGCTGGAAGCGTACGCTGAGCGCGCGCTATCACAGTACGTTTTGGTTCTATGGGAGTACTATGAAGCGGCGTTCGAGAACCCAGCGAAGATGCCAATCGCTCCATCGCTCGAGTTTACGATTTCCGTGCCATTCTTTTCCGACTAATCCAACAAGTGAGTGTATTACTAGTATGTAAACGTCGCTAGGCGATTCACTTACTGTTAAGCAAGTGCGTGGGGCCCAGCTAGACTTGGGCGTAAAGACTTAGCTGGCGGTACATTTCCTTGCTGCTGTACACCGTAGTGGTTGCCCCCGCTGAATAGAAGAGAAATACATTAGTCGTGAACGCGACGCTCTCCCAAACTCAAGTTCTAGTTACCATATAGAGGCTCCGTCGTGAACATCCTGATATCCCCCGCACGAAGGCGCTTCCAGTCCCGTTTTCGCCGGTCAAACAAGTTGTCGTGCTCCTTCTTATCGGCCGTTCGACCTGTTGAACGGCAAGCATTTACAGACCAAATGTAAGAATGTGTTCGCAATCGTCACCAATTCTGAGTAAACCGCTTACATGGATGATCCTGCTTGCGCTTGTGTGAGGTCCGGCAAGAGTTTTCCTGTGCTCATTGAGTGGTCGCTTAGGACATGAATAAAAATTCTTTCAAAGACAAAATACACCAACCACTGCATTCCGTTGCAGGCGCTTTTGGCGTTCCTCGCGTTCCAGTGTGTGCTCCACGAAAGCTCTCAGCCACCACTACATCAACCGCACCACCAAGGCAAGACTCAGCACAACAAACCACCCATCCCAACTTCTGCATCTGTACGCACCCTTGCATCCATGTTACGCAGCGAGTGCTTCTTCGTGCGTACGTAAGTCTCGAGGAACGCTTCGTCGCGCAGTTGTTCACGGTGTCCATTCTTGACGCAGTTGAGCACAAACTCGCGCAGCGGTTGGTACGCTCCCTGCTCCAGATCAAGACACTCGTGCAGCTCCATGAACTCGAACACCTGCGTCTTGAGCACGAGCGGTGCTAGATCATCTGCTAGTCCCCCCTCCACTGTCACACACACGGTGTGGACGCCAGGGTTCTCCAACAAAATGTCCTGTACGTAGTAGACACCGTTGGGGAAGGCGGTCCCCACGCGTTCATTGAAGACGACCTTGTCCTCGTTCTGGATAGTCACTCGCAGCGCCGCCACCGCTCGAGACTTGACGACCGTCGACTTGCCGTTCTTGGTGCAGGCAACGTAGAAGCCCAAGTAGCTGCAAATACGTAGAAGCACCCGCCAATACATTAGTACACTACACTGGAATGATACATTGGCTTGGCAAGCATTTTCTGAGCGAGTAAGGGGTCGCAACGCACCGGAAAAGCGAGAACTGCAGCGGCACGCGCTCGGGCAGCAGCTCTGCCCACTTGTCAGCAATGGGGAAGAGCTGGTAGCCGTCCGGGATCGTCGGGTTCCGTTTGATGGTGATGGGCTTGAGGTTCTTGAGCGACATGGCCTAAAACGTTTTGAAATTGGTTCGCGCGCGACGGGACCTTTTTTGGTCCGAAGTGGTCTCTCTCTGCCTCCCACAGCGTCACAAATCACAAAAATCGACAAGATAGACACCAAAATGAGCGCGAACGGAGCTCGGCGCTGGAACATCGCGGAGACGCACCACGTGGCCAAGCGCAAGACGGAGACGGGGGACAAGTTCGTCAACAACTACCGGGTGCTGCAGACGCTGGGACAGGGGCGCTTTGGCAAGGTGAAGCTCTGCGAGAGGCTCGCGAACAGCGGAACGCCAAGTTCAAGCGCTAATACCAGTTCTATTGCAACGGAAACGACCATTTCAGCTGCAACCAATGGAGATAATGGAGTAACAGAGGCGCCACTACCTCCTCCAGCTTTTGCACCGCCCAAGACGCGGCTTTTCGCCATGAAAATCTTCTCCAAGAAGATGCTGCGTAGACTGAAAGACTATTGTGCAGAACCGAGTGGAGAAGCGGCTGCAGACGACGGAGAGGACGCGCGACCAATGAGGATGCGGGCGGTGACGGCCCTCGACCGTGTGCACGACGAGATCGAGATCATGAGGACGCTCTACCATCGTAACATTGTGCTGCTGTTTGAGGTCATCGAGGCTGATGACAGCGACAAACTCTACATGGTGCTCGAGTACATGCCGTGCGGGCCGTGTATGGTCTATCGATCAGACACCAAGGACTTCTACAGTCGAGTCACGGGCGGTCTGTTGTCGGAGGAGTTGGCTCGGAGTTACCTGTCTGACATCCTCTTCGGTCTGCAATACTTGCATGGGCGTGGAATCTGCCATCGGGACATCAAGGTGAGCATATTGCTGTAGAATTATTTCTATACGTTGTGTGTTGCTGTATCGGCTGACTTGTTGATGAATTTGTTGTTGTCTCGATGCCTTAGCCGGACAACGTGTTGTTGAACGACACAGGACGCTGCCATATCACCGATTTTGGCTGTGCGAAAGCAATCGGCAACGGTAGGGGTACTGATGAACCAGTACTGATGTCGGACACGGTGGGGACATACCAGTTTCTCGCACCAGAGTGCTGTTCCGGTGAAGGGTACGACCCATTCAAGGTGGACATCTGGGCAGTTGGGATCATGCTCTTCGTTTTCTTGTTCGGGAGACTGCCGTTTGCGTCAGAAAGTACTCGTGAACTCTTTGACGAAATTATTCGAGCAGATATAATGTTGCCTGCGCCGGAAGAATCGGATCGCGAGCTGCCACTTACTCCGGAGGCCCAAGACCTACTGCGCCGATTGCTACAAAAAGACCCGGAACAACGAATCACGATTTCTCAAGCCCTTCGACATCCGTGGTTTGCAAAGGACGATGAAGAAGATGAACCCATTTCGTTTTGACGCGTGTAATGGTGCTTTGATTTCAAGCCTTTGGGACCAGCACGGCTCGTTGTATCAATCGTGTCGTGTGTCCTCTTCGTTGAGTGAGAATGTGTCGACCAATATCCAGCGACGTTACTAACCGCAGCGCGGCAATGCGCAGATATTCTCTGGCATTATGGGCGGCGCTGATAACCTCCAAATCATACCAGTTAATTTTCGGGCTTAGTCTGCGAGAGTGAACATCGTCAGTGAACATCGTCACGAGTGGCAGGTCAATTCGATCAGTAGAGCACTTTGCTCGTTGCGAGGATAGTCAACCGCACCCCGATAGGAGAACTGCATCCAACGGCACTGCAACGGCACCCAAGTTGCGCCACCTCATACTCATTCTCACGCACCGCACACAAAGAGACCGCAGCAGGCCTGTTATGGCCATGTATGCTGGGACCATCTACTTGCAGGCGATGGCAGTGGCGTGTGTTGAAGCTGAGCAGAAATTCCTGTCCCCATGGGTGTGCCCTGTTAACGATTTCCCAGCAGAAATGGCCAGTGCTGGTCGGTGTGCATCAGGCCGGGCTGAGAAGCGAGCAAACCAGACCTAGGCTTTATTTTTCAATTTGCCTTCTTTGACGCAGACCTACCTCCACCCAGAAGCTCAATGCATCTATTGAGCACAAGAGTTGATCGCTTCCTTATTCGGGCAAGCTTGAAAAGGCCCAAACACTCCAGAAGGCGTGCAGAGTTGAGAACACCCGGTCCGACGAGGCGAACAAGGTGGAGAGTCCAAGTGCAACCTGTCCACCGAACGAGGAAGAGTAGCTCACGGTCGACGCACTCCGAAGACACTCTGATAACTCAACACCAAGTTCAATTGGCCCCGTTACCTTTTCGATCTGGATCATTTGGCAAGATTTTCCACGCTGTTTGGCTCGGCTCTCGCGTCGTCGTGAAGAGCGTCGACTTTAAGACTCCTGCAGTTCGCAGTGCCTTCCTAAAAGAGGTTGCGATTTGGAAGCACCTGCACCATCCGCACATTGTTCCTCTGTTTGGTACTTACATCTCGCCCAGAGAGCAAACCAATCAGCAGGGATTCTTTGTGTGTGAAGAGGAGGGGAACGGAAGTCTGCGGGACTATCTGTTCAATGAAACCCAAGCAGGCAGAACACCAGCTATGTGGCGGGTGCTTCGTGATGCAGCCTTGGGTCTCCATTTCTTGCATCGTCGAGGAATTGTTCACGCAGACCTGAAGGGCAACAATATCCTTGTGGATAAGGCGGGTGTGGCCAAGCTGACGGATTTTGGACTAAGCTTCATGCCCTGGTCGAGACGTGTCGCGTGGTAGTCCTCGTGAAGCTGTCGGTGCGTTTCAATGGAAAGCGCCCGAGTTGTTTGGGACAAACTGCACTCAACCAACTTTTGAGTCAGATGTGTATGCATTGGGCATGTGCATCGTTGAGGCTTTACGTGGTGGGTCTCCCTGGGGTGGGCTACCCGACGCTGCAGTGCGGTATAACCTGCTGAAGGTGAAGCGAACTGCAGCAGAGACTGGAATTCAGAGGACGATATCTCGAGTCTTGCCACGCCCTCTCAACATCAAGAACGACAGACATTGGACGTTCGTGAAGCAATTATATGCTTTCGAGCCATCCGCGCGAATCAAACTCCTCAACGCGATTAAGATGCTCGAGCAGTTTGCTCACGAAGAAGCCATGCAGGAGAATCTCCGAGCGCAGTCGCTGGAATCTGCGTGAACGGAGACGAAGGATCAATAGCGCGTGTATGATCTACTACAACTTGCATGAAGGAGCACGCGCTTCCACAGTTGTTATTTGCAAGTACCTATGAACAATTCAACTCTACTTTAGTACGCCTGCTTCGACACTAAAGCGTTCGCTGAACTGAGTCTTTTCGTTGTAGCATTCGTCTAGCATTTGATGCGTCAGTTGAAAAACTTCGTGGACGTGGACACCATCCATACCACCACCGGCAAACGGGTCCTCCATCGTCCTCTCGACGTTAAAAATGCCAGTCATGAGCAAACTCGTTGAGACACTGAGCAACAAGCAGAAGGCAAAGTTCGTGGTCTGGTACTCGTTGCCACGCGCGATGTAGACGTAGTAGGGGCCGTAGAAAAGAGGTAGCACAAGGATGAACAGCCGAGTAAATGAGCGTGTAGCTTGAGGCGTCCGGTAAAACTTGATGTTCTGGAGCTTCTCGATACGTGCTTGGAGCAGCCAGTGGTATTGATTGATCCGAGACGCTTCGTTCGCTGGCATTCCACAGGCTTTTAGCGCTTCCACTTGGTCATGCAGTTGCCGAATTGTGTTCACAATTCGTAGCTGCAAGTGCTTCACCGGGTCTACATACTGCGAGGCTAGTTTCCGTCCATGAGACGTAAACCGATGTCGACCGCGTGTCAGCGTCGGCATAATAAGCAGCGATCTGGTATCATGGAGTAGATCTTTCAGCAACGTCTTCGTCTTTAGCGTATGCTCCAACGGCAGCTTCTTGCGTCCATTGTCTCCCCAGTTCCACAGCGCATTGGCCAGCAGAATGTTGACCAGCAAAGACCTCGCTACGAAGACACCAAGAAACCAACAAACCAATAAGCACCACAAAAAGTTAAACACGTGCTTGCACAAACGTACACTCTGCAATGATGTCGAGCGCTTGCTCTCGTCGCGTGAAGGCTTGTCGGATCTGCATGATCATGGGCGACACGACTGCGAACGACACGATGGTCCACGAGATGTTGGCGCCGAAGCTTGGGCCGGAGCTGCTCTTGCCCAGGAAATAGTAGAGCGAGGTGGTGACGACCGAGAAGAGCACTACGAACAGACCTTCGAACGTGATGAGCATGATGCAAAACACCTTCGAGGCCGCGTACAGGTCCAATGCCGTGTCTCGGAAGCTCTCGCTCGCGCGTCGCAGCGCCCCGTTCATCAAGTCTTCGTCGTTGTTGCTGCCTTCCCATACATTGTCCGTATCTGCTTCACAGCGCGGAGAGTTGATGTCCATGTGAGACGAGGTCGCCGCGGTGGTGCCGTACTGTACGTAGCCTGCTTCAGGCATGTGGCAGAGGAGACTTTCGATGCGCGATTCCGCCGATGGACTTCTGACGTTCGTCACGTTGACTATTTTCGGAGGCACGAGTCGCTTTAGTGACTACGTAGGTTAATCCCCGCTTTAGTGTAGTGGCGTGTTTTACTGGAGCAGCTGTGGATGGCGCTGTGGTTGGGATCGAGGAGTTCGTGGACAGAAGCAAGGGTCGAATAGTTGTGCGTGGCTGCATTAAGAAAACGTACGTGGCTGTTGCAGGTTTTGCATTTGAGTTGTTGCGATGTAAGCGGGTGCTGAGTGGTTTGTACCTTTGCTATGACAGTCCGGAGGACTTTGTGGTGCGTGAGATCAGCGCCGATGGAGTTGTTGTGGCCTTCAGTGAGGAGAAAGACCGTCTGCCAACGGAGAGCGAGCGCGATGCCGTGCTGAAGCAGCTTGAAGCGGCTTTGCTGGCGTCGCAGAAAGAGAAGAAAGAGAGACCAGTGTTTGACGAGCCCGTGGATGGATGGCGAGCAGCTCTTACAAACGTGATTGGAGTCGAAGCGCTTGAGACTGTGGAGAATGTGACCAAAGGACAAGCCAACGACTGTATCCTTGCAGCACCCTCTGAATTTAGGGACCGCGTGTATCTTCAAGTGTGCATCCAGGTAGAACACTTACAGTAGATAGTTTGGGATCGAAAACTAATTCCATCGTGACGGTAGAATTGCTTTCCAGGGCTGGACTGCAAGATACAGAAGGTGGGGGCAACGGAAGAACAGGGTGAAGAACAGCAGATGCAGGTGCTACTGGATCCAGTGTACAAAAAGCTTCGTGATGGAGGAATGACACTGGAGAATTGCGATCGCCTACTCATGTTCCTCCGAAAAGGAGCAAGTGACCCAGATGCGGCTAAAGGTTAGCGCGCACATTCGTCTTGTTGTATTGAGCTTAGATGTGGTTACTAACGTCGTGCGTACAGGACTTGAGTTAGAGCACGAAGATACAAAGGAAGCTAGAACGGCCCTCCATCGCTTGATCGCCAAGAGCTCATCGTCTTTCAAGACGAAGACAGAAACTCGCAATGGTTTACAGCGTCTGGTTGTTCAATTCTTGCCGAAAAGCAATAAGAAGCGCAAACGCTCACAACCACAAGTGTATCTTCGGTTTGTGCTTCAAAAGGTATGCCTGTCGTGGTGTGACTTGCACTCCTTGCATTTTTTAACCCGTTTGTTGGACCTGATGCAGACAAACCAAGAACATTTTGCGTGCTTGGAAAAGTTAGCTCGCTTGCTTCGTCGACCGGTCTCAGCGTTCTCTTACGCTGGCACGAAGGACAAAACAGCCATCACCTTCCAGTACGTCGTGGTTACGGGTGTTGCACCTGATCGCCTTTTGACTGTCAACAAAGCCGAAAACGCTGGAATTCGCGTGGGGGATCTTGAGTATGTCGGCGCCCCAATGAGTTTAGGTGGCGCAAAAGGAAACCGGTTCTCGATTGTCCTCCGGGGCCTTTCTTTCAAGACTGATCACACCTTCGAGACAGTGCAGTCTGCAATTGAGTCTTCGCTGAAAACCATTACGACCCAAGGTTTTATTAACTACTTTGGGTTTCAGCGTGTTGGATCTCCCATGAATTCTGTGAGACCTCACCACATTGGAGAGAATATCATTGCAAGCAAATGGGAAGATGCTTTGAGGCTGATGTTGGCAGTCCAAGATAATGACTCGGAGGATGCAGCAAAGGCGAAGCAGATTTACCTGGAGTCAGGCGACGTTGAAGCTGCTCTAAAACTGATGCCACTTGGTACGCTGTTCGAAAGACAAGTTCTCCAAGGACTGAAGCGATTCGGAAATGATGCATTCGAGCAGGCTGTACTGAGTGTGCCGTTCTCTCGTGCACGCGTATCAAAGTTTCCTTTTCAGCCGGATGGCGTCGTTCCGGCTGCGGCAGTACGGAACCAAGGTGGTCGAAGGTGATTTGGTTCAGTGCGATGATCCGAGCGAGAAATCTATCGCAGTGAAAGCGGTGACTGCAGAGGAAGCGGATGAGTTGAATAACACTCGTAAAGACGCGCTAGGACTGGTGTATCTGCCATTGCCTGGATCGAGCGTGATGCTCCCGTCCAATGCTACAAAAGAAGCATGCATGAAGGTTTGTACCTGAACATGAAATCAGCCTCAACTCTAAGACTCTAACAGACCTCGTGATTTGCGCTTTAGATGATGGAGGAAGACGGCACAAAGAGTGCCCTCTGCGAGTCGGGGCCAGTTAAAGGAGCCTACAGGCCGCTGGTTGCGTACCCTCGAGATTTGGATTGGTCTTGGAAGAAAGACCAGGACCAATGTACGTTCAACTTGCAAGCATTGTTTTCCATCATGACATTCACGTTGCTCGTGTGTCCTGCTCGCAGCACCTTCGCTCCAACTTTCGTTCTCTCTCGATAGCGGCTGCTTTGCGACCATGTGCCTACGCGAAGTTCTGTGTTCGGATATCTAGAAACAACGCTATTGCAACTCTAGAAAACACGTCATTGCAGTCAAACGCAATTCATTATTCGGTCCGGCCGTACCGGTATCATTCGTGCGCGCCGCTACTTTCACGCTGCTGCAACGTTCCTGTGGTACATGTACCAAGGCCACTGCTGCAGACTCTATTTCTTCTTGGCTTCCATGTCCTCGAGAGCCTGGCGCACCAGCTTGGCGCCTGTGACCATGAAGAGCGTCTGCCAGATGCCGAGGCCCAGACGCGGCACGATGCCCTTGAAGAGACCGCCGTATCCCTGCTCCTTAATCACGGTACGGAAGACCTGCACCATGTTCTGCTTGGGCTCACCGCGGTCCGCGGCGCTCTGCATCTGGATACGCGCCACCTCGAACGGGTGGTTCCAGCAGGCCAGACCGCCGCCCACAATGCCGGCGCCAGCCTCCTGGGCCACCGTGAGCTTGGCGTCCTTGTCTCCGTGGAACAGCACCTTGAAGCGGCCGCGCACGATCTCCGTGAAGCCCTGACGAGAGGCCCAGTTGGTGGCCTGACGGAAGGCGATGGCCGTGCCGCCAGGGTAGAAACCCTTGAGCCCATGTGCGCCGTACACGTTGTGGATACGTTGCATGGTGGTGATGGAGCGGTCGCCCGTGACGGCGCCCGTGACCAGGAAGGTACAGGGCCCCATGACCACGACTTGGCACACGCCACCACCGGCGCCGGCCAGGAAACCCGTGGCGCTCTGGCCCACGCCCGCTGAGAGCAGCGAGTCCGAAATGGCCTCTTTGGAAAAGAGCAGGATGGCGCCCTTGGACGCGGACTCGACCATCTTGGGGCCCGTGCCGGCCCAGAAGGCCGAGACGCCGCCGCCCTCTTTCATGACGTTGCGGAAGGCCTGCAGCGTCGTCTCGGTGCGGTAGCGACCCATGCGCGTCTTCCAGACCTCGAAGGGCATGCCCAGCGTGGCGGCTTCGAGGCACTGCAGCAGGCCGCCGTTGAACAGGTCGCGCGGACCCACTTTCTTGCCGGACGCAGGCGGGGGAGACATCTCAGAGGCTGGTTGGGGAGGAAGGAGCTCTCGTCGGGGACGGCAGATTGAGATGTGAGCTGAGTCTGGTGGGGATCGAGAGAGGAGCCAATAGACACGAGGTTCAACCGACCACGTACGCGTCGACAGATATCCTAAGAAATGAGCGTAGAGGGTCGAAAGTGTTAGGATATCGGGTATACAGTTCATGTTTGCGCGTCAGCAACCCCACTCCGAACTTGGCTACATGACGTCACGTTGCTGGCAGTGCCGGAACCTCGAGGACGCATTCACCATTTGGCAGCCAGCACCTGAGGACTTTGGCGACAGGCATGTTACTCGGCGTCTGTCGGTATCGTACAAAAGTATTTGAGAGTGAAATGGCAAGTCGATGTGAAGAGTTCTGAAGTGGCGACCACAGGGATACCAGCGACGGAGTAACCCTTGGCAGCAAGATCTGTAAGCGGAAACCCACCGAACACGGAGAGCGGACGCTTGAGTACGTGGTGGAGAAAGCCTGAGTTGTTTTTGAGTTGTCGCGGACGAAGTCAAAGTCACCGTTCGGATTGTGGCGTAACTTTAGCAGGAGGCTTGAAAGTCGATTGAGCAGGTTTCACGCACAAAGCTGCCTCGAGGGAGCAAAAGTGGCCGAGAACAGGTCATGGTGTTCATATTTATCTCGACTCGAGATCTCGAGTGGAGGAGCTGAGGGCCCACAGCGAAGAAGTCGAGCCAGGAGGGTGTGCATTGAAGCAGTAATTAGCGCTCGACCCCCAGCAGAGGCGGATTTGCACAAGTTGCCCGAGACTTCCCCACGCCTTAGAACTTGCGGGTCACCCCGGTCGAAAGTTGAGAGAGCGATTGGTATGTTCGTATTCGTTCATTCAAGACGCGATCGTTTGATGCTGAGCCGACAGCCAAAGAGCGCTCTTCCAGCGTATTTGTCGTGCATACCAACTAGAGACGCGGGAGGGACTCCATTATGAGTAAGGGACATATAACAAGGACCAACGCTGGATGGCCAGGCACGAGCTGATCCCCACAAAGGCTAGGAATGTCAAATTGGTAGCCAGGTGAGAGCTCAATCCAAAGTCTCCGATGTTGAAGTGGATTCCGGTCAGAGAGTCAGTAAGTGCGCATAGCCCCGCCGCCCTTAAGTTCGCACGACATCATCCTGCAGAGGACAGGCACGTACAGTATTCCCAAGAAAGGGAACGAGTCAGTTATACGCCTCGGCCATTCCGCCCCGAGCGCTTCGTCAGGCGAGCGCCCAGCAGCAGCAAAACCCGCAGCACTCCGCCGTCGCCTAGGGCCTCATTTCCTAGTCGACGCCCCAGCAGCCACCACCTGCGAGTGCAATTCCAGGTGCGGGTTCCCGCTGTTTCCTTTGACCGCCCCTTCTTTCGCAGAGCGTCACACACAGAGGCGAGTTTCCCCCGGCAGTTCGCGATAGACAGCGCACCGACTGCTGGGATTCAAGACCGGTAAGCGAGCGACGACCCCCGACGACCGACTGGCGTGAGTGCCGATCACAGAAGCCCGGGAGCAGCGTAAATGGCCAGGTCGCACAGCACGGAGACTCCGTACCGCCGCTCCCAGTCCGTCACCAGCCACGCGCAGCAGCATCGCGGCACGCCCGTGCTGGAGGATCAGAATTACATGAGCGCCTTCAGCCCGTCCAACAACGGCGTCTACGTCATGGAGACGCCCCAGCAACGCGACGGGGACGCGCCCCCCGACGGACGGCGCTCCCTGCGCCAACTGCCGCCCGTGGACCAGAACGGCTCCTTCCGACAGCGCCACGGCGTCACCCGCGGCGCCTCCGGGGGCTTCGTCACCATGGACAACAACAGCACCATCAGCAGCTCCAGTGGCAACTACATTGACGCCATGAGTCTCAACAACACCATGAGCGCCACAGCGCAGCAGCCCTTGATCTCCACGCCCCGCGTGACGCAGAAGAACATCGTCCGCGTGATTGACAAGGACATGACGCAGCAGTTCCGCGGCCGCTCCAAGTCTGCAGGCCAAGGACGCATTCGCTGGTTCGAGAACAGGAAGTCGCAGCTCCTTGGCTTCTGCCTCACGATGGCGTTCCTCGGCGTGTCCGTCGCCATGTACAACTACCGATGGACGGGACTTATTGCCGGATCCGTGAACACCATTATCTGCGGGTGCGCGGTGGTGATCACGTACTGCCGCAAGAAGCAGTGGCATCAGCACCCGAACCCGATTGTGCACAACCGCTCCGTGCTGAGCATCTTCATGGCCGTGTGCCTGTTGCTGAATGTGCTCGTTGATTTCGACCCGAGTGGATCAAACACGGACTGCCAGCGACTTGCAGGTATCACAGAGTTTTTCTTCTTTACAGGTGAAGCATGGGGTCTCGTTATGGCTTGCGATCTCTTCTTCTCGCTTACAAGTCCGTTCACGAGCTACAAGCGATTGATGAAGTTCTACCACCTGTGGGTGTGGCTTGGAGGTATCACTGTCGGTGTTATCACTTACGCAGTTCAGGGCGCCGGTGGTTTCTTTACTGTGGACGGTCAATCCATGACCTATGATTCCGACACGGACACGGTGATTGGATTTTGCCTTGCGTCATCGAGAATATGTTGCGATACTGGCGAAACCTGCCCTGACAGTGTGACCAAGTGCTCGAATACCGCGAGCTTCCTGAATGCGCAGAAGTGGCCGTGGATTTTGATTTACAGCTTCGTTCTCCTGGTGCTGTTTGTGTCCGTGTGCGTGCTCACTCTGGCGTGGCACCGACTTTACCTGCGAGGTGTTCCGAAGACGTACAATATTCGTCTTCGTGTGCTGAACTACATTTCCTTCTTCACGGGTGCCTATGTTTTCTACTGGCTGCTCCTGCTGTTGTTGTACATGTGCGCGTACTTCTTGTCGACGAAGAGTGACACGTCAAATTCGAAGGCCGTAGCCCAAGTTCTGCGTCAGCTGGTCATTTTCCTCATCTCGTCCAGGGGTTACCTGGACTATGTGATCTGGTTTGCAGTGAACAACATTGAGCGAAAGGGTGGAAATGGCGAGTCAGCAGATGTGGATGTCGATTTAAGCCCTCAGGTGAACACAGCACTTCGGTCAGAGATTTTGTACTACACCACGTCAGGCATCAAAGAATCTGTTCGCGCAGTCACCGACGAGTTGATTTCCATCCCGATTTCAGGCGAAAGCGAGGCTGTACGTTCACTTCTACTTGGTTCAAATCACTATGCTTTGCGAGTTTTAACGTGTGATACTTGTTGTTTTTCATGTTGCAGGGGAAGTCTATCAAATTCTGGTCGTTCTGTCCCGCTTCGTTCCGAAACATCCGTTTGACGTTTGGAATCAGCGATGCCGACTACATTCAAATGTTTGGAGCCACTACCAAGGAACGATTTAGTGAGGGTCGAAGCGGTGCTTTCATGTTCTACACGTCCGATGAAAGTCTAATTGTGAAGACCATGTCGCCCGAGGAATGTGCATTCCTTCGCAAAATTGCACCCAACTATGAAGCCTACATGACAAGCAATCCGGATACCCTTCTCACACGGTTCTACGGGTGCCACTCAGTCTCCCTGTATGGCAAGATGTACTACTTCGTGGTCATGGGAAATCTGTTTGCGGACACAGACGTCGTCCACCACCGTTACGATATCAAGGGATCGTGGGTGGATCGAAATGCAAAGGTACCGAGCCCTGGTGACAAGACAGCTTGCCGTTACTGCAATGCTTCGTACACGTTTGGTAGCACTAAGAACCAGGAGTGTGGTGACGGCATGAATTTCCACGAACCTGATATTGTTCTCAAGGATAACGACTTGATGACCAAGGTGCGTTTTAGGTCCTAAGTTCGGCAACGTTTGCATCCACATCTAACTTTTTCTTTATGGCGCAGATTCGTATTGATCCCGGCACCGCACACCGCATTTACGACCAAATCCACAAGGACAGTGACTTCTTGTGCTCTCAGGGCATCATGGATTACAGTCTACTTATGGGCATTCAAAGCTCGGAGTACTTTGTCGACACTAGCCAGCTTCCGCAAGCTCGTCGTGACCTGCTCTTCACGCAACCAGCGACGAGCGTGGCTGGTCCGTCGCTCTACCATTTCGGTATTATTGACTTCCTGCAGCAGTGGTGCGTGACAGCCAGCTTTTTTCCCTGTTGTACTTGCAGTTTGATGACCTCTCTTGCTGCATTTTTGTTTTATAGGACTATGGAGAAGAAAATGGAGCGTTTCTACAAGACTTTCGTCAAGCGCAAAGACCCCGAAGGTGTCTCTGCGCTGCCGCCGAAGCCGTACAAGTTCCGCTTCCAGCAGAAGATGTCTCGCATTTTTGCGTTGACGACGCACACGCGCGCGGAGAATGATACGGCGTTCCACCACAACTACCCGGCGCTGATTGATGTGCTGGACCAAGGCAACTTCGACGCCCAGCGACACAACACTTTCGTTAACAACTCGGTGGTGGACCAACGGCCGGTGTTCAACCCCGACCTGCAGCAGGACATTCGGGTGGTGTAACTGAAAAAAGCCCAAGGCGTAATGAGTTAAGCAAGGGAGGACGAAACGTGATGCGGATCTGCAAGCATCACTCTCCACTCCCCACTTTTGATAAGTAGGAAAAGAACAGAGAGTGATCATTTTATAATTACTCGATCCCCATGTTGGTGTCCTTATCTTCCGACATAAGCCCATACAAAGTGGCATTAGGAATTTCAGCCAATCGGATCGCCCCACCTAGCGCGGCTGGGAACTCCCCCTTCACTACTGAAGCGACTCCGCTATCAACATGGTGAAGGTGCGCACACTTGACTCTCTAGACGTTTCTGCAGCTTCTCCGTCTCTGCTGGGTACTGGCTGTACGTTCTGCAGTTGAGACTGACGCTGTGACGGCTCTGTGGACGCTCTGCAGGCCTCATCTCCGAGCGTGAAAGCGATCTTTATCCTGGACAGCGATGGCAATCGCGTGTGTGCCAAGTACTACGACAAGTCGTACCCGACGCAGAAGGAGCAGCTCGCTCTGGAGAAGAAGCTGTACGCCAAGACCAAGAACTCGAACGCTCGTATGGAAGGTGCGAGCTTTGAGCTGCTGCTGGAAGAGTTTCAATTGGTCTCATGGTGGTGGGGACGACGCGTTCTTTGTGTGTAGCTGACATTATCCTCATTGAGAACATCGTAAGCGTTTTCCGGTGTGGATCGGACACTACGATGCACGTGGTTGGATCAGCGACGGAGGTGAGAGACACGAGCATTCAATTTGTTAGCAATGGTGACTTATGCAGTCGTGTTGGGTGTGGTAGAATGAGCTGATCCTGTTGACGGTCCTGGATTCGGCGTTCGACGCGGTTAGCAACCTGCTCAAGTTCGTGGCGTTTTCTTTCAATTCATGGCGACTCAGAGTCTTATGCGAGTGGTTTTATTTGATGCAAATGCAGGGGGCGGATGGATCGTCATGTGATGCTGGACAACATCGAACTGGTGCTGCTGACGTTCGACGAGGTTGTCGACGGCGGGTACGATGCTCGACGCTTGCGTAGTTACCAAGGCGTTTTCTAAGTGTTCTGTGCTGCAGGATCATCTTGGAAGTCGACACACCGTCCATCTCGAATCGCGTGCTCATGCGTGTACGATCTTTCTTGATAGAGTTCCTGGTTTTGCGTCGCCGGTTGATCTCCTCACCTCTTCTTGAACTGTGCGTGCTGCTACTTAGGGTATCGACAACGACGTCCCAATGGCGGAACTCACCATTTCACAGGTCCGTTTGTACTGCCAGCCTTCCATCAAAATGATTCGTTTGGTGTGCTCACTACGCGTGTGTTGCTTTGACTTTGTAGGCGTTCGCTTCGGCTCGCGAGCAATTCTCGCGCTCCTTCCGCAGCTAGACGTCATTCTACGTGCCACATTAAATGTGCCTATCTCTTAGCTTCCATCTACTTTCTCAACACGACTCCGTTGTCATTTTTTCCTCTATCTGAGCATGAACTGCTGATCTCGAGTCTCTTCTTATTCGTCATAATTCGGACCATTTCATCGCTATAATTGGCCGTAAATGTTGCATTTGGAAAGCTTGTCATTTTCCATCACGCCAGCCAACTGAGGTGAGGTGAGGTGAAGCTCGCGCCATGAAGGAGGAGCCGAAGCCGGAGGACGCCAAACCGTGGGGCCGCTTCACGCTCGTGTCGAAGGACCCGGCGGCGGACAGCGACCACATCTACTTCTCCAAGAAAGAGACCACGATTGGCCGCAACAAGCGCCGAGCCGATGTCGTTCTGGACAAACTCTTCATTAGCAGCGTGGTACGGCTACGACATAGTTGAATATTTGCAGTAGCACGACGGAAAAGTGCAATGCGAAGTCTAACATAACATTTGGGGCTTGTTGATTGGAATTGGCAGCATTGCAGTGTGATATTGGATGGCACAGACGACAAGGGAGAGCCCCAAGCCACTCTGTGTGACAACAGGTCCGTGCGGTGGGCTTTAAATCTCGTTGCTTGTAGGAGATACTTAACGGTTGTGGGTGTTTCAATGCAGCCGCAATGGCATTTGGGTGAATGCAGATCGGGTGGGCAAAGGATCTACTGCGAAATTGGGCAATGGGTTTACAGTTCACTTCACGAAACCCGGCGTGACTCCAGCAGGTGCGTGGCGCGAAAACAGTTGAAGGCTTGATGAGTCGGGCTAATGTTTCTATGACGAATCTGTCCAACGGCAGGGGTAACTCCAATGATTTACAAGCTCGAGTTTTTGAAGTACGTGCCGCATACATGTAGCTGTCTTGGCTGCTCTTCGACAATGAACTCATTGGGGGATTGTTGCGTTTGTTTGGCTTAACAGTTTACCTGCACCAACCCCGACAAAGACAATGATTGAGAAGCTACTTATGAAGAGCGAGGCCGTCCATATCCACGAAGACACTAATATGACGGTTGTCGTGGATGAGTCTTTTGAGGCGACCCAGCTAACTGCTCCAGATGATCCTCCATCTCCATCTCCGTCAGAAAAGAAGCGTAAACGGGAAAACGAAGATCCTGCGTGTGCTGTTGCTACACAAGAAATTCAAGGCAAGCTTATGGCTGTTGAAAGCGAACTCGAGGCTGTTAAAAACAAACTAAAGGCCGCTGAAAGCGAGCGCAAGGCTGCTGAGACTAAACTACGCGCCGCTGAAAGCGAACGCAAGGCTGTCGAAAGTAAACTCAACGCGTCAGAATGCCAGGTAGCAGCCCTTACCGAAGAGCTGCAACAAACCATGCAGATTAAAGTGCCCAAGCTTGCGCAAGAAAATTTGAACTTGATGTCTAAGGCGGAGACGGCAACAGCGGAGAACCTAAAACTGAAAAACGAACTAGCCGTGAAAAACAAGGAGGCAGAACAAAAGATAAAGGAGGCGGTTAAGAAGAGTTTGGAGACAGAACGCGAGGCAAAAGCACAAGAAATGGCTACCAAGCTCAAAGATGTTACACTGAGATACCAGCAGAAGGTGAAAGCTGAGCACTTCGAGCAGCGACGAGAATTGAGCGAGAAGATGGCCGAGTTCGCTAACGAGAATGACAAGCTGCAAACAAAGCTGGGAACAAAGGAGGAAGAGCTAGCTGAATGTGAGGACAAGATTGCAAGTTTGAGGGAAAAGGTCGCTACATTAGAGAAGCAAGCTGCCACATTGTCGGAGAAGGAGAAGAAATTGGAAGAGAGCCAGGAAAAAATTGCCGAGCTGGAGGAAAAGATCAACTCAGCAAAGGATGAAAACTCGGAAATCTTGGGGCTTCTAGCTACTGCGGAAGAAAAGGTTATTGTTGCTGAAAATAAGGCTGCGGAGGCTACTATAGCCGCTTCAGCTGCTATCAGTAGCAGCAATGGTGCTGATTTGAGTGAACGACATGAGCTCCAGGCTGCTATTACATCACTTCGAAAAGAGCTTGAGACCTACCGCGCCCAGCTCGCGAAACGAGAAGAAGAGGTACGCACTCTGTTGAGTTTCTTTGTATTCCGTCCAATATTGTTCTCACTTTTTTATTGATCCGCGCCGATGCTGTAACTCAAGGAACAGCAGAAAGCTGCTAAGGATGCTGCTTCGGCAGCGACAGCAACAACAGTGTCTCCTCCAAATGTTACTGCAGAAAGGTAAGACGCTAGTATGCTTTCAGTTTATATGAGGTGAGTAACTAACTCTTGCTCGACTTGTTGTCAACAAGCAGCATCGCACAAGGTGACGATGCAGATGGTCTACGTGCTCGACTGGCCGCTGCGTTGAATTTGTTTGGACAAGTGCAAGCCTTAGGTCTACAAGGGATGAGTTTGATCACTGGAACAGAGACACAAGAGCTTGGAGACCTGCACCTTTTGTCGGTGGCTTCCGAACGTACAAGTATTGCCGTGCCGAACTCGCCTGCGTCTTCTCCCACCGAAGCGGATCAAGAAAACAGCAAACCTGACTCAGAAAGTGATGAAGCCAATCAAGACGATGGCATGCACGATCAACTGGACGATAAGCTTGATCAAGAAGAACCACCTGTGGTGAGCGGGACTAAAACCGAAAAGAAGTCTGGGATAAAAACGAAGGCGAAGAAAGGGGCGGATGCAGACGCCAATGAGGCAGAGCAAGCTGCACTTACGAAGGACGGTGTCGATGGAGTAGTAGCAGAACCCAAGGCGTCGCAGGCCAAGGCGAAATGGGAGAAAAAGAGGTCGAACAAGCAGCCTGCGCCTCTCTCCGCCGCTATCGAAGCCGACGCCGTCTCTGCGATTGCAGCCATGGCAGCAGCGGACAGCAGCGCCAAGAGCTCTCCCAGCGACGCGAGCACCGCCGTTGCCAATGGCGATGGCGAAGGCGACTGGGAGATGCTCGAGTGAAATGTCCAGAGATGAACGTACAACCATCCGCCATGCAGATAACGGAGCAGCAAGGGTCGACGGTGGATAATGGTGACGTATTTTTGCTGTGAACTCCATCCACCATCCCGATCTGTCGTCGACAATGCAGATCACTCGTGCATTTTTGACTCGAAGCACCAAACGCAGCGCTACCGTACACCTATTGTCACAAAAGATTTGATGTTTCAACCAATCAGCGCTCTCGGTGCGCTTGTTTATGTCTCTTTATCCAATAAATTGCTGCTTGGAGCAGATCGCCGGGCTCACTACGAATCTCGCCCTCGACGCCGCACCAGTCCCTCCATCGCCATGCTTCGCACCGCCTTCCGTCTGCGTGCCGCCCTGCCGGCCCAGCGCCGCGTCGCCGCCTGCGCCGCGCGCTGCTTCTCCTCGTACCCGCCCCACGAGGTCGTCGGCCTGCCGTGTACGTGCATGGGACGCAGTTTCATTTTCATTTGACGAGAGGACAATTATTGACATTTATTGGTGATGCCCTGCAGCGCTGTCCCCGACCATGGAGACGGGCAACATGTCCAAGTGGAACCTGAAGGAGGGAGACGCCATCACCGCCGGTGACATCGTGTGCGAGATCGAGACGGACAAGGCCGTGGTCGACTACGAGGCCACGGACGACATGTTCCTGGCCAAGATCCTCATCCCGGAGGGCACGGAGAACATCCCCGTGGGCCAGCCCATGATGGTCGTGGTCGACGAGGAGGACGCCATTGCTGCCTTCAAGGACTTCAAGCTGGAGGACGCCCCGGCCGCCCCTGGTGCCCCTGTGCTCTCTGAGGAGGAGAAGCCTCCTAAGAAGGAGGACGTGCCTGTGGATGTCAAGACCCACGAGCCTGTCGTGCCCCAGGACTTCCTGGTGACCCCGCAGGTCCCCAAGAAGACGGTGACCGGCCCGGCCGTCCCCGCGGCCCCTGCCGCCAAGCCCGCTGCCCCTAAGGCAGCCGCTCCCGCCCCTGCTGCTGACGTCGTATTCGAGGAGAAGTGGGGTCTTGGCATGAAGAAGAGCGCCATCTCCACCAGCCTCATCAAGAAGCAGCAGGCGTACATTGCCCTGTACGGCATCACCGGCATGACGCCCGCGGCGCTGCCGGAGAAGAAGAAATAAATCTGTCCGCTCACTAGCACTAGGTTTGGGCAAGCAAAGTCATCTTGCGATGCAAAACGCTTGAAGGAAAGCATTGCTAATTTGTTAATGAAAGCGCGGAGCTGAGCTAGCCTCGCTTGAGCTTGCAACTGCATTTTGACGATTCACAAGGAAAAAGACTCGCGATAGTCTATCGACTAAGCTGCTATTGTGGCTTACTGAGGAACAGTAATGCTCATCGAGTGAACCTTCTCCAGGTGGCTCAGCACGCCGAATGCGTCCACCGTGAGAAAGTCAAACAGACCCGGGTGCTTAGCGTCAAGAGCCTGCACAGCGAAACGAAAATCATCGCAACGTTAGCCAAATAAATAATCAACAAAGTGGTGACGCATGGGTGTTGTTAGGTAAAGCGGAACGGAAGATGTACCTGATACTCGTTCAGGTCGATTACTCCATTGCGGTCCAGGTCAGCATCCAGGAACGTGTTGTCCACAATGTGGGCCAGCTGCTCTTCCGTCAGCGAAATCTCCAGCTCTACAGTTCACCAATGTTCACAACAATAACATGCCAATCAGAAAGAAAACACTCAAACGAGCACTGCACGAACACCGAAACACGCACCGCTGCATTCCGCCAGACACGAGCGCAGCAGCTCCGTCGTCATCTTCTTGGTGATAAAGCCCGTGCCCTGCGGGTCCAGCAGGTAGAACGACAGCATGAGCTTCTGCTCGCGCGTGGCCTTCTGACTCAGTAGCGACAAGCCCTTCATCAGGTCCTCGAACGTCACCTGCAACATCAAAAAGGCCAATTAACCCCTTAAAAAACAACAGCATATCTCTGTTAATTGCAGTACGTACGTGGCCCTTCTTGTCCATGTCAAAGATCGCGTAGAGGCGATTGACATAGAGACTGGAGGTGCTGCCGTCGCCGCCCGCCAAGAAGCGGAAGAACTCGTCCTTGGGGATCACCACCGCGTCATTCTCGTGCTGGCCCAGCACCGCCGCCAAGTGTTTACGAATCGACAGCATCTCGTGCTGCGAGAAGACGGCGGACACGTCAACATCGGCCAGTTTCGTCTCCAGTAGCGAGTGTGTGGGCGGAGGAGGCGGCGCTGACGAGGTACGGGGCGCGCTGGAAGGCGCAGCAGCTGGGACCGACACGGGGGCGGGCGGGGCAAGGGAAGGAGCAGGCGCAGAAGCAGACGCGCTGGATGGGGCGCTGCGCGAGGCGCTCGGCGGAGGTGTCGGCTTGGCCTGCTTGTTGCCCATGGTATCTGTCAAGAACTGAGAAATTGACGGAAGTCGTGAAGGATTTTGTGTGGCAGACGTATGATTACGTGCCACACCACAGAAAAAATGATCGGTGACATACGGGAAGTGACAATTTGAGACGGAAGATGGTGGTGCGATCGAGTACGAGGGTGCAGGAGGACGGCCAGGACGCGGCGGTGGCCGTCCCAACCGAGGTGGCGGAGGCCATTGCCATGGTGCAGAGCGACTCTCCGCTCGTGGCGGCCGAGGGATTCTCCAAGCTCTCGCACGCCACGTTCAACAACCGTGAGTGGTTTCTAGCAGAAGACAGCGATGGATCTTCATTTTAATTTTATTGCGAACGTAGCGGTGGGCAAGGAAGCGGCCGGTGAAGCAGGAGCCATCCGCGCCATTGTGGACGCTATGGAGCGCAACATTTCTAACGGAACCGTGCAGGAGGACGGCTGCCACGCACTGCGCAATGTGGCATTCCACTGCTGTGAGTGACAACCGTAACATGCTCAAGATGTTGTAGGAACTAACCGCCTCGTTGGTTGTGACTTATGTTGCTTTTTTTGCTGTTCCTAGTGCCGAACTTGGTGCTCGCGCGGGAACAGGGCGCCATTGCGGCGGTGCTCAAGGCGATGGAGACGCACCCGGAGAACGAAGCTCTTCAAGCGGAAGGCTGCTGGGCACTATTGGTCTTCTGCTCGAATACGGGTACGAGTTGTGGGTGATTATGGATGTGGACCTGGTGTTAATTGCTGTACATTGCTGGCTGGGCAGAGGAGAACGCTGCCGTGGCCAAACCGCAAGCAGCGCTTGTGCACAAGGCTGTTGCGGCGTACCCGGCAAATACCGATATCCAGAGCCGCGGGCGCTTCCTCTCGGTGCTCTTCGGTTGAGCTGTGCTGACGAAATTTGATTCTGGTAGAATGAAGTCCATGCAGGCTTGAGACACAGGAGCGAGGAGAACGTGAAGCGTGACGAAGACGAAGAGCATATATTATCCTGTCTCTCTGCCCGTGTACACTGGATTGCTTGCTACGGCGGCAGCAGGTCAATGGTTTGGCCTTGCAAATTACTTATACTTGCTGCTTGAACGACCCGTAGCCCGTCGTGCCGTAATCTGCAGGCGCCTCGTAGAGGCCGTACTCCGGGTGCTTGTGGCGTTTGTGAATGTTCTCTAGCTCCACGAGGCTGAGGTAGCTGGAGCCAAGTCCCAGCAGGCAGCCCGACGCGAAGGGCACCACGCAGGCCTGGAACGAGAACAGCACCGAGAACGGGTCCATGAATTGCAGCGTCGACGAAAAGAAGAAGCCGATCATGGCCATCATGTTCAAGCCTGCAAGAAGCCAAAAGGCAGTAACCAGTCAGCACTCCACCCAACATAACAGCACGTCTGTGATCAAAGGTGGGGACGCACCGGTGACCCAGGTCTCGAGCGTGGTGAGGCGGCACGAAAACCACTGATGCGTCACCTGAGAAGAAGAAAGCAGCAACAAGTCAGTACTGTAACCAACATAACAGCAAGCTTGTGAGAGTTACCTCGACGTGTGCCAGGTAGGCGCTGAGCAGCAACAGGAACGACCCCGCGAAGAAGGGCACCCAGTAGCCCACGATGAGGCTGAGTTCGTCCCGCTTGACGTCTACGACGCCGAAGTTGTCCGTGTCGGACCGAGCCCAGACGTACGCGCGTGCGAAGACGTAGAGCAGCGATCCCAGCATGCCCAAGATGGCGGTCCAGAAGTCGATGCGGCTCGGGAAGAAGCCCACGTACTGGCGCTCCAGCACGGGCTGCGTGCCATGGAAGTACTCCTCCAGCCAGATTTCGAGGTTGTGGCAGCAGTTGATCACTTCCAGGTACGTGATGGTGTGGTAGGCGAGGAAGAAGACGGCGGCGAGCAGAAGCGGCAGGTCCACGGATGGGTGCACTAGGTTGCCCGGCTCCTGGGCGGCCTTGTAGCCGCGCGCGCTGTGGGCCATGGCCTCGCCGGCGATGCCCGTGATGAAGAGCGTGAAGGCCACGATGGCGCAGAGGCTGGCCCAGAAGCTGAGCGAGTAGAGCTTCCAGGGCTTGCCGTGCCACGAGCGGTAGAGCGTCGTCATCATCTTGCGGTGCGCGCGCGAGGACCAGACGATGCGCTTCTGGTCCACAGTGTAGAAGTCCACGAGCGTGGGCGAGAAGGCGTCCACGCCGTAGTAGACCGAGTTGACGCTGTCGGGCGCGGGCACGATGAGCTCCTCGGACGCCACGCGCGAGTAGGACGACGACACGGACGAGGCCGTGGGGCTCGTGGCCGCGTAGCCGCCGTGCTGCAGCAGCGGCAAGTCCTTCTTGGCCACCATGACGAGCGTTCGAGGTGGCGGATTCCCAACTAAGGCTGGGCTGGGGGATCGATCTCACGCAGGAGGCAGCTGGCTGGGGGCTTCCTGTCTGCTGTTACACTTGGGAAAATCTGGAAAAACTTTCCGCTCGCGTTCCTGAATTAGAAGCTGGCCGTGTATTCTGGTTGTGGCGCTGCTGGGCTTGCTCACCGAGGACTGGAGGTGACTGGTGTCGGAGCTGCTCGATGTGCGCGCGGCAGAGAAGAATCCCAAGTGAAAGCGATGGCGGCTCGCCTGGGCATAGATCTGATTGAAGCAGGGCGCGCAGAGTCGTGCGACGTGACTTGCGTTCACTATGGCGTGTTTCGATTTTTGAGAGGGAAGGCCCCAGAGATCCCGCCCAAGGCGAAGCAAGGCTGGCCACCCGCTCGCGCTTCGAGACGAGGGCCACGGCGCCCCATTGCCTGCGCTTCCTTCCTGCCGCGCTTGAGGCGTCCTTCAGGCACAAGTGAGCGGCTCGGGGTGCGCAGACGCGGGCGAAACCGGCGGACAGCTTCAAGCTGCGCCAGTCGATTGCGATGCGACGGAGCTTGCTGGCGCTCGCGCTTCCGAGTCTAATTTCGCCTTGCCTCTCAACTGGCTCCGATGGCGATCACCGCCGACTGCGATGGCGAGTTGCTTGCCTCGATGGCGGATCTCCTCGACGCCTACACGCAGCCATCTGGCCCCACGCTTCAGCCTGCGAACGGCTGGACATGCGCAGCCGGCTACGATGCCAGCGGAACACATCCTGGCGTGGATATCCAGCAGTGGCTTGCTGCTACGACGGAGCAAAACGGCAACTACATTTATTAGTGAAGTTGTTTACAGGACATGCACGACAACAATAGGTCGGATCGGGACAACGTAGCGCCGAGATCTCCGTGGTCAACGAGGTACATGTTCGCTATGCGAGGGAGCCATTCTGTATAACAACTGCGCCGGCACGCCATTGGCTGCCCAAAGGTCGTTCGACAAAAAGTTCGAAAATCGGCGCGTTCGCCGAACGGTGCCACCCACACATTTCGATTGGGAATGTTCGGTTACGCCAGCCAATCACCTACTCTTAAATAAATTCTTGTAGAAAGCGATCCAGCCATGGCGACGAACCACCTGCTTGCGGCGCCGGCCTTCGCGCTGCCCCTGGACGCGTCCAGCGACGACGAAGACGACGCAACGGAGTGCGAGGGCGTCTACAGCTTTGGACAGGTGCAGTCACATCGAAAAACAGCAGAAAATTCGCTTTTCCGCTATGATCTCGCAGTGCCGCTTACTGTCAAATTGTGCGCATTATTTCACCCTAGAACACGTACGGGGAACTCGCGCTGGGCGACACCATCGACCGTTGCAAACCCACCCGCATAGACCTCGGTGCCAGCAACGAAGGCAAGCGTGTGGTGGATGTGGCGTGCGGGAACGAGCAAACGGCCATTTTATTTGGTGCGAGTAGTGATAGGATTCGTGCCTTGAGCAGTTAGTTGGACGCCACAGATTGACAATTTGTCGTCATTGTGCAATTGAATTAGAGGATGGAGACGTGTACACGTGCGGGTATAACGACAGGTAGGTCGGCTACTTAATCTTGATGACTCACTGCAGTGGATCCGTTGACCTCTTGCCGCTCGTGGTACTTACTGAACGTACGTTGCAGTGGCCAATGTGCAATCGGCACGACGGAGCGGGTGCCGACGCTGCGGTTCTCGCCGGGGCTTAGCTCTATTCGTACTGTGAAGATTTTCTCAGGGAACGGCAGCGAGCACCTTGCAGCTCTTAGTGGTGAGAAAGCTTGCTACTGGTACTTGCTGCAGTGGTGGCGCGAAATCTAACCAGGGGGCTGTTCTTGTCGATGGCATTGCCTAGCAAATGGAAATTTGTACACGGTCGGATTCAACATGCGTGGCCAACTGGGGCTCGGAACGGCGACTACCGTGGCGGAGGCAACACGCGTAGAGAAGCTCGCTGGCAAACGCGCGGTAGATGTGGGCTGTAGCTACTTCCACACGGCGATTGTAATGGGCAACGGCGAGTTGTACGCCTGCGGTTGCAATGACTATGGCCAGCTTGGTTCAGGTGACCACAATGGCCAGCTAATACCTCGACCAGTGGACTACTTTTTCGACGCCCCGTTCTAGCAGTTGCATGTGGACAGCATTACACAGTTGCATCACTCCGTACGTGCCGTATTGCAAGGTATTCCTGAGTACACTGGTAAAACTAACACATGCATTAAAATTCAGGTGACGGCGGTGTCGTAGCTTTTGGGAAAAACGATCACGGCCAACTCGGTCTTGACAGCGCATCGGAGCCTGTTTTGCAGCCGACACGGCTAGCGCCACCTCTAGACAGAGCAGTAGTCCCCCAACTCTCCTGCGGGTATCACCATACCGCTATTGTTACGGAAGACGGCGCTATCTACACTTTCGGACGCAACGACTACGGACAACTTGGTTTGGGACACAAACTTCACGTGGCACGACCAACGGTAAGTAAAATGCTGGTTGACTAACTCATTGGCTGGCACACGTGTGATTAACCTGATCGCTGCGTGTTTCATTATAATGTACAGCCTGTGGAAAGTTTATCACGCATGAGAATTACCCAAGTCGCGTGCGGTTGCTATCACACACTTGCGCTATCAGACGACGGCAAGGTGTACCCTTTTGGCCGTAACAATCACGGACAACTTGGACTAGAAACATCCGTAGACTGCTTGAGTCCGCAGCTTATCTCAACGCTGCGAAACAAAACGGTTATTAAGGTGCGTGCAAGGAGTTTCATCAAAGGCGCATTTTTCTAGGCACCAGACACATTTCCTTTGCTTAACGGAATCGTTGTACTAGGTTGCTGCTGGATTCTATCACTCGGTTTGCCTGGTTGGTACACCTGAAGGCGAGACCCCGCCAATAAAAGGATCTGGGACTCTGAGCGGAGATTTGTACAAGATGCTCAACAACTCAGCTCGAAGCGATGTCACCTTTTTGGTAGAAGGTCGTCCTCTGTTCGCACACAGCTGCATTTTGGTAGCTCGTTGTGAGCCGCTTGAAAAAATGCTGGATGGGCGAATGAAAGACGGCTCGCTTTCTGAAATCGCTATTCCCGAATATTCGGTGAGTTTGCTACTGCGTTTGACCGCTGTGTTGGTGCTAACTATGCTGTACTGCTGCAGTATGACGTGTTTGCCGCTCTTATGGAGTTTCTGTACACTGATCGAGTAGCTGCGCTGACCGCACAAGACTTGCCAGCAGGTACGAAGCCTATCCGCGTCTAAAAGGTTCAAGGTAAATGTGCGGTCGCTAATTTCTGTGCAATTGTTGTGAATTGGATAGAATTTGCTCTCGAGCTACACGCGCTTGCTGACCAATATTTGGTCACAAGTCTTCGCAGGTAGGGCATACATATGTGGTGAAGCAAACGGTTTACCCGATAACTCACGCAATTTTGTTTGTTGTTTTTGAATTTAACGGCAGCGCGTGCGAGAATGCCTTATTGCAGATCTTATCTGTAGACAACGTTGTGGTTGTCATGGAGGTTTGGTGTCTTTGCAATGTTTGTGATGTTTTTGTTTTGTTTTGCTCACGTTGCCACCGGCTTTGGTTCTCTTTCTTACGCAGTGTGCACACTTTCGCAACGCTTACACGCTCAAAAAGCGTTGTCTAGGCTTCATTCTGGACCACTTTGCCCGTGTAATAGCGACACAGGTACGGGTATTGTTTCGCTTTCTTTCTGTTTTCTGTCTCTAATCTCATGGCGCATGGTGTGTATATCCACGCTAGGCATTTGTAGGGCTCCCACAAGAGCTACTCCAGGAGGTGCTTTTGTTGGCTTCCCACCAAGGGGTTGCAATTCCAAACCAAGCCAATACTGGTGGTGGAGCCTGTAGCGAATATCTTCGTGATCGCTAAGGCAGTTGTACCATACTTAATAGCACAGATCACGTATTCTTCTGTTGTGCAGTCAATGGAGTCAAGATGCTTGAGCCCAGCAACGACTTTGTTGAAGAGGTACCGAACCTGCTGTCTAATTGCTTGACCATTCTTCACGGATAATTTTAAGAGAACCACACGAGTTGCCGCAAGAAGCACCCTTGTGCTGTTCTATTCAATCAACTCATTTCTGTCAGCATACTCACTGGTGTCTCTAAGTATTCCTTCCACTGGTTGGAGAAGCGCGCCATCGTCGCTCCATCGATCACGCGGTGGTCCCCACTCCACGATACATTCATTAGCCGCATAGGCTCAACGTTACCCTCCGCATCATATCGGGGGAGTTTCTGAATCTTGCCAATGGCTCCAATAGCCACTTGCGGAACCAAGAGGACGGGGCTCATGTAAGTACCACCAATGCTTCCGATGTTGGAGATTCTGCACAAAAGAGGTCAATGAGTTCCACTTGTAAAATAAACATCACGCGAGAAATGACCACAGATATATACGTACGAGAACGTGCCACCCGTCAGATCACTGGGCGCTAGTTTGCCTGCTACAGCGAGTTGCTGAAGGCGGTTAAGATCTTCAGCAATCTCCATGATACTCTTCGACTGTAGGAAATAACAAACGAAATCAGTGCTGCATTCGTCCAGTAAGCAGTACAAAAAAGCATACCTGAACGTTCTTGACGTTTGGCACAATAAGCCCCGTGGGTGTGTCCATAGCCACCGAAACGTTGTGCGCGGCGACAAGTGTCAGCTCCGTCTCGCTCTCGTTTACGGTTGCGTTCAGCATGGGGTAGTGCTTCAACGCAAGCGATGCAGCCTTAATGATGAAAGGCATGAACGAAAGCTTCACGCCACGAGACTCGGCAAGTGGCTTCAATTCCGTACGGAGGTTGAACAGTGCGTCCATTCGAATCTACAGCAGCAACGCAGTAGCCAAATTCAGTCACAGGTATACACAATCAATCATTACGAAGTAAAAAGGCACAGTACCTCGTCAGCATATCCAAAGTGAGGGATCTGCAGTGCTGCGTTCATCGACTTGACCATTATCTTCTGGATAGCTGTCGTCATCAAGCACAACAACGAGTTAGAACAACTTCAAAAGGCTCAACCAGCAACCAGACATAATACTCACGTGTCAATGGCACCACCGTATCTTGCTGCAAGTACGTGGCGTTGGACCCGTCCACTGCAGGCGCCTGTACTGCAATAGCAGCCTTCCCGGCAGCCGCTGCAGCCTTGGGCGGGGGTGTGCAGCCAGCACCTTGATGTACTCCAGCAGATCTTCCTTGAGGATGCGGCCTTGCGGTCCCGTACCTTCCACGTCGTGCAAGTCGATACTGTGCTCTCTCGCCAGTCGACGCACAGACGGCGACGTCAGCAGCTTCTCGTCGCCCTCATGACGTCGAGGAGCAGTCACTGGAGTGGGAGTGAGCACCGGAACAACCTTCACCGGCGTCGGAGCTGGAGCAGCAGCCACCGGATCTTTGGCAACTGGCGTGGGAGCCTTACGGGGGATGGGGGCTCCAGGAGACGCTTTCTTCTTGCCGCCGCCTTGCACCGTGGCCGCCGTGGCGTCGTCCACGTCAATGTCAATGAGCGTGGAGCCCACCTTGGCCATGTCGCCCACCTCGTAGTGCACTTTGGTGACGACGCCGTCGTAGCGACTCGTGATCTCCACCGTGGCCTTGTCGCTCTGCACCTCGCACACGTTCTGGAACTGCTTGACCTCGTCGCCGCTCTTGACGAACCACTGGAGCACTTCCACTTCGGCGATGCCCTCGCCAATGTCCGCCAGCTTGAAGGGGATCTCGGGGAACGCCGTCACGGCGCTGGCGTGGAAGCCGCGGCGGGTGGCGGCCAGGCGCTGGCCCAGACGACGCGCGCGCAACAGCGAGAAGCTCATAGGAACGCTTGGGCGCAAATTCGGGAATGAAGTCCCCAACGAAGCGGCGGATGTTGCAGTGCCTTGAATAGTGGCCCCCAGCAGGCGTGACGTCGTCGAGGGGTAGGGCAATCTGATTCCAGCGGAGGAGGAGTTCGAGGAGGGGCGACATCCTTTTGGCAGGACACCGGCATCGATCGACGTTGAAGCGGCGAAGAAGTGGCCGCGTCATCTTGGAGCTGTACATGCACTAATTAACCAACCATTATTAACATCTCTCAAGCTAGCAGTCCTCGCGCTCGACTGCTGCTGGATCTACAAGTCCAAGTGTCTGGAGAGTGTTCGTAGCCGCTCATTTCCCGTTCCTCCCGCTTCCCAAGCCTCGGTGATCAAGACAAAAACCGCTTCAAGATGACTCTCCCAGTTCCAGACGACGCGCTCTTCCTCGGCTTGGACTGCTCCACGCAGAGCATGTCCGCTGTGGTTGTGGACGCCCGTGGTCACGTGGTGTACGAGAGCTCCTTCCGCTTCGACGACCGCTTCCCGCAGTACGGCACGGACAACGGCGTGCTGCGTGAGAAGGAGAACGAGGTGGTGATCCCCTCGCTCATGTTCGTCGAGTCACTGGACGCCATCATGCAAGACCTGGCCAAGAGTCCGGTGGAAATGGCCAAGATCAAGAGCGTCAGCGGCAGTGCCCAGCAACACGCGTCGGTGTTTTGGAGCAAAGGCTTCTCACTACGTGCGTGCTTGGACACCGCTGAGGAGTCCGGTGCCACCTCAATCGTGGAAGCCATGAAAAAGCAGCAGCAGTCTGCTTTTGCCTGCCCAATGGCCCGAGCTGGATGGACAGCTCCACGACGCGCTACTGCACGGAGCTGGAGGCTGCTGTGGGCGGACCTGATCGTGTCGCGGAGATCAGTGGCTCTCGAGCGTACGAGCGCTTCACCGGCAACCAAATTGCCAAGCGGATCCACGAGGACTCAGAGTTCCTGGAAAAGTGTGGGCGGATTGCTCTGGTCTCATCAATGCTGACGTCGCTGCTCTGCGGTGACTACACTCCTATCGACGACAGCGATGGCTCAGGCATGAACCTGCTTGACGTGCGCCAACGAGTGTGGTCGCCCGAGCTCCTGAAGGCTACTGCCAAGTACAGCACGAGTTCCAGCGCACCGGAAAAGTTGGAGGAGGCGTTGGGCGCGCAGGTTTCGCGAGCGTACTCTTCTGTCGGAGTTATTCATTCCTACTTCCAGAAGGTGTACGGCTTTGCCGCTGATTGCAAGGTGATCCCATTTTCTGGTGACAATCCGTGTACGCTTGCGGGTATCGGCCTCTCCCAGCCTGGTGATGTTGGTGTTTCGCTTGGTACGTCCAGCACGCTGTTTGCGGTGGTGCCCACGGAGGCTGCGCGGTTCTCCGGCAAAGAAGGACATTTCTTCTGCAACCCCATTGACCCGAACACTGTCATGGCCATGATCTGCTTCAAGAATGGCTCGCTGACGCGCCAGGAGGTCCGAGACCGCCGCGCTGGTGCATCGTGGGAGAAGTTTGAGGAGCTGATGCAATCCACGAAGGCTGGCAACGGGGGCACGACGGCGTTCTACTACCAAGACCCGGAAATTACTCCGTCGACACTCAAAGCTGGCGTTGTCGGCTTCGACGCTAGCGGTGCTCGCATTGACATCTCAACCGCACCTGCGGAAGTGGAAGTTCGTGCTGTGGTGGAAAGCCAATTCCTGTCGCTGCGTTTGCATGCAGAGAGACTGGGAGTGAACAAGCCGCAGCGTCTTATCGTGGTCGGCGGAGCCTCAGCCAACCAGTGCATGCTGCAGGTACTGGCGAACGTGTTCAATGCACCCGTCTACCGTCTCACATGTGCCTCCAACTCGGCCGCGCTAGGTGGAGCCTTTCGTGCCCGCCACGGGTTTGCCTGTGTGAACAATGCGTCTGGATTTGTGTCATTCGACGTGAGTGGCAGCCTCGACTTCTCGCTGAGCGCCGCGCCCGTTGACCAGGACGCCAAGACGTACACGAGCGAGATTTCGCGCTTCGAGAGTCTGGAAAGCCAAGCCGTGAGTCTGCTTAGCTAACGTGACAGCAACTTCAGTTATCAGTAGCGCCTTCATGTGCAGCGTATCAACAACACTACTGAATGCCATCAAATGATCGTCATTGCCACCATGTTGCTCACTTGTTGTGAGCCACCACGGAGGTCATCCCTCCTGATTACATCGTCTGAGTCCGTGACGCAGCCATTTTTGTCAAAACGGACCTTGAAGTTGGTGCACAGACCAGCCACTCACTACTCCAGCAAGCGCGCACTACACTTGACTTCACTATAGTGCAAATAGTCGCGTACTGCATCTAATCCCCAAAATACGATGCAGACGAACAGTCAGAGAGAGACCAGCCGACCCAAGCTCAAACTCCAAGCTCAACAACCGGAAACAGCTCCAGTCTCGGAATCGCTCCGTCCATCGCCAATGTCTCTGCTGTCTTCCTCGCGCCGCGTCCTCACGCGTCGTCTGCGTCCTGCGCCGCTGCAGCGCGCGTTGCACGTCGCCCTGCCGCTCGCGCAGGCGCAAGAAGAGGAGCAGGACGCGCTGCCCGTGCTGGAAACGGCGCAGATGAACATGTTCACGGCCATCAACGACGCCATGCGCGTGGCAATGGAGACGGACCCGTCCGCCGTGCTCGTCGGAGAGGACGTGGCCTTTGGCGGCGTCTTCCGCTGCTCCGTGGACCTGCGCGAGAAGTTCGGCAGCGACCGCGTCTTCAACTCGCCGCTGTGCGAACAGGCCATTGCAGGCTTTGCCATCGGCTACGCGTCCACGGGGCGTACGGCAATTGCCGAGATCCAATTCGCCGACTACATCTTCCCAGCTTTCGACCAGATCGTGAACGAGGCCGCCAAGTTCCGCTACCGGTCGGGCAACGAGTTCAACTGTGGGAAACTCACGTTCCGTGCACCGTACGGAGCTGTGGGCCATGGTGGACACTACCACTCGCAGTCGCCCGAAGCGTACTTTGCACACACGCCTGGACTCAAGGTGGTGGTGCCACGCAATCCAGTGACGGCCAAGGGGTTGCTGCTGGCGTCGATCCGAGACCCGAACCCCGTGCTCTTCTTGGAGCCCAAGGCGCTCTACCGCGCTTCTGTTGCAGAGGTGAGAGAGTTTTATCTTGTTGGTGGTAGCTGTGGTTGCTTAGAGTTGGTGCTATTGATGTACAGGTGCCGGTGGGAGAGTACATGCAGAACTTGAGCGAGGCCGAGATTGTGCGGCGAGGCAGCGACGTCACGCTGGTCGGATGGGGAGCGCAGATGAGAGTGCTGGAGGAAGCCTGCAGCTACGCGGAGGATGTCGGCATCAGCTGCGAACTTATTGACCTGCAAACGATCTTCCCTTGGGACGCGGACACAATTGAGCATTCGGTGCGCAAAACCGGCCGACTAGTCGTCAGTCACGAAGCTCCGGTACGTTTGCGGTGGAGAAGTTTGTTGATTTGGGTAACTTGTGCTGACGCGATGGATGTATTGCAGAAATCCGGTGGGTTTGCCGCTGAGATCTCGTCTAGTATACAGGAGCGGTGCTTCTTGAGTTTGGAAGCCCCCATTCAGCGTGTGTGCGGATATGACACGCCCTTCCCGCTAGCGTATGAGTCGGTGAGTTCGCATCGCTGATATTTTCATGTTGGAGAAACAGCTACTCATGCTTCGGACTTGTACTTGTCGTTTGATGTACAGCACTACCTTCCAGACGCACTGCGGAACTTCGAAGCGATCAAGAAAGTAGTGGACTACTAGCTTCAGATACCTGTCCACCCTATGATTAATGATCACCTCGATCATACACACTTTTTCTCACTCAGCATTCTTGTGCAAACTCTTTGGGTTCTTACTTCTGCGCCTTATGCGTTTCCGGTTGTAGTAAACTCTCGTAGTACTGGCAGAATAACTGCGTCTGTGTGAACTCGTCTAAATAATCCTCGTAAACACTGTTGCGCACCTCTTTGGCAACCTCTTCCTGCAGACGATCGTAAAAGCTCTGACCCCCTGGTGATATGTGAGGTTAGTCGAATTCACTTCAACACAAATCAACATGAGCTGCTTACCAGAGATCGACGCTGCAAGGTCTTGAGAAGAAATGTCAAAGCCCATATCACGCAGAAAAATCTCTGCTTCCTGCATCGTGAGTGTGATGGTTGTGTCTTGCTCGTCTGTAAGCTCGTACCACGGCTTACCCGTGGGATACAGAGCGCAAAATCGTTCTTTCGCTTTTCGGAGTAAGCGGCAAAGTTCTACACCGTGGGGAATTGAAGTGGGACCCAAATGCCTCGTCACAGCCGGCACCGCGATACGGTCCTTGTCAATATCGTAAAAGCACACATCGGGCCACTCCGATGAGTCATTCAGCACGTGACACCCAACGAGAAACGGCACGGGAGAATGCAGGAAATCCAGAAGTCCTGACGGCAGCAAGGGGATATAGGTTGACTGCCACTGGAATGGAGCAAGCAGAAGCAGAAGCGCCGTACACACTGCCGACACCTTGGCAGGACTATCACTCATGATCACAACCTGCTTCTCGAGTAGCAAGTAGGCCATGATTTCTACCACTTTGTCGGGCATCAAAAATCGTAGTACTACACCAACCGACCATCGATCAGAGTGGCGTTTAGGGAACTGGTAGCTGAAATCAAATGTTGGAAATCGCGCCGTGGACCAATGCCCCGGGTCGTTTATCTTGATCCGACGTGCACGGTGTAAAATCTGAAAAAACGAGTCAGCCTCAAACATGTTTGTACGCCTACAGCAACAAGCAAGATAACGTACATCAATAGTCGAGGGTGTTAAGCTTCGACGATGCTTTGACCACTTTGTAGTTGTCGAAGCTGATTTTGCTGCGGACCATGGTCTTCTGAAGCGCAGGCGCATCGGTCGGTTCCCCTTTTCCAGCAACGTCATCGTTTGGTCGAAACTCATTGAAGCTGCAAGACACAGTAAACGAAGACCGTAAGAAGAATGAATGGCTAACAAATCCATCAGCCTCTCTTACCCGTAGCGATGCTGTCAACAGCCTCCAGTATGTCACCAACTTTCACGCGCTCGTACTCTTTAGGCTGACTCGAGCCAATCGTCTTTACCATAGGTTTGTCTACGATCAACTCGTTCGCAACATTGTAGTTTCCAATGTCGTCGGTACTGAGGCTTTTTCTAAGTTGACTTGGACGCCTTCTGTTTTCAGTACCTGTCTGGCTGTCAGTTTTGCTGCTGCTTACGCTGGCATCTTCGCTTAGTATCACTCGCCGTTCTACCGCAGAAACAGACAGCTTCGTTGCAATTGAATTCAGACTCTGGTGACCAGCCCCCGAATCAATCTGGAGGTCTCCGGTACGAGGATTTTCCTCATGATAAAGCGTGAACTCTATCCCGAGATCCAGGTGTGGCCTTAAAATGATCTCAAAGTTTTCATCCTCCCTCATTCTGTCTCCTGTCTCTGATGTGGTGGTGGGCGATAATTTCTGTTGCTCAAGCTCATTCTCGATGATAAAGCGGAGCAACTACGACAAACAGTCCACATAAGTCAGAATGGTTAAACTGCAACAGTGTGACCAATAACGCTTTAAAAATGAGAACGAGAAACCTCACCGCGAAATGAAAGCGATAAAACGGAAATTTGCTCGTGAAGCAGTAACACACTGGCGCCATTTTGCTTGTCATCGCCAATCGGCTTCCTTTGCTTGAGGGCGATGCGTTTCCGCCAAACCAGTTCGGAGCCCAGCTAGATCGAGGGCTCTTAGGCGCCGTTCCAGCCCCCAGTGAAATGTCTGATGCTGTTACTTCCCTCATTATTGCAACACAGAAGCCGTATAGCACTTCCCCCTTCGCACCAGTAAGACGAAAGGTGTAACCCGTAGACTCGGGGGCCTGCTTAATATGTTTCTGGAGTGGTTCAATCTCGGTGAACCACTTGGATACTGCCACACCTAGAACGGATGCTGCTTGGTCGGGGGTACACAACGTCAAAGGAACGCCTCTCGGGAAGCAAAAGTCCGCGACAGACTCATCTGGGGGGTCATTTATTCGCTAGTCAAACATCCGCAAACCACACAATATCTTAGCACAAAATGTATCAGCAACAACAGGCATGCATGGTTCACGTACGTTTGGGAAATCGTACAACAGTTTCGGCTTCCAGTAGCCTGCAAGACCCGAAGGTTGGTGTTGTCTCTCCGTCTCACTAAGAGCCATGCCAGTCACGAAAAATCGCTCGAAAATGTGTTCTTTCTTAAGGTGCATGGAGAACATGATGGACCGCGCCACGTTTTGCAGTTTGTTCGGGTGAGCCCGCGCATTCCACAGATCGCGAGTTGACGGTTTGGCATACATAATGCGGTACATGAGGTGCTGCTGCGAGTGATCAGTGTCAGTGCCGTTCTTGCCCTCATTTAATCGTTGCGATGATCCACCGAACGCCTCCAACGCAGACCCAGTAGTCGACGACCGATTCGCTCGTCCTGGAATCCCCGAAGCTGCGTTCAAATGGTACATGAGCGACTGTCTGTCCCGCAGCTCCAGTGCCAACGACGGATTGAACGGTTCGTTCCGATCGATAGTTCCTGTTGCCCGCCGAATCGTCTCCGGCTTTTCATCTTCCGCATCTGCTACCACTTCCGATTCGTGTCGTGTGGCTTCTTCAAGTGGAGGTGGCGTCCCCGGCGCCAGTTCTTCCGAATCATCACTCTCCTCTTCACTCGAGTCGTCATCAAAGTCAAAAGACGACAGCGTCGGACTCAGTAAGTTGGCCGTGTGGTCCGGACTGCTGCTCAATTAATATGTAAAAAGTTAAATATCACCACCAAAATCTGTCAAATCAGCTCTGCAACTTGCCTAAAAACAGAGGAAGTTCTCTCTCGAACGGCAGCGTCAGCAGAGTCACTAAACCCGTTCGGGTGGCGCTCTGTGCGTACCACGAGGTCCAGAAGGTCCCTCGCCGTCTTCTGTCGTCGCCGCTTCTCCACTAGGTACTTTTCCTTCCACTTTTGGGCCTCATACTGAGCCAGCGCCAGCTCATTCTGCCCCAAAACAAGCAGAAAAGGGTAAATACGGTCCCATTCAAGCGCCAACTCGGCTGCAAAGGACGATAAGCAACAGCCAACGCACCTGCAGCTGCTCCAACTTGTCCTGCCACGCGTCCCCGGCCGCGCTCTCCTCGCTGAAGCGAGAACTCATCGGAACTCCTCAGGATCGGGAACTGCTTCTGTAGCGTCGTAATAGCGAATCAGTTGAAGAGCATTTTTGAGTGCTCTTCAAAACGCATACAACTTCAACTTCAACGTGTGTTTTGTTTTTCTTTTACGAAAGCAAATAACAAATAAGAGGCAGCTCCTGTGTCTCTCCTTACCTAATAATCAAAAATCACCACCTCGACGCCGCCAGAACTCACATAATGGCACATCCGCCCTCGTTTGATCCGCGCTCGACTTCTTCGGCATCTTCCATTTCCGTATCGTGGTCGGGCGATGCCACACCGCCAGCTTTCAGATTCTGTTCCATCTGCAGCGTTAACATCACAAATTACAATGTTAAGAGGTTTCATGGTCTAAGGCACAAAAGTGAAGGCACAACGTACCAAGTCTTCCGTGAAAAGGAAGGAGCTGCCCACAGAGAACTTGTCCCCGTTGTCATACTGCATCAGGTACATTCCGTTGTCCAGCTGCTTGAGAACGACGCCACGGACGAACTGCGTGCAACTTTCGCCAACAGTTATCTTGGAATACAGAATTGACCCAACAGCAAACTCATCGCGCGGCTTCTCCTGATCGGGCGTCTCGGGAAGCGACGAAGCTCCTCTCGTCTCACTACTACGCGCAGGAGAGCTAGAAGTCCAATTGTTTGCCCCGTGTGCCTTCTGGCCCTGTGCATTTGCAATATCGCCCTCGTCTTTATCCGCTCTTGGAGAGCTAACATCACTTTTCACCTCGCTGGGTGCCACGATCGCGGAAATCGCCGTTCGGTATGGTGTGACAGCTTCCACGTAGCTGTTTCTAAATTCTGGGACGGCAAATGCCGGAATAACTTGCTCGTCCATCACATTCGCTGTGATGAACACCGGGACCGCAGGCTGTTGTTGCGGTTGTTGCGGTTGTTGCGGTTGCTGCGGCGGTTCAACGGCCACGACTCCGCCTGCAGCCTCTTCGATTGTCGCTACAAACTTCTTCATCACGTCTCGCATGGGGCCGCTCAGGTGAAGCCACAATGCTTTGAATTCACGAATCAAGACAAGTCGCACAGCTTCCGGGAGTACGCCTTGCTTTTCATCCCACAGCTGCTGTTGACCTTCCGCTATTTCCATAATGACTTGTGTTGAGCTCTGCGTGACACCGATGAATTCGCGAATGCGCCGCTCAATATCCCCCTTCTTAATGGGCGCGGAGTCACCAAAGTACTCGTTGTGAGCTGCCAGTGCTTTTTCCTGTTCTTGCAATTCCTCTTTCGCCTTGGCTTGCTGGATGGAATGAAATTCATAGTATTTGAACAGAGCACGTGTGAGCATCGGGATATAGCTTTCCAATGCTGCTGTCGCGCGCGCCTCCGAAGCCGTGCGTGCCTCCTCAAGGCATTTGGAGGAGTTCTTGAGTGCGTCTTCACGCCGTTCACGAACCTTTCGGAACAAAATGTTCAGATTTTGGTGGAACGTCAGCGCATGATTGGCAACCTTCAAGTCGCGCGCAGACCTTTCCACCCGTTTTTCACTGTCGCTTCGAGAACTCCACAGTGCCTGAATTTCGACATCATCTCGCTTCCAGACCTCAACAACCGACTGGAGACTGGCTGATGCTTCCGTCTCACCGTCGGCAACAAGTTCGTCGTGGCGTTTGTGCACAAAATCTAAGATCTGCTGGGACCGTGTCTCCTTCGTTTGCTTGGCTTCTAATAACGCACGCTCAGCTGCTTTCACGTCACGAGTGCTTCCCTCCGCCAGTGAAAGTAATTTTTGACTCAACGTTTCGAGCGAGTTCTCCACCTCAGCTTTCTCTTTGCTCATTGTTTTATTGGACGTCGCAAACCAGCCCAGCCGATCCATGTAAGCTTTGCAGGCCGAAGACAGACACTCGATGGCATTTTTGGCAGTGTTGGCGCGCGCAAAAGCACTCAGCTCAGCTGCTTGGTTCTCTGCCAATACAACAGCGTTCACTTCTTCATCTTTCTTCGACAGCTCCTCATCCTTTACCAACGATGCCGCATCTTCGTCTGCATTGCTAGCAATCGGTGGAAGACTGGCCACCACCTCGACCGTCAAAGCGGCTCCACAATTCTGGATTCCTTGTGCGTCTTGAGTGTCCACGAGTTTCACCCATCTCGCCAGCGCATCCACCGCCAGATTAAGCTGCATAGCCAGCTCCAGCACCGCCGGAACTTGCAGACTCGCCCACACCTCGTGCACCCACTCCGGATTGCGCAGCGGCTGTCGAGCAGCCACTCGGTCCTCCACTGTCTGGAGCAAGATCTGCTGGGCTCGCGTGCAGTCGGCTGCACTGGACAGCATCTCTGAGTCCTGCTGCGTCTCTGGGGTCGTTTCCTTCTCGTGCTTCTCCTCCTCTTCCTCGTGCTTCTCGTCCGAGTTCATGAGCTCAAAGTCCCGGTCCTTGTGTCTCTTGTTGGGCGTCACGTTGTCGTCCACGGTCGGCTGACTCATGCGGCGCTTCTCGCGCTCCCTCTCCGGCGTCATCATGCTCGTTGGGGTCGGCGCAGACGCAGGGATCGCAATGGAGCGTTGGCGACTGGCCTTGAGGAACTTGTACGCGTCCTCCGTCCGGTTGTCACAGGCGCGCAGCGCTGCCACCAGTTCCTGACTGGACAGTGGTGGCTCGAACTCGTACATTGCCAGCACGCGAAGCTGCTCCAGCTCGCGCAAGCTCGGCATGTCGCGAGGCTTCCCCCAGTACTCGCCTGTTCCCATACTTCTGAAGAATGTGGCCAACAGCCGTGAAATTTACACTAACTACGAGAATTTTGCAAATGAAAAGTGGCAATAGGGTTTGCTTGAAATATGACGACTAGCTAACGGTTTAGTACGAGGCCTCTTCCTCCTCCTCCTCCATTTCGAGCTGATGGGAGATGACAGCAGCCACTCCCCACTTGTCGTCGAGAGGATCTTTCTGAAGCTGCAGTATAGTGTACTGACCCAACCGTAGCGAGCCTGCAACCGAAAGCATCGCCCAACATCCTTTAGGAGTTTTGGTCACATCACAATGCCATCGCAACAAACGCCAACGCACCTGGATAAATCAACGGAAGCTGCGCGTGCGGGTGTTGATCGCTCCCGCCGATAATTTCAATGGCACGAGGCTCCTCTAGCTTGTTGGGCTGCAGCATTGGCAGCAGACCGGCAAAGAATGAACTCTCCACCACAGGCAGCCGTGTCTTGACCGCTGAGTCACGCAGCACCAGCACCATGTCACGGTCTTGCATCGGGTTCTTGCCATTGTTTACCAGTCTATTGGCAAACAGCAATCAAACAGCCTTTAGTCCATCAAATCCCAACACCGGTTGTCAATCTTCGTCGGGACAGGTATGTCTTACTTGAAATATCGTGCTTCGCCCATGATGGTCACGCCCTCATTGAGTTGCTCTTCTCGGCAGTACACATTCGCCGAATACTGCGTCAGCGACGGCGGCGACACAACGATGCTGCGGGTCGTGGGCGGGTCGTTCTGCTCCACAACAGTCAGTCACCGTTCAGCCAAGTCAGCTCATTGATTGCTCCAGCATTGACAGCAACGCACATCGTCCGGAATATACAGCACTCGACAGACGATCATCTCGAGCCGCGAGATCAGCGCCATCATGTCTCCTTCCGCCGCCGCCACCGCCTCCAGCGCCTCGTACGCGTGGGGCCTACGCTTGGCCAGCATGCCGCCCGTGACTAGCACAGCGTCCACGTCGCAGTCCTCCGAGCTCACGAGCTCCTCGCACAGCTGGTTCACGCGCGGGATCTGGCCCTCCAAGTCGCTCAGCAGCAGCAGCTTGAGCTTGGTGGCGTCGGTCATCGCGGCAGGTTTGGCGAAATGACGCTCGTTCGAGTTGACGCAACGTAAGACTAGCGCAACTTAAACATGGATGCCCAATTCTTGTGGACTTGTGAACGAATTGGGCCCGTGATCATTGCGAGTCGAGCGTGGTGTGCGTTCGTAAGGCAGATAGCCTCGGCTGAATGCTGGTCGTGTTCAAACTGCTTCGTCGCAGCCGTCGGAAGCCGGAATAAGTGTGCGGTCGACGAGCTGCCTCTTCCAGGTCGGAAATGAGACGCTGAAGGTCTCAGGCAGGAAGCCAATTGCCGCGCGTCTACTGCAGCGATCCGCTTAGTCAAAACGGATGTGCATCTTCGCATTGCCGACGCCAGCAGCGGCGGAAACCAACGACAGCAACATGACAGCAAAAACGCTTCGGTTTTTGCTGTTCAACGGCACATTGCAGCGAAAAACGTTCGGACGGCGGCACCGCCGTATACGACGGATACAGGATCATCTGACTTGCGTTAAGTATAGTTGATCCAACTCAGTCCGGTAATTGCACCTGATAGTAGACGCTGCTGTTGAGTGACCATACTGAAACCTGGTGTTTCAATTTTTCATCCGTATACTCCGGATAAGTTACTTACACACTAGGTTCCAGTATGTTGGATCCAACTCGGTCCGGTAATGCACCTGCTAGCATATGCCGTTAGTGCCCTATGTTGCGGCTTCGTCGGAAATGGGATGGGCGGCAAGAACCGGGAAGGGGGCACATGGGCCCCACTCCATTCCTCGTTGCTCCTTGGCGCCCATTTCCGATTCGATCGCGTCTCTCTGCCTGCGTCGGGCCCTCACCGGCCATGAACGCCGCGCAGTACCTGCTGGACCGCATGCGCACGTGCAAGGCGCTGACCGAGATCGGCGACAAGAAGGCACGCGGCTGCTTCTCGTCCGTCGGGAGCGCCACGCACTCGTTCCACGGAGACGACGCCGTGGGCTTCGGCCCCAGCTACATGGTGGTGGCGGACGGCGTGTCCGGCACCATGAAGGCGTCGGGCGTGCTCGCGCGCCTGCTTGTGGCCGAGACGCTCACGTCGCTGTCCAAGCTGCGCAAACGCACGCGGGAGGCGCCGCCCTGCGCCGAAGACTTCTCCCAGAGCATGCAGGCCGCTACCAAGAGCGCACGCAAGCTGGCCAAGCGCAAAGGCCGCCTCGACTCGACCATCTCGGCCGTTTTCTTCGACGAGGCCTCGCGCCAGATGTTCGTGTACACGATCGGCGACTGCAAGTGCGTGGTGTTCCGCGGCGACGCGCTCGTGTTCGAGAGCGATTCCATCATCTACGACTTTAACGTGCCCGCCGTGGTGTCCAGCAACCAGGCCATTAATTATGCTACAGAGGTGCAAGTGCAGACGTTCGAGTACGAGGCTGGCGACGTGTGTCTGCTCTTCTCGGATGGTGTGCACGACAACTTGTACGTGGATGACATTGCGGCGTGCGTCGCCTCGGCGGCGAGCTCTCCGTCCGCTCGATCGAAAGGGTGGTGCAGCTGAGGAGATGGCTCGCAGGACAGTGCAGCGCGCCAAAGACACTTTCACGTGCAACACACAGTACATCCCGTTCGCCGTCTCGGCCGCGGGCTTCTGCCTCGAAGCGTTGTCCGAGCTCGAGGCCAACAAGACCGTGGATCCCGACGAGTTTGAGCGATTCCGGCAGAAGTGCCAGGCCATCCCATCATTAGACGTGAAGCGCGAGGCGTTCAGCAAGGAGCGACGCGTCCGCCAGCTAGCTTTCTACAGTGCATCCAACCTGCTCGCCTTCGCGCACAAGAAGCAGGGCAAGAGGGACGACGTCTCCGTGTGTGCCGCCGTTCTCGCGTGAGCATGCTCCATTGGCAGGCATCCCCAACACCACGCAGTCTGGTACGAGAGCCCCGAAGTTCGGGACCCCAACGCACTTGACGCCAACACCCACATACAGACAGAACCAACCAAGCTATAGTATGACTAAAATATATATTAGCCGCAGTATCCTCATTAAACACGAACTTGTGCCAGCAAGCGAGTACACAGCTTTCCTCTATCGGTTGCCCAACAGCAACTTAACCACGACCACCGAAGTGGCCAAATTTTGTACCTTGGATCAAAACCGGGACTAAAACCTATGACCAAATCGGCTTTTGCTCGTGGCCAGTGATACTCGGTGTCATTTCCTCAGCAGCAACATGGGCAAGCGATCGCGCAACGGACGAGGCGGCGGCCGCGGCAACAAGAAGCCGCGCGCGAACGGCAAGGCGGAGGACTGGCGCGCCGACAAGTTCGCGGACTGGGTGTACGAGAACGACAACTTCAACGCGTACTACAAGGCGCAGAACATCGTGCCGGACGCCGACTGGGACGCGTTCAAGAAGGCGCTGGCCACGCCGCTGCCCACGACCTTCCGCATCAACAGCTCGTGTCCGTTCGCTGACCGGTGAGTTTCTGCTGTGCAATTGCACATGAATTTTGCAATGCTGGAGAGCTTCTAACGCCCATTTTTGATACTTTGACAGCATTCGCGAACACATTGAGCAGGATTTTAAGTTTGATGGCCTCGTGGTGGACGACGAGCCCGTGGAGCCCATCAGCTCCATGTCCTGGTACCCTGACAACCGCGGCTTCACGTGGTCGGTGGAGCGTCGTCGTGTGCGCAAGCTGCCGATCTTGAAGGAGTTCCAGTCGTGGCTCGTGGAGCTCTCGAACAGTGGCAGCATCACTCGCCAGGAAGCCGTGAGCATGATTCCACCCCTTGTGTTGGGCGTGGAGCCGCATCACAAGGTGCTGGACATGTGCGCCGCCCCTGGGTCCAAGACGTCGCAGCTGCTCGAGTCGCTGCACTCGCAGGAGTTCGCGACGGGCAAGACCCCCACTGGTGTCGTGGTGGCCAACGATGTGGACCTCAAGCGTGCTTACATGCTGGTGCACCAGTCGAAGCGTATCAGCTCGCCTGCTCTTCTGGTCACATGTCACGAAGCCCAAAACATCCCGTTCCTTGGCGAGGACGGAAAGGAAAAGGAAGGCGTGTTCGACCGCATTTTGTGCGATGCACCGTGCAGTGGCGATGGCACTCTGCGTAAGAATCCGCTCATCTGGAAGAACTGGAGTGCTAAGAACGGTATTGCTCTGCACCCGCTACAGCTGCAGATTGCCAAGCGCGGTGCAGCGTTGCTGAAGGTCGGAGGTAACATGTGCTACTCGACGTGCACATTCAACCCACTGGAAAACGAAGCTGTGGTGGCTGACCTGCTGCGTTGGAGCAAGGGATCACTGGAGCTAGTGGATGTGTCAAACACGCTGCCGTTGCTGAAGCGCCGTCCCGGCATCAATACGTGGAAGGTGCTGGACTCGACGCTGACGGAGTACACGTCTTACGACGACTACGTTGTGAAAAACACGGAGGACAAGAAGAAGGACAAGATTCGGGCTACGATGTTCCCTCCTACGGCGAAAGAGGCTGAGGCTCTCCACCTAGAGCGCTGCATGCGCTGCTTGCCCCAGGATGAGAACACGGGTGGCTTCTTTATCTGTCTGCTGAAGAAGGTGGCTCCTACTCCTGATGACAAGGAAGCGGCGGAGACGGCTGAGAAGACCGAGTCCACGAGCAAGGCTCAGGAACCCACGGTTAAAACTGAGCAGGAAGATGTGACCCCCAAGGAAGACGAAGCAGCTTCTGCCGTCAGTGACACCAAGGTTGACACTGAGGAGCAGAGGACTGCATCTGATAAGGCTAACGCTGAAGAAGTTAAGTCACGGAGAAACCGCCGCGATGATCGCCGCAACAAAAAGGGAGAAGTCTACGTGGCTTTCGGGGCCGACAATTGGGCCAGCGTACGTGAGTATTATGACATCAGCCCGACGTTCTCAGCGGCGCAGCTTATCACGCGGTCGGAGGACGCAAAGTCTGTCACGTTTGTTACCGAGAGCATTACGATGGCTCTGCTGAAGGAGATGAAGCGCAAGAAGCTCAAGGTCGTGTATGCAGGCCTCAAAATGTTCGAGCGAAATGAGACCAAGGAGGGTGGCAAGGTTTACCGTGTTTGCCAGGCTGGCCTGCCACACATCCTGCCTTTCATGAACCAACGCCAGACAACGGTGTCAACGAAGGACTTCCAGATGATGCTGGAGAGACTTGGTGACCTACTGGATTTCGACGAGTTTGACCCGGCAGCTCGCAAGTACTTCGAGGATGCTCCAATTGGAAGCGTTGTGTGTTCACTTGACCGCCCCGGACAGTCTGCTATCGAGTACGTTGTTTCTCCCTGTGTTGTTGACCGAGAGTGCTAGCGCTTGACTAACAGTGATCTGTTTCTTTTCGCAGGGCTACAGTGATGAACCTGGTTGTGTGGCGAGGTCGTAACTCGGTCAACGTGATGGCTGCCAAGGCGGATGTGGCTGTGCTACTGGGTACGATGAAAGAGATGAAGATCTACGACCCGGCTGTGCTGAAGGCAGTATTGGAGGCCAAAAAGGTGAAGAATGAGGAGCGTACTGCTCGTGACGAAAAGAAGGAGGAGGTGGAGAAGTCCGAGAAGGAAGAGGCTGATGCTACGCCTGCCATTTAAGATGGACAAGGCAAGGAACCACCCCCTTCAAGTGGGCCGAAGCTGTCGGAGAGATAGATCCTGCTCTAACAGCTTCATCGCTGGAATTCATGTGACCATTTTGCACATACATCGACTGATGTTTTCGCGGAACGCTCGACTAACGGTTTGATGTTAATGCATGTCAGTAGCTGCCAAGCTTCCTGCTAATTTTGACAGCTTCTTCTTGTGTCAATGATGAGCAGGAATAGCGATCGCACTCACCCTCGTCCTCATTCCTGTTTATTTCTGCCCAAGTCTCGCACAAGATCGACATCCTGTTCATTGCCGAGTGCGCTGAAGAAGAACGGCTATCGATATCGAGAAGAAATGGACCGGAACGCAACTTCATCAGCCGAAATGCTCCGACTCCCCGATCACCTTGACACGCCGACGTTCACATGGTACGTAGCTACGCACGTTTGCTGCATTGTTCAGCAACTAACTTGGAATGCGTTGGTCGATGCAGTGAGGTGTGTAAAATATCGGTGCGCTCAGCTCAGAAGCTCATGGACCACGTAAACTTCTCGCCGCTTCACCAAGCTTCACTTGGCCTGGGCAAAAGCTCCAAGGCTGATGACAGAGCTAAGTTTGCAGGACAAATGCGACGACTACTGTACGATGGTTCCAAACTGTTCTGGCGCGTTAATGAGACGCTGGATTTGTGCATCTACGAAGACGCCGCAGCAAACTGCGTCACGATTCGAGCTTTCACACAAAAGTCGCCCCAGTCCTTGGAAAACGACTCAAAGAAGAGCTCGGAAGACCCGATTCCTGCCTTGGAGGTGGATTTGCGTCGACTACGGCAGACACTGGGTCTAGAAGCAGCGCCCAAGTCATCTGGAGTGCAAGGAAGAATGATGTATCCTCCTACCAACACCATGTCAAGCACAACACTTGCTCACAAGTCGAAGACAGCAATGGAGCCTTCAACACCAGAGCATGTCGGGGAGCAGATCACGAAATATTTGCTTGCAAGACTGCAAGCTCACCGTGATTCCCATGACCGCGTGCTCCTCATCCTGCAAATGATAAATGACGACGATGTCGATCCGGCGGACCTCTTGTTGGTCTCTTCTGGAGGCTCACAAACTATGCCAACCGATCTTGCAATTCGTCGCCGACACACCATCGACGATGTCAAGGAAGCTCAAAAGGAGGTTTCTGTCGCGGCCGCGAGACTCAAGAACGCTCGACTGAAGGCTGAAGAGCTGTCCAACTTGGCGCGAATGACTCTAGATGCATTTTCAAAGCACCACGGATCCCATGACGCCAACGAGAAACGGATGGTCATCCGGGACCAAGTCAATATCGCGGCGTTGGCATCTTCTGCGTCGAATACGATTCTGGGTATGAGTGGAAATGGCCGACGCTTTAGTGGAATGGGCGACAAACCTGCTGCTGCCTGGGTGCGCGCGTACGACCGTGTGGTGCTTCAAAATGCCGTGGAGCGCAGCAAAGATATGATTGAGCACCTGCCTCAGTACGACGACAGAATGGGCCCAATTGATGAGGCCAAGTAGAGCATTGCTCTTGAGGATTGATTTGATAACATGCATACATGAAGAACACTACAGTCTACACGCCTGAGCTGCTGGATATTGTTTGCAGATCTTGTTAGTTTCTTTTCGACGCCTGAAGGCGTGATTCTGGGTTTGAACACCATTTACCATGCTACCATTGAAAAATTCTGTTGATGCATGAACATGTAGTAACTAGGTTATGATTGAAGGTTCTTTCGCGGATCTTCCCAGGTCGTCACGCGGTTGATATGGTCGATGAAAAATACTCGGCCCTTGGCGTCTGTCTTCTCTTCCCACCCGACTGGTAACGGGGCTGCACATGCTGCATCTGCTTCTGAATTCCTTGGCGACGCACCCAAAGATGCGTCCTCTTTCTGCTGGCAGATGTACCGCAGAAGTGCTTCGCAGTACAAATCTCGAGCCTCTTGGTTGGAAAAATCGAGTCTTGCTGTAGATTTCCACGGCATTGTATCATTTTCACTACGTGGTGTCTCCGAAGGCAATCTTTTTGCCATGGTTAGGACATTAGGAGGCTTGGGACTGATTAAATAATTGCGTAGAATTGTTAAGAGAAGTCTTCATTCTTCACGACGCAAAGCAAGAGCTGCGTGAGACACTTACTCACGAATCCGAATCGAAATGCCTGGCGAGATCTTCTGTGTCTTCGGATGCATTGCAGGAAAGTTGGTTGTCACAGTCGTTGCGTGAAGTCGGTCGTTTTCCTAACGAGGCATCACCAGACAATAAGCTCGGGCCCTAGTCAAGATTTTAGCATTGACTCTCAACTCGATGCGTACTCGGTTGTGGTAGTCGGTGATCCGCCGATTCATGTTTGCAATTCGAACTTCGTGGGCGGATCGCTCCTCCCGCATCCGTCTCGCAAACGTGCTAAGAGCTTCACTTCGTGTTTTCCTAAAACGAGCAGAGAATGTCAGTGCCAGCCATACCTTGTTGATAACCACTTTACTTACGTTGGACTCCCATCCTGGAGCTCATCAACTGCGAATTGGCAGGCATGAGAGCGTCAATATACTTCCTCGTAGTGCAATTATAACCAACTTACCTTTCTCGCCACAGTCAACTCCTGCAGCCGTGTACGCTACCACGTGCTTGAAGCGTCGAAGTTCCGCTTGCGTCTGGAATCTCCCACCAGCATTGCGTTCATCGAAAGCACAAAACCCTGCGTGCGTAGCTCGGTTCATCGCCCTGGAACTGGAAAATGTGGTGCTCTCTCAAAATTATTGGAGAGGGGCTACTCGACTCGACTCGTTGAACAAAGGAAGTTGGTAGTGTGTCAACGTCAGGAAAAGAGCACTTCTGCTGAGCTATTGTGAACCACCATCGTCCCCGCTTGCCATACCCCACTAAAAATACAAGTTCACCGTTGATGATTTTCCTGAGCTCGCTGCAAGATGTAGACACAATTACCTGAGCGAAGTGTGCACAGCCAAATGCCGCAAACACGACGCCAATCGAGTTATCGCGGCAAAAAAAGTGATCGTGACAGCGCAATGGTTCTCGAGGACCCGTTCGATCTAGCACTATACACAGCCAAGTACATGCAGGCAGATTCGCCGTCAAAAAAATTCCGCGACGGCAACAATGCTTGGATTCGATTTCTTGCTGCTCGCCCTCTGCTGTATCTTCCCGATCGAACTCCTGTTGTAGACGAAGACCCGATCAATCATCACCGACGAATTTGGACACACCGAGAGCTCCAAACCTTCGGAGATGTTGTTGAAGAACGGACTCGAGTTCATTTACTTGCCCAAGAACGCACCCTTCGTCGTTGGCACCAGTCAGCAACTCATATCCAGCGCTGCTTCCGAGGAATGCACGGCAGATTGTATGTGCTCCGACTTCGACGAGAACTCTTCGAATACGCAGCCACGCTCGAGAAAGCTATGGAGCTTGCTCGCGAACGACGGAGGCAGCTTAAAGCTGCAGTAGCCATTCAACGAGGCTATCGATGCCATCGCAAGGATGCCAAGCGCCGTGAACGAGCAGCAATCATGCTGCAGGCTGCAAGTAAGCGCTTCATGCATCGGCTAAGGCGTTGGCAAGCTCGGTTAACTATACAGCGGGCCGTTCGCTGTTTTCTCTGGCGAATGCGTTGGAGGCGATACCGACAACGTGTAAGGAAGATGCTCAATGCCGCAGCAAGACAGCAACAACTTGTGCTGACCACGGAAGCCTTTCGACGGGTAAGACAGAATGTGCTGCTTCAACGGCAGGCAGATACTTGGGCTGCGCATCCCGAGCGAACACAAATGCTGCTGCGGGCACGTCAACGGAAGCAGCAAATTCTAGCTTCTGCTGCTGTTGGTATCTTTCCACCACTGCAAGGCTCGGCAAAAATTCAAAACAAAGCAGAGAAACGTAGGCACGGATCGTTAGGCCTCTCAAAACAACAGAAGCAGGGATTACCTAGAATCTGCCCTTCCAGCCGAGGTGAATGAGTCAAGTTGTCAGTACAAACGCTCAATTATATCAAAAACACCACAGGATTACTGTGGTTGCAAGAATACCTGTGGCAAAAAAGAGGAAATCAGTGCTGAATATCTGTAGCGTGGTGCCCTTCTTCGTCGTGGCCAGCTAATAGAGGAATGATCAAGCACGCCAGGTTCAGCACAGCGACGTAAAACTCCCGGCGCAACTCTTCTTCACGAACGCGACGAGCCAGTGCCTTCCGAGCATTATCATGTTCGAGGAATGCCTTCTGTACGTGCGGAGTCATGCACATGGCGTCATGAAAAGCCTGCAGTTCACTTTCGCTCGGCGAACAGTCCTCTCGCTGGGTGAACAGTCCTTTTCGCTTAGCCTGGCACTCCTTCAAGACCTTCAGCCACTCCTGTGCAACCCTCTCCTTCTCTCGGTCGTGCTCAGCCATTGAATCACGAAGGTTGTCAATTTGCTGTGCGCACGTTGTACCAAATCCTTCCAAGCGTGAGATGGTGGCGCTGATCGCACATGCTCTTCCTCCTCCGTCTTCCAGCAACTGGGCGATCCACGGCTCCATCCGTGAGAAAACTCTCTGCGCTGTCGCCACACGTTGGCCTTCCACCTCCTCCTTCACCAACACCGTCCCGATCCTCTTCTGCATTGCAGCAGGCAGCGCCAGACTCAGCACCTCGCAGATGAGTGCGATCAAATCCTCAGAGGCTCGAAAACGTCGCGGATGGCCACGACAAAAGGCCAGAAGCTTTGCCAGGTTAGTGCAGGCGCAGCGTAGAGCGCGTTTCAGTTTAATTGACGTCGGGATGTGCATTTCCTGCAGTGAACCCTCCAGTTCCCCGTCTTTTCCCGTTACTTCGCGGTTCTTGACCAGCTGCAGCAGTCGCTCGACCACCTCCCGCCAGTGCAGCGTCTGCGGTCGGCGGGTCTCCTCCACATCCTCGTCGCTCTCGTCGCTGCTGATGAGAATGACCTCGTAGGGGGCAGGAGAGCGCGTCTGCAGCCTTGCCATCTCCGCCATTGCGACAGTTGACCACTTCAATGTGCTATCACTTTCGAAAGGGTTGAAGTGGTCACTCTTTCAAATGTCTCATGTCACTTTGGCGAGGGAACCGAACCGGCCGATCGCGGTCCGAGGTGAACCGTCGAGCCAGTGGCCGAAGAAGAGAAAAACGTCGAGAAACTCCCCCAAACATTCGCAAACAAGAAGCCGTCGCAGCACTAAGTAAAGCGAGGCAGTCGAGAGGTTATTTCGCCTCCTTGTCGCTCCCCTCCCTCGTGTCAGCCAGCGCCGTAGTCGCCGCCTGCTGTCCTTTGCATTCCGACTCGCCCCCTCACCCCTCAGTCGACCGCCTGTTCGTCGCTGTCCGTCCGTCGCTGTCGCTGCGTCTTGTGGCTTTCCGCTTCTCGGCGCTTTCTGCTCGTCGCTTTCAATTGCGGCGTCGCACTGTCGAGTCCTGACCCCCCTACAATTGTATCAGCACAGTCGTTCAAGGTAAATATCCCAGTGAAATGTAGAAGTTTAGATACTAGAGATCTGCGTGAGGCACGCGCCATTGCACTTTGGCCCTCAACACACGCACTCGCATCTCCTCGTCGCCCTTTCCGGGGTTGGTTGGGAGTCCATTCGACTCATGCTGCTTCCACTATGAGAGATAGACGAGGTCTTCCTCGGAAGGTGACAATTGTGGTGGACTTGACGACCCAAAGGTGGTGCCATGACTGAGGTCTTTGGGCCTTGTGAGCTCTCACCGTTGGGAAGCAAGGTACCCATGAGACGATCTTCCGATGGGAGAGCGTGGAGATGTCAAGTGATGTGATGGTGTTTGCCATCGGCAGCAGCTACTGAAGGTGGAGGAACAAAATGACTCACGATGCGTGTGCACACTTGTCTTGATGTAGAACATGAACGTCAACATGGAGCGAGCCAGCTTCACGAGCCTGCTGGACAGCGCGCAGTTCGGCGGAGCGCTGCAAGTCCCGCAGCAGACACTGATGCACGCACAAGCCCAGCCGGCATTCGGACTGCAAGGCTTGGTGTCCCAGCCAATGTCCATGCCACCGCCGACCAACATGCAGTTCATGAAGCAGGAACAAGTGCCGACCCCAGCTCCGGTGAAGCTTCCAGCAGATCAATCGGTGAGTGTTGAGATGTGTGCTTTGAGCAATGTTTTAGGAAGTTTAGCTCTAACGGTGTGATTTCTTGTACGACCAGGTCCCGAACGTGCTGCAGAACATGATGAGTCGCAGCAACAGCTCCAACCTGACACCTTCAAGTGCTGAGGCTTCATTGCTGTCGCTCGTGGACGGCGAGCTTCGCGTGTCATCAATCTCAAACCTTACGACCTTTCTCAAGGTGTTGCCACGCTGCAAGACAGAGCCTGAACAAACACTAGGCCTTGTTGTGCTTCGTGCTACATCCACGGCTAGCGATGCCAAGCTTGCCCACGCTTGTGCCGCTGCATTCGAGAAGGGTGGCGGGTTGCGCCTCGCGCGTGCTTGGGTCGACTCCGCTGTCACCTGGCAACACAATGACTTGCTGGTTCTACTCTTAGAAGTGCTGCAAACTCTACCGTTGCAATTAACTAGTATTACGGAAGCACGTATCAATGAGCCTATCGTCAAGTTGCGCAAGAATGCTCGCGATGAGCGTGTCAAGCGCGCCGCTCAGGATCTTCTCAAGTTTTGGCGTAGCAAGTTTACTGAAAAAGAAAAACCTGCAGCACAGCCATCGGCAGCGAAAGCCAAGGCCCAGAACGCGGCTCCCAGCACAACCAAGTCGTCTTCGTCAACGACTGCCTCCTCAAAGCAAGGATCTTCGACTGCATCTAGCTCAGGTGCTACCACTTCGGTGCCTGCTAAGCAGCCAAAGGTTTTGAAGAAGCGTACGATCAAGCGGTTAGAACGTCTTCCTTTTGGTGGTGGCAGTGCAGTGTCAAAGTCCAGTGACCTGATTGGAAACTTAATGCAGCGCAAGTCTGCTAAGGATGCCGCTGCTGCTGCTGCCGTGGCGGAGAAGAAGAAGAGCACGTCAGGTAGCAGCAAGAGCAGTGACGGAGGCCGAGACACGAGAGATTCCAAGGTGAACGAGCCTCAGTCAACGGCGTCTAGTAGTGCAAGCGACAGCTCTGTCTCGGCGACCAGCAGTGTGGACGATACGGTCTCCATCCCTCTCCCCACAATTCAAAGCTTCAAGGCTGCTGCATCAAGTGCGTCCTCGAAAGAGCGCAAGCGTATTCGCTGGGCAGACGAGAGCGGTGAAGAACTCGTCAAGGTAAAGCTTATCGAGTCATGGCGTGACCTTGTTCCGTACGACCCACGTCACGATGACCAGTCCTTTAAGGACGCCAAGCTTCGCGAGCATGCCAATGAACGTCATGCCTTTCTTGCTCAGCATCACAAGTTGCCTCCTGCTGTGGCAGCTTCAAAGTCACGCGAGTGGACGATGCCCGCTTTCATGCGTCTGCCGGAAGCCGTGGCAACTCGTGTAAATAGCAACGCCGTGACCGACGAGATGCACGTTCAGGACAGTCGTCGGCGTCACGTGGACGAGTACGAAGTATTAGCTGGTGAAATGCCGATTCCAAGTCCGAAGGAGTGGGAACGTGTCAACGAGCCTCACCGCGGACCGCCTTTGGAGATCCCATTGAGTGATGTGGTTGAAAACGAGCCTAGCAACCTCCCGCCGTCTTCTGCCCCCATGATGGCCGCACCAACTTCGTCGGGTCCTCCTGACTACTCTCGAGAGGGATATCCTTCTGGAGAGTACAATCAGGCTCCAGGCTACGATCAGTACAATAGTCGTCACGATCCGGAGGAAGACCGCAAGCTGCGAGAAGCGCTGGGTCCTCTCCAGGAGAACACGGTCTCTCTTCTGTTGGACAACCCGGACGTGGTGCCGCAGGTGCTCGACGAGGCGCAGCGCCACGGCAACCGTATTCCCGATGCTCGTGTGTTTGAACTTGTGGATCAGTATCGTCGCGGGCGCTTTCAAGCGCCGCCGAATGCTGGTGGTCCAGCGTATAGTCCTTACGGTAGTCAGCAGCAGTACGGCGATATGGGCCCTGGTGCGGGTTATGATCACCAATACCAGCAGCAGTATCCGCCGCAGCAAGGCCCAGGCGGGCCCTACATGCCTGGCAAGCGGAAAGCGGACGCCATGGGGCCTCCCCGAGCGGTGTGACGCAAAAGAAGACCCGAGGCACGCTGCCCTGCAGGTATTTTGTCTCGCCAATGGGTTGCAAGCACGGCGGCAACTGTCACTACGCGCATGTGCAGCCCGCGCTGGCTAACGGCCCTGATCTTATTTATAGCAATGGCCCCATGATGGGAGGCGGCCGAGGTGGCGGCGCTGGTGGGCCCATGATGGGCGGTCCCCCCATGGAGCGGTATGACCCCGGCGTCATGCCGCACGGAGGTCTGGGCCACCACATGCGGCGGTGATGGCAAAGCAATGTCGGGAATGTATGAATCGTCCAAACGTCACCAGCCTACGGCTCGATCTCGATGTGGGCAGAGAAGAAGCCAGCCCAGCCCAATGCTAGCCTAGTGGCTCCGTAAGAATACAACTTCGGAAGACGCCTTCACTATTACACACGATTGGTTGTCTACCCGTTAGCTCGTTTAGCTCGCGAGCCAAGATAGATAGCGATTGTCATAAGATCAGACGAGAAAATACACAACACACAAAACATGATTGGCTTTAAGCGTTTACAACGTTGAAAACTCAAGGCAAACGCCATGGGAGCTTAAGCCTCGTAGAAAAGCAACACTACAAGTTGTGAGTTGTATGAAAGAAAGAGAGGTAGAGTTTGTTTGCCAAATGGAGCATTGTATATTGCCTTTTGTCCTGTTTCGTTATTCGAACCCACCCCATCAAGAAACGCTAAGCGTCCAACAATGTGCGGGGAACAACACGAATTGCAGAGTAAGATGCCCCAGGACCGTTCACCTGTCAACAGGTGAGGCGTGAGCCCAGGGCTCCCGAGCCGCTAGCGTGTTGCAGTTTACGCCTTGACCGACGAGGCCTTGCGGCTGCTGCGACGCTTGGCGATCTCGCTGGCACGACGGTCCTTCTGCTCCTTAACGCGCTGCAGTGCCATAAGGCGAAAAAGGAGCAGGATGGATCCAACATTCGCGCATATATCAAGTCAGTCCCCGGTCGTCCAACAGACAGTTCCAAGAAACAAAAAGCAATCGGAAAAGGGACGCACCTGAGCGTGGAGACGGTTGTACTCGGCGGCCTCGCGCTGCACCTTCTCGCGCTTCTGCACCTTCTTGAGGGCAATCTGGCGCTTGTGGTGGAGCGTGCGCGGGGTCACAAGACGCTGGATCTTGGGGGCCTTGTCGTTCTTCTTGCCCGTCTTGGAGTCGAACTTGCGGCGGATGACGTACTTGCGCACGTCGTCCTCCTTGGTCAGGTTGAACAGCTTGCGGATGTTCGAGGCACGCTTGGGGCCAAGACGACGCGGGATCTGCACGTCGGTCAGGCCGGGGACGTCAGCCTCGCCGGCCTTGACGACCACCAGGTTGAGCACCGAAAGGTCCGGGCCGACGATGCAGCCGCGCACCGACTTGCGCTTGCGCTCACCCTTGCGGCGGGGACGGTAGCACGTCTTGCCCTTGGCGAGCAGGAGACGGGCACGGCCGTTGGACAGGACACCCTGCTTCATGGGGAAACCCTGCTTGTCGTTACCGCCCGACACGCGGAAGATGAAGCCCTTGAACTCGTCGCCGAGCACCTCGCCCTCAACCTCCTGGGAGATGCGCTTGTCGTAGAACGCGCGGAGCTTGTGCTCGTCATCGACTTCGAGCACCTTCTGGGCGCCCGTCAAGGGGTTAGCAATGTTGAGCTTCATGTTGGAATCTGTAAGGAGACATGGGGTGTCGTTAGTGATGCATTTTAAGTGCGTTTTAGGGGAGTTGGCTGCTGGCAGGCACATCAACGCGTAGCTGCGCGTCTCCGCTGTACGATACGCAAGACAAGCACCGCCGACTCGCCTATCAGCAGCCACAAAACAACGAGCGCAAACGGGTCCGCTTTCGTACCTCACAAGACAATAAGGACAATGGAATTGACGCGCTCGATGGCTCGGGCGGTCCCCAACCACCAACAGCTTGGAGCGGGCTTCACAGGCCAACCAAGTGGCCGCAGTGCGGAAAACGGTGGTCGAGCTATGCTACACACATCGTGCCGTTGTGATTTGACCGCATCTTCAGCATTGTATGATGCCTTATTTTCGGACTTAGTTTCGGATCGCTTGTTTTCGGTACTAATTTCGGGTCCGAAAATAGCGACACCTATCACAGCCGCTCGTTCGGACACGGTTTCCTGTGACGAGCTCACTTTGCAAGACGAACGGTTGACATGGGCAACCAAGTGAGCACTCCCGCCGCCGCGGACAAGAGCCAGCAGGCTGGCTGCCCCGTGCAACACGACGCCAAGAAGGCGGACGGATGCCCCGCGCAGCACGACGCCAAGAAGATCGAGGGCTGCCCCGTGCAGCACGACAAGCAGCCGACGGTGGCCGATGCCATGGCCGGCGGCTGTCCCGTCGTGAAGGACGGCAAGGAGAGCGCAGAGGTCTACAACGTCTACGGCCAGCGCATCGACCCCACCAACATGATGCCGTACAACCCGAACCAGGACCCGAACGACGAGCAGCGGTACCCACTTCCACAGGAGCGCGTGCAGTCCACGATCCCCAAGGGCGGCACCGAAGGCACGTGGCTGTACCCGTCGGAGCAAATGTTCTTCAACGCGCTTAGACGCAAGGGCAAGGGCGAAGATGTGCACGAGGGCGACGTGAAGGCCATCGTGTCAATCCACAACAACATGAACGAGCGCGCTTGGGCGCAGGTGGAGCACTACGAGAAGGTGTGTCATCCAGAGCTGGAGAGCTCTAAACTGCTCAAGTTCTGCGGCCGCCCGGACAAACTCACGCCTATTGCCTGGGTCAAGAACGTGCTTGGATACGGCAAACCTTTCGACCGCCACGACTGGACTGTGCAGCGCAGTGACAACACACAAGTGCGCTATGTGATTGACTACTACTTTGACGACGACAAGTCTGCGCAGGACGAGGTGCCGGAACTGCACTCGGCGGACAAGGTCAAGAGTATCTCCATGTACGCCCGCCCCGCGGTGGACTCGGTGGGTGACCTGGTCGACCGTATCAAGTACCCGGTCATGGGCTTCTTGAACGGACTGAGGGGTCCCGATATCACAGCGCGTTCGGCGCTCGTGGAGCGTGCTCAGGCGGATAAGGATGCTCTGGAGCCGCTCACTGTCGAGGAGGTTGAGCAGACGTTTGCGAAGATTAAGGACACGTGCAAGAGCTGCATGCAGGAGGTCAAGACGTGCAGCAACGAAGTACAGTGCTCTCAGGCGGCTATGGCTCTGCAGCTCTGCATGGGTCGTATCATCTGCCCCTCACAGGCTTCTGCTTTTTCCAAGGCACTGGAAGGTGGTGATGAGACAGCCGTTGAGGCTGCCTTCGAGGCCATGAACAGCAGCCTGGAACAGTTCCAGGAGCGCGGTGCTAGTGCGATGCAGGAGCAGGCTGTGCGCGAATCTTTGGCCAAGAAGTAAGCACACCCTGGAGAACGTAGGATGCTACTTCGAAGTAGTAAAACCAATCTAGACGATTTTTATGCCATTTCTCCTCGCCTCCGTTGGGTCTAGCTACGTATCATCGTCTGTGCATACGATCACCTGGCCTCTACGGTCGACGTATTGGTTCCGCAAGTGACCAGCACGCTGCTGTTCCACCTTCAGTTTGGAGAGGAAGTGCTCCGCTGTGTCCATGCAATATAGTCAATGTAACTTCAACAACATGGAAACGATTTGATGCGCGCGATCGATCGGTACTTACGTGTTTGCGACCAAGTGGATGTCAAGGCTCCACGCTTTCGATTTAGCTGTGCATTTGTCTCGCGCCGCTCTCTCTCCTCAGTACGCACTCGGTCAACCGTGTTGTAGTGCAAAATCAACTGATGCAAGCCCTCAAAATGGTAATCCTTTGCGTACTGCACGGCCGAGTTTCCCTTTCGATCTCGAGTAAATGCATTGGCTCCGTGCATCAGAAGTAGTTTTGCACAGTCTTGTAGGCCGTACCGAGCGCAAAACTGCAGTGCTGTTTCCCCAAACGCGTTCTAGCAATGAACCATTATAATGAAAGCATGAGGTGACGTTATCGTGAAAACTTCAGGACAGATTTTCGATGTATTTACCTGGGCGTTGACATCGAGGCCCTGTGCTATGAGGGCATTAAGAATATCCAGAATCCGCTGACTCCGTACCATCAGTGCAGCGACGTCTTTCACTGTGGCTGTAGCGCCTAGCGTCCAATCTCTCCATAAAAAATGAGCTGCTGTGTCTCCATTAGCAGTAGTGAGCCACACGACTGCACCGTGATCTAGTAGGCACTGCACCAGATCCACACACAGCGAGCGGCAAGCAGCCATGAGCGGTGTTGTCCCCAATACTCTGTCTTCACATACCCCAACGTCGTCAGTACTGGGACCTGGAATAAGTCGCACAGGTATGTTCACATCCAGAAAAGAGTGAAATTTCAGCCACGCTATCACCTCGCTGTTTCAACAGGTGAGGTATCCGACCAGTAGAACAACTAGCACATTAGTCCACACCAAACATTCTGAAATCCCAGCACAAAGAACCTCACCGTTTAGGCGCAGAATGCATCAGTCTCCAGAACTGCTCCATTCCTTCGCGATGCGTTACCTCGCACAACCGAATTTCCCGCTCCGCCTTCGACCGCCTCACCTGCTCCTGCTCGATTTTCAATTCACTCGTCAACTTCCCCATATAGTGCTCCAACTTGGACTGACCGTGCGCGCGCTGCAGTCCAACACTACTAGCCCGCTCACTCCGAACTCCGAGGGAGTTCCTTCCACCTAGCGACGCTGCGTCCGAGAGCAGCAGCTTCTTCTTGGCAGCGACCTCCATCTCGTGCTGCTTCTCGAGTTTCAGCTGTGCGCCAGCGATCGGGTACGCGTCCTTCATGTACCGTGCATGGTACTTGCCCCGTGTATTGAAGGACGCCTGCCCTTGACCTTGGTACCTGTTCGCCAGTAGCTGCAGCTCTTCGTCTCCAAGGTCGTCGAAGCGCGCGTAGATCCCTGGCGTCGACAGCGCTGCACAGCTACGAACACCCTCTCTCCTGTTGTCCTCCGTCCTCTTAACAGCGTGGACGTCGTCCCGCCGCGCTCTCATAGCGTCCGCATCGGCCTTTGCCTCTTCTCCACGTCGCTCCTGCAGCGCAATCGTCCGTCAAGGCGCCAACAACTCGGTCCACACGCAGCCCTACCGTCTCCACTCGATGCCGCTGCTGGATCTGCTCCCGATGACGCCGCAGAAACGCCAGACGCCGCCGCTCCACGTCGTCTCCGTCCGCGTCCTGCCCCTGCTCCATTAAAGTTCAACTTGACTCAGCTGTCCGCAAAAAAAGAAAAAAGACCTCGCAATCCAAAAAAGACAAAAATCAGCCCTAAAAAAGACAAAAGTCAGCCCTAAAAAAAGACAAATAGTAAAAAAGACAAAAGAGTTCCGCCATCACAAATTAATCGACGGGGAGACGGGGGATGCTGTCGTCGGCCAAGTCGATGGACGACGAGGCGGCGCGGCTGGCGGTGCTGCGCGACCCGAAGCGCATGGCGGCGCTGCTGGTGCGCGCCTTCTCGTCCTCCATGCTGGAGGAAGCGGCGAACGGCGACGGCGAGCGGCGCCGAGAGGAGGAGGACGAGGAGGTGGAGGAGACGCAGGAGGAGTTCCAGGAGCTCGAGCGGCGCGCGAGCGCAGGGGAAGCCGCGCCTCTGCGTGTGTGGTGATCCGCCCCGCGGCGGCGGACGACGACGACGACGCGGAGGAGGAGGAAGAGGAGGACGACGAAGAAGAGAACGCGGACCGACCGCTGGACGAGGAGGAGCTCGAGGCCGCGGCCACGGCGCTGCAGACGGCCACGCGCATCGTGGAGGAGCTGCGCCTCAAGATGATGCTCAAGGCAGGGCAGCAGATGGATCGCCAGCAGCAGGACAATGACAACGAGCCGCCGTTCTCGTCCACCGGGTCTGTAGTGATGACGGCGCCACTTGCTCCCCGCTCGGAGAACAACTTCTTGAATAGTGGAGGACCTGGCGTACCTGTGCCGCGCGCGCGTACACGCTGCAACTCTGCGTGCAGTGGATGCGGCAAATCGTTCAGCCCGTTCCACCGCAGCAAGAACTGCGCAGCGTGCGGGTATGCGTTCTGCCCCAAGTGTTCGTCGAAGAACGTGGTGCTGCCGACCAGTTTTGGGTATCGTGATGAAGCTGTGCGGACGTGTGATCCCTGTGCGCGGTGGTTTCAGAAGGCGCTGGACCGCTACTTTGATGCTATGGAGCTGACGAAAAGCCAAGATCAAGATCTGTCGGTGCATCGCGGTAGTATGGGTGAAATCACGATCGAGGAAAAACCGCGAGCGTTATCTACTTACAGCAATAGTCCCGTACCAGTGTCAAGCACGAGCGACGGAACAATGTCAGGTATGACGCGTCCTCGCTCATCAATGTCGTCTCCAGAAGCCGTCCCCAGTTGCCCTACTGAGGAAGATGCCGATGGTGAAGACGATCAATACACTGCTTCTAGTTCTACGCCCTCCACTTCAAGGAGACGGCACCGGCATTCGTCGATAACTTCTGCTCCATCTCCATCAATGAGCAAGAACAAACCTTGGTTTAGTGGTCATTTACGTGCGATGCATGTAAGTGACCGACTACCACGGAAAAAGAAGACGAGAGGCGACAGCGAAGGTGATGCTGAAAACTATAGCCCGGAACTTCGATCATTCACGTCTAGAAGGGCTCGACTAGGTAGCGTGGCGTCAGCTCCATCTCGGAGTAGGCATACGAACGAGGAAAGTGATGAGAGGCCTGAGGGACACCACGAGGAGAGTGGAGGAAATGGTCGGACAGAAACCGAGAATGGGGGAGATTCGCCAGATGTCGTACAGACCGGATCATCCATGAGCATGACCGTGACTAAAGTTACCGAAAGCTCAAATGACACCAACTCGCCTCGTCCACGAAGAAAAAAGCGGCGCTCCAAGTTTTCGCGATCAGCCAGTTTTGATCTCACCAACCTGCAGTCCGTTGCATCGCCTGATTCAGCATCGGGGTCTCCAGATATGAAGCGGTGCAATACGTTTGGTCCTGAGGATCTTAGGATTAGTGTTGCCGACGTCGCGAGCAATGGCAGTGGTCATTCAAGCAGTATGCGATCTAAAAAGGCTTTCGACGACAGTGATATCGTGGACGAGCGTGCTCAGCTTGAATCTGCAGAGGTGCAGATGAAAAGTGAGGCGAAGCTTTCTGCAGCTGTGTTGCGTTTCGCAGTATACGAGATGGGGGCAAAGGAGGGTACCGGCCTACGCCGCACCTTTGGGTTTACAAAAGCAAACCCAGTGCTGGACAGGTATACTCTGGAGCTAGATTGTCGCCAACGTATCGTGCGGGCGAAGTCTGTTTTCATGCATCGCTTTTGGTCATTTCACTGCGACTCCGTACAATCATTCGTGTTTGGATCATCAGAGGGTATGGCGCGTCTTATCGTCTTCAATGGGGGGCAAGGGAACCAATCCTTTGGAGTTGAAATTCGCGAATGATGACGAACGTGAGCAGTTCAAGCAGGCAATGGATAGTTGCCGATCGACAAACTTGGATCGTATGCGTGGTTTTGCTTTGCGTGCTGCCGTATCACTTCCTGTGCGGCCTGAGCTTCCAGTATCCCCCGTACCGGACAACCTGCGTTCACCTATGCCTCAAGAACCGAACACTACTTTTTCTGCGAGTACGTCTGCATCTGTTGAATCTGAGTTAGGTCTGACTCATGATACTGGGGGTAGCAGTTCTATTGACTCCCCCATTTCTCAGTCAATTCATGTGCCGCTTCTTCCCGGAGAGGCAGTGATAAAGGGAACAGAACTTCAGGCGACGCTACTTATTGGCCCTGCTAGCGAAACGTATGAGTCTACTCAAGTTTGGGGGCGTATTCGCGGTTCGATAGCGGTGACCAATTTCCGGGTGATTTTCACACCATTCGATCTCGTACAAGTGCAACCACGATGTGGTGGGCAAGGCGGAATCGCGTATATTCCGCTGTTTGCAATTACGCAGGTTCAGCTTCTTTATCCTGGTGGTCGACGGACAAAGTCTGGACGCATATACTACGCAGGGATGGCAGGTTCTGCTTCAATTATCTCTATCAGTTGCAAGGATGTCCGAGTGATGCGCTTCCAGTTGGATACTCATCCCTCGGTTTCAGATGATCATACGCATACATTGCGTGCAACGATTTCAAAAATGGCGGATACCTCCCAGCGCTATACTATCGTTGAACGTGGTAGCCCAATACGGACCTCCTCTCCTGGACTTGGCCCGCTCCCAAACTCTATTAGCGGGAGTGACACGCCACCGGACGGAGAGACCGCAGAATCCACTTTACGAGAAAGCAAGGAGCCAGCTTTACATTCATTTCACAGTGGTTCTCGAATTCCAGCTTATGCGGCTTCACCGGTTCTTCGTCCGGACCGGATTCTGGCGATACCACGTGAAATTAGCGGGTCATTTGCGTTTTCGTATTCGATTGGAAATGTCCCTCCTGATCAAAATGGCTGGAATTTATTCATTGACGAACGTGAGTTCAAGCGGCAAATTGGCGGTGATCCAGCAGTTTCGCCATTCCTGAAGGTATGAATGCTTTGCTTGCAAATAACATCTTTGGGCTTTCACGAACTAACTGTCTTTTGCACTGTTGTTGTTGTAATCCCCTCTAGTTTTACAAGAATGACAGAGGCAACATTTGCAAGTCGTACCCTTCAAAGTTGCTCCTTCCCGCATCGATGAATTCATCAACATTGGCCAAGGTGGCAGATTTCCGAGCGAAGAACAGATTGCCGGTGATTACATACTATCATCGGCGAAACCGATGTGTTCTGACACGCTCAAGTCAACCTCTCCTTGGCAATTTGCTCTCTGGCACCTCAAACGTCTCTGACCAGTTGCTTGTGGGGGTATACCGTCGACTACCGGACATTATCAAGAACCAGTCCCAGTCGTCGACATCATCGCGGCCAATTTACATATTCGATGCTCGCAAGCCGAAGGCATCTACGGGCAATCGGCTCATGGGTAAGGGTGGCGTTGAAACACCGCAAGATTACCCAGGTGCCGTTGTTCATCATCTGAACATCGCCAACATGTACCGGATGCAGTCGTCATTTATGGGCCTTATGAAGCTATTTCTTCCTGGCGGTATTGAGGACACCGACCGTGCGTGGTTATCAAGTGTGGAGTCTACGAGGTGGCTTGATCACGTGCGTCTAGTGCTGGATGGTGCGCTTAAGATCGCGCGTGTGCTAGAGCTGGAAGGTGCATCTGCCCTTGTTCACTGCAGTGACGGCTGGGATCGAACGTCTCAACTGTGCGCTCTTGCCCAGCTGATGATCGATCCATACTACCGAACTATTGCTGGATTTTCGTGTCTTGTGGAGAAGGATTGGTGCGCGTTTGGTCACAAGTTTAGTGAACGCACGTCTGGCGATCGAAATCGTGACCCACAGCGCAACAAGGCTTCGCCCATCATGTTCCAGTTTATCGATGCTGTGTGGCAGATGCAGCGCCAATACCCACGGTCGTTTGAGTTCAACGAGCGCTTCTTGTTGCATTTGGCGAACGCGATGACATCCGGTCTTTATGGCACATTTTTGTATGATTCACGGCTTCAACGCGACGTGAACGAAGTGAAGTACAACAGTGTCTCAGTGTGGACTCCTGTCCTGATGAAGCCATCCCTGTTTACAAACGATAGCTACGAGCTGTACGACGGCCCTATCTGGCCATGGGTGAGCTGCAAAATGATTCGTCTGTGGGACAACTACTTTTTCCAGTGGCACCCGAAGTTCTATAAGTGCCAGTGGGCGTGTAGTTTGGTTTATCACGGCCCGTCCAGCTCGCGCGGCGGCAACAATGACAACGCTACTCGAGCCAACAACGAAACCGAGGGCGTTCAGCAGCATCAAACCCCGCATCAGACTCCGCGTCGCGAAGTCCAGCGTATTAAGGACCCGCCAGCGCTAGACTTACTGGCAACACCTATAACTTCCAGTATCGCGGAGAACGACGACGACCAAGAAGTACCGGCAATCAGTCTATCTTCGGGAGAAGACGAGATCGACAGCTCGAAGCGTATTCGAACCGCGAGTGGTTCGTACGCACAGAGAACATCAAAGCTGAACATATTCGGTCTCAGCCGAAGTAGTCGACAGCGTGCGCAAAGCGAAGAGAACGGCAGCTAGAAGATAGACCCCTAGAACACCTAGCGCATTGGAGAAAAAGTAAACTGGACGAACGTAGGAATTGGATCACAACGGAGAAGAATACTGTAAGTAGCTCTCTTGATGTATCGTCCTAACGTTACTCGCTTTTTGCTGCAGATGCCTCCGGATTCGTGTCGATAATGATCGTCCCTGGGCCCGCTGTGCCGCACAATCGACTTCCGTAAACTTTGGACACCACGCCGCTAATGTTTGACTGCGGGCCGAGGCCATCAACTGCCTGGCCGATCACGTATTTGGAGACCTCACTGCTTTGTAGCTCAATGAATCGCTCAACGACCACCGCTTGCTTCACGAATTCGGGATCGTCGCCCAACTTCTCGAACACTTGAACAGCGTCTTCGATGGTTTCTGTCACGAACGATGGCGGGGTTTCTCGGAAGAAAATGTACTCTTTTGTCGGAGTGCTTCCAGGGTCCCCCAACTGCACGCGTTTCAGACCGCTCCTCGAGGTGCGTTTTCGAAGGGCGTAGTGCGAGAGCTGGTCGGTACTCGTGCCGTCACCACTTTCTTCACCATTTGAAAAAGCCGAGCTGGGAACTTTGTCGCCATCGTCGTCGATGTCTTCGAACCCGAGGAGGCGCAAGTCCTTGGAACGAGCCATTGGTGTTGATCCTGGCTCGCCAATTACTGTTCCGTGAGACTGGTGGTGGGGTGTAGAACCCGGATGATCCAGGCGATTGTAGTCGCAGTCTGCCTGACCACCAAGCGGGGTGGTGATAGTTGAAACAGCAGCAACTCGATCCAAGTTGCTAGTGATCACGTTGAGCACCGGCTTCTGTCGGCTAGTTGGAGACGCCTTCGTCTTCGATTTCTTCTCGTCTGGCACAGATCGCTCCTTATCAAGCAAACAAACGAAAAGTTAATATATATACACTGATCCGAAAGCTCCTCAATCGCACACTCACTTTTGCGTTTCGCTTCGCCCTCGCCCTTAGCTTGGCTTCGTTCGAACACACAAGAAATCGCTCTAACAGAGAGGTCGGGGTGGACAAGTTGTCAGTGCTTTCCTCTGTGCCGATTAAGCGTCGATTCAGTTGCTTGATATCTGTAGCACCGAGCGGTGGCATTGGCTTCCCAAATAGCAAACAACGTCAGCAACAACCAAGAAGGCATCAAATCGACGCCCAACTTACGCGCTCTTGGTCGAGTATTCTGGCAACGTCTTCATGACTGTGCATGAGCAGAAATTCGCGAACGAGGTGGTGAACAGTGATCTCTTGGTTCGATTTCGGAAGACTCGAATCTCTTGAAAGCTGCGGCTCTTGTTTCAAGTTCGACTGAGCATGTTCAATAGCGTCACCCGCACCAGTGACAGTCTCTACAAGGCCAGCGGAGCTGATCTCGTTGCTCTTGCGACTTGTCACTTGAGGTATACCCGAGAATCCTTTGTGGCGGTCCATCTCGTCCCCATCGTCGTCGCTGGTTTGCTGATCTTCCACCAGGAACTCCACCTTCCCCCGCTTCGTCCTTCTCTGCGTGTCGCTTCCCCAACCAGTCGTTGATGCCACCTCGACTTCATCAGCGAAGCTCGTTTTCTTTGCTTGGGGACGCTGCTCGTTATTGAGGGCCCACACGTTCATGGTCGTCGTGCACCGGAAGGAGGTTGGAAAATGCCTTGCCTCCACATTGTTCTGGGCACTACACCAGGACGCTTGTCCTACGCGTCCTAAGTTAACCTTAGCGCTTCCTATCAATAGGCAGCGTCCGTGATGCTTGTCAATCAAAAATAGGATCTTGTGGGTTCCATCAAGCTTGTTGTACTGTAGGAGAGGCATATTTTTTAGTCGTTTAGGTGTTCGAGTTCACATGTCACAGATTTGAGCTAGCGCTTGGCCACAGGACACACCACGAGAGAGGATGATTTCTGAACCAAAGTACTGTAAAAATGTACCGTCCTTCTATTTGGAGCAGTATATAGTGGTTAGGGTCGCTTCGCTCCTCAATTGCGCGGCGTTTGCACCGCCAACTTCGCTTCGCTCGTGGCGGGCAAGGATCCCGCGCGGATTAGATAGAACCTACTACTTAGACATATTCCTCCGGCCTACGCGCCGTCCCCTGACAGACCTCCGCTGCGCTCCGGTTGTCAAGGCGCCTCTCTAAGGCCTCAACGGGCCTCTATTGGGGTCACCTAACCGCGATTTTAATTCAGAAGTAAGTATGCGAGTTTATTTTTTAGGTTTTCTCGACACACCACAAGTTTAGTGCAGCATAGAGATGGCGAGGAGGCATGAAGTCACTCGAAGCGGAGCGGGGTGAGCTCGTCAAGCTTAGCTTTGCAATCAACGCATCCTCACACCGAGAAGCGGGGCTGGCAGCAAAAAAACTCAAGCGGGGATGGGATTGCCGAGACACTTGTGAGAGGATTCACGTCGGGCAGAGCAGTTTGCTTTGCCAGGAGTTCGCAGCAGCAGCGAATCTCGCTCTGGAGTGCTGCCGATCCCCGCGCAGCAGATCTGCTCCCGCAGCGCGTGTGATGCAGTTTGCTTCATGCCAGCTGCCCAAGCAGAAGGCCAAGACGATGTTTTGGAATTTTGCACTGCTTGCAGTGCCGCCCCGCCAGCACCGCTGCAACATTGGTGGGGAACAGTTTCTCATCGTTAGAGTGAGAGAGAGTTCAGGATAGATCCCGAGGCGTAATAAGGCTTTCCGAAGATGTCCGTAGGTTAGCTTCGAACAGTACATGGATTGGCACTGGTTCTGCGTATTAATACACGAACCCCAAGGCAAAGGGCCAACTACGACTGACTGAGCCCATTCGTGCTGGCAGCCAGCAGCTACACAGGCTCGACGACCTGACGCGGGGTTGTCATGCCTTTCGCGTCTTGCAGCTTTGCGTTGTACGTATCTGTTGACGAACTGGGAGGACACGCACCGCAGTGATCTTCGGCACGTCGTGTGCAGGCACTGCAGGGCGCCCGGCTCCCGGTGCACATGCCCAGCTCAGGAAAGCAGAAGGCGTTGGCTAGCGCGCAATTAACGACCGCGGCGCTTCTATCTTCGCGTTTAAAAAACTCACTCTGAGAGGCAGAGACCGAGTGCTGCCTGCAGGAGAAAACCGGGGGCCCGGATAGCGATGAGATGGTGCCGGCCCTGATCCATCCAAGTCGCCTGCGCTGTTGCTTGCCCGGAGCAGATCTCTTGGAACCGTTGCTCCGGCTGCAGCTGCAGAAATGATTCGACGCAACGCAGCTCAACTTGAGCTGCTCAAGTGGCTTCGGCTTCGATACGGTCACTGTTCGCGTGTTCCGCGATTGTTTTGTCAAAAGAGTTGGCTCCAGTGATCGTAAGGCGTCGCCACATCGCTCGCTTGTCCCGGACGAGAGCTTTCCCGGCGGGGCCCAGAAAACCGGAGCAAGGGCGCAGAGCCCGCCTTGATGCGGTGAGAATGCCGACGCATCTTCGGGCAGCTCCTTCACCGCTTCAAGACGGAGAGAGAGACTGCTGGCGCGCAGCGCTTCCTGGCAACAAGCGCACCTTGCGCTGCAGGGCATTGAAGAGAGTGCTCCACCCATCTTGATCCGGTTTTGAGAACCGCCTTCAAATATTGACAACCGTGCGGATCTCTTTGGTGCGTGGCCCCATACCTTTGCTGGTCTCCAAAGTTGTCGAAGCTCTTTATTGGAGACTCCAATTTGAAGATGTACTGTAGTGAAGGATCCCGTCAAGTTGACGAACCGGTTGCCTTCAACGAAACAGCCCGGAGGTATCGGTACTGTACTGTACCCGATTTCATCGCTCGAGCTGGAGCAGCAGCAGCTTTTGCCAGGAACCCTGCTCCACTGAAGCATCGGGGATCGCGGGCAGGGCGCACAGGCTCAGCTCGTATTTTTACCACGGCACTATCCAATCTCGGTGTTCACTTCACGACAGCTTGCAGTGCTGCCCAGTGGGCAGTGCCCACAGCGGCATTACAGGGCTGCACTATTGCTGCGCACAGAGCCTGTAGCCAGGCTTGGGCAAGGGATGAGCTCGGGAGCAGATGGTGACAGCGCCCGAGCCGTCCGAAGGAAGCTGTCCCGATCGGAGCGCTACTCACCTCACTCTTGGATTTGCCGTCTGTCGATCAAGCGCCTCCGCTACCCCACCCACTCCGTACGACCACCGCAATGGACGCCTGCCTACAGAAGTTCGAGACGAGCATGGGCTCCGCGCCTGCCGCCCCCACGTCGTCCGAGGAAGTGGCCACGCCTCGCCGCGTCGCGCACTGGGACAGCAAGCGCGAGCAGTGCAACAACTGCGAGCTCATCTACCTCAAGACGCTGAGCCAGCACGCGGGCTTCTGCTCCGTGGACTGCAAGTCCAACATGGTGTACCTGCAAAAGGTCAACCGCACCATCCGCGCCATGAAGGACGCGGTGGACGAGCGCCAGCGACTGCAAGAGCAAGACCTCCGTGAGGAGCCCACGGCGCAGCAAGAACCGCAGCCCGTTGAAGTGGAGCAGCAGTCGACTGCCAAGCTGCAGACCGCTGAGCCTTCGTCCAAAGTCGCCACCGCCGCGCACAGCTTGAAGCACGCGCAGTCGTTCGCTGAGTTCGGCCTCGGATCGCGCGTGCTGGACGCCAGCAACGTCGAGTGGTCTTTCAGCGCCGTGTACTGAGCAGCCAAGAGACAACTGTAAAACTAGGGCCTCACGATAGAGAATTGCAACGTGAGATGTAGAGCTAAGCGTTAAACAGCGTATAATAGAGCGCGAACTATTTCCAACAAATGCCTTTGAAAAGCTCTCACTGTCCACGCTGGAACTTGCAAGCCGGATGCCAGACGTTGTCAAATGCATTCGTGCCGCCGGTTCTTACATATCCAATCGGCATCTGCAGTGAAGCAAGTTTTAGTCATTCTGCTCCACATGTGGCGATACATTCGGACGAGCGATTCATGAGTAGGGCGTTGCCGGAATAGATCGCCGCCACTTCCTCAGGATGGCGAGCTGCCTCGGTCGACCGGCTTGCCGCGTGGCGAAAGATGCAGAGGGGTTGTGTGAGCGAGTACTGTGTAAAAGTGATCGAAGCGACAGCGCCCAGCATTGAGAGCGTAGTCCAAGTGTAGAAAAGCACCGAGGTAAAGCTGCAGACTGCAGTCGCGACGCCAACTTGGAGGCTCCGACGAAAGGCTGCGATCCTGGGCTCGGCTTTGAGCTCCGCAAGCGTCCGCTTTCTGGTCTCCACACTGCGGATCTCTCGACACTCGAGCAGATCTCCGAGGAAGCGCGCGCGGTCTGTGCGCGCCAGCGGGTAAGCAAGCCAGGGCTGCACGAAAAAGACCACGTCGGCGAGACATCAAGATGAGACGGCAAGCGTCCGATAGCGCGCCGTCGAGCTCAGCGTTTAACTGCATTGCAACCAGTCGCGCCGCGTGGTAAGAGAGAGCGAGCGAGGCTTTCGTCTCCGTCTGCGATGCCTGCGGCGCACAGGGCAGCGGCGTTCGGCGCGACTCGACAATGCAGCTCCTAAAAAACCGGTGTCAAGCGAGGGGCTGCAGACGTTGAGTCGGCAGACGGGCTCTGCTTCCGCCCTCGCTTAGCTCACGCTGAAGCTGAAGCTTGTCAAACATGGCAGGCAGACGAGGTCCCTCCCTCTCCGCGCTCGTTTCCCGGGCGCCGGCTGCGCCGCTCAGAGCAGCGGCGGACAGACAAGTCCAGCGTTGCGGCGCCGGCGGCACCAGCCTCGCCTTGCCGCCGCTGGAGGGAACGCGCGTCCCACACATGCCGCCGTGATCTGCAAAGCGGTGGCGTGGGGCAGCGGCACCGGACCGTCGTGTTTGCCGCGGCGGTGTGAGAATGCAACGTCGAGTGTCGGCAGACAGCAATGCTGTCACAGCATCGCCTCCATCGGTCGGGACTGGCCGCCGTTGGCGTGGTGCTGGCGAAATGCCTCTTGATCCGGTCCATGCCCGTTGCCGAGCGATTGATGAGAGCTCTGCGTGGTTTTGCTGCTTCGTGTGCACTATCCAAAGGTGAGCTTGATGTCTGCTCCTCTCCTGCCATGGAGGCACAGCTCCCTGAGTTGCCCCTCCTCCAAATCCAGGATCGGTATGGCGCTGGGCTGAAAGGGGCCTCCATCCTGACCCCGATCGGATCGGAGGCCAAGTCGAACTCGTAGCCCTCGAAAGCGCAACGCAACCGACACTGTATATCGCCGCCGTCGCTTCTGTCGTTCTGGTGCGGCGTCAAAAGAGGAGGCAAGTGCTTCCACCGCGTTCGCTGGTCAGTGTTGTGATAGGTCCCGGATCTGTCGACGAGCTGCACACTCGCAGCTCTGGCAAACTCAAAGCTGTCGTTGAAGGATCAGTGTCGGCAAAAAATGAGCCAGGAGCCGTAGACGCGCTGCCAGCCCGACGGCTCTGACACTACATAGCGTATCGCCCAGACTATCATCTGCGAAGACATTGCTGCACACCGTGCGAGTGGCACAGTACGTGCAAGGAACTCTGCTGCTGACTGGTGAATGTTCTGCTGCTTCGCATTCATCCGCTGAGCAGAGTGGGGCACCGATCGTTGCAACCCACTCACCAGACCCGTTTTGAGCTTTCCATGCAAGCTTTATGCCCTCGACTCCCCATGTAGCAGGTCATTATCATGAAAATGTATCCATACAGTATTTCACCCACTCATATCGCTCCATTTATGATAAAGTAACCAATCGCCCTGCAGCACTACAACGCTGGCCGTGACACGGTCTTGGGAGTCTCTGACGTCGACAGCACTTGTCGTTCCCCCCGCGCCGCCCGCCAGAACCCCCACGCACCATTCACCATGAGCCGCACCCGCCAAGTGATCGTCGACGATCAGGTCACCACGTTCTGGACCAGCAGCGCCAAGTCGCGCTTTGAATTGGGTCTCCTCGTGGGCCAAGTGAGCCCTTCAAACAGCAGAGACTTCGTGCTCTCGGCCGTGTCAATCCCGTCCGAGAACGAGAACGGAGAGACCCCCACCGGACTCGACCATGTGTCGGTGGACTGGGTGCAAGAAGTTGCTCAGCAGGTGGACCGCCTACTACCTGGCGGCATTTGCGTGTTGGGGTTGTACGTGGTTTCGGCCCAGGACATCTCGACGCAACTTGTGCCATACCTCCGAGCCATCGCAGAAGAAGTTGCGTTGCCGTCGAGCGTGAACGTTGGAGACGATGTCAGCTACTTGGCACTTGTGTCTTCGAGCGGAGACGTCGCGTTCCAGAGCTTTTACGACGTGGTGGATGTCAACAAGACGCAGATGCTGCCGGCTGAACGCCAGACCCCGACGACGGACATCCAATTCAAACAGTTCCGCACACTGATCGACCTCGATGAGCCGACTCCGTTCGTGAATGTCGCACCAAACGCGGCCATGGCGGCGACCGAGGTGGCGGAGCGACGGATGAACGAAGTCGAGAAGCAGTTGCAGCCGTTTTTCCGCCGCGTGGAAGACGCCATTGCCGTATCGAAGCTGACTGGCGACTCCGAGGCCCAGCACATGAATCTGCTGACATTGACGCCCCCAGCATCCCAACAGTTTGTCGAAGATGTGAGTTCTACCACAATATTCATTTCTGGCCGACAAAACACTTACCTTTGTGTTGTTGTTTTGATAGCCGCTCGGTGGGATCCACGGTGCTATTAGCTGCGTTGCTTTTGTATCGCTAAGTGAACCCAATGCGAATGAGGTGGCGGCGAACTACTTGAAGCGCGATTTTGTGAAATCTTTGCTGGTGCGTGTGTCACTTGCTCGAGAGCGGTGGGCGGAGGATGACGAAGGTAAGCTTGAAGATGTGGTTCTCGTAGCGGATGAGAAAATCTATCATTGCCAGGATCTACGTGCTGATCTTCTGTGTTGTGGATTTTGTGCGTACAGTCGAGCCGAACTCTGCGTTCAAAGAAGGTGGTGTAATTCGTCTTGCTCAGCGAGGCTTAGTGCCGTGGAGCTCTGGTGCTGCATCAACCTCACACTTTTCAGCCACGGTTCATGTATTCCCCGATGAAGATGGTGTAAAGGCCGTGAAGAATGCGCTCGACATCCTCGGTGGTGACGCCAACCACGCTGCGGTGTGGACTGCGATGGAAATCGGTGGACAGCTTGGCTCTCCCATGGACTTGACGTTCGGCTTGACCGAGTCGGAGCACTTTAAGCACGCCTACTATCTCGTGCCAGTTTTGATTGTCCTGATCCTCCTGTTTGCCCAGTACATCATGTGAAGAGGACGAGTAGCACCATGCTGTCCTGGTATTAACGCTCAAATCCACTTGAGTGAGTTTCCTATCGAGTGTCTTTTGCTGGCTTCATCTGAAAGGAGCGCTCGATACAATGGTTGTTGTGATAAGATTTAGCTGCATTGGCCAGTTTTACTTTTCTACATGGTCTTGTTTACATCTATCTACATCGATTCTATTCTCTATAGCGTGCGCTTTTCATCTGCGAACGCGGATTAATACATGGCGCTGAACGCCCACTCGACGTTGCTGGCCTCGAGAATACGGGACTCGAGTCCGAACTCGGCAAACGTCTTGCACTCTGTCTCCACGACCTCCAGCTCCTCGTCGTCCTCCGACACGGAGGGCTGCTCTTCTTGCTGCACTGCAGCCTGTTCTTGCTGCTGCTTCTCCGCCTCCTGCTTTTGCTGGCGCTGCTCCTGCACAGCGTCCTTCATGGCGCGGATGGTGCGGTTCACCTTCTCGAGGTACACCATGTTGGACTTGCAGTCCACGGAGCAGAAGCCCGGGTGCTTGCTCAGCGTCTTGAGGTAGATGTGCTGGCAGTTGGCGCACTTCTCGCGCTTCTTGTCCCAGTGGGCGATGCGGCGGCGAGGCAGGTTGCGGGGCTCCTCGGCGTGCACACGCTGGGCGGTGTGGCGCGCCGGCGCGGGGTGCGAGCGTGGGCTGCCCGAGGCGAGTAGCACGGGCTTTTGTTGCTTGCTCTGCTCGGCCGGAGCCGACTTGGCGAAGAGCATGCTGCTCGCGAGCTTCTGCAGAAAGGCGTCCATTGTGGTAATGCGGAGGATAAATGAGCTCTTTGGGGAAGCACTTGAGCGCGGAGGAGCAAAAGCTGAAGTGACCAAGACCCAAGCTTGTCTCGAGTGTGTCGACAGATGGCTCCGGCGGCTCTTTTTTGCAAGGAGGAGTGGCACCCGCATATGATGCACAGTCGATATCGGCTGTGACGGGATTACCAACTCATCTCCCTCCGGCTCGTCTGCCCGGATATCCCCTGCTTGGGTAAGAGGCCCGACGAGCGAAACAAGCGACGAGGGAGGCGATAAGAAGCAGGGCGCCTAATCGCCACAGGCTGTGGCCCACAGCGCCGGCAAGCGGAGGCAAGCAGCTGAGACAACCAAGCTGCTCGTAACAAGGCGAACTTGTGGACAAGCATGCTGCCTGTTTGCCTTGACACGAGCGAGCGCTCTTCGCGGGCTCCGTTGTTCGGGCAAAAGCCGACTCTGTAAAGCGGCGGCGGCTTCGATGCGTCGATATTTGCTTGGGCTTTGGCAGCTCTCTGTGATGCTCACGTACACCACTCTAGTGTCTCGGTGACGTTATGGGGATTTGCGAGCTAAAGTTTTGGTTTGGATCCCGTCAATACCGTCACCTTGCTGAATCCCAGCTGGCTCATTCACTACTTGGGCTGGGCAGTTTGATAGCTGCTATAATTGCTGCAGCCTCTGAAGGAACACCCAGCTGTGCTCAGCCTGAGTGTATCAGGCCAACACGACACTGGCAGAGCCAACGGGTATATTCCCCGAGGATGAAGTAGTATTTGAAAGCGTTCGGAGCCCCGCTGTCGCGCGCTGGCCCCCATGCTCTGAGCGGCCGAAATATCTGCCCCTCATGGCACAATGTACTAAAACTGGGATCAGCTTTCAGCTTACAGAGAGCAATGTTTGCGGGCGATTCTCCATCCCGAGACGCAAACCTGCTGGAATGAAAAACACCCCCACTTGCCTACAATTCCAGTCGAGATTGGAATTGCTCGTGACAACAAGCGTATGGGGCGGTTGGGTTTCGCCAAGCTGCATGTATTGATTGACAAACGTGAGCTCCACAACCGCAGAAGGACTCAATGCAGCGAAAACGCTGAAACGCTTGTCGATTTCTACTTCGAAATACTAGTGCACGGATCGCTCAGTTCGTCGGCCTTCGCTCAAAAACTCACTCGATGAACTACGGCTCTCTTTTTCGCGCCGGGAATGCGACGTTTGTCTTGCCGGTGCAATAATTTGAAGTGCAAAGCAATCGTCCGGTTGTGGTGCACGTTGCAACTTCAGTTTTCAAGCAGGCTTGCACTCGTTTTGCAAAGCTGTCTGCACAGCCGGCCTAAATTTGAGCTCGACTGGGACTGCACCGCACTCGACTACAGCAAGATATACGGAGGCCGTGTAGGGTGAAATGGCTCGGGCTGCCAGGCTACAAATGGGCTCGGCCGAGTCGACGAGGGTTTCTGGTTTGACGACGACCCACCAAGTGTAAACAAGCCTCGTGACGCATGCAGCCCCCTGGCATGCAGGCATTGGGACAGCCCCCACGAACGCGTGCATTGCCTTCACGCTCAAAATGCATCTGCGGCGGTGATAGCGACGGCAGCTGGAGCTGTACGTATATCACGACGGTCGGAGTGCTGGGGAATCACAACCGGAGGTGACTCCGCATTCTCCGTTTTACATACATATTAATACTGCCCTCGCAGCCATTTCGGCCGTTGTTTGGCATGCTTGAGCACGCTGGCTTGCATGCAGTCCAAAGGCAGGGCCGGCGACAGAGTAGCGTTCGTCGGCCCGGACATGCTTTACAAGTGAAGAGACCGAGTGCTTGTCAATGCTGCTTTTGCCTGTTTGGATGCCAGTTTGGCGCTTCCTATCACGCCGCTATCACATCATATCTGCCTCGGCGCGTTTTCGGGGCTCGCGCGTTAAACGCCAGCACTGGTTGACACGCGTTTCACGAGTCGTGAAGCACGACTCGCTTCGATCGTGGCTCGACTGAAGTGGTGCGCACAGTCGCAAACAACGAAGTAGGGACACTGAAAGTCTAACTTTCATCAAAGTTTTTCGTCTTGTTTCCTCTGTAACGATGGGCGTCACGCCCGAAGCAAGTTGGTCTCGTGCGGAGAAATCCACCGCCACGGGATCCGCTCGCGATGACTGAACACGTATCCACTCACTGGAGCTTCGCCTCGTCACTTGCTGCCGGTGGCTATCGTGCAGGCGCCAGCCATTCCGTCATTGGTGGTGCAGCTTGCTCGATGTCTGGACCAGGCAAGTGAGACACGAAACTCGTCGGGACGACCGAAGGCGTTTGACGGACGAGGCGCCGTCATCTCGGAATGGTTGGCTCTTGGACGGGGCTCTCTTGGCTGGGTCATTAGCATGACGATCGAGACGGACTGCTCGCACTGTCTGCAAGACAAGTGACGAGCTCGACATTGCTACTCTACGCTCCGTCTGAAGTTTGCCTGAAGAAGCGGTTGTACACGTCGGCCTCGCCAACCAAGTTACAAACTGAAGCACTCTAGATACTTTTGCCTCACATGTATCACTGAAGCGCGACAACCTGACAGCAGTAGATTAATTGAGCGAAAGCGGTCCAACAGGTCATTGCTTTTACGAGGTCGGCTACAACGTCTGCTTGCTAACGCTACGTATGCACCAAGCGCCTACATTCTTCTCCTTTCCTAACCCAGGCTAAACGTCACCGGATATTCATTTCGGGAACACGACCGCAAGCGATCGACTGCCTCTCCTCTTTGCTTGCTGAATAACTTGACTGCTGCTCGACCCACTCCGCTGCACTTCACTTCCTCCTCTTTTTTTCTGATCTTCTTGGTTTTCTCGTCCAGTCTCGGTCTCCATTCTTCACGCCGAAACCGTGGACGACCACGCTTCCTCTTTCGCCTCAAACACACTGGACTCAACAGTCCGCCCCCACGTGATCGAGCTTGTTCTCCGTCTTGCCTCGTTTTTAATGTTCCTCCTCTTCAACCACCTCCTCCCTCAAACATGCCCCATAATATTGATAGCGTAGCGTGTGTCCCTCGAGCGCTCTAGTTGCCCGTGGGCAGCGATGTGGGAGCGCCACCCTGGGCGGCCATGTCTGCATTGCTGTCAATGTGGCCTGGCATCTCGCCGAACATGGGGCCTTGGCTCTTCTCCTTCTTGTGCTGCACTTTCAGACGCTTACGGCCAACCTGGAAGCCGTTCATGCCCTTGATCGCGGCTTCTGCTGACGGAGCATTGTCGTAGCTCACGAAACCTGTGCCACAGAAGTAAGCGTAGAGGGAATGACAATGTCAGACGATGCTGGTGAGGATGAATGGCAAACAGCAACGTACCAAAGCCACGGCTCCTTCCCGTCTCCTTCTCCACCATGATGCGAGCGCTAATCACGTTGCCGAACGTAGCGAAGTAGTTGAAGAGATCCTGGTTAGTCATGTCGTTCGGGATGTGAAAGACAAAGAGGTTGCATCCAGGAGGTCCTGTACGCAGCAATACACAACACGCAATGTGTCCAACCACGCACACACGTGATAGTGTGATGGTTTTCAACATTTAGTTCATGCACCACACACTTATACAGGGGAGGCAGACATAAAGCACAAACAAGTGCAAGCCTCACCTTGGCCGCTCTCCGTCGTCTGGATAGGAGGGCCGGGGCCCACAATCTGCGGCGGGTAGCCTAGTCACGAAAAACAACAACAAAGCAACGCAGCACACACAAATCAGGAAATGTCCACGCAGAGAAGTGTCTCCATCTCCATCGGCAAACATACCGTAAGCCTGCGGGAACGGGTACATGTAACCGCTGCCACCGTACGGGGGCGGGTACTGCATGGGCTGGCCGTACGGCTGCGGGTAGCCACCGTACGCCGCGGTACCTAAATGCACATCAATAGCACGCAACCACAATGGTAAAAACTTTCCAAGTGGCGTGCGGATCCTGTTGTTCCTTCCTCACCTTGCGGGGCTTGGCCTCCGAGCTGCTGCTGCGGTTGCTGGAAACCTCCAGCGGCCTGGGGCTGTTGCTGTTGCGGCTGCTGGTGCGGCTGCTGTTGCGGCTGTTGCTGTTGCTGCTGAGGGGCTCCCGCGCGCGGCAACTCGGCTGCCGGAGCGGCAAGCTCCGCCGGACTGTCAGGACGCCAAGAGATCCACAACAGCGTGAGTTATGACCTAAATAGGGGCGATTTGACCAGCTATGGAGGTCTTTTAACGTACCGCTCCCACGTGGACTCGCCCGTGACCGCGTTGTAGTAATACTTGCGGCCGTTGGGCGCGTTATGCTCCGACCACTGCGAGGACGAGGGCGCTTGGGCGTCGCCTCCGGCGTTGGGATCCACTTGGTCGGCCATAATGCGAGATGTAAAACACACAAAATGAAAAATGCAGCGCGGGGGGCTACGAGGCGACGGGGCTGGCTGCTTGGCTGCTTGACTCCGCGTGCGACTGGGCGACTGGGCGACTCCGCTGGGGCTGACGACGGACGAGGTGAGAGGCCCGATCCGCTGCTTGCTTTCCCCTGAGTTTCCTGCGAGCAGAATATGGTGGAGGGGGAGCGAGGGGGAAGATGTCACTCAAGTGGCACACGAGCGAGGGTGGCCCCTTTCTCCGCGGAGGTTTACAGCCAATCGAAGTGCAGACCCGCTGCGATTCGCTGAAATGCGTAACGGAAGATCGCACCCAAGTTGAAGCGGGCGGTTAATGTTGCCATTGGTTGGGGTGTCATGCTAACCTTAAGCTTAGCCCAGGGAATACACCAATGGTGTCTGCCTCGCTGCAGCGTATTGGTAAGATCTTATTCCGACCATTACTCTTTGGTGCGAGCGTGTTGGGAAAAAGTTGCTGTCGAGTACGACGGTAGTCTAGCTTCCCGGGGCTCGTCACCGTCGTCCTACGGAGCACAGCCACATTATGTGACGCCGGTCGGGTCTGCACGTTTGGACTTGAGACTTGGCACCTCACGCCTGAGCTTTGGCCACGTAAGTACAGATGCGCTTCTCGTCTTTTACGCATGCAAAAGAAATCGTCTTTTGAGACGTGCTTCATGTACATTTATGTGATCGGCGAGTGCTGCGATAGAGTGGACACTGTGCTGCATTACCGATGTTGATCTGTGAGGCAATTGAAGCGTGGGAGGGGCCTGTTGGTCCTGCAATGCCGTTTAAAGGTTCAGCAGCAAAGTCAAAACCGATAGTTTCGCTCGTTTTCGCTTGAGACCAAGAGCAACACAGATGAACACAGACCTCTGTTGGTACAGGGCTGAGCGGTGGCGCTGTGAAATGGGCTAATTTGCTTTCGCAGAGTTATCGACTTCAATAGTTCTTGTGGAATTCCCAAATTCTGGTCATTGTCCTTCACAACGATATTTGAAACTTGCCTCGATCGCCGAAGGAGCCTCGAACGAAGTGCTATCTCGACCGGGTCGAGCACCGATACGTATTGGCGAAGTTAACGACCTGACGAGAAAAGACACTCCAACACATTTTCCGTCTGCCTGGTTACCAATAACGCCTAGATCCGCAATGTATGATCACTTGAGTAACCCTGCTCGGCATGATGTATGTTCGAAATCCCAGGACGTAGCAACGCGTGGCGCCTCGTAATAACTGTGGTTACGTGTACTCGCCCCGATAGCAGACCACAACATGTCCTCATTGGGCGTCCGCATTGGCCTACGTCGCATGCGGGCACATTCATGCCACGAGCAAAGCATTGAGATGCCAGCTACGTCTGCTCGTAAAGCGGGAGCTACAAAAGCGCAGTAACATGCAGCTCAGCCAGCGGCGCAGCTAGATAGTTTTGCATCGCGACTGCCACGTGTAGTAAGTCTGATCACAATATGTGACGGCGCCTCTGACGTGCTGTTGGAAACGTCTGATCCTCGCGCGCAGTACACGCTAGAGCGGCCGCATGGCGTAACTTCACAATGTGACTCTGCCTTCAACGGGCAGAGCTACATGTATTTACTAGTACCGAAAGCTTACTACGAGTAACGTCCTATGGATGCGGGTCTAGGTGATGGATAAGTAGGCGTCGGAGCCATGAAGACGAATACGCCGGCTGCAGGAAAGCAGATACTGTACCTTGAGCAATGGCGACCTCGAGTCCAAGCACGACGACTGCAGTCGCAATTTTTGTCTGTCCGACAGGCAGCTCGACAGGCGCCGCCGGTTTCGCCCCAGTCGATGACGAAAGGAAAGCGATTCTAGCTGCAGCGGCCCCATTGAACATCACTTGGAGGTTGGCGCAAGTCGAAGATGGCTGCTGAAAAGGAGGCTCGCACATCAGCACCGCGGTCTCTTCGTCCGATCGAGGTGACTAAAAGACTAAAATTTAGTCCGCGGGGGCCCATCTGGCATTAATTTTGCACCCATAAACAAGTCAGTTCAGCTCTCGTCCAATCCCAGCGCTCGAAAAAGCGTCAGAACGCGAAAGGTTGCAGTTGCGTTCCCGCTGTTCGAGAGCTTTTTGGTGGTGATTAGCCGTCCGGGTCACAAAAATCTGAGGCGCTGTAACATGCGCGGAGGACAGGCCAGCATACTGGAGCCCAGTGAGCCGCGACCCTGGCCCTCTATCCGGTAGAGGGCAAGCACGCCACAGAGAGCGCACGGTTCCCCCATCGGCCCATTTCCAGTTTTGCGTCGCGTTCCCCAGCCGTCCCGCCAGGAGAAGCTTCCAAGCTACACCAGTCAGTGAAGGGAGACGCCATCCTTTGCTGCTGTTACCCTGCGTTGAAGCAATATGGTGGCAGCGCGTAAGGTCCTCATCGTCGTCGGTGTGCTCGTGGTCATTGGTGTGGCCGTGGGCATCATCGTCGGCGTCACAAGCAGCGGCGACGACGACGACGCCAACACGACGAGCGGGGGCACGGGCACCTCCAGCAGCTCTGGGTCCTCTGCAACTGGTGTCTCGGACTCCACATCCACCACCACGTCCAACGTGACTGAGTCCGACCTGCTTACCAACACGACATCAAGTAGCAGCGGATCGGCCAATAACGAACCAACGAGTGACCCAGAAGAAGCCAAGGCCGCCCTCACCATGCTCGCCATTGGAGACTGGGGCGCCACGACGGACAAGCCCGGCTCGTGCTGTAACAAGTACCGCAAGGTGGCCAACGACTCGCTCGAGATGAAAATCGACTACTGGGCCCAGATCAACATTGCTGAGATCCTCGCCAAGGCTGCTGGAGACATCAAGCCCTCCCGTATCATTGGCCATGGTGACAACATTTACTGGAACGGAGCCGGCCCTGATGACATTGACTACCGCATGGAGACCACGTTCGAGAGTGTGTACGACCAACCCGAGCTTGAGGGGATCCCATGGATCAACGTCGTGGGCAACCACGATCTTGGTGGCTCGGAATACATCTGCGGTGACAAGGACTACAACTTCCGTGAGTGCGAAAGCACCGAGGAGATGCTCAAGTACCTGAACCTCAAGTTCTCGCTGCAGCAGGAGTACAAGAGTGCCAACAGCGACCGCTGGAAACTCTCGGATCACTACTACGTGGAGAGTGTGAAGGAGAACGGCGTGTCGGTCGACATTTTCAACATCGATACCAACTTTGCTGACTCGCACGGTGTCATGCAGATCTGCTGCCAGTGCTACGGCTACGTAAAAAAGAAAAACCTGAGCGCCGCGGAAGCTAAGGCTCTGGGCAACACGTGCAACGACCGCACACCTGGTGACGAGCTGTGTGCTGGTGGTAGCACCGAGATGTACAACGCCTGCGCTGACACGATTAAGCAGTGGTGGGACGACTCGCTCGAGCAGGTGAAGAAGGACCTTGCGGCCTCGACTGCTACTTGGAAGGTGATTAACTCGCACTACTCGCCTCACTTCCACATGAGCGAGGACAAGATGAAGGAGTGGTTCATGATCACGAAGGAAGGAGGTGCCCACGTGTGGTTTAACGGCCACACGCACGGCTTCAACCACGATATCAGCAACTGGGGCACCCACTTCTACGAGAACGGTGGCGGTGGCGGCATCCAGAGTGAGACGTCGGGTATGCCTCCTGAGGTTGCCGAGAAGTACGTGGAGCACGCGTGGATTGCTGCTGGCAACCCGTACGGCTTCTTCATGCTGCACTTCTCTGAGGACTGGCTCAAGACGGAGTTTGTGACGTTCGACGACGCCTGGACTTTCAGCGTCAACAAGGACGAGATCGTCAAGGGTGGCTACCAGAAGGGCCACTGCTGGCATGTTCCTGTGACCATCGGTACGGGTAAGGAGTGCACGACGAGCCAAAACAGAGTGTAGACTCGCCCCACCGACATTGAAACAGTTCTCGAGCTGTAAGTGTATGTAGACACTGTGGTTAGCGACTAGTCTTCGCTCACTGTTTTGCCCGATAATACATCTATCAAAACAAACGATTTTAGTTCAAGAAGACGTTCATGTGGTCTAGCACAATAAATTATTCTCCAGTTCCCAGAATCTCACGTCTGCTCTTACATGACTTACTCTACCTTCACCCTTGTGTTATGTTGTCTGCACGTGCGGGTGATACTATCGCCTGAAGGCGTTCCTGGGTAAGCGACACCACACCTGGAGTTGGAGGAGTTCCTTTAGCCGTCATAACCGTGTTGCTACCCTGTTGTTGTTGTTGCTGCTGCTCTTGGACTTTGCCCAGGTCTGCTTGGTGGCAAGTCGACGGGTTGGTAGTTTTTGATGCACTGCAATGGCCGATCGGCCCACAACTTGTTTGCTTGGGGGCTTGAAGCTGCTTTGAACCCTCTTGCCCGTTTAAATGGCACCCGTTCGTGACGTGAGCTCCGTTTTTTGGTTTGTTCTCTCCGTTCCCATTCACCCCGCCGTTTTCTGGTTGCACCTGTGTTCGATGATTTAGTGGTGAGTGCGTCTGCTGGACGCGTTCGCAGTTCCCCTGCTGCTCTTCTTCACGTTGCCGAGTTAGCTGTGTCTTCTCAAACTTCAACGCGTCCACTTCCTGCTCTAGAGTGTCGACCTGCTTCTCCAAACCTTCAACCTGTTGCTCCAGCTTTCCCACTTGCTGCCGCAGCGACTCGTTCTCCGCAGTCGCTCTGGCAGCAAAGTCCTCTGCCTGCACCCGCAACGCTGCTCGTTCTTGCTCGAGTTGGTTTCTCAGCTGTATCTCCACATTGCTCACATACTGTTTTGCCTCCTGCATGATGCTTCCGTGCACGCGTCCAAACTCGGCGATTCTCTTGAGCTGTTCATCTGCCCACAAGAAGAACAATTACCACCATCAGCACCATCTACAAAATAAAAAACTACCATCTACAGCCCCTAACGTACTCGTAAAGTGGTCTTCAACGTGTAAAATGACTCTCTGCTGCCACTTCTCGAGCTCCGCCACGGAGATCGTGACCATTTCTTCCTGCTCTTCGTCACTGGAGTTTTCTCCGCTCCGTTCACTGATAGCGTCATCGTCTCCGCTGTTTCGTCTTTTCCGTCGGCTTCGACGACCTCTTGGGGCCTCTTCACCAATGGGCAGCGCTGTATTCAGGCCCTGGAACGGAATACTCGGCAGTTGGAAGCTGTTCGAGCCCTCCATTGGCTCCTGTTTGATGGCCGCCAGCCCCCGCAGCGAGGACGGAGACACATCGTCCAGTAGACTGGAGACCTCCGACGCAGAGGACGACGAGCTAGAGGCCGCGGGGTCCACGAAGCGCCGACCGACGCGCTTCCGCGTGACTGGCGACTTCTTCCGGCCCATTATTTTGTCTGTCTTTGACCAGAATTGATTCTAAGTAAACGTTAGATGGCCCAGGAGGCACGGGGATTGGTGGAAAAGGGACGATGCATTTGTAGGTTGATGTAGGAGCCAACCTAGAGTGGCAGTTAGCGGAGCTGCTGGAGGATACGCGCTGGAGGACAGAGGAGGACACTATTAAGTTGAAGTGGTGATTTGCAATAGAATTGAGGTGCTTACCTGCGAGAACGGCAGCGCCGAAGCCATTGTCGATGTTGACGACCCCAACACCAGGTGAGCAAGCGTTGAGCATCGTCAGGAGTGGGGCCAGACCACCGAATGCGGCGCCGTAGCCGACGCTTGTAGGAACTGCAATCACCGGAGCAGAAGCGAGGCCTCCCTGTTTGATATTTGTACAGCGTACAACTTGTTGGTGACGGCTTTGAAAGGGGGAATGACGGAGGTACGTTCACGTACCACAACACCAGGGAGAGCGCCGTCCATTCCAGCGACGCAAATGGCGACGTCAGCCGCCCGCAGGACGTGCTGGTTCCGCAACAAACGGTGGATTCCAGCAACGCCAACGTCGTAGAGTCGAGTAACGCGGTAGTCGGCCAGTTCTGTCGGATACACGTTAGAAATGAAAGTGCTCTCATGGCAACGCGATGACCAAAACTAACAGATCCTCACCCAATGTTACAGCGGCTTCTTCTGCGACGGGGAGATCCGAAGTCCCAGCACAAAGCACACAAGCAGTGGGGACCACCTAGGCAGAATCATCGAAGCAAACGGGATGAATGCCAGTCACCACAAAACTAATACTCCCAGCACGAAAGGACTTACCTTCTCGAAGTCCTCGGCCCCAGTCTTCGCTTCCTTCGTTTTGGTAGCACCGCCCAACGACTTCGATGCCAAAATTCGAGGCACCTCGTAGTACGTCAGATTCTGACCCTGTCAAGTACAAAACAAACGTCATTAGGGCTTCCCCACAGTGCCTGAACACTCCTCATGCAGCTTCTCCCCCACCGGCATCAAGGCACGGGTTTCGTCGGCCGCCTGCGGCGTGACGCGCGAGGCCATGACATTGTCCTCGCCGCCCTGAATCATGGTCTGCATGATGGCCGCCACCTGCTTTGGAGTCTTGCTCTCCGCATACACGACCTCCGGGAAACCTGTGCGCGCCTCTCTCTTCGTGTCGATCTTGGCAAAATCCCCCACTGCCTCGTACTCAGCTGCAGGGTCACAGAGCTCCGCAGCCGCTTGAGGTGAGACCTTCCCGTCCGCCACCCGCTGGAGCAGCTCCAGCATCGACTTTTGTTCTCCGACTGCGAATCCGACGAGGTGGACAATGCTGCAACTTGCAACTTGGATGCAACACGCTGTCCACCGGCTGCAGAGGCTGCAACACGCAGCAAAACGTGGCGACGCACAACACTAGCGAACTTCATGGTAGACTTTTGTGGTAATGACCGGGAATTTGTCCACGCCACGTCAGACTATCCAATCGTACTTAGCAGTCTCGAACGGAGCTCCTCAGTGAAGACCATGATCTCCAGTGCCCCAGCGTGCTCTCGATGCTCGGCATTGGAGAGAGAACTCGAGGAACTTCGTGCGCAGAATGACCAACTTCGTGCACAAGTTGAATCGCTCCAGAAATCGCGTAAAGTGGATGTGAAGATTCACGAAAGCCAAGCGAACGAGATATCGGAGGCTTTGCCGTATTCGTCCTTCTCGAGGATGGAGTTGCAACGTTATGGACGTCAAATGCTGGTCAAGGAGTTCGGTGTCAAGGCGCAACTCAAATTGCGTGCTGCTCGTGTGCTGCTGATTGGGGTGGGGGGACTGGGGTCCCCCGTTGCAATGTACTTGGCGGCTATGGGTGTGGGCACCTTGGCTGTCGTTGATGCGGATCATGTCGACCGGAGCAATTTGCATCGACAGATTTTGCATGACGAACGAGGAGTGAAAGACAGAGAGAAGAAGGTGGACTCGGCGAAAAGAAGACTGCGGGAGCTGAATCCGCTGGTGCAGTGTGAGGTTTACCCGACGCGCTTCACGGCTGCGAACGCGTTGAAACTCGTTGGGGAGTACGACGTGGTCGTTGATGCCTCCGATAATGTTGGAACGCGCTATCTGGTCAACGATGCATGCGCACGTCAGCAGAAGCCATTGGTGTCGGGTAGCGCGCTGGGGCTCGAGGGACAAGTGACCGTGTTCATGTATTCGGACGACGAGAACGCTACGGGGTGCTACCGATGTTTGTATCCGACACCACCACGACTTGCAATGAGCTGCGCGGAAAATGGCGTGATCGGCGTAGTGCCTGGAGTAATTGGTTGCCTTCAAGCCATGGAGACGGTGAAGATCGTCACGGGAGTTGGAGAACCTCTTGTTGGTGTGCAGTGCTTTTATGACGCGTACGACGGACAGTTTCGGCGCTTGAAAATCGCCAAGAAGAGGAATCCTGAGTGTTTAACTTGCGGAAAGTGTGCCGCCGCTGCATCGTTCAATGGTATGTTGCCTTTGGATCCCTCTTTGCTGGTTGAAGGCAGTTGCACCGATGCAGCAAATGGCATTGACGACCTCGGAGCGGAGTTTCGCGTCAGCGCTCAACAATTTGCGCTGATGCGAACAGCAGCATTTGCAGACCAGGAAAGCAATGGTACAGATCTTCCCGTAAAGGACTACGTCCTTCTCGACACGCGTGCCCGAACTCAGTTTGACATGGTGCATTTTCCCGAAGCGGTGAACATTCCAACTGCTCAACTAATGAAACAAGACCCGGCGCAGGTGATGAAACGGTTGCAAGGTGTGGTTGAAACAACACCCTCGGAGAAAGATGTGAGTACGGCGAAGCGAACGTTTGTGATCTGCCGTCGAGGCGTGGACTCTGTGAAAGTAACTCGATGGTTTCTTCGCAATGGAATTGGCAACGTGTGCAACGTCGATGGAGGATACACCGAATACGCAAAAGATGATGGTGCAGACCCGAGCTTCCCGATGTACTAATGCATCGACAACATCCGTTGTTAGTTGAGAGTCTCAAGCAAGACAAACCCTGTATTTTCAATCAAGCAGTGATCGCTGCATCTAGAAGTTATGCTAGGTATGATTTCGTCACAAAGCTCCTGACGTGAGCAAGCTTTAGTTCTAAGAAAGCATACCTTCGTGCATGGAGAGATAGTTGACGGGTGCGCGGTTACGACGACTGCGCTTTTCGTTTGATGGCTGGGATACTTCGTCTTGCGACGCCGTCACGGTAGTGGGCGATGATTGATCCGAGACAACTTCAGCAACTTCATCGTCGACTTGTTCGCCTTCGTCTTCATCCCCTTCATCTTCGCCCTGTTCGCCACCTTCGTCTTCGTTGTCTTCCTCTCCGTCAGGCTCCTCTTCGCTGCCTTCCTTGACCTCGAAGGTCTCGTCTTCCTCACTATCTTCATCTTTACCGGCGAACATGAGCTCATTGAGCTGGCGGTAGTCCACGCTATTGCGTTTGCGCTTGCCATGGACAATCAATGTCGAATCAGCCTCGGAGTCATCGCCACCTTGTTCATCATCACTATCCTCTACAGCAGCGCGATTAATGGCAGCCATCGTCTTGCTCCGAGTCAGTAGTTCGGAACTGCCGTCTCGGTAGTCAATGCGCCAGCGCGAATATTTTCCCTTGGTCGGTGGCTCCAGGTCTGCTACAACACCTCGGATCACTTCACCAGTTTTACGGTCAATTTTGGCTGCTGGCTCCCCCACAAGATTCGGCTTCTTATACGTGGGTTTTGGTGGTTGAGCTGCACTCTTTGATCTCGTTGACCGACTACAGGGAGCACATTCAAAACAAAGAAGAACAAATGCAACGTCAGACAACGTAGCCATCATGAAACCATTTCTAGGCACGTACTGATTGAGATCGATGACGTCGTCTTTGCGGAGATACAGCAAGTCCTGAGCACTCTCCGGCACCTCCTCCGCCATTTCTTCTTCGCCACCAGCTTCTCCTGTAGCTTTCTCATCTCCATCGTCTTCATCCTGCTCGTCGTCTTCCTCTTCTTCGTTACAAACGAAATCCTCGTCGTCCTCCTCTTCGTCGTCATCCTCATCAACAGGAGCACCACCACTTTCTTCACCTGACTGAGCAGTGCTGCTCGCGTCCGTAGTTGCTTGTTGCTCGGGTTGAGTCAGTTCCGGAAAGAGGTCGTCGACACTCTCATATGATGCCCCAAACACAGAGTTGATGGATTTCAGGCACTCGAAGACAGCCAGACACACTTCACAGAACCAAGGCTCAGTACCTGCCGGAATATTGGCAGTCAGCACGACTGGATTCTGGCATCGCTGGTGATAAGCTCGATGGCAACCGATACTATCGCAGAGCAAGATGTCGTTGTCCGGTTCAATTTCTGTACTCCCGCAACGTGAGCAGTGAACCTCTTCGAACACAGCAAGCGGTGGCACCTGTGGGTCGTTGGCGTTCAATGCCTTCAACTCGCGCAGGCCTTCGATTAGAGCAAGTTGGCCCTTCCTGATCTTCCGGTGCTCCGCTTCAAGCTCTTTGTTGGGCTTGAGCTTGTCTCGACTCGATTTGCGCCAACCTTCAGCTTCATAAGCCTCGATGAAAGCAAGTGGGTACCGCAGTCGGTGCGCCTAGATACCAATGCACGATATTTGTCAGAATTGCCCACTGCACCTCTCTGCTGACAAAAGTATCCATTGAACCCACCTGGGACTTGATTTTGCTTTCCAGTCGTTTGTGCTCCGGACGAACGGGGGTGGCTGGCGGAGGGTTGCTGTCAGTCTCTGGGCTGGAGTCCTTTGCTTTTCGGGTTTTCCGTGGTGGTGGTGTGTCGGCAGTCGGTGAGAACGCCGTGGGGGGGCACGCCGTTCACGTTGCTCTCGTGGTTTCGTCTTACTACAATACATATAAACATTATGAGTGCGTGGACTGGAGGAGTCGTGTATACGTTTGCGTCTTCGACTCCCATCGACAGGTATCGAGGGTGAAAAAAAAGTATCCAGACAGGTTTCGTACATTGATGGACGACGAGCGGAAGCTGGGGGCGCGTAGGTGTCATCACTGTCAAGCGACGAGCGAGCTTTCTTCCGAGTACGAGGCATTACTCTCAACTTGAATCAAAACCAAACGAACCAAGGGTGGTGCTAGTGATCTCTTGCGTGAGTGTCGAGGGGTGGGCTTGGTCCGTCTGTCTAAGAATAACAAAATTAGTCAGTCACGGACTAAGACTCAAGGACAAGTAAGTGGTTGTTTGCTCCCGAATCAATTGCAATAGCCCCACCTTTTGCTAGCAACCAATTGGTAGGAAACGAGACAAGGCACTACTGTAGTGACGTCGTTTGGACCAGTTAATGCCGTCGACCACCCGTGTCGTTCGTCCACGAGTATCCTCAAAGTTGAAACTTGGGAAGCTGTCGGCACCTTCGGACGTGTGAGTTCTGATTGGTAGCAACTCTTGTGCGTGTCTTGGCTCGGTGGTGGGTCAGGTGGACGAGTGCCCAACTTTCACTATACTTACTGCGAACTTAGCCCCTTTGTGCTGCTTGTTCGCTGAAAAACTTTTAGTGCTGATTCAGTGGGCAAAAATTACTGCTCCTCAGTGTCGACTTACTATTGGCTGAAAAGACGCGGCTCGCTTGTCGACAACTGGTCGAAAAGAAGCGATCGCCTTGAAAGGGTGCAGCTTTCCGAGTTGCTGACTCGACGCCGGATGGAGTCGCTTTCGGACGAGCAGCGCGCGCTCTTCGCGGACGGCGGCTGTCTGGACGACTACGAGGTGCTGAAACCCATCGGCAAGGGCAAGTTCTCGGTGGTGTTCAAGGCCAAGCGGCGCGTGGACGGCCAGGCCGTGGCGCTCAAGAAGATCGCCATCTTCGACATGATGAACCTCAAAGCGCGCGAGAAAACGCTCAAGGAGGTGCGTCCTGTTGCAGCTGCAATGGAGAAGTTATGATATAATTATTTAATATTAATTGGAGCTGTGGTGATGACGCGCAGGTGCGTCTGGTGCAGTCGGTTAGTCACCCGAACATCATTCAGTACCTGGATGCGTTCGTGCAGAACAACGAGCTCTACATTGCGTTTGAGTGGGCAGAAGCGGGCGACCTCAAGCGCCAGATCCGAAAGGCCAATGAAAAAGGTGTGAGGTTCGATGAACGCACGATTTGGAGGTACTTCACGCAGCTCTGCGGCGCCCTTCTGTACCTGCACCAGGGACGCATCATGCACCGCGATCTTAAGCCGGCAAACATCTTTTTGACGTTGAAAGGCGTGGTGAAAGTTGGCGACCTAGGATTGGGTCGGTATTTGAGCGAAAATACAGTGGAGGCCCGCTCGAAAGTGGGGACGCCGCTTTATATGTCGCCAGAGGTGCTGCGGGGTGAAAGCTACGACTGGAAGAGCGACGTGTGGTCCATGGGGTGCATTTTGTACGAGCTCGCCATGCTTCGGTCGCCCTTCAAATCCGAGGGCTTGAACCTTGTCGGGTTGTTTCAGAAAATTAATAAGGGCCACTACGAGGATATCCCGGAGGTGTACAGTGATCATCTGCGCGGACTCGTGAAGCGGATGATCTCGCTGACGGCAGCAGACCGGCCAAGCGTGCAGGAAGTGTGGGAGTTCTGTCGAACACGACCAGCCAGTGCCGTACTGCAGGACCGAATGCGAAAACACCACGCTTCCTCAGAAAATAATAACGACGCTTTGAGTAAAGGAGCGGAGGCGCGCTCTGCCAGAACACGAAAAACTAGGAGCAAGAACACACCCGAAAATGAGAATCCATCGCGACCTTCTTCGTCCGACCAACAGCAAGAAACGCCGCCACAGTCTCGGCCCCCGTCATCACAGGGAGATGGATCCAGCGGACTATCTGAGGAAACAATAAGGCAGAGGCACGCTGAGGCACGGATGGAACTACTTTTTGAGAGACTCCGGATTTTGCAGTACGAAAAGGCAATCAAAAAGCGCTTATCACCCGCGTATTTTGCCTGCGACTGTCGAAGCCTTCCAAAGGTGACGCCGCAGGCCCGCGTCAATGATATGCGAGCACTTTCGCAGTGGTTAATGTCGCTACTTGGTGGCAATGAATTCAAACTTGATGATCCGAGTGAAGATCCACCGATTGTAGTCACTAAAAACATTCTTCTGGAGGCTGAGAAACTTGGTGTGTCTGGGGTTGGACAGCTCAGCGCCCCCGATCTAACGAGTGGAGGTGGTATCGAGGTGTGCGAGTTACTGGACGCCCTTACCGCTGCTGTAGTTAGTGGCGACGAGTATTGCACTGTTCCGCCAGCTTATCCGATGGAGCCTGTTGAAACATTAGAGGCATGTGATGCATTAGATGCTACAGATGATGGAGAGGAGAATAATAGCGGTGACGGGTTTGGAGAATCGACAACCTCTTTAGGTAATGAGGATGGCGATGTGTTCTCGCGCTGGGTGGTGGTCAAGGAAGAGCATCAGTGTCATGCTTATGGAGATGAGGAGGACAAAGAGAATGCCATGATTCACTCCAGTATTGATCCAGCTGCGTGGGAGCTCGAGAGGAGGCGGATGCTCCCAAAGTTACAAGCGGTTCTGCAAGATAAGCTTCAACGTCGCCCAAGTGAGAGTTCATGGCGTGTTCGATTAGATCAGATGCGAGCGCAAGGTGGTGCGATTGTGTCGGGACAGGATGGCATGCAACGCGAGATCGGCTTGATTCGAGCGGTAGGTTTCGGACGCGTTGTTATGGTTGCAATAGTGAGCAGCCCCCACTGACATAACGGATTGCATCCATTTCAGAGCCGATTAAAGCAGACTGATACTTTGGAGCGCTACGAGAAGCAGCTAAGCAACCGCTATCTGCGGGCACGCCGGCTGTATCACGAGGGAACAGAACGCTTGTCTAAGTCTCACGACGAACTGGAAATTGCTCAGGTAAAGATCTACTTAAATGCTTCAGGTTTTTCGAGTATGTTCAAATGAAGCTAACTACTGTGATTGCCTCCATTGCAGGATAATGTCAATCGAGCAACGTTGGAGGTTGCGAGGCTTCAGGCAGCTCGGACTGAGCAATCAAACGCAGTGAAAGCCGCGGATGCTCGACTCACCGATAATTCTATGCTTTTGGAGAGAAAGCAGCAAGTTCGGCACCTCGCCGACGAAAACCGGGAGCTCGGTCTGAAGCTGCAAGTGCTACATGACTACTGGACTCGCAAACAGCAACAATGTAGCCATCTTGACCCTGTTTAACATTTTTGAGCCCATCAGTTATCACAAATCACAAATTAAAGTGTTCCAGCCAATGAGCGCGCATCTGAGTTGATGTTATCAGCCAATCCGAACAAATGTAGCCATTCCCAGCACATGGGGTGCTCCGCCGCTCATTTCCTGACCTCTTCACTTGTATCGAGCAGCACCTTCCGCCCACCTTCGATGGCCCCGCGCACAACAACTCCAGTCCCCAATCCCACCCACTACGAAGTTGAAGCTGAATCCGATTGCGAGTATGATGATACAGGGCTGGGCCTGGAGCTGTTGGAGCAGGCCGAGCCCTTCCTCACCTTTGAGAGTATCCACTTGGATGCTGAATCGCGTCAAGCCACGTTCCAATTCCATTTCTGTGGCGGCCGTCGCTTTCAGGCTACGATGAGCTTGGCAGGACCTTTGCAACACGTGGACGATGCGTCGCCTGTGGTGCGCAACGCGTTGCTGCACATTGGCCTCTGCATCTTGCCATGGTTCTGGATGGGCTACAACTGCAAGTACATCCGCATTGAAGCTGGGTATCTCAATCCAGAACAGGTAAGAAATTTATGCTGAGATAGTGACTGAATGTATTGTTGCAGAGCTAATTGGGTATCTTTGCAGGTGTACTTCTGGGAGGAGTTCTACCAGAATGTGCTGAGTGAGTATCTGTACCTGCACGGGTTGGATCGTGACCGACTGCACATCGTTGCGGACGCCCCGAAAACGGAAGCGCTTCCGGTCTTACCAGACAGAAAGCTGGAGGAGCAGGGCAAGACCAAGATCCTGATTCCGTTGTAAGTGGGTTGTCTTCGATTGTTTTTGTAAGAGGACACTGGCTCATTCTAATTGTTGTCTGCGTGAGTTGCAGGGGAGGTGGCAAGGATTCACTTGTGGTATACCAACTGCTTTCGTCAAGTGACACGTCCTGTGCGTGGTTGCACGTTGGTGACCGTCCACAGGAATTCGAGCGTAGCTGGAGATTCAGGGAAATTGTCGAGATGACACAAAACCGTACCGGAAACGCTGCTTTCCGCTTTGAGCACAACATGGACGATAAAACATGGGAGGGCGAAGTAGCAGGCACGCGTTACCAACCAGCTGGCCACCCCTGGGCAGCTCTCGTGGCGTTTGACAGCGTGCTTGCGGCCATGTTAGGTGACTTCACCCACGTCGCTGTTGGAAATGAACGCAGCGCGAATTTTGGCAACAATGTCGTACACGAAGGCCGCCTAGTCAACCATCAGTATGACAAAAGCTTCGACTTTGAAACTCGCGCGCACGCTTACATTCGTAAGTACTTGGTGGAAGACTTGCACTACTTTTCGGCGTTGCAGCACCTGTGGGAAGTGCAGATCGCGCGTACATTTGCAACTCGCTCGTTGGGGAGCTCCGAGAACTTTTTACCCGTGTTTTTGAGCTGCAACGAGGCTCCAGACGGCGACAAGTGGTGCTGCAAGTGTGCCAAGTGTGGGTTTGTTTTCATTCTTATGAGCGCGTGGTGCTCGAAAGCTCAGCTCGAGGAGATTTTCGGCGAAAACCTGTTCGAGAAACCATTGATGTCTCCGTTATTCCTATCGTTGCTAGATGAGGAAGGAGTAAAGCCGATGGAATGTGTCGGCACCGCTTGTGAAACATGGTTGTCGCTGTACTTGGCACTGCCAGTTCACGGAGACAGCACCTTTATGAAATCCCACGAACGCGAGATTCGTCAAAAGGGAGCCGAGCTGATGCATCTGCTGAATGACTACAACAGCGAGCACTTGCTCCCGCAGTTTTTGGAGCCTACACTGCGCCAACCCATTATGATGCTCGGGGCTTAGAGAGAAATCAGAGAAACAGCCAAGTCGAACGTATTCATTGGAAACGAGATCTATGTAGTAATTTTTGTTTGCCTTGCTCAAGGAACAATCTGGTCTAAAGAAGAAGAAAAATAATACAACTACAGAGTCTCCAAAAACTCAGCCACCTCCTCGTCGTCAAGCTCCTTCGCCATGGAGAGAGCCGTTTCACCATCCTCGTCCTTCACGTTGGGGTCAACCCCCTTCGCCACAAGCAGCTTGACCAGCTCAACGCTAGAGCATCCGAATAGGCACGTCTGGCCGCTCTTGTTCAGAACGTTCAGGTCGATCTTCTCGTTTTCAACCAGCAGCTTCACCACCTCGTGCATCTCGAACATGACAGCAACGTGCAGAGCGCGGTCGCCCGTCGAGGGCACAGCAAAGTTGACATCCACACCCTGGGCAAGCATCTCCTTGAGCACGCTCAAGTGGCCAAAGCGGCAGGCCTGGAACAGAGCGCAGTCATCGTCGTCTGCGTCCTCCTCGTCCTCTTCCTCAGCTCCAACCGAGGCGGTCGTGACCAGCTTTGTCGCCGACTCAATAGCTCCATTCTTAAGTAGCAGCAGAGCCACGTCCGTGTGCTCCGACTCGACGGCCAGGTAGAGCGGGTTCGACGCGTCCTTGGCAGTGCCACCAAAGTTCACATCGGCTTTGTGCGTCACCAGCTCCTGCGCCAGATCAACGAGGCCCGAGTTGGCCGCCTGCATGAGCAGCGTCCAGCCGACGCGGTCCACAACACTGTCGGGGTCCTTGACGCCCAGACGCTGGAGCAGAGCCGTCGCCACCTTGCCAAAGCCGTTCATGAGCTGGTCCGCCTCCTTCTCCAGCTCGAGCAGGTCCTTCTCGGTCTCGCTCGGCTCCTCGCTGTCTTCAAAGCCCTCCTGGACGCCCAGGACGTGCACAAAGGCCTCGTACTCCTGCTGCCACGAGTGCAGGAAGTTCATCAAGTGCACGAGCGGCGACTCGTCTCCGAGATCCCCCGCAGTCGTCAGGAACAGCTCCACGTCGCCCTGCATCACGCTGTCGCGCACCGCGTCCATCTTCTCGTCCACCTGGTAGCCCTCATCGCCCAGCGCCAGCGTCTCCACCGAAAGCTCCTCCGCAGCGTCTCCTCCAGCCATGCTTGTCAATCAATTCAAAAGTGGGATGATTGGTGGCTCTCAGATGGCTAACTTTTGGCCGCCTCTGATTGGCTGCAGGGGTACGTGGGCATTTTTGGTAGCAGCGACTGACGAATGCATGGTGTCGTGTGAGGCAGGTGTTTGCAATTGTGCTTTGGTTGAGATCCAACGAGTCACTTTGCTGCCGAGATCCTATTGAAACTCAAAGTTTCGGCTGCAGCGGGCGAACTTATGATGCTGCTCTTCCTTGAAACTGTCTTTGTTGTACAGTAAGTGGTCGTGCCATTCAAGCTGTTCGACCCGCAGGTGTTCCTTCATCAGTGTCATTGCAACAGCTAGAAGAGAAGTACGTTTTGCAGAGAGACTGCCGTGAAGGTGATCATGTGTTGGAATTGGTCTATGCTAAAAAGTCAACCTTACGCGTGCGTATACCGAGAGGGGCTATCTCGTAGTTGGCGCTATTGCAGCACATTGGTAGCCACAGTAGGTGCTGCCTGCCATCGTAAAACGACTCACACGCAAGCCCCAAGTCCACTGCAAAACCACTTTTAACCTCAACAACAAATTGGTCTTGTACTGGACACGTCTTCGCCACTAACTGAACGACCTAAACTACATGTACCGGTATTACAGTGTAAACTTGGACTATTGCTATCGTACCCCGACGCTTCGCTTAGGTACGCTGGATCCCATACAAACGTCAAGTCAATCGTAGCAGTGCGAAACGTCCTGGCCAATTCCTTCATGAACGGGACCTCGGCATTCGACGCGCCGGCCTCGCCAGCCTCTCTGTCGCCTACGCGGGCCGCTCTGGCCAGCGCCTCCGAGAAGGCGGCGGCTAAGCCTGGCCACGTGATCGTCGGCCCACTGCGCATTCGAAGTACGAGCTCAGCGGCCTTTTGTACCTACTTAATTGACAATTGACGTATTGTTTTGCGCATTTTTTTCATTTTCGACAGTTTTGCAGGCGATCGATTTACCGACTCCGAGAAGTGTCGAAAATGGAGCGCTGACTACGTCATCATGGCTACATTTCCCCGGTCGATGGCCATCCCAACAGCAGCACAGCAAGACGCAGCACGAAGCTGTGCCAGACAGGATCTGTGTGCTGCTACGCACTGCCAACTCTGGCATTTTTGCAACGGAAGCACGACCCTGGGCCAGTGCCATTTGCTGGGATGAAGTGAGTTGTCAATTGAGCAGCAACAAGAGGTTTTGACGAGCACTTAGGAATTGTTATGTGACTGAAACTAGGAGTTTTACATGGACCAAGCGAGTTCCAACGACGAGCTGGAGCTTTTCTGCGTGGACCGAGCAAGGAACGAAACGCATTCCAGTTTACCGTTGCAAGGCGACGTTAGTGCGTGTCCTGGGTTTATTGGGAAAGGTACGCGCGTGGAAGTTGCGAAATGGTGTGGTGGTTGAAACTTACGAAGCTGTGAAATGGCGTGATAGTGACTTTGCCACTTACGCGTCTTCCGGAAGGACAGGCGGTTGAGCAGTGGTACCCTTTGGTGCCGAACGAGTCGTCATCGGCGTTGCGTACTGCGTTGAGGGTATCGTTATGTTTTGTTCCTAATGGGGTACCTACGCCTCGCTCGCAGAGTCCAGAGAGGCGGCGAGTGACGCCTACGACAGTGTTACCGCCATCTCCAGAGACGGAAATCTCGTCTGCCTCACCCGTATCGAATTTACAGCTTGAAAGTTCTGATGCATCAAATTCGGCGGCAATTTCTGTGGAATCAGGAATTATTGACTATGTGATTGTGGTGGGAACTGCAGCTGGTACTGACACCCCATCATGTTTAGACGAGGCTCAGGTGCGCTTCCGATATCCTTCAGTTGATCGGCGAGACTTTCCGTTGCCGACAAAAATCGAGTGGTTTTGCTTTCCAGGAGGGCCAGAGATTATTACTCAAGCTGAACGGCCACAATGCAAGCTGTTCTCATTCGTCCTAGTGGGTGGCAATGACGGGCTATGTCGATGTTACGTTGTGTGTCTCGTGGTATACCATCGCCGACTAAAAACTAATGGCGCCGAAGAAAAAGAGTGGCATTCGACGTGCGTGGCATTTCTGATGCGAGTCCCTGTGATAAAAGAGGTTACAGACTGTTTGCTCGCTGTGGCTCACGCTTGGATGGCAGCAAATGCAAACCATATTGCCAGCACGGTTGGAACTGACACATCACGATTGGCGGAGACACGGGCGCAACTATATCGTTTGTGCCATGGCATTACGCTCCCTGTCCGTGGCGTGTTTGGCGTAAAGTTTGACATCAATAACTTGACAGTACAACTTACGGTGCCCTCAATGACGTCCATCTACATGATGAAAGAGCCTATGAAGCCGGAGCTTCGGCGTTCGGCATCCGTTCAAGGAGGGCAGTCGTCACCCGTAAAAGCAAGAAGCTTTATCGCAATTCAACAAGGCTTCCAGCCGCTTGTATACCCCCTCGGACCAATTTTCCAGTTTTTCGACATCAAGACGATCATCTATCTCATGACACTTATTCTTTCCGAGTACCGGATACTTGTCCACTCAACTCAACAATCGCTTTTGTGCCCGGTGGCGGAGGGGCTTTGTGCACTTATTTATCCATTTCGATGGCAGCATCCTTACGTACCCATTCTGCCCCGCGTTCTTTCAGAATATCTTCAAGCCCCGCTCCCGTATATCCTGGGGATTCATACAAGTTGGTTACAAAGCATGCTTGAAAGCGGTCGACCAGAACATCTTGTGGTTGTCGACATCGATCGCGGAACTATTCAGTTGCAGGAATCTGGTGGGCCTGTATTGCCGCACAAGCTGACAAAGGCTCTACACCACCGTTTAAAATCCGTGCTGCACCCGTCATTATATGGAGAGAATGAAATCAGTCGGCGAGAACAACGCAACAGCATCGAAGAAGAAGTAAATTGCACAGATGACTCTTTGGAGTTGCTAACACAAGAAATTGGTGAGGAGCGTCACGCTGTTGTTGAGTGGGGACCAGACACAGAAAAGCGAATTCGTATGGAGTTCGTGTGCTTCCTTGCTTCGCTCGTGAAGGGGTATCGTGAATGCTTATTTTTCGTGAACCAGAAACTTCCTGTATTTAACAAGCGCCGCTTTTTCGAAAGTGAATCCACGGACAGTGAGATTGTTCCGCTTGTGACTCGGCTATTTAACACCCAGGCTTTCCAAGCGTTTCTCGAGAGCCATAGCTCGGCTGAACTAAGCATGTTCCATTCTGTATACTTAACAATTTGCCGGGGACCAAACGATTTGCAGTGGTCACAGTCCATCTGGGCTCTGTCGACGTCGAAAAGCCAACACTCTTTTCTTGATACAGGGCCAGCCCGAAAAGAAGTACCAGTTCTGGAGATTGAAGAAACAAGTGATCACAAAGCCTCCGATGATTGTGGTGACAGAAGCGGTAGCGATGATACAGGCGTTCAGCAAACCCAAAAGTTGGCGCCTTCGTCGCTTGGCAACGAAGAGGCTAACATTACTGAAAAAGAAACGCCAACCACTCTGAGCACGAAAATTGAGGCACTGCTGAACGAAGAAGAGAATTTCCAGTGGGATCCTTTTGCTCTGGAGGCAAGTGATATCGAAGCCCTTTCGACTACTTCACAGCCTGTGAAACTGAATCATGAGCTTCTCGCTAGAAAGCTTGGAGTGGAGCCGAAACTACTCAAAGCAAACGCACATTTGCTCCAGAATCCACACCTGGTGAACCAGTATCGACTACACCTTGATAGCAGCGTGGCAGTGGCACTGGCCGGTTCGGCTGGACCTGGGGGTCGTTTTATATCGTTAGAAGACGAACGAATGGAGCAAATGCTTCACAAATGCTTGACCGCAGTGTTTACATCTGATGACACGCTCAACGAGGAAGAGATTCGAGTACGTGCCTTGATTTGTTTTTTTTACAGTCGACTTCCTCTTGGGGCTTACACCTTTTGTGTCATCTAGGTTTGTGAGGCACATTTCAAGAGCGCACACGCCCGTGACTTGTTCGTTCTTATTCTTATGCAGCCCAGCAATCAATACGTTGAGAGCGTGAACGGCTCCCCCAAGTCAGGTGGTGCTAAAAGCTCTTCTGCGTGGTACAATCCAAAAGGGTCTGGGAGCTGCATTGGGTCAGCAGGATTTCGGCTACTTGCACGATTAACATCAGCACTAATGAACCAGTGTGCAATACACGAAGACTATTCTACAGCTCGCGGTATTCTCCAGGTTGCGACTCAATACTATCACTACGTGGAGGACAAGCACAGCGGGATTGGATTTGGTAATGTAACATTACGAATGATGCGGTTGGTCAGATGATCTTCCACTAACACTTCTTGATGTTTGTATGCTGTAGCGAAGAAGGAGTATCTAGTGACGCCCTTGCGTTTGCTCCCAATTTGCCGGTCACTAGATTTGTGGCAGCACGCGTTCAGTTGTGAGATTGATGCTGTTATTCAAGCGGACCCTACCGAATCGGATGAAGAAGTCTCGGAGACGGTGGGGGACGAGCTATTCTTTTCGGTCATTGGGAGTCTCATGTATGATATGCTCAACTTCGAAGTACCGCTTCAGAAGGTATTGACATTCGTGACGGTCATGTGTTCCACGTATCAAAAAGGGCAAGACTTGTTGGACACACTGAAGCAACTGGCAGAGAATGTGTATCGAGCACTCGACATGTCTAAAGACATCAAGCCTTCTCCGCCCAAGGACGCAGTCCAACCCAGAATCAACCCGAAGTCATTCAGCCATCATGCAAACGCTATCCCTGTCAAGCCGGAACTGCCTCCAAGACCGATTCATGGGTCTGGAGGTACTTCATCAGCGTCGGGGATAACATTTGCCGAGAGTCCTCAGCTATCCCGAGAGTACGATTTGAACACAGTGATTCGCCGTAAAATGTCTGTCCGTGAGATGCCCAACCTAGGCCAGCCAACTCCACGCTCAAAGCTCGGAAACATGGATGAACACGACCATTCAGGCAATGGTAATCAACACACAGGTGACTGGATGAGCAGGACACCTCCAGCACGGCGGCGAAGGTCAAGTGCTGTTTTTCCAAGTGCAGTACTTGCAAGCTCTGGGTCGCCTGTGTTGTGTTTGGCTACCGATGGTACCCGTGCAGCTTGTGGAATGACTGATGCCCATGTGAATGTGGTTGATATCGATCCGTCTGAAGATGAAAAGGGCGTGAGTCTTGAAGGTCATACTGATGCTGTAGTTGCTGTTCAAATGCGAGGAAACGCTCTGATCTCAGGGTCTCGAGATCACACATTACGAGCTTGGGATCTGCGTGCAACACCCAAGAAGCGCCACATGTTCGCATTTTTTTCGTTGTCATACGCCAGTAGCAACACATTGGCGTCGAGCGAAGACAGTGAGGTTGATGGCGCGTCGGTATCCAAGCGGAGTGTGGTGATGCGTGGTCACCTCGATGCAATCACATGCATGGAACTCGGACAGCGTCTTGGAGCTGGTCGTACACTGTTGGCCTCGGGATCTGAAGATGGTACCGTTCGTATCTGGGATACGACACGTGAAAGCAGTGTATCGCTTCTAAGTGGGCACAAAGGTACCGACAAACCCGCTGACAACGGTGGAGTTAGCTGTCTACGATTGTTGGCAAGAGATGATGACCTAGCCTTGGGCTACCGTCGACGCACGATGCAAATTTGGGACATCGCGGTTAGCAAGTTAAAAGTCAACGTGCAGGCTCACCATGCTGGAGTGCGCGACCTACAAGTATCTGGCACACGACTCGTGACGGCAGCAAATGATCGTGTCGTTAAGGTGTGGGATTCCGCGTTCCGTGGTAATGGCGGGGTGCTGCAGCCCGTGCAGGAGCTTCGGGAGCACGGTGGTCCTGTGCAGTGCGTGAGTCTTGGTGGGCCCGCGGATCCTAATATTTGTACTGGCGCCGCAGATGGCCTAGTGCGAGTTTGGGATCTTCGATACATACAACGTGGCCCTCAGTTAACTCTTCGTGGGCATATCGGCCCTGTCACGCGTCTTCAACGTGATTTTACAAAGCTCGTGTCTGCAGGTGAGGACGGATGGCTGAGGGTGTGGGATATGCACTCGGGTGTGTGCCTTCGTGAGAAGCAAGCGCATTCATCAGGTGTGACGTGTCTTGAAATGCGTGACTCGCTTGTGTATTCCGGTTCGTGGGATGGCTCGGTGCGCGTCTGGGATATTGAAAACGTCAACAGCTCTGGACAAGCAGTGGTATGAAAACGGATTTGTAATACACAACCGACTCCTAAGACCAGTGGTTTCAGTTACGACACCAAGCGGCGCATCCAACGAGAGAATGCCGACGGCAAACAACTTGCCCTCGTGCTTGCTTCCACCAGCTTCGTTGTCACCCTCATTGTCACCTGCATCTTCGTCTTCAATCGAATACGCGCCAGGATCGGCGGCGATTTATCGCAAGAAAATTATCAATCAACAAGCTTCGCAATACCCAAAAACAAAACGAGCTGAAGGTTCACGACCAACCACCAAACGAGTCCCGAGGAGCGATTCCAGCTCGGAAGCCCAACAAGTTGATCGGTTAAGGACTTTCTGGGAAGACAGGCAACTGATAAATGATCCAAACGACGGAGGAAAAGCAGAAAAGGTCAACACGATGCCAAGGGCTGATGACAATAGCGTTTGGCCAGTTCTTGTAGCTGTGCGGTGTCGCCCGCGAAAACGTCAGCGGGCTGAAAGGCGCTTTGGTGTAGAATTGAGCACGTCTGGCTGCGAGAGCAGCAGTGAAAGTGGTAGTAGCGATGAAAGAGGAGGCAATTACAGGACATCCTCGAGCAGCGTTCAGCGCGGCGTTTTCGAATACTCCGCATCCAGGGACTACGATTATGCAGCGACCTATGATACTGAGCTACCGCCACCGCGGTTGCAGCGTCCACGTCGCCTGTATGTGCAGGCCCCCAGTCACTCTGCTGGAGGCACATCTGGTCGACGAAACTTTGACTTCGATTTCATTTTCCCGCCGTGGAAAAAGCAGCGTGATGTATATGACCACTGCGTACATGATCAAATTCGTCATGTTTTGGAGTCGCAGCAACAAGGGCAGCAACAACACACGACAATTGTAGCGTACGGTCAAACAGGCACGGGAAAGACATACACAGTGGGCATGCTGAGTGATTTTTCTGATGACAACGAACGTGGAATGATCCCTCGCGCGCTTTCGCAAATACTAGAGTTTGCTGCTAGCACGAAGAGTGACGCAGACTCAAGCGGGACGGTGATAACCCTGTCGTTTTTGCAGATATATCTTGAAACCATTCAAGACCTACTAGCCCTATCTGGGCCCACTTCTTATGGTACAAGACCCAAGCCTTGGAAAAGACACAACGATCGTCAAAGTGTGAATGGACCTAACAGAGACCTCCCTGTACGGCAAGGACGCGATGGAGCATTTTCCGTGACAGGACTTAGTGAATACGAGATAGCGTCGATTGATGACGCACATGCATTGTTGGAGCTTGCAATGCGCAACCGAGTGCTAGCTGCGACCGCGAAAAACAAAACATCGTCGCGTAGCCATACGCTTCTCACGATCTCAATCAAACGACGTACCGGAAGGAGAGATTCGACTAGCGACGATGAGAACGAGGAACATGAAGAACATGATTTTGACAATGAGTCGAACGGGGCTTCAACCATCTCATTTGTGGATTTAGCCGGTTCGGAGCGCGTCGATGGAGCTCTGCATTTCCTCCGAGCCACTCGTGCGCGGCAAGAACAACGTATTCGTGAAGCAAAATTTATTAATCGCTCACTGAGTGCATTAGGAGGAGTGATCGCTGCACTGGCACAACCGAAGTCTGCCACAGGATCAGTTTCTGCGCAGGTTTTGGCCCGATTAAATTCTGGGTTGCGGGATAATAGGCCCCAATCTCCTGGAAACGAGCAAGGGCAACCGCATATCCGATTTCGAGACTCTCAGCTTACTAAACTGCTTCAAGGGCGTCTTATTGGTGGCCGTGGACGGCTATTGTTGATCGCCACAGTAGATGACCAACCTAAGAATCTATCGGAGACGCTATCCACGCTCAAATTCGCTGCACAATGTCGCCGGGTCGAGCTGCAACCTGGTTCGAGGCTTCGAGGAGACAGAACGACTCGAAACTTGCGCCGGCAAAAATCGCTCTTGGACCAAATTTTTAACGACATGAAGCTGATGCACGAGAACCGCGAGGCAGAATTGCACGTACGTAAGCTTCAGGATTGTTTCCTATCAACCCAACACTGAGATGACTTGCTTCGTACACAGACTCAATATCAAGCGCAAATTCAAACCTTAGAGCGTGAATTGGAAGCTGTTCGAGCCGCCGCAGAGTCGGCGTCATTGTTATCGACGGGTACTCACGAAATGCCCATTCACCTCGCGTCCTATTCGGCGTTGTGCTCGCTGGTGGACACAATATACCCCATTGGGATCGACGAAAACATCAAGCACCCTTGCGTTGCTGACTTTCACAGCGAGAAAGAAATGCTCGAGTACGTCGCTGGGCTCTACAGTAGGCTCAACACAGCATTAGTGGCATGCCGTAAGCAGGACCGAGGCCAGCTTCTTCCTTCCAGTCCAGCAACACCTGCAGATACACTAGAGCTACCCGGGGCAGAATCGAATGCAATGCAGCAAGCTGCGCTACAGGTCCATAAAGACGGTGAATCTCAAAAGGTTGCACCACCAGTAGATATTGCAGCACCTCGCGAGCCTGCTCTGCCGGATACTTTTGCTTCTAAACCCAGACGAGAACTTCAGATGTCAGCCGAACGGGAGGTTGAGTTCCGTGCCATTGCTCGGCACCTGATCGCCTCACACGCCCTGGATTCCATTGTTGTCAGCTCCTCTGACGAAGAAGAGGGCGCTACCTTTCTATCGTAAAGACAAACAACCAATTCAGATGCGTGTCATCTCGTTGTAGTTCTTGTATTCACCCCCTTCTGGTTCTGCATGCAGTTGTTGTTTTGTTAGTATTGTTGACGAGGTGCCAATACATGGAAGTCCTCGCTTCGGACGTGTGTTGCCACGCCAACGTCCGGTCACACGGACGAGCGCGACGCAATGAGCGTCATGGCCGCGGCTCTCGGGATCCGCAGTGAGTTCTGCAGATTGGCGAGACATTGCTCCTGGAAGTAGTCCCGAAGTAGCAGCTTGAGTGAGCGGCAGGCGAACTGGTAGAGCTCCTGGTAGCTCTCGGGTCGCGTCGAGAGCTGCGCCGGAGAGACGTGGAACTCGTGGAGACACAAATTGAGCCACAGCTGCTCGTCGTTGCTCAGCTGGTGCCACGAGCGACACACAGAGCGCGCCGCACAGAGCGACGGACCGTCCAGGAAGCTCAGGACGGCGTGGATGTTCTCGTCGCAGGTAAAGTCCAAGAGACTGAGCGGTCGCTTGGGCTCCGAGTGCGGCGAAGGCGATGGCGAAGGCCCCAGCGAGCGCAGCCACTCGAGAACGGCGCGCGCTTCAGGTGATAAAGCGCCACTGAGAGGAGCGACCAGTGGGTGGAGGATAAGGGCACGAGACGAAGAGGAAGGAGCCGCCATGAAGGTATCGGAGGGGCGCAATGCAGACGTCGAAGTTGCTGTCCCTTGTCAATTGGTGGAATGGCACATGGTACCAAACAGTCTGGGTTGGATACACAAGTGATACATCAAACCCGAATGAAAAGTGGATACAAAGGGAAGGTAATTACAAAACGTAATTACAAAACGGGTTTTGTGTGTAAGTTATGTATTAAACCCGTGGGTTTTTATTGCAATTTGGAATTTGAACTGGTCGAGTCACTTTGCCTTCGAAGAGCTCCGACGTCTTATTCTGATGGCGCGGATGGAGGTTTTGTCGCCTCTGCTCCCCTCTTCGTCCCGATTCACGTCTCCGTCTCGTGGTGTTTCGATGAAGACGCGCTCGACAGCTACGCGGTCCACAAAGGCTCCGCTGCCCAAGTCTAAAGCCGTCACGACGCCCACTGTGGGCATCAAGCGCAAGAGTGCGAGCACCCCCAGCACGCAGCCCAATAGCGGCACGACCACGCCCTCGTCCAATAAGAAACGGACGCGGCTGTCCATTGGCACACCTGGCAAAGTCACGCCCTTGACGGGAGTCAGAGAGAAGGACGTGCAGCGGAAGTTCACGGAGCTCGAGGTGTCGGACGTGTACAAGGCCATTCGCAAGCAGACGGGAAGTCTCGGAGGCAACGCAGCAGGTGGAGCCATCTACGGAGAGATCACGCAATCCTCGTTCCAGAGAGTGGTGGACTACCTCAAGGAGAACTGCGAGCTCACGTCGGCCAGTCGCTTCTTGGACGTGGGCTCTGGACTGGGCAAACCCAACTTCCACGTGTCGGTGGACCCTGGCGTTCAGGTCTCGTACGGCATTGAGCTCGAGGAGCTGCGCTGGCACTTGTCGCTGCACAACTTGCGCAGGGTCTTGTCGCTCGACTCGCAGCGCGACAAGCACCTTGCAACGGTGTTCACAGCTGGAGACATTACCGATGCCCATACGCTGAACCCGTTCTCGCACATTTACAGCTTTGATGTGGGGTTCCCGCCCGATGTGATGGACAAGATGGCCGAGATGTTCAACCGCAGCACGGCCAAGTACTTTGCCAGCTTTCACACGCCACGCAAGGTCGTGGACACGTTCGGGTTTTCCGTGGAGAATATTGGCCGAGTGGCCACGTCCATGGCGGGATCGAGTGAAGGACACCAGTGCTACTTTTACCGACGTGTGGCGTCGACCGATGAGGAAGACTCGGAGTCGGAATCGGTTGAGGTCCCTGTGACCATGTCCCCGCCTGAGGGCGGAGAAGGCGCGTCCCTGTCTGTGGACCCGCTGTTCAGGCAAGGCTTTGAGCTGCTCAAGGCTGGCCGCGAGGGCATGCTCGAGTGGATCGCTGACTTTTTCGGCCAAGAGGTGTACGCAGGACGAACCCGCCGGCAAAAACGCGAGCTGCGTCAACGCCCCATCCAGACGTACTACCCAGTTGTGGGCAAGGCACAGACGGTGGCAGGTACCAAGGACTTGACCGAGAAGAGCAAAAGCAAGAGGAAGCCGAAGACAAAGGCGTCTCGCAAGCTCCTGGAAGCCTGAGTGTTGTGTTGATGTTAGGACGAGGCTTTTGTCCATGGTCGTATCGCTGCTCTTTTGTGTTGCAGGCTGCTAGACTAGCTTCATCAGGGTACAACAAGCACTATGTATTCATAAGTACGGGGAAACCAACATATCGATAGGAATACAAGCTGCATACATGCATATTTCGCTCTATAGCCTTCTACTGTTTCGTTGCTTCATTCACTACAGAAGTGAACAAAGCGCCAACTACATGATCGTAAGTGTACTTCCGTCTATTCCACCTCTCGGCTACTCTGCACCGACTCAACGAACAGCTTCTTCTGTAGCGGCGAGAAGATGTCCCCACCGGCGTGAATGCATGAGATTAAATAGGTAACATCCTTGCTCTCGAAGCGCTCCTCCTGACGGAACTGGTCCAGTTCGTCTCCAAAGGCCGTCGTGAACTCCTCCATGTACAAGTCCCGGAACTCGCTCTGCACGGCGGCGGCTCCCGATTCCTTGGCCAAATGCTCCTGCAGTTCGTGCTCCGCCGACGCCAAGAGCTCGTGACTGGCACGCGCCGTCTTGCGTACAACCCCCAGACGTGCGTACTTCTTGGCCGCGTCTTCCGCCTCGTCACCAGCAGCCACGAGGTCCTGTAGCAGCAGTGTGGTGGCCTCGTCCTCCTGTTCGTCCTCCTCACTGTCCATACTCTCGTCCTCGTCGCTTCCGTCCTCCTGACTGCGTTCGTACGCGTTCTTCAGTGTCTTCTGCAGCTTGGACAAGGCCGCAGACGCCTCCAAGCTCTTGGCAATGAGCTCTGCACAGCGCACGCTCTTGTCGGTGGCAGCAGCCAAGAGTTTCTGTCTCTGTTCGTCGCTCGCGGCCTCCGTTACAGCTACAGACGCGTCTTCCACTCGTGCACATACGCCGGATGGAGCCTGGAAGGCATCCTCACCTAGCGCGGCGATCAGGCGGTCGTAGCGGGCCGTGAGCTGCGCCGCTTTCTCGCCCTCGACGTCCATAGTTCGAATTGGGAATGGCTGGTCGAGCCGCTTGACTTGATTTGAGTATCGTCCTTACAAAAGTCAAGAGGCTTTGTGGCGGCGTGAAATTTGTAGGGCGGATTTTCACCCATACAAAAATCATGTCAAGGCGTATTTTTCCGAAGTGAAATCACGATAGTTTATGTATTTTATCCCTTTCAGCTTGTATTTTATAACGCCCCGTTTATGTGAAATGAAAGGCAGTAAGAGATGGACAGATCGATCAAATTGCGTCCAGCAATCAAAGACGTGTTTAGGAAATGTCTGTGATGAAAGGCTCGCCCACGTTATCGATTGTGGTCTTGATGGCTTGGTACGTCATGAGGAAGGCGCCGAGCACCACCGCTGCGCTAATGCAAAGCACGACGATTGACTGGCGGCCACTCCGGCGAACGAAGCCCAGAATCACCACCTGAGCTCCTGAGGTGATCACGAAGGTCACTGCACACAGCAGCGCTGCCCAGTCCCACGCGATCATGTTGAACACCGCGTACTTCGCTGTTGCCGCCGCCGAGGAGTACAGAATCATCAGTGCCATCGTGGACGAAGCCACCTCAGGCACGATACCCATCTCGATCATAATGGGCCCCGTAATGATGCCCCCACCGACACCGAACATGCCTGCGACGATACCACCCAGCGCACACCCGAGAGGGAAGTACACAACAGCTTTCTTCGTCCAGCGTACATCGCCGGCCACATACGGGTAGTCTACGGCAGCCTTGCGCAGGTAAGCCTTGTGAAGGTAGTGCGATGTCAGCACTACAAAGACGGCCACCCATGGGATCTCCACGAGCAGGATGGTCCAGTACGCTGCGCTTCCACACATTACGGACGCGTCGCCGATACTCGTGGCAACTACGCCGAGATAACACAGCAGGATTGCAGCGTGCTTACCCCACGCAAAGTGACGCTCCTGCTCGAGGATCCGCTGAAGTGTGTCCTTGTCCTTGGTTGCCACGTCACTGGTGGCTTCACATGCAGATGAACGGTGATCTCGGCAGACCTCCTCGTTTATTAAACGCTGGGGTGTGCTGGCTTGGATGTATACATCAGGACCGACCGACGTATTCTTCGAGGCAGCGTCAGCTTGGGCCTTGTTGGCACTTTCGTCCATGTAGAGTCGAATCCCTTTCATTGTCATGCACATCCCGCTAGCAGCAAGAACGACGACAAATAGCAACGACACGATGTAGCTGGGAACCATCTTGTTAATGAGAGCCCCGAGCACGGTGCCACCGATGACAACGGGAATCATACCGAGGGACAGCTCGGCGTCGATGAGCGGTCGATCGGCCGCAGGGTGGCGCTTGCGCAGGTTGAACCAGGCATTGGCCACTGCACCGCCCAGGATAGCCACGTTGGAAATGGGCGTCGCGCGCTTGATGCCGAAGCCCATGATAAGCACCATGGCGGGCACCATGATGACCCCGCCGCCCACACCACCAGCTGAAGATACAGCCATGCCCACCACAATGAATGCAATGGCGATTGCGTCGTAGGTGTCCATTTCGGACAGACTTGGTACAGCGCCGTCCTCGGTGGCGCTACCTCCAGCTTCGTTACCGTCGGCAGCAGCAGCAGCAGTTATCACTGCAAGTGTCAGCATGGAGAGAAGCAATGTGAAGCGATTAACTTGCGGGCATGATCGAACGAGTACCATCTTCAGTGAATTCAAGAGGCAAATTTGAGAATGGCACATGCATGCTGGTCTCAGATCAACGGAGGTGGGGCGTGTGGCGAGGCATTGGCATGACAACGAACGTCTCAAAGACAAAGCACCAACTTTGGTGCTGTTGAGTCACGTGAGTTGATTGGACGAGTCCTCCGTTAACGTGGACACCATTGAGCAAGCGATACCCGCTCCCATTAGTGCCGATTGTGGAATTGGTTATCGTCTTGCTTTCAACTGCTTTAAGCTCTTGTCGTAAGATTTGCTCACGTGAAAATCGCCATAGAAATGGCTCGAAGATATTTCAGCGCAATCACCTCGTTTACCAGTTTCAGAATTGGTTCTTGACTTGCCTCGCCCCCACTCCGGTTCTTGGGCAGCCAAGAACGCGTCGACGCGTAATGAGAGCCATAGTGACTAATAAGTGCTACAGCACTCGACTGCAGTGAAGTCTTATTGAATGCATGTATTGCAGCCAGCTACAACTGTCACGATGAGTCTTCCACTATGCACTACCACTAAAGTGTAGAGATCCCGTGGCAGCTTTCGCACCGATTCACGTTGTTGTTGGCAAGCTGCGAGAGCTCCAGCGTCATGTCGGTGGCGCTCAGCGTGGCCGAGTGTATGGACTAAGATAGTGGGGACTTCAGACTGCAGCCGACGGTTGGGCGGGTGCTTCTTTCTCTGCTGCTTCTAGATGAAGAAAAACGTTTCAAACGAAGCGCGGTGCAAGACGGATGATGTTGCCGTGCGTGGGCTTGGCAAGTGCATGAATTTGGCCAAGAAGGGTCTAGGTGGACTGAGAACGGAAGTGAAGCCAAAGTAGCTTGTGTCACTGGAGGGAGGGACGCCGCTTGGAGATCGGCCGTGTCTCAGCGATCCGTGTGTCGAGACGGCGCGCCTCCGGTTGGCGAGCGAGTCTTATGCACGAGCAGATGTGGCTGTGCGGTTTGATCGGTGCTGTTGAGGCCGATTTCGGGTGCAGCGGCGGCGTTCTAGAAGGGTCGGATGTGACGGCCGACGGCGTAAATTACGAAGTCCAGCGTAGTGTTGCCGACGGAGGACGAAGGTGGAAGGATTCAACTGACGAAACCAACGTCATCGATCCATGGTGCGCTGTCACGATTATCTTGTTGATAGCCAATCTTGGAAAACGTTGTCCATTCAAACATTGTTCTTTTGACCAAATTCAGCTTTAGCTGTCTAGACGATTTCGAGGCATCTACTCCTCAGTTATAAGACCTTATACTATTCTCTTTGTTTATAATCTTAGGCATGAATATCAGACTCAGCCTGAGGCACCAAGTAAAAGTATACGCGAATTTACTCAGCAGTTAACCACTTGAACTCTTCACTTTTGTCGACGTTTTGAATTTCAATGCGCGGGTCTGAACGAAGTGCATTACTTTTTTGGGATAGCCAGAAGTGCCTACATTGTATGCGATTTTCAAAATTGATTCCACGACGTCTTCGAGACCATTGTTAAATCGACACCACTGCCTTCACATGTATTGTGCAGTGTAAATTGTAGCGGACTTTGACAGCTAAACAGCGTAACGAACGAAGTGAATACTATGTTCATAACGTTGCACCATTTTCAGGTCAAATTGAGAATCTCACAAGTACATGTATTGTAAACGCGTTTCGCGAGCCGTCTTGCCACTTCCGCATGCGTCGGTTTTGTCTCTCATTCTCTATCTCTCTCTGTTCTCCATCAAGCGGTGCGTGCCACAGTTAGATCCTTCAATCTGCGCAGTCTTGAGCGCAGAGGCGGAGTAGATAGATTGGACGACATTACTGTAGTTCATGGCCAGCAATGTCAGCGCACCATGGATCGATGACGTTGGTTTCGTCAGTTGAATCCTTCCACCTTCGTCCTCCGTCGGCAACACTACGCTGGACTTCGTAATTTACGCCGTCGGCCGTCACATCCGACCCTTCTAGAACGCCGCCGCTGCACCCGAAATCGAAATCGGCCTCAACAGCACCGATCAAACCGCACAGCCACATCTGCTCGTGCATAAGACTCGCTCGCCAACCGGAGGCGCGCCGTCTCGACACACGGATCGCTGAGACACGGCCGATCTCCAAGCGGCGTCCCTCCCTCCAGTGACATCAGCTACTTTGAAGTGCCTTGCTCCACTTCCGTTCTCAGTCCAAAATTTGCCTCCTGGAGCGCAAGCGGCAGAAGCAGCAGAGAAAGAAGCCCAACCGTCGGCTGCAGTCTGCAGTCCCCACTATCTTAGTCCATGAACTCGGCCATGCTGAGCGCCACCGACATGACGCTGGAGCTCTCGCGGGTCGCCCACCGCGCCACGTCCGACTTGTGGTCGTGGCTACGTTTACGCTCCTCTGCCTTCACGCGTGTAAGCGCCAAAGCGGCTCACAAGACGTCGCGTCTGGCCGCCGATGTGCGGGGCCACGTAGAGGAGCACAACCCGTACGCAGTAGGCGGTGTAGCCACCCTCGTAGCAGTGGCGTTAGTGCTAGGAGTGCTGTTCGTGTGGGTGGCTTCCCGTCAAGTCCGACCTCGTAAGACGCCGCCAAAGCTTGAGAAGCGCCCGTCATCTCCAACCTCCAAGCGACTGCGGCACAATTCGAAGCATTCCAAGTCCTTCTCAGATCTGCTCGAGGCGGAGCGCGAGCGGATGCAGGAGAACCGCCAGTTGGAGCTGGAGGACCATATCACGTTCCCCAAGGAGCTACGGCAGAACTGCGGTCCTGAGAACCTCAAGTTTATCTATGATACACTGTCCAGGGTCTTCTCTTTCCTACGTGGAGAGTTCGTGGAGCCTTTGGCGAGGGATCTACGTATCCTGCGCTTCGCCAAGGGCGAAACGATCTTTGACAAGGGTGAATTGGATGGATCCATCTTGATGATCGTGAATGGCTCGGCGTCGCTGACGATCCATGGAGAAGCACCGGACCAACGCTTCTTCAAGCTGCTGGGACGTGGAGATACACTCACGTCGTCGCTGCCGCTGCTCACGGTCCTTGTGAACGAGCTGCAGAATGGGGAATGCAGTGCCCAAGTGAAGAAAGTGTGTGGCAACCTGTCGACTAAAGCTGAAGAGGATGGCACGCGGCTGTTCAAGATACCGACGCACTCAATCAAGAAGGTGCTGAAGGCATACCCCGAGGCTTTTTATCGACTGTCACAAGCTGCACTGAGCCAAGCGGAAAAGATCACCTCCAAATCGCTTATCGATCACTTTGGGCTTACGTCCAAGATAATAAATGCAACTCCGCTAGTGCATCCGCTGCTGTTAGGCGGCGAAGACGGTGTGAAGGCAGAGGAAACGCCTGTCAAAGAGATCGTGGACAGCGTGGCCGACGCAATCGGGTTGTTCGACCAAGAGTTGCGCTCTACCCTTGCAAGTTGCGTGAAAATTGTCAAGCGCACGAAGAAGCAGACGATTCGTGAAGCTGGAGACTCGACAAGTGCGTTGGGCGTCCACATTGTGCTGGAGGGATCTGTTAGTGTTCAAGTCGCCACTACCACGCAAAGGTTTGCAGAGCTCTACAAGGCTACGAAGGGCTGCGAGGTCGGTATTTCTTCTTGCTTTGTTGGCTCTCATTACTTCGCAACGCGCAATATGTGTCTCGAAGACACAACTCTATTATGGATCCCAGACGCACTATTCTGCAGTTTGCTGCAGATTAATCCTGTTGCAGTGAAATGCACTCGCCACCTTCTCGACCAATATTCGGATTTAGTTTGTGTGGCCGATACATCGTTCGACTGGTTGCACCTTCACAGTGGTGAGAGCCTATTTGATCGTGGAGACCTGTGTGATTCCGTGTTCACTGTTATTAGCGGTCGACTTCGTGCTGTTCAAGTACACTGCTATCGTGGCAAGGAGGTGGAAACTACGAACGAGCTCGTGCGAGGAGCCACGCTGGGTGCGATGGATATGTTAGCTGCAGGACCCAGCAACTCCTCGGTATTTGCAATTCGAGATTCCCAAATCTCTCAAATGTCAAGAAACGTCTTCGACTATGTGGTGAGCAAATACCCGTCCGTGCTTGTTCATTTTACCAAGAATCTGGCTCAGCGCATGCCTACTCCTGGCGTGGACTCTTCGAAGGCTGATTCAAGCGGTGTGAAGTCTCGCAGTAACTATTTGCTATCGCTCGGATCTGGATCCTCTACTTCAGACGGGCAGAAAGCTGGCGGCAACCTTCCCATTGGCACTGTTGCTGTTGTTTCGTTGACCAAGATGACGAAGATTCAGACGTTTTGCTCTCATTTAGAGGTATCGTTGAAGACATTGGCCTCTGTTGAGACAGTGTCATCGCAGAAGGCGAAGGCATTCCTGGGGGAACAATGGATCAGCAACTCGCGCGTCTCGCGAGCCAATCTCACCGCCTGGATGGGTGATATTGAGAGTTCCAAACGAACTTGTTATTTATGAGGCAGATCCACAATTGACTGCGTGGACGAAGTTGTGTATTCGCCAGGCGGATCATATCTTGCTCCTTTGCTCCGATACCCACCCTCAACAAGCATTTGTGAGTGACATGGTTGCTATTCTGGAAGATGCTTGGGACAAACGCGATGCAGAGATAAATGTTGTTCGCATTCGCGAGAAGGATTGGACGCTGACCGCACTGGAGGCTGCCGCGAATCAGGAAGCCAGTGGCTCTTCACGCTCTTACGCCTTAAAGAAAAGGCTGCGGCTTCAGATGGAGAGTCCTCTACTGCCACGTTTCATTCTTCCGATGGAGAAGTATGAGTGGATCAGTGGTTTTCACAATGTGCAAGTTCCGTTTGAGGAGCATCGCTCAGATTTCATGCGTCTGGGTCGACGGATCACGGGTAATGCAGTCGGCCTCGTACTTGGTGGTGGCGGTGCTAGAGGTCTGGCGCACCTTGGTGTTTTACGTGCGCTCCAGGAATGCGGCATCCACGTTGATGTTGTTGGTGGCACGAGCATTGGCGCGTTTATTGGAGGTATCTACGCCCTCCACCCGAACAACTTGAGCTTGGTGGAGTCAAAAGTGCAACAACTATCGACGGGACTTAGCAGTATTTTCGAGAAGCTGCGAGACCTCACGCTGCCGATTTCGTCCTTCTTCAATGGTACTCGTTTCAACCAAAGCATCCAGGCACACTTCTACGATCTGTCTATTGAGGACTTGATGCTGAATTATTTCTGCGTCTCGACCGACATCGCCAAGTCCCGTATGAGCGTGCACCGTAGTGGACCCGCTTGGAAGTATGTGCGGGCATCCATGAGTTTGCAAGGATACTTTCCGCCTATTTCGGAGAATGGTTCTTTGCTTTTGGATGGCGGCTACATGAACAACCTTCCTGCCGACGTGATGAAGGAAGAAGGGGGTATCAAGTACATTTTTGCGGTGGATGTGGGCAGCGAGGCGCGCACCGACTTCTACGACTACGGCAGCGCGTTGTCGGGGTGGTGGCTGTTGTGGAACAAGCTCAATCCATTTGCCAAGACCGTGGCGGTGCCTTCTATGGGTGACGTGTCCGCAGCTCTTGCGTACGTTTCATCGGAACAGCACAAGGACCGCATTCGTGAGGAGTGCATCGATCTGTACCTGCGCCCACCCGTGAAAGACTACGGCACTCTGGAGTTCAACAAGATGGAGGAAATCATCGAAGTTGGCTACAAGTACGCGATACCGCGTATTCAAGCTTGGGTAGCGCGCGTGCTGGACGTGGAGCCTGACGCCGATATCAAACGAAAGACACCGCCAACGACTCCAGTGGAGACGCCAGCGACGACGCCGAACAAGCTCAGCATCATTACGTGAGAGAAGCGTATTCGTGTGTGTAACTTCGTACTGAGGAGAAGCTTCTAGCCATCAACTAGGGAAGTAAATAAAGTGGCGCCTCGTACGCCACGATTTTGAGTTAGCTACGTTACAGTCTAATATCATTCTCCACGTTGCCTATGGCGAGGAGAAAGAGCCTTCCGAAATGCGAGGCATGCCATCGGTGCTGTGGGACTTGACCATGGAGACCACATTGTCATGAGCTGTGCGCAGGAACAGCATTCTGAGGAAAGAGAACTGAGTGAAGAGTGTCGCGAACTCGGCTTCGTTTACCGACCACGAGGAAGACGTCGAGGCAGACGAATCGTCTTCCGAAGCACCTGCGCTCTGCTGCTTCTCCTCTTCGTCATCAACGTACTTGAAAAATACTTCGATAAGGGGTTCCGGACATTCCAGTTTCTTGAACGCCACTGCGAAGTGCTCTCGTGTAAGTACTCGTGTCTCAGTTATCTCTTCATCCGAATCGCTCTCTCCTTGCGAATTCATTTTCAAGAGGGCCGAGAAAACCATCGTAGCAAAAGAATGGTGATGATTGCGAAGAGCCCGTACGCCATTGCAGAAATCGCTAGCGTCGATGAAGCCGTCTTGATTCTGGTCTAGAAATCGCACGAATGACTTCTCGTCGATGTACGGCGAGAGGCCAAGCCCTTTTGCAATAACGTGTGCCCCACGCAGCGGGATGCGGCTATGGCCATCCACACAAAGCTGTCGGATCATCATTTCAATGGTATCTTCATCCACAAGCGCTTGGAAATCAGCCTCGTTGTCGTCGAACAGCATATTGGCCATGAACGAGCCCATATTTTGAGACTTGCGGTCAATGTTAAATCGCTGGAGCTTTGACATCATGCTGGCGGTCAAGTCACGGTCCTCAGAGCAGGCACCGTCCTTGGTAGCATTTCCCTCAGCGATCCACGGGTGCGCCAATATCTCCTCTACCGTGATGCGGTCCTGTGCGCGCACTTCAAGCATGCGAGCTACCAGTTCCTTTGCTGAGCCTGAAACGTGAGCCCAGTCCAGCGGGTCGAAGGTGAAATCTCCTCGAGCAATCTTCAGCAGAACCTCCACTTCCGAGTCACCAAAGAACGGCGGGTATCCTACGAGGAGAATGAACAAAATGACGCCGGCACTGAACACGTCAGCGGACTCGCTGTACATGTGTGACGAGATGACCTCAGGTGCCATGTAGCCGATGGTGCCAGCCATGGACTTGCCCTGGTCCAGCGGGTTCTGTTTGCCGTTGATCATGCGTGCAAGACCAAAGTCTGTGAGCACGATCTTGGAGTCCGGGTCTTCCGATGAAAACAAAATGTTCTCGGGCTTAATGTCCAGGTGCAGGATGTTGTGTGCATGCAGCGCCTGCAACGCCGACATGAGCTGGCGCATGATGCTGGCAGCGTCTCTCTCCGAGTACTTTCCCCGTTGCACCACTCGGTCGTAGAGTTCCCCGCCCGTACACAGCTCCTGGATAATATACACCTTCTGGTGCTCTTCGTAGACCTTGTGGATCGTGATGAGGTTCGGGTGCTTGATGTTGTTGGTGATGTTGCGCATGATCTCGACTTCGGCCACCACTTGCTCTCGATGCTTGAACTTGGCCACGTCCAGCACTTTGACAGCGAACGTCGTGCCATCTCGTTCGTCCTTGAGCTTCTGGACGACGCCGTTGCCGCCCACCCCCAGCACGGCGCCGAGTTTGTAGTGTCGTAGCCACACCAGAATGTCGATGCAGTCCGAGAGCGCCACGAGCCACCGCTGCTTGGTGGCGGCCTCTCTGGCTCGGAGCATCCAGGGCTTCTCCCCCAGCGCGGGCGTGACGCTCAGCGTGGTGGCGTCCACGTCCTCGAGCTCGGCGTCGGCCGTGAGCATCACCTTCCGCTTGGCTTTGGCGTTCCTCTTGGTGCCGCCGGACGTGGCGGTCGTGGCGCTAAAGGCGCCAGAGTCCTCGTAGTAGGCGAGTTGGCGTCCGTCCAGCTCCACGAAGCGCAGCTTCCACTTCTTGCGCCAGCGGAAGCCGCGCTTCTCGAGCGAGCCGGACACGACGGGCGCGCAGACCCAGAGCTCCTGGCCGCCGTGTCTCTCTGTGATGGTGTGTGGCAGGGCGAGCGCGCGTCGAGAGCTGCCGCCGTTGCTGCTGCTGCCGCCGCTGCTGGTGGACGAGCTGCAGCTTTTGCCTGTCAAGTGTTTGCTGTGTCGGTGGTCGTCGGGCGTATGGCACGAGCGCCGGAAGAGTCTGCGCCGCGGACTGTTGGCGTGTTGCGGTGACTCGCCCAGTGTGAGGCCGCTGGAGGCGCTCAGCTCCTTCTCCATCGAGTCCTGTGTCGAATGCCGCGCCGCGAACATGAGGGCGAGCGGGTGCGTCTGTTGCAGTGAATTGCAGTGTGTGGACGTTCACTGGAGACTTTGGGGGCGCCTTTTCTGCAAACAACTCGCGACACGAGCGTATGGTTGATGCCCATCGCGCATGGCCGTGATCCGACGGGTTCATGAGGGCGGAGGCTCATTCTAGCGCTCGTGAGGCATTGGATGTGGAGGCGCCTTTGACGCGAATGCAAGGCGTTGGATCGTACACAAGGAAGATCTCTGGTTTGAGGCAGCGGATGGTGAGGGGACTTCGGGCACCACAGCGCAGCAAGAAGTTCAATCTGGTCGCGTCGTGCAGCACAGCGGTCCCGGAGTAATCCGACTTGTACCGGAGTTTGTATGGCCGCTCGAACAGCGATGTGTTGAAACGCCTCATTTAAGCCTCAACGAACCTCATTGGAATCTCCGAAAACCTCATGCAAGGTCTGCTTGGTGCAGGTTTAAATCGCTGACGCGCGAGCCTCGACTTTGGCGGTGAAAGGCAACCACAGCGAAACGAGCCAAAAGAGACAAGCGCGAAAAACTCCAAAAGCTGCTGTCGTTGCCCTTTTGAAAAGTTCGGAATGCATGTGGAAAGTGTTGGCTTGGGCGCCCCATCCGAACCTCGTACTGTACCAGCGTAATCGCGGGCTGATTGTTCGCAGCAACCTTGCGGTGCAGTTGGATGGCATGGGACTCTAATTGCTCCGAAGACGCCGTGCAAGTTGCAGTGCGATTCGTAGGTGATGTCACCGCCGGAAGGACGACGACGCCCGTTGTGAGGTCATTAAGCCACTGGAATCTGCCGCATGATATCTTACAGAGCCGCTAACTGAAGAAACCGGCAATGTCCAGTCAATAGAAGGCTGTCTTCCCTGGGATGCCAGTATCTGTGGGTAAGTATCCTTCAAAATATACAGGCAGAGCGCTGCCATGAGATCCCAGCGCTTGAATTCATTGGCGAATTCTGGTATCCGCGAGCTCCTCTTTTAAACTTTAAGCAATCTCTCTTCGCTGTCTCTACCATTGCCCGCTTAGCGTGGAAGTCACCACACAGATGATCAGCCTTGTACAGTACTTGCAGCAGGACAAACGATTGGGACGAAAATGTACTCAAAGTATGGGACCCATTCGCTGAGCAGCGCTGTTGGAGATACTTCGCTGGAGACACATCCGAGTGCGACAGTCACTGCTCTTCGCGGATCGGATTCAGCCTACGGCAGCTATCGACTGCCGCAAACAAGCGGATAGATGACCACTGCGAATGGCTCGCAAGCGTCTGAAAAGAGCGAGCTCTCCATCCAAAGTGTGATTGACTCCCAGCACGCCGCATGGCACACCAAAGGTACGATTTGCACTTTTGCGCCGCTGTTTATGGGTCACTCTTCACGCTCTTGTTGTCCAAATGTCGTGGGGAACCGCGCCCGTGACGCTCCGGGATCGCCTGCAGCGACAACAAACCACTTCGCGCAAAACTGAAGTTACCTGACAGTAACCGCCAACCATTTCGCGCAAAACTGAAGTTTCCGTCGTGCGACTAGCGAGATTCACGTGACACGCGCGCGTCCATCGCGCAGTTGGACCACTTTGGGGACGCATAGGTCACGCGGCGTGTCGGTTCGCGCGCAAAGTATCCTGCTGCTGACGAGCGTTGCAGTTCGACTTCAACGTGCCTCCTGTCGCTGCGCTCGGGGGTTACACCGCTCCGCGGCACTCGGCCGTCTGCGCGTTGAAATAGTACGCCTTGCCCGTGACGGGGTCGTAGAACTCGGCCTCGCTGCCGACGGCTGCGTCCTCCGCCGAGATGCGGGGCGTCGAGAACGCTTCCGGTCGCTGCGCGCGACCCTCGTTGGTCTGCGCGTTGAAGTAGTAGTAGCTGCCGCTCGACGCGTCGTAGTACTTGGCCCAGCCGAGCGACTGAGCGGCCTCGCGCCCGGTCTCAAAGCCCATGGGCCGAGCAAACACGCTCTCCATGGTCACGCGGTTGTAGTAATACGGGTAGCCGCTCTGCGGGTCCACGTGCTTCTCCCAGCTGCCTTGGGCACTGGATAGTGGCACCACGGCAGCGGGTGGCGACATGCGTGGCGTCGCGTAGGTCGCTGGTTGAGCAAAGGTGCTCTCCTGCGTCCGAGTGTTGTAGTAGTAGTGCACGCCTTGGGCTTCGTCATAGTACTTGATCCACTCGGCCACGACACTGTCACTGGGCTGAACGACAAACCCATCGGGAGCGACGTAGGTGCTCGCATCGGTCTCCCGATTGTAAAACCATTCCAGCTTGGTATCCGGGTCGACATACTGCTCCCACGCACCCTGCACTTCATTGGGAATGCGACGCGGGTGTGTGCGGACCCCCACCCGTCCATCTCGTCCTGCTCAATCTCCGACGGCCAGAGAGACGGGAACTCCCAGTCGCCGTAGTCCATGCGTCGGTTGTAGTAGTCGTACAACGCTCGAAACTCGTGCAGCTTTCGTCGACCACCCGAATGAACGTTGGCCCAGCACTGTGTTGCATTAGTTTGCAAGTGAGCAACACAACTCTTTCGCAGAAGGAACCAAAACAACGACCACAGTCACCTACCGCGCCACAAAACATTTCGCCACAGTCCTTGCACTCCATCGTCGCCTCGCTTGTCGTTGGTGACTCTGGAGATAGACACGTTCATTAGTACTTGGTGCTGCTGAATCGAACCCAACAGCTCGTGATCGATCGTACCGCAGTTCTCGCACAAAGGTTTCGACAACAGATCCAAGACATCTTGAGGCCGGCGGAACCGCACTTCACCCGTGACTCGGTTCTGTAAGAAGAAATTGGCACAGAACAAATGTGTGCAGTTAGTTTTGAGCAGTCTGCCAGAAACAGCTTCCTCATGGTACTTACGTAGTAGAACTTCTCGCCGTTTTCAGGGCGGACGATCTCTTTCCATCGCTTCTTCTTGTTTAGCTTTGCTTCACGATACATTTCTCGTCCTTTTCGTCCGCGATAGTGTGCTTGTACGAGCGTGACGGCGTAGTGTTGAATTTTCAGTAGCTGCGCGATTTTCTCCATCGTTGTTTGCTTAATCGCCTGTGCCTCCAGACGGCCGTGACGCCCACGCCAGTTCCTTTGAACTATCCGCACGGAATCGACAAGTTGCTGCTGCTGCAAGTCTCTCGCCAAACGCATCAAGTTGACCTCGATCCGTGCTTTACGTCGCTTCCAAGCAGCTTGAAGCTTCACAGCTGCATCATTCTCGAGCTTCTTCTGCCGTACCATTACTATAATCTGGTTGGCTTGATACCGCTTTTTCGCACGCCAACTCTTTTGAATACGAGTAGCAGCGCCATTCACTTCAGCCACGTACGCGCGCATCGCTTTAAGCTCTTTACGTGCATGGTGTCTTCGTATGTGTGTCTGCAACGTCGCAGCAGCTCGCTCTCGTCGTTTCTCCTCGAGTTTCAACTCTTCACGTTTCAGGTTAGCTGCTCGACGTGCTGCACGGACACGAAAAATACTTTGCAATTGTCTTGCTGCCTCGAACTCCTCGCGGTCCTTGGCCAACTTTGCAGCTCGAAGTAAATTTGATCGACCCCGATCTCTCTTACCTCGCCAATGCCGCTGAATTTGAATGGCACTTCGCCGCATCTTCTCCTCGTACGCTAGCCGGCGTAAATGCCTACTCTGCAACCTCTGTCGCAGTCTCTTTTTGCGCCATGACGCTTGAATTGTTCTTGCTGCTCGCAGAATGTCTTCCTGGCGGTAGATCTCGCGCAATCGCTGTGCTTCTCGCCTTGCCAAAAGCCGACGGTAGGCTCGTTGAATTTTCGTGGCAGCCTCGGTCTCTTTGTTAAACTGAAAGCGCACAATGATAGCGTACTTTCGAGCCTGACGTCCGCGATATACACTCTGCAAGCGTGTTGCTACCCATAAAATCAGTCGCTCTTCTCGCTTCTGCCTCGCGATACGTCGAGCAACTCTTGCACGATACATGCATTGGATATGTATCGCTGCTCGCCAACAATTCCCGTACTCCTCGATGAATAACCAGTCTTCTGCGCGATGCCGAGGTACCATGCCTTTGAACTGATCGTTGCTAGTGTAGACTGCAAACTTCCACGATGAAGCAAGCGACTTGATCGAGAACGAGCGGATCTTGGAGCAGCCCGTCAGATCTAACAGCATGAGCTTCGTGCATTTTTCAGCCAGCCACGACACACCAGTCTCGGTGATATCTGCCACGTTTCGACACCATAAACTCCGCAGCGTTGCAGCCATCGCTGACCCAGTGAGTGCTAGTAGTCCCATGTCCGTAATTCCTGCACAGCCTGAAACATCGAGCTCTCGAAGCAGCGGCGAATGCCTACTGAGCCACTTGAGCGTCACATCCGAGACTTTGGTGCCACGTAGACGGAGCACATGGAGCTGGTTAGGCAAATTTCCTGGTGGCTCGGTTTTTAAAGGAGAAGTCTGCTCACGTCGATGTCGAAGACTATCTGTGAAGGCGTGGTCTGTCACCTGATCGCACTCCGTGACGTTAAGCAAAGACAACTTGCCGCAGTGAGCCAATACGTCACCAATGCCAACCGTTGTAACACGAAAACACCCGGAGAGTACCAGTGAAGTTAGCTCGACGCACGCAGTAGCTATACAATGCAGTGTTCCATCAGAAATTGCGACACAATTGGACAAGTCCAGATGCCGCAGCTTGGGACACCCAACTACGAGTGCGGCAATGCCTTGTCGGTACATGCCGTCGACGGCGACTCCAGGCGCACCATGCAGATCGGAGAGTAATGGAAGTCCCTCCGCATCGAGGTGTGCGAGCTCTGGGCATCCGATAGACAAGCGACGAATACCCTGGTCCGATACTCGAATGCAGTGCCGGATATTCAAATGCCGCAGTTGCAACATACTTTCACTGATCGCGCGTAGTGATAGATCGGTCAGAGCCGAGCAACCAGATACATCGAGGTGGGTCAACGCATTGCAACCGGATGCTAACCAATCCATTCCGACATCGCTGACCTTGTCACACCCTGCGAGGATCAATGTCTGGAGCACCAGGCAGTTTTCTGCTATTGCCAGTAGCGAGATATCGTTGAACTTGTACTGCAAATCAAATCGTGCCAAGTCCAGTAGTACAAGGCTGTTGACACCCCCGGAGTTTGCCAGTGCCACCACACCACTGTCAGAAATTTGCCGACAACCTCTCAGCTTCAGCTGTCGTAGTTTACAACAGTTCTTGCCCAACGAAAGCAAGACGTTGTCAGTCACACTTCCACAGAACGAGAGGTCAAGCGATTCTAGGGTCGAACACGCCTGAAAGACTCGCAGAAGCGAGTAGTCTGGGACTCGGATACAACCAGCGATCGAAAGTGCTGTTAACAAACCATCACGAAAATGTTAGAACGGAATTTAAGTTTGCAGAAACTACGAACAGCGCTTCCTACTGCTCACACCGTAGAGAGATGCGGAGCTCCCCGATGCAGCTGAGTGCGGGGCTTTGCAATGATGTCACGTAGCTGAGATTGAGTGATTCCAGGTTACGACAGGAGCTTACAATGTGAAGCACACCGGACTCTGTCAACTACAACAACGGAGCGGGTTAGTCATCGCATCTTAGATGGGCCTCTTGCTCCAAACTTACCTTGAAAGCTCGCTCAAGACTCAGAAATTTCAGACCTGGACATGCCGTGGCAATCACATGAGCAGTTTTGTCCGTGATCTGCCAATGCACAATATTTTCCACTCAATTGATCATCAAAACTCATTTTCAGCAACGGTTGCAACAATACCTGGTCAGCGCCAGCAAGATTTAATCGAATGATCGGCTGCATCTTTGATAGAGCCATGTTTGGCACATCGTTCATTGTCATTACACTTGCACCAGTCACAGCGGATGAAAGCAAGTCAGCGAGCTGATTTGATTGCGGCTGTGAGCTCTGAATTCTCAAGGCTCCAGGATTTCGAGATATCTTCATCAAACATGAGTCGGTCGCCACCACAGACCAGACCTAACACAGCACGAGAATGTCATGACGTGAAGTTATCCCAGCACAGTATGACACGGGAAGACGGACGTACCGACAAGTCAAGATCAGCGCCGACAAGCACTTCATCGGGGATTTCCTTGTAGGCAAATACCGTTGCGAGTTCAGCAACTGTATGGGGTTGTTCCCATGTCGTGACAGGTCCTCGTTTTTCCGGCGATAACGAGCTCAACCGTATCCCGTCGTGAGCTTTCCGCACACGCGCTTTCCTGCTGGTCATGAAGCCCACAAGCACTTTGAACCGAGACGTCACTCCCTAAAATATGGTCGAAACTCCAAGCTTCCTGATAGAAGAAGATATCCATTTCAAACAAAGAACACAGCAGCAGCATCAACGACTCGGCAAGTCTCCACGCAAACACCAGCATGCAAAAAACTCGTTTATTCATCCTACCGCCATAATTATCGTATCGACAGATCACCGCCTTGAATCGGGTATGCGGTGAAATGAGCACGCACACACTACCCTCGAGATAAAGAAATGCTCTCGAAAGACGAGTGCCGCTGAATGCTGGTGATGTCCACTCCGTGGCTGTCGAATACAGCGCCATCCAGCAGCTCATCGTCAGCATCAAAGCGAACCATTCCAAACTCCATCCACTGCATAACCGTGACGTAGGCAACGATGTTGACTAAGCTAAGCGCACCAAGCGTCCAGTACATGTACTCGAAATGGCCGTCGTTGAGATTGTCCGTGATGTAGTGCTCAAACAGCAGTGTGAACGTCGACGTTAGATTACTTCCCATGGCAACCATGAACAAATTGATGGCCTGACAAGTGCTCTTCAGGTACACAGGCACCTCTGTGTAGAACAGCTCGTAAGCTGTCACGTTAATCAGGCATTCGGCTACAGCAACAAGCACATACATTGGGATCGCAAACGCCCAGTACGTGTGATTCATCGGCTCTCCAGAACCATTGTTCGGAATGGTCTGAAGCGTGCCGTTGACGTCCAAGTACATAATCTCTCCACTGTTTCGCCGGATGATCTCGAAGAATCCGGACCAAACCATTGTCAGCATCGCTACAATGAGCCCCGTAAGCACCTTACCAAAGGCACTTGGCGGTCGTCCAAATACTTTTCCCCACAACGGATACACGAATCCATCCAGCACGGGGATCAGCAGAATGATCGTGAGCGGGTCGAAAATACCTAAACTGGCACCAGGGATCTGAACTGCGTCGACGTCAGTGATGTTGTCGGCGCCAACGCGAAGATCACACTGCTGAGCAATAGACTGAAAGTTGGCATCCAGCTGGTCGTACGCGCACTCCCACATGATCATGAAAGAAGCGAAAGGCAGCACCCTGATCACCATCTTGATCTCGTCCACCGTTTCGTCATTAAACTTGCCACCGTTCGAGGCCTTCGACTTGTCCATATAAGCTGTGTTCATGCCGTAGCGGATCCACGCGTACATACCGAAAGCGCAGCACAGCACCACCAGGTACGACAAGTACTGACCCACTGACAACCAGTCCGACAAGAAGGACGCAAGCAGATTCAACGGGAACGCCGAGCCGAAGGCTATCAGTCCATAGTACAGCATCCTGGCCTCGTAGCTGAAGGCGCAATTCCCCTTGACAATAGTACACAACTTGGTCAGCGCGCTGTCCTGCGGTGCAAAGTGCACGTATCTGGGCGAGCCAAAGAGGAATAGCACGTAGGCGAAGACCATGACGCCTCCACAGATGAAGAAGTTGGCAAAGTATCCGTAGTCCTTGGAGATGGCGCCGGTGCCTTCCACACACAACACCGAGAGGTATCCGTACGAGAAGATGGCTCCTAGGTTAATGACAATGTAAAAGTAGCTGAAGAAGTGCTCCTTCTGCGTGACCTCGTTGGGGTCATTCGGGTCGAACTGATCCGCTCCGAACGTGATGACGTTGGCCTTGATGGCGCCCGTGCCCACAGCCACACCGGCAAAGAGCCCAATATGACACAGCACGTTGGCCACCACGTGGTTGCCGTGCTCCGGTTCCATGAACTTTGGGTGGGCCGAGACCGTGACGAGGAACGCGCCGAGCGTGTACCAGACCCCGAAGACCCAGAGCGTCCGGAAGCGGCCCCACTTCTCGTCTGCAATGTAGCCACCCAGGAGCGGCGACAGGTAGCAGATGGAGGTCCACGTGCTCTTGAGCGAGTTGGAGCCGACCTGCGACCAGCCGAGCTTGCCCATGAAGTTCTTGAGGCCTTGGTTGATGCCGTAGTAGCTCACGCGCTCGGCGAACTCGAGGATGAGGATGAAGCTGCACACATGGAGCAGGACGTTCTGGAAGCGGCGGTTGCGCTGCTCCCACGGGCCTTCGATGAAGTACGAGGACGAGGCGCTGGGCGTGCTGCCCTGTTCGTCCAGACTGGACGTGAGCGGCGAGCGCAGCGCCGACTTGGAGTGCGTGGACGAGTGCGAGTCCATGGGCAAGAGAGAGCGCCGCCCGCGGGCCCCGGGGCGAGTCGAGAGCGCGCAACGCAGAGAGGAAAGAGGACGAGCCTTGATGCCTGGAAGCCGCCGGCGCTTTGGGACTGCTTGGTTGACACTCGGACTCTGGACGACGGAGGGAAGAAGCAAGAGAGACGGAATATAAAAGGGAGAGAAAAGCCGCCTGCTGCTAAAAGCGGACTGCGCTTGGCGAGCGCAAATGGGGAGCACAAGAGAGCGGAAGTGGATTGATGGATTGCCTGCCTTGCTTGCGTGCTGGGATATTACGTGTAGCAAGTTACTACAGGCCTGCAAGCTAGTTCAGCTTTCTGCGTTCCGGGGATTTCGTTCTGCGCGACGTTTCTGAAGTTTGGCGATTGGACTGCGGCGTGCAGTACAGGCAAGCCGTCTACTACTTAAGGCTATGGAGCGAACTGCCTTGCAATGCTGACGAAGAGTTCTACGAAGACTTACTGATGGACTTCGAGCTATTCCACAGAGCAAACGCTTCCAGAGCGCTGTCGTGCACGCACCAAATACAATTTGCGGAGACTTTTGGCTGGAATGCTCTTATGCTCTTCTTTTGATCGCTCGCACGATTTAGGGTTGCCCTTGCTTTCACTATGTGAAATCGGACAGTCTCCTCAACCCGAGATTCTCTTCAGCCGTATTTGAATGGGGATGGGCGCGTTTCATCCAATCATCGCGTCATTTGCTAGCTGCAGGAGCTCCAAAAAACCTCCGACACTTGCAATTGCCAATAACAGCGCGTGTATGAATGGCACTAGTGAAGCCTATAAATTGCCTGCTCTCCAAGTACAATGGTATCGTGTTGCGGGCTCTGCTGCTTGTTCAGCTGTGGGGGCGTATTCCACTCGCTCGTCTAACGTCGGATAGACTTGCTTTTCGTATGGAGCGCTGGTTAGGGGACTGGGTACCGTACCTCGGTTGCCGCAACAAGTCTGCTTTACCCAACACGGCACGCTGCCAGCAACACGAAGGAGCTGTGGGCGAGTGAAGTTCTGGCGAGAAGTGTTCGGCCCGTGGAGGTCGCGCCAGCAGCCGTAAAGGGAGCGTGGCTCGCGGCGAAAATGGTGGCATGGCAAATCTCACGTGCGTTCGCAGACCTCGACGACTCACTTCACCGTGTGCGGTACCTGGAGCGCGCTGGCCCCACGCAGCATTCACGTGGCAGCGGGTGATTGCGCCTCGGAAGGCGATTCCTGCAGCGGCCGGAAGAGCACTTGCCACAGTACACGCCGCTAGCCTGCGCCACTGTGCCGTCCACCGAAGGGGTCTGCTGCGCGACCAGCGAGAGAGCGACCAGATGCTGCCTTCGCTTTCCACCACCGGCAGGTGGTTTAGACGGTCTCAACTCACGCTCGCCTGCAGACAAACTAACCTTCCTCACCCTGGCACGCAGAAAAGATGGCGTGGAGATCGACACTCGAGGCCGCGACGACGGCATTACTATTGACAGCCGAGTCAGCACCAACACAACAGCCATCTTATTCAAGATGGAAGTGACAGCCAACCATCAAAAAGTCAACACAACCGACGTCGCCTTTGCCGCGTGCTCTCCGTCGCACAACGCGCGCAAGATCGCTGCAAGTGATGCACGTCGGGCTCGGCAACCAAGAAGCAAGTTGCCTTTTTAGTCGATCGTCGCGTCGACACGCTACGTTCGACGTGTCAGCGAGAGGCTTCAAACCCCGTCGACCATAGAAGCGCCAGCACTAAGTACGCACACTTGTAACGGATCTCACTGCTCACTTCTCAAGCCATGGCCAAGGACGACGAGTGCCTGGTCTCGGAGGCCTTCACGGAGAGCGAGACGGAGGCGGAGGACGAGCAGCAGACGGTCGTGATCGTGGAGGACCTGGAGCTGCAGACGCCACCAGATGCGCCCTCGGAGCCCCCGCGCTCGGCGCTACAGACGACGCTGGGCGTCGCTTCGTCCGCTGCCAACTTAGTGCTGTTCCCGTACGTTGTGGCGGGCAAAGCGGCCGTCCACGCGACGTCCATGGCAGTAGCAGCCCCAATCCACATCACGAACCACGTGCGCGCCAGCATCGCGCAGTCCTGGACGAGAGAGACGCATGGACTCGAAGAAGAGGACACCGATCTCTTTGGAGAACGCTCCAGCAGTCGCACGAGCTCCACCAGCAGCAGCAGTGAACAGGAGATGGAGATATCGACAGCAGTGACGACACAGCAGAGTGGGGGCGTCTCCCAGTTGCTGTTCTTGCCGGTGCGGCTCGTGCACAGCGGCGTGTCCACTGCCGTGGCGATCCCGACGAAGGTAGCGACGTACAGTGGCCGCAAGATATCGGGCGCTGTCTCGACGTCCCACGCATTGGCCACGTCAGCGGTGGTGGCGTCCACGGGCGTTGTGGCGAGGACGGGGATGCATGTGGCCAGAGGCATCTCACATGGAGCAGTGTCCACTGCGTCGTTCACGGCCTCGACCATCTCTGGAGTTGTGGGGGCGTCTGTGAGGACGGTGGGCTATGTGATCCCGCCCTCCGTGTCCAATGCGGTGTGGCAGGGCATGGATATGACTGGCAACGCGTCTGTGAATGTGCTGTCGCACGCTATTGCAGTGCCGTCGTATCGGATGCTGAGAACGCTGGTGCCGGCGGTGGATCAGTGCTTTTCAGAGGAAGACGCAGTGAATGAGACCCGCTCGGCTGTGAAGATGCTCGTGAAGCTGCTGGGCCCGCAGAACGCTTTCTACTTGGTCAAATGGATGTACGAGACGGTGAACAGTGAAGAAGCGCACGACGCCTTTTTGCTGTGTCGCGATATTTTGCACGAGTCGCTGGATGGAGACAACTACAGACATGCAGGAGCATCCGTAGGTGCAGCTACGGGCCTTACCATGGCGGTTCATGTCATGAAGGAGGCGTGTAGTGTCCTGCCATCTTTTGACGAGCTGCTCGATGCCGCAGCACTTGTTGCTGATGTTTCAGATGAGGTCGTTGATGGCGTTGCACACGTTGTAAATGGGAAGAGGGATGCAAGTGGTCGAGAGCGGGACGAGTCGGGCGAAGAAAACGAGAGTGCCCCTCGCTTTGAGTACGTGGAGGACGAAGACGAGGAGCATCATACGTTGCAGAGTGCCGTGCTGCTCACGGACGAGACGTTTGAACTGGGAGGGGCCAGCTCCTCTTCGGATGAGGAGTTGAACCCCATCCTCGAGTCTGGGATTTCTCTGTTCACGCGAGTCTGCGATAGTGAAGAGGCTTCTTCGCTCTTCAACACTTTCGGCGATTTCTTGGACGTGCTGGTCGACTAGGTAAGCAAAACAACAAATTTTATTTATCCAAATGCATGTAGTGGTTTTGTTGTATGGGAGAAGACAAACCAGCGATGCATTGTCAAGATTCCAGTGCACTGTATTGGAAAATGGGAGGCGGCGATACTTTTTCCCGGCTTGGGGCTTCCTTCCTACCCACCACAATTCAATTTCTAGATGGGGCGGGCGAAGCTAAGCTCAGGGAAAACGCGTCCATATCGGCGGCAACGTCAAAACACTCGTGCTGGTGGTGCACGCTTCTATAGGAACGATGGCTGTCAAGTGGCGACGCAAGTGGACCAGGTTCAAATGAACCAGACCAGAACTCGTAGTGCAACAACCCAAGCATCTTGTCGAGCTGCGTGGTCGTCAGCTGACCTGGAGGTTCTTGCTCAAGCCATGGACGAGCTGCAATACCCGTGTTCTTTCTGGTCTCACGATGTTAGAGCCAAGGCTCTTCATTCAAAGTTTCGAGCACTTGGTGGGTCACGGAAGTGCACTCCGAATGCGGTTGAGGTTACTATTCGCACGATGTTAAGAGCTCAGCATTATGTAGCCGACACGCGCAAAATTTCCTGGGGGGAATGGTTTGAGCTCACAGAGGACCGCCGTTTTGAGCTTTTGCAGGGGTGTCCAACCAATGAGCGGTGTATCCTGTCGCACATGAACCAAGTGGTTGCTCAGGTGGTGAAACAAGCGGCAGACCGAATTTCTGGCTCGTGCGCACAGCATCCTGATGCCGCTCATGCTAGGACACGAGACAGAAGCAATCGTTCACGTGGAATGTCCGCCAACGCTGAGCATTCTTCGTCTGAAGAAGCAGGTTGTTCGGCAGGCGAGGCGCCGTTGCTGATGCAAACCATCAAGACGTGGCACGCTCAAATCACTGACCTCAACGTGCAAATGGTGCAGGCCCAACACAAGGGCTGGGAACACCTAGTTGATGTGTTGTTGCAAGGTGAACAAGGAACAACCACACCCCACGATCCTCGCGTGATGCAGCTCTTATCGCAGCGTGGTGTTGATGTCCAGGAGAGCATGGAGCTGCTAGCGAAACAACGCGAAGCAATCGGGCAGACCTTTGCGAGCTGCATTGCCGAGAAAATGCGTCCAAGTTAAAACCACAAACTCTGAACGATGAATCTGCAAGAGCATGGCACGGAAGAAGAAGTGAAACAACGATAGTTAAGCAAGTGCCGTCATTGTTTACATGCTAATGAATTCAATGCAAGTATATTTTTGACTGTAAAGACTTGATGTCCTGCATCTCGCCTCTTTTCATCGCTACGCCGACGTAAAGTCTCCCCAGTCTTCATCATCAGCAGTCGTGGGTTCCACTACTGCTGGGGGCGGTGCAATCGCCGGCACTTTGACCGTCGAAGTCGGTGAGTCTCCCGGCGGTGGAGGGATCATCGGCACCTTGGCGGGACTCACTGCACTTCCCCCACTGCTGCTGCGTCGAGTGCGCGTCCTCTCTCCGTCCTCTGCCCCATTGGTCTTGAGGTTTATCCTGATGGTCGCTCCTTCCGGCAGACTCAAGTTGGTCTTCTTGGGGGACGTCTGTCCTGAACTCGTCTGCTCTTCCACTGCCTCTGCAGTCTCCACCTGCTGCACGTCCAATTGACGCAGAGCGTACTTTGCGTAGTCCTGCAATGTGGCTATAAAATTGAAAGCAGCGGTGCGATCCGGGAAGCCGATGCCCACAAAGGCGCGACGTCCGCTCTGCTCGTCCTCCATTCGCAACATGAAGTAGCGCGACGAGTCCACGCAGTCGTGGACGTACACGTCGAGCGCCAAGTCGCGCGTGATGTGCAGCGGACACTGCGCAAAGAGCGTGGGGGTTGGGGCCTCGTCGGAGGCCTCGGAAGCCGCCACAGGCTCGAAAAGCTGCACGAAGCACGCGTCGCCTCGCTGTAGCACGCGTACAGAGCCTGTGAGGAAGGGGTTCTCGGGGTCCCACGCGTCAGCACGCGGCGCGAGACTCGTCACTTGACTGGCAGGCACTTGGTAGAACCACACGCCGCTCTCACTGAACAACGAACGCTCCAGGACGAACGCGTCCGAGGAATCCGTCATGGTCTCAGCTATGATTTCCCCAAAACTGACAAATGTCCCTCCGGAGTGGCTACAGTCACGAGATACGAGTTGGAGATGTAGAGAAGAGGGAAGGAATTGGATACTGACACAGTGTAGTGATGTGGTTGGATTGTGGATGGAGGTGAAAAGAGTACCTAATGGATGATGACACAGAAAGAGGACACCGATTCTGTAAGACCAAATGTAAACGTTTATATACCTGACGGCGTGGTGTCCTCGAGAGTGCCACTTGCCAGCCAGTGGAGTTTATCTACATCTCGTTGAAGAGTTCGCGACGGATCTCGGGCGTGATCTGGTGGTGGAAATGCTGCTTGAGTAGCGCCTTCATAGCCTCCTTGTGTTGCTTGGGGATGTCGTTCTTGTAGCGTTGCGTGAACACCAGCAGCGACTGGTGCCACAGCACTGGAAGCTTGCGCGTGTCCGACGTGAAGCGCAGGAAGTGCTGGCTCAGCTCCGAGATCACGCGCGTGGGCAGACTGTACTTCTTGTTGAGTAGCACGCGGATGAACATGCTGTTGCCGCCCGAGTACTCCATGGACGCGAGCTTCATGAGCGTGGCGGCCGAGTGAATTACGGGCACCGACACCTTGGACAGCACGCTGCCGATGATAGCAGCTTCACGCAGCGTGCAGTTTCGGCTCTCACACAACGGGATAATGATACCCTTGAAGAACGCCTGCGGCTTGTACAGCGCCTTCTTCAGCGCCATGTACAGGTGGAAGTTCAGTCGCTTGTTTTCGTGGATGTCCTGCCGCACGTGCTCCAGCAAAAAAATGTTGAAGAATCGCTGCGCCATCTTGGGGTTCAAGTTGGAGGCGAACAAACGCGTCGCGGCGCGCATGGCGTGCGGAGACCACTTCTCGGGACTCGTGAGCCACAGGATGTCCTCCCAGTAGCTCAAGCTCGGGATGACCTTGAAGGCCTTGGGCAGCTTGCCGGACGTGTATCGCTGCAGAATCTTGCCCACTCCCGTGTACACCTCGACGATCTTGGGGTCGAACTTGCTGTTCTGTGGCGCGGCGTCCTCGTCATCCATCTCGCCGCGTTCGCGCGCCTCCTTCTCGAAAATCTTGTCCATGATGATGTCCGCAAGGTTGCGACGCTCGGGAGCGCCCACCATGAAGCTAGCCAGGGCCGCCTCGTCGTCCTCGCAGATCTCCACCTCCTCGACGTATCCGTCGTTGATGCGCACGAGGTCCTGGCCGTCGTACTCGTCTGTGTCCATGCCGTCGTCCTCCTCGTCCGACTCATCGCTGCTGTCATTGGCAGGCGCCTGCTGCGTCTGTTGCTTTGGCTTGCTCTTGTTGTGTCGCGCCTGCTCCTCCGCCTGCTGCTGTCGAGCCAGCGCCAGTGTACGGCGACTCAACTTCTCGGGTACAACGTCCTCCATGTCGTCGTCGGAATCGGCATCACGACGCGCGTTCTTCTTGCCGCTCTGGTCGTACCACGGCTTGTTGTCGAAGGCCAGCTGCTTCTCCAGCGGACACGCGCGCTTGGGCTTCCCCTTCTCGGCCTTGGGCATCGTAGCAAAGCGTCTACTATAGCAGGAGCTGAAGGTTGAGCACTGCGTCTGCGTATGATAAATGGCTGCGCTGCGTCCACTCGGTGACCACCAACGTCTATAGAACTGTACCGGAAAGATAGTACGTGGTGTGGTGGACGTAAACTTCTTTAAATGTAGCCATCTTGCTTGATTGCGGCGATCTTTCACAAGCTGAAGAGCTTTTGAGGACACAAGGAAGGAAGACGATGGACGGTGGAGCAGCTAGAGCAGACGAGACCGCCGTTGCGAGTGGTACCAGTAGTCGAGACAGCGAGGACGGCATGTCGCCCTCGAATTACCGCGTAGGAGCTGCGAGAAGTGGCGTGAAAGATGTTAAAGAGCATTGACACAGGACTATTTTGTTGTTATTCTGACAGATGAGTACGCAGGCCATCAAGTCGGTGGATGAGTTGCTGGCTAAAGATGCAGAGGATGAAAGTCTCAGGAAGTACAAGGAGCAGCTGCTGGGCTCAGCAGCCCATGGAGATCGAGGAGGTTCTCAAACTGTTTGATACTTTCGCTCTGTCTTTCAACTGAGTCAAGTGTTGCTGGTTGTGCTGCTGTGATCAGACACGAGTGACACCCGACGCGTGGTGGTGGAGGAGTTTAAGGTGGAGTTTGAAGACGGAAGAGAGAACATTGTGTACCAATTGGACACGCTGGAGGGCGTCGAGCACATGCGCACGACGCCCTTTGCCATGGAGGAAGGATCGCGCTATCGCTTCGTGATTTCGTTCCGCGTGAACCAGGCAATTGTGAGTGGCCTGCGCTTCCGTAACAAAGTCAAGAAGACTGTGCTGGCGACGCGAGATGAGATCGTATTAGGCTCCTACGCACCACGCTCCGAGAGCTACGTGTTCGTCTTTCCCAGGCACGAGTGGATGGAAGCGCCGTCGGGGCTCTTTTATCGTGGTAAATACATAGGCAGATTTATATTTAATGACGACGACCACCACGAGCATCTCAAGCTGTTCTACACGTTTGGTACGTGTTTGTTTGTCTGTTTATTTGTTGTGGCCAAGGCTAAATCATGCTTGCATGACGCAGAGATTAAGAGAGGCTAGCTGCAGGCTTGGTAATTCTTTGGTCTAACGTGAAATGAAAGCGTTGCAGCAATTGTCCCGTTGCGTTTTCCAATGAGCGAAATGGACCTCAGTGCTGAATCTTGAGTTCCTCCATGAAGCGCTTCTGCTGATCGATCATGTACGTGACCTCCATGATGTCGTCGGCTTCAGTGGGGTTGACAACTGGTGTGCGAAGGTTGTGCATGGCGGTGCCACCCATGTGCAGAGGAATGATATCTGCGTCCATGTGCTTGGCCAATTCGGCCGCGCAATCGTGCATCAGAGAAACCTTGCTACGGAGGCGTACCGGCAGAAACGGCCAAAGCCATGACGTGATGTACTTCAGGAACCGTGTTAGTGGTCCAGCGTGAACGAGACCAATACGGTCAGGAAAATTGGCAACGCACACGTCCAGTAACCCTCGCATAAGGCGAAGGTCCACCTGTGCCATGCCCAGTCCTGCTGAATCTGTCACAATTGTGTACGTTGTGACTCCCGGCGGCATAAAGTGCCGACAACCAAGCTCCAGCAGGTACACGTGCGCGCGGACTTCAGCATCTCGTCGGTCCGACATCGTGGTCCAGTCCTTGAGCTTTGCTCGAACCCACAGAATCGGGCGGTTCTGGAAATCGTAGCCATACCAGTACATATTGCCGGACGACAACTGGGCCTTCACATCGTCCCAAGTGATGGCATCCACCCCGTAGATGTGACGCCACTCAATGATGCGTGCCATTTTGGTCACGGCGTACGCAAAAGCGCGATTCTTGACTCGCAGGACGCTGAAGAGATATTCGTCCGAAAACACGTGAGTTGTCTCGACCGGAACGACCGCAGCCTGCGCAATTGCCAGCCGAAACGAGTGCACTTCGGCCTCCTCGGCACGCGTCAGCGCAATCACAGCGCGATCAAGAGATTCCTGCCGCATGATTTCGGCTGCTGCTGCTGATCCTCTTCTATTCGTAGATGTGCATGTGGACATGACGACGCTGGGGCCTGCGACCTCCAGTGTACTTCGAGGATCTAAATGCGTTTGCTTGAGATCAGACCTCGTGTTACGGAGCTCACGTCGAAAAGATCCATTGAGTTCTTGTTCATGGTTTCGTGGATAAAAGTTTATGGAAAGTGTCGCACTGCCGCCGCTAAGCGTCAGCCACAACAATAGCCCCGTCACAAGACTGAGCTTCAGTGGACCCGGTAACAAAACAGTAGTGACAAGAACATCCAGTAAAACCAAGACGCAGCAGAAGCAGAAGAGGTAAAATATGCGCATGTACTTCCTCTTCTGCCTCTGCAGTTGCTCTTCCAGACGGCGCTGGTTCTCCAACAAACGTGATATCCTCTCGCTGGAGACAACAGCATGACGATTTTCACCTCCAGGGTCCCCAAGGACATCTTCAACTGTGGTGTCAGTACAAACTTTCTTATATCTGGCAGTGGTGTTCATTTCAAAAGAGATTCTCAGACTTTCATTGTCACTGGAAGAGCATTCCATGATAAGCTCGTGATATAACAGTTCATTCGCCAGCGCCAACGCTGCCGGGACGCTGTAAGCTCCAAACCGCAGTAGTAGCTGAATAGCTTCCGTTCCTGATATCCCTTCTTCATCGTCTTCCAGTCGATTAAACTCCGCCAGAAGCGACTGAAATGCGCTATTGCGCAGCCACAGTAGATGACCACGACACCGTTCATCTCCACACTCTCCACTTGCTTCCTCCACAGCATCTGCACTATTGATACATGTACTCATCGTTTGAGCTTCCTTAACCAACCGATGGTCTGGGTCGATACGGTACACTCGATCTGTTCGATACACAAAGCTGCACGAGCAGCAGAACGGCAGCAGCACATGTTCGTCCACCAACTTCCTCGCCAGCTCAGCAGCTTCCGAAGCTGTAAAATCCGCAGCGCTGCCGTCTCCAAGTAAAATATTCTCGACATCATACCCCCGAACGACTGCCGCGTCCGCGTCGCTCTCCGTCGCAGTGACCAGCATCTCAACTGCCTGCTGCACATCCAACAGCGTAAGCGATCTAACCGATCGACCGCCCTCGCCAGAATCGTCTACATCCATAAATGACACCTCTCCACGCCAGCTACTGCTAATCTTCGCTCTGCTCCGAGCGCTAGAAAACAAATCGATCCACATCTGCTTCTTCCCTTTCGTGGTCGTGTCAACGAGGAACTCGCGACCGGAACGCAAGTCCTGAAGCCGCACCGAGTGCAAATGCGCCGAGGAGACCACAATTCCTTCACAGCTAAAAGATCCGTCAAGAGGCAGCAGCTCTGCAGGCGGTGGGGCTTTTGGTTTGCTGCGTTGCCGTGTCAACACCTTCGGCTTGGGCTTCTGCTTGAGTTTGGGTTTCGTCTTCTTGGAGGACCGCGTCACGGCCGCCGCAGCCGCTTGCCAGGCCGAAGGTGGACACTGGAGCACCACTGCATCCTTCTCCAGGAGGGCAACACGCTCGCGCCAAACGTAGTGCGCGTCTCGCAGTAGCACGCGTCCGATGTCCATCGTTGCGACTTGATGAGCTGCTCGACGTGACGATCGCAGCTGTACCGCAGGTATTAAAGGATTGTGATTGGTCAAAAAGCCGGATTCTGAAGATGATGGGCTATGTGTTATCATGGCTACATATGCATATGTAGCCATGCTTGTTATCTTTTTCTGTTGCTACCGGTTGTAACTTCGTTGCTGCTCTTCAGCGCTGGCTGTCAATGGGGGAGTTTGTGGACGGGAGTTCTGCTGGTCGAGAGGTGGACGGTTTTTTGGGCCGAATAACGCGCGCTTGCGGCGGGATGACGTTGAACGGCCCGCGAGGGGCAGGCCGCTCCTTGGGCATGAGACTCATCTTGATGTCCTGGATCTTCTTGGACGCCTCTGTGACTTGCTTGGACTCGAGGACCGACTGCACGTTGCGGTTGCGTTGCAACAAGCGCTTCGAGTCGAGATTGCGCTGCTTCAAGTGCTCCTTGCGACGTCCATCGATGCGTTTCAGCAGCGCTGCAAGCTCTGCCTGCTGCTGTTGACGCAGTTTGGCCTCCTTGCGCGCAAATACGGCACGCAGCTCGTCGCTCATTTTGGCCCGTTCGTCGGCTTCCACTTCGTCTGCAATTTGCTTGATCTTCTGCGCCTCTGAATAACTTTTCTGCTGGGCCAGGCGATGCTGTCTGCGACGCCACTCGATGAGCTCTTTTGAAAACTTCGGTGGTCGCTCGAGAATCTCCTGCTGCAACTTGTCTTGGAAAGCTGCGAGATCTCCTGCATGCTTCTCTGTCATTTGCTTCACATACGCTTGCGCCATGCGGTCGTATTCCTCCATGTATTGATCCCACGCTTGGTTGAAATCGTTAAACTGCATGTTGTGCGCGATCTGCACGTCTTGGCGTTCAGCAATCTGGCGTGCCTTTAGTGATTTCGACTGTCTCTTGAATTCTTGTCGACGGAGCGCTGTCAACTGCGAGTCTGCCCGCTGTGCCTCCAGGTAGTTTCCGTCCTCTTCACACTTGAGGCGATATTCTTCTAAGATTGCAATAAACTCCATTACCTTGGGGTCCGGGCCAGGTCGAAGTCGATCGCCACCGGTGCCAGTGCCACCGCCTGCTAATTCTTGCTCCAGTTGTTGTTGCCGTAGCACGTGATTTTGGATAAGCGATACAAAATCTTCAAAGCTGATAGAGCCGCTGTCACCAGCGCAGTCGTCCAGTTCATTCAAAAACTCTGTGCATACAGATTAGTTCTCGGTCGCGAAAAATTGATAGAAGCTCGGCTCATGACTCACCTTCTGAGGCGTCACGCCCAAGTTTATCCAGAATTTCTGGGATATGTTCTGTTGCAATGCAGCCCGAGCCATCCTCATCGTACACATTGAACACGGCTACAACATAAAAGAGTAATCGTGAGCTTAACATCCGAGCAAAGCTGCAAACGACCATGTACGACTATAGATGTACAGACCTCGCAGCGCGCCAACCTCCTCAGCTGAGAGATCCACAGGACTCTCGCCGGACATGACAGGTATAGCTTTGAACAAGCAAGGTGCAACAGCGATTAATGGCGTCCTGCCAGCTATGGAGCAACTTGGAATGCTGTACCTGACCTCAGCTTATCTTCATCCATCTTGTCGGCCTGCTATTCTTGTAGCGCCATAGCGCCTAGACATAGTTTGAGCTCAAAATACCAAGATGCAGACCCATACTCCACCCCCTTGGTCCCAGCTCGAACTCAAATACTTGCACATCAGGGTGATTTCATTCTCCAGAGTGAGTATCGCCAACGCCAATACCGGCAGTAGTCTCAGCACCGCCAGGCACCTCTATCTACAAAAACTACTCCTACTTCCGAGTGGGTGTCAGTTCCTCTTCCAAAATATCATCAACGTGGGCGAGCCACGGGTGCGCGAGGCACTCTTCAGCCGTAGCGCGCTTTGGCGGTTCATAACGCAGCATTGGCCCCAGGAAGGACGCCAAGCACTCAGCGTCGTGACGCGCAAAATGATACTTCTCGATAAGTACTTGCTGGAGGCTCCAATACTTGAGGCTGCGAATGCGTTTCAGGTCGCCCTTGCGCGTGAAAAACTCACGCAAGCCACGCTGAGATCCGGTGAGAGACTTCGGCATGCGTCCAAGTAGTTCAATCATTTGAGCTAGATGATCCTCATCGCGGTTGAAGTTTCGTCCACTCTTGGGGTCGAAAAGTAGATCTCCGGTTAACAGCTCAAACACAAAGCATGCCATAGACCAAATGTCCGCTGACGTGTCATAACGTTTACCCAGGATAACCTCTGGGCAGCGGTACTGGCGTGTCTGGATATCATTCGTGAAGTGCTTCGTGGTCCAGCACGCATTTCCAAGGTCACAGATCTTCGAATCTAGCTTCATGAGGTCGAACATTTCACTCTTGGCAAGCTTGTTGAATCGCGAAGCCCACCGGCCAAGTCGCAGCTGCAGCGGTATCACGTCCGGAATCTTCTTTTTCACCAAACGCAGCGAATGGTACAAGATTAATTCCCTGAATGACAATGCCATGCACTTCTTCATCATTAATGGCGTCCTCAGGCTTGGCATGTGTAGCAAGCTTCGTATCTTCGTCGCTTGGTGGCGTAGGAAGAAAGAATCCTGGAAGCGCTACACCAGAGGATGTTGCAAGGTTCAGGAAGCGGAGACCATCGATTCGGTGTTCCAAGTATCCTAACATAACCCAGATATCAAATGTTAGCTAGATGCAGGATGCAGCAATCCGGCAAGTTTCGTAGAGGGTAACGCACCTAAGACAGCGTTCGTGTATCTGGCGTCGAACTCCAATCTCCACAGGCGGAATTTTGTCGTGGTCGAGCCAAACGATTTTCTAGAAGAGTTGTCTTTGTGTAGCCCCACCACCTGCTCTTCAATCGAGCTCATAACATCGTCGTCCACGTGGTCAAGGTACCTTATTACAAAAGATGTCTCCACGGCTTCATCCTCCTTGCTACCAGTATTTTCACTTGATTGCTGTAATGCCGTGGGTGCCACAGTCAGTGTGAACTCTCGTTCCTTCCGTTTTGACCCAGCCACGCGACCCTCTGGAAGCAATAGCATTACTCGTGCTGCGAACTCAGGAGGCAAGTGCACCCAGTCCTTGTCTTCTTCATCTCCAAGCTGCCCGACCTGATGATACCATGCCCGCGTCGCATCTGGCAATCCAGCTGCAGTATCACTCAGCGCAACAGATTCTTGTCCCTCGAAGTTGGACTTGAAAACATGATCAATCGGCTCATTACTGCCGTCACTAGTCGAAATCGTGAGTTGCGAAACGCTGCTGGCTAGTTTATCAACAGCAGTTGAGTCACTTGCCGGCAATGTTGTGCAAGCAGTGCTGTCCATTTTCCCGTCCAACGGATTTTCCTGATCAGCAGCCTCAGCTAGTTTCCTCTGCTTTTGTCGCTTCTTCTTCTGCCTGTTCTTCATGCGCTTCTTATCCTCTTTAGACAGTTCAGTGCTGTCTCCACTTGTCGTGCTCGCTGCATTTCCATTTGTCTTAGCTCCGTCTTTTGAAGTTTTGGCCCCCTTTTGAAATCGTGCAACCCGCATCGCACGGAATGCCTCCCATTGCGACTTGCGGATCTTTGGCAGTTGTGGGATGTGATGTGAAAGCAGCACGTTTTCGGGTTTCAGATCGGTATGGATGATTTCACACTTGTCGTGAAGAAAAGCGAGTCCTTCCATCATATCTCGCGTCAAACGCTGAACAAGCTGCATGGGCACTCCCCGGTAGTTATAGTACTTGATGAGCGTAAGCAGGTTGTCTCCCATCATCTCAAACACCATACAGACGTGCACGCCGTTCGGTCCCTTGTGTTCGAACGAGTCCACAAGCCGGACCACCTTGATGGCCTCCTGCTCCTCTTTCGACTCATACTCAGTCTGCGCCGCATGCACCGTGCACTCCAGCAGCTCGATCTCGTCCTTGGCTGCTTCCGTGTAGTGTCGCGCGCTCTTCTGCACCTTCATGGCCACCATCTCCCCCGTCTGTCGGTCCAGACACTTCCACACCGTGGAGAAATGTCCCCATCCCAGCTTCTCCAGCACCTCGAACCTCGAGTTGTACACTTCTCCAGCGTGTAGGCGGTGGTAGCCCCCGGGTTTGTAGCTGCTCTCGCCTTCTTCCTCGCTCTCGGACGAATAGTCGTCCTCTTCATAATCTTCTTCCTCCTCCTCTGCACTGCTGCATCTCTGGCTGCTGCTGCCACTAAGAGGCGAAAAGGAGCGACGCGCTGTAGACGTGGAGCCTTCCACGCTCTGGGACGAGCCGGACTCGGCCCTCTCCAGCGATTCCGGACTGGAGGACGACGTCGTCACGGGGGCAGCAGGTGCAGGAAGCGCGGGAGCAGCTCGACGACCTTTTTCTTGCGGTTGTGCGTCTTTTTGGCGGTCGGCGGAGGCCCCGACTTGGCCGCTAGAGCACAAAGAGGGTGATAGGAATGCAGTTAGAACATGGAGGATTACGGGAAATGGAGCGCGTAAGAAGAGAAACTGGAGGTGCAGATGGAAGGACAAGATACAGAGCTACACGTACAGCTGGAGGTTGCGGCGGCACGCGCGGCGGGGGCGTCCATGGAGCTGCGAGGAGCGCGGGCCTGGAGAGCTGCTGGTCTCCGTGGAGCGGGTACTGAACTGCGACCAACAAGTGTGCGGACGCAAATTTGGCCAATCAGAAACAGCAAAGCGGATTATTTTCAACCAATAGCATGAAACTGCAACATTTTAGTCCAACGGACGCCCCATCACGGACTAAACTTTTGCGATTTGTGCTCGGAATTGATAAAAAGTCCCAACTAATAATTTATTCTGACGTCAGCGAGGAGGGACCTTCGTCCATGCGTGTGTCCATGCGTGTGGTGATGCACGTGCTGCTCCGCTTTGAGCAAGATCTCGCTCCCCTCTCAGTATCGAATCTTCCGCGCCTCGTCACTTGCTTCCCCGTCTCTCATGAAATTCTCCTCTAGCTGTCGATGCCCAGATGCTTGAGGTACTTGAAGCGCAGGTCGTGTGACGAACGAGCTCGGGGCGACACCAATACCTGCTTCTGCGACAGCGTGAGTGTCGGTACAGACGACATGGTGCTCGAGCTGCGGCTCAGCGGCGGCGACAGACTGCGACAAGATTCGGCTGCGGCTTGGGCCTCGGCAGCTGACTGGGCAGCTTTCCGCTGCTGGGCTTCGATGGTCCGTTGACGCGCCTCCTCGCGTGCCATGCCTTCGTTCTCCAGGTACTCGTTCTCCAGCTGGGCCTCGTACTCGCGCTCCATCTCGTCGTACACGGCGTCCAGGTTGCGCTCCACCATCGCGACGAACTCGGATCGCGTCGGCCACATGCAGTCCCGTTGGCGCTTCGAGTAGTCGCGATGCAGTGGGATGTAGAACAGCTCGGCTTCTTCGTTAAAGCGCACCCCCTTCTTCGGCGTGGGGGCATCGCTGGTGTCCGCGGTGGCGGACGAAGCGGCTGACGCTCGAGACAGTGACGATCGAAGCTGTCGTGCACTGGCGTGGCGGCCCTTGTCTTTCCGAGACTTATCGTCGCCGCTCACGGCCGTGATGGGCGCGTACCAGCTCGTGATGAACTGTAAGAAGCCCTTGGTACCATGCTCGTGCTTCGAGTCGGCGTCGTTCAGCCGCACTTTCAAGCCTTCGCGGCGCTCCTTCTTACGACCGGTGCTTTTCTCCAAGTCGCTGCGCGATAGACTGAAGCCCAGTTGGCTCCAGTACTGTCTTCGGATCGTTGCCGAGTCTTTTCGAAGCAAAGGAACGGCTGGTGCAAGAACAGTGTCGTTTGAGGGTCCTACGGCTGCTGGGGGTTGCGCTGCTGTGTGTGTCCTCCCTCTTGCGCTGCTAGGCCGATTGCAACTCGCCGGTGAAGCGCTGCCAGCAGAGCTATCTAGCGAGCAGAGCGCCGGAGTGCTGCCACTGCGTCGCGTGCGCACCATGATTGGGCTGGCCATCGATGGCAGACTCTCTGCATCTCGGCTGGCGCCGTTGAGCGGTGCGTTCTTGCCGTTGGTTTTGTTCTTGAGGTTCCGACGCGAGCGTCTCCTGCGCTTCTCGTCTTCGACGGCTAGGTCGTCCACGGGACACACCTGCAGTCTCGAAGGCATGGGTTTGACCAAGAAGTGGCTGGTCGAGTCTTGCTGCGTGTCGTCGTCCTCCTCTTCCTCCTCGTCTCCCTGTTCGTCGTCGTCCTCCTCCTCTTCCGAAGAGGACAAAACGTGTGCACCGTAGTCGTCATCCAGCGCGTCGGAGCTCGAGTCGGAGCACGAGCTACAGCGGTCGCTACTGCTCATGGTGGTGTCGCTCACGGCGCTGGTCTCGATGGGGAGCGCCTCCGAGTCTCCGCGCCTCTTGTCTGGGGCAGCCATGTCCTCAATGGTTGCCAACGCGTCGTCTGACAACGAGACGGTCGTCGTCAGCGTCTCGCTTGCGCTTGCACCTGCACTTGCCACGGATGTGCTGCCTCGCATCGGGACAGAAATTTTGCTGCACTTGAGCTTGGGGCGTGTGGACGCGTTTGTAGTGGTGGAGGTGGAGGTGAGGTGAGGTGAGGGTGAATCGGTCGCTGGTTAGGAGTTTCCCACGAACTCTCTAATGACTTACCGGCAGCGAGGCGATTGCGCGAATGAGCTGTGGGACCAGTTGAGAAGAATCATCGTTTGCAGAGCCGGTGCAGCGGAGGACGAGTATACACTGTACGCTTTATTATGCGCTTTCGCCAAGCGGCAGGAAAGTGCTTATGTCGCGCAGTGCAGTCTGTGCGAGCGCATGCGGCGAATCAACACAGAGAATCTATGAGTTTGAGATCGATGCAGAGGATGCATTGCCACGGGGACACGAGGTACGGATCGTCCGCGCAAATCTTCAAGGAGAAGTCTACGGCTTGCCAAGCACCAACAAATGATGAGTGTTCGGTTCCTCCCATTTACGAGCATTGAGGCTGCGTCGATGGCCGATACATTCCCTGTAATACGCGCACTATGCGTATTATTTGCAGGGAAGGAAGGAAATCCAGTGCAAGTGTTGCTCAAGTGCTGCAGGATCACCCGAAACCATTTGTTGTTCCGGATAAGAAGTGTCGGTATACGAATGTTTTGAAACATATCATTCCGGAAACAACCCAAACATATACACTGTATACTCGCGTTTTATTCAGTACATACAAACCTAGGTATCGCATAGTTGCGGCCTTAATTCATATTTCACTTGATTTTACTATGTGTAAATTATTGAGTGCCACTGTTCAGATCTTCAACTAAGTACGATAGAGTGACTTATCACGAAATGAACCGTCGCGATACTCCACCGGAACCGGGGACACAGTATCCATATGAGCTCGTTTCGGCGCCTTTGGAGCGTCATTAGCACTGGCGCTGACTGTAGCGGTGCTGGACCGCTCGAACCCTGTTTTTCTTCTCTCCCATGATGCTTCCCCTCGTTTCTGGCTTGCTTGATGAAGCGTCAACGACGCTGCGTCATTATGGATGCTGCCATCGACCCGATGGCTGCACTCCTGTGTGCTTGCGTATTGCGATCGTTCCCACGTCTTGGCGGGGACTTTGTTAGTGGATGCAGCACTACAGGCTCAAATACAGCCCCAAGACAGCAGGTATCTCTTCCACAGCGCATTTTGTTTGGCTCTCCAATCTGGTACAGGTTTTCGGTTCTTGATTGGCGCTGGTGCGGCGTCACGCGCGACTTGATTGGCTGGCCCGCGGCGTCACTTCAACGTCTTCGACATCCGAGCGTTTCCTTTTGGTCACTTCCGATTTTGCCGCCGTCAAGAACTGTCCAGGGTGGTCCTCCATCCACGCCATTCCTGTGCTCGGCCCAATCCTTCGGTGATCCCTTGCAGCGTCATCGTTATCTGGCCCACAAGACATGAAAGTATTCCACACTCCCGCGGCAGGAATCCTACTCGAGGACCTCTGCATTCATTTTCAGGTAGATGAAGTTTGGCTTCTCCAATCCGCCCTTGATACCTCCCAACGTAGACTTTATATGCGTGTTGATGGCGGTCTTCCGCTTTCGCATTCAAACTAGAGAGCGTTTGAAAGTCTACTTGCACGATGAACGTGGTCTCGATTGCCGCAGTATTGCCAATCAAAAGCCACTCTATCGCGAGTGAGTGTAGAGTTTTTCTGCTTTGAAGGTCCACGAGATACCCCCCCAGTGGGAAGCCTCTCCAACGACGCCATGAGAATAGTCAAGCACTTTTCAGCAACATGAACTCGCGTCGCAGTCGCTATTGATAGAGCACCAAGGCAGAAGCAGAAGTCTTCACACTCAACTAATGGTGAAGCCGACTCGCCCGGTTCCTCGAGAAGGGGGCGATCTCATCAAAGATTTCGTACAGGAGGCAGAACAACGCCGGGTTATCTGCCGGTGGGGTGTAGAGTGTAGTGTATGCTCCCGAGCTTTGAGATTGACCCTGACGGCATTTTTGTTTTGCTGCTTCCAGCTTTGCACGGACTGGAAAAGGATTGACGCCACGACCTCCAGGGCATCTGCAGTCACAAGCGCCATTTCGACCACCTTCGCGGGGGCCCAGAAGATATCCACAAGATGAACGTCAGGAAGTGAGGTCCGGGACACCTGTACATCATGTCGATAACCAACAGGAGGAAGACACGGCAGCGTTAGTCGAGGGACTATTCTCTACGAAGCATGTACAACGCAATCGACAGATATCGCTGACCCCTGCAATGCTACCTGCTGCAGCAGCGGCAGCGGCGACTGGGATGGGGCTGAACAACAAGCCAATTTTCACCTTTACTCGACGCAAGCTTCAGATGGAGAGTGTGAGCACTCAAGGACAGCGCAGCAGTGATAGCTCACATCGAGCCGCAGTGTTATTGAGCTCACCAGCCGTCTCAATACCAACTTCACAACAACTCGGTCATCGACCAAGGGTAAGTCAATTGGCCGCCAAGCTCGATGCCATTTTGCGCAGTTCCCCTTGGATGCGGCGCAAAGTTGTTGTGCAGCCTCAAACAAACAATCACAGCCAGCGAAATGTATCTGCACTTCGGCTGCTATCAAATCATCCAACTTCGGCACCCCCACTTCACACTCACCACGAATTAATTGACGTCTCATCTGGCAGTACAGATGACAAGCACCAACGAGCTCACCGCAAGAATATCTCCACCTCCAAAGACACGGGTGAAATGGAAAAGCGGACAATGGTAACCTTCCAACGCTGTAAGTGTGCACGATTTTCTGGTGCGGATACCACGAACCTTACCTTTTGCTTTGTTGTTCGCTTTTGGCAGTTGTACGAGTTTGGCGTGAGCGGAAGCGGCGATCAGAGCAGGCAGCTCTCAGCATTGTGAACGGCAATGGTTCTAGCCAGCCAAATGCCGCATTGAGTCCTAACAACGGTACTTTAGGGCGTCATGGTGGCAAGCTGCGTCGCGAAATTGAAGCTCAATCGTCTAATGTCGCGAGTATCCTCAGCCGTCGGATGATCAGTGAGGTACCCGCGCTGAAGTTCTTTGACGAGGGTGATCCTGTGGTTAGTGAGCAAAACGCAGTTGTGTTCGTACCCGCCATTGCAGCTCGCGCAACGACATGTAGTAGCGACACAGGGGGTGAGCCTGTTGGTATGATGACGTCCCCGAATATGCAACATCGGGCAATTGGTGACTTAATGGTATCTTCGTCCTTCAAGGCTGGCGGACTAATAACATCACCGATCCGACGAACTACTCCAAGAGGGGTTTGCTACACACTCGATGCATCCGGTTGCCGGCGTATTAAAATGCAGTCGGGTTCTGTTCGTTCAAGTAGAGTAGGTGTGCACGCATCGCAGACTCAGCTCAAGAAGATTGAAGATATCACAGTCGAGAGGGCTACGAGCAAGAGTCTTCGACGCAAGTACGTTGTAGGACTTGATCTAGGTTGGCGAACTGAAGTTAATGAGTCTGTTTATCAATGTGTGTGAATAGGATGATCCGGCGCGTGAAGATAAAACACCAGGCAATCGGAAGGATTACCGAAGATTTTGAAAAGTCCAAGAAAGTGTTGACAGCGAAGCTTGGATCTCAATTAGGTATGTTTGGATAGTGGACAAATCCAGTACTTCTAATTGCAAAGTTTGACTCATGCTGTTCTTGTAATGCGTACAGCTCTTCGTCAAGCAGAAAGCGAGCGAATGTTCGTTAAACGGTTGTCGCTGTTGCTTTCTGATGATGTCGAGTTACCACCGCACATGGCCAGTAAGGAATTATCTTTGGCGAGACTGAGATTCAAGAAAGCAAGCATACAGACTAGTTGCCAGACTTTAGCTGTTCTCGGTGCTGCGCTGCATCACGTAGAGACGGCAGGTGAAGTTAGCGGTCGTGATATTTCGTCCGGAGAGCAGCATTTCCTCGAGCTGCTGCGATGTGCGGTGGAAGGCGATCACGCGATGACGTCGTGGCCAGCGTTGCTGCAGCTATCGCGGCCATCGTCATTGTGGGTGTGGTGGTCTACCGCTTCCAACACATGGACTTGTCACCGCCTATCGAGGAGGACGAAGACGGAGGACTGCTTTGCGAGCTGGATGACCTGCGCGGCTGCAAGACACAGCGCTCGGGCACAGCTACGTCTGTGAGCCCAGCAAGCCTAGGATCGACATCACCATTATCTGGTCAAGGCGCTGTTGGGACCGATCTACGCCAGCGCGGATCGGCACCTAACGTGGCGCAGATGGAGGCTGGAGCCACAACCACACTGTAAACAGACAAGCAAACACACACACAGCAAGATGATAGCGAGTACTTCGAAGTAATATTTTTTGAGAAGCCGATGACTTCACGAGTTTGTTTGGAGGTTCTGCGTATTTGGCGCAGCTCTCTCCAGTAACCCAAGAAGGCCCTGGAACATTGCCGAAGTGAGTCAAGTATACTTAGTAAACGCATGTTCATCATTCACTTCCTCCACAGATAAGCAAGTGTTTTAAGCACGTACCGCAACAAGGGGCTTCTGCCGCTGCTCCAAGTTGAATTGACCGAGTATCCAGGCCAGCTCAGCTTGGACATGACAAACTCGTCGCTGTTGGCGAATTGCACGCTGACATCAAATTGCAGATACACGCCGTCGCAAGTGCCATTCGGTTGGTTCCGCGTCTGAAGAGTGTAGCACGAATCAATTTCCGTGCTGTTGGCTTGCGCGGTCATTAGCTCCACAGTCTCTGAAGACCACGGTACCGAGTAGAGGAAAGTGCCAGCTTTCATGTCGCTCGCGCGGGAGCCATCCGCCACGAAATGGTATGTTGTGTCTCCACCATCGTTAGAGCTGGCAAAACCCACGCTCTCGGACGCATCATAGCTAGAGCTGTTGATCTTCCACACCGTTAGCAAGTTGCCGCACTGTACGAGGCCGCTCTGATGGAAGAACCTCACAGCCAGACAGTCCGTGGACTGGCACTTGCTGCCCTGTTTGAAGTAGATCCAGTCGCTAGCCACATTGGACGCATTGAGTCTCGTGAGTCCTTGGTCTATTGCACACTGCTCAAAGCGTCGTGACAACGTGTCGTTTCCCAGACAGCGACGGTGGTTCCTTGCCTGGAAGAGGTTCGTGCAGCCCACAACGGTTCTCACGCACGAGTGTCCATCAGCGCATTGGCACTCGTCGTCGTTACAGAACACGTCGTCAATCTGGATCCCACCCGTGGCGTCGCACACGTCCACCCCATTGGCTGAAGCTGAGCCGCTGCAGTTCTTGGCCACGTACCCGCAGGCGCTACACTCGGCGTTCACGAAATCCGTCACCATCGAAAGCAGCACGGCCAGCGACGCGACCCATAACCCACGAAAGCGCAGCGTCTGGCGCATTGAACGAGTCGTCGATCGCGCACACGCGAGTCTTGTAGACGCCATACCGAGCTGCTAATCACAACGTATCCCCCGGGCACTTTTGAGTTCTGATGATGCACCGACTCGGAAATGAACTGGACAGTCAGACACTAGATAGTTACTGCAAGCCTTTTATCCTAAGTAGATCCAAAAGTGTACACCACACTAATTTGGTGTAACATACACAGGTGGTTTCAAACTCAACCAGACAGCAGCTCCACAAGATGAGCGCGAGCGTGGGGTACCGCCGCCGCGATGCGAACGCCTCGGACGCGATTGCCGCCATCCTGCACCCGGACGAAGGCTTCCGGTTCGTTCTCTGAGCTCTCCATCGTTTTCGCAGCGTTTGACGCGTTGGTTGACTGACTGCAGAGAGAAGCAGCAGCGCAAAGGAGTGACCCCCAGAGACTTTGAGCGAGAGAACAAACTGCGCGTCAAGAAGCTGCAGGCGGAGAATCGCGAGCGGAGACGTCGAGAGGTTCGAGAGGCTTGAAAAGGACGAGATTTCGCTTACGCTAAGATGTTACGTGGCTCTGGTGGACGACTGACAGGAAGCCAAGCAACAGCAGGAGTTCAAACTCACGAGGTTTAAGAGCGTGCGTCCACGGGTGTTCCAGGAAGAGGTAACGCTGCAGGAACTGTACCGGGTAGTGTTGATTCTGGCTGACACGTTGACGTCTGTTGCTGTTCAGTCGGCCAATGGTGACCAGGTGAAGAAGCACGAGTTTTTACGACGAGGAGGACGGACGTCTTCGGTTGCTTCGGCACCTGGATCGGTGTCTGCGCTGTCAAGAACGCCTTCTGCACTACGAAGTGAGCCTGGTTCGATGTCTAGGTTGCAGTCGCCGTCACACTCGATTTCTAGCAGTAGCAGTGGGCGTCACATCCACCGCAAGGCCCCGGTTCCATCACTCAGGGAGCTGGAACGGAGAGAAGAAGAGCTTGCGAAAATGGTACGTGGTCGAGTTGTAGTTAAGCGGTCCGATCATTTCCACCTTACGATGTACTGCTGTTGTTTGTGCAGAACAAGAAAGAGCGTGTTGACTTTGTCAATGCAAACGCTTGGGAGGTTATCAAGAAGACTCCTTCCATGCGCATTGACGAGGAACAGGAGCACGAACATGTGAACCGAAACTTCGGTCGAATTCCGAAGTACTTACTGGAGCGCAAGGAGCAATGGGCACGAGAGGAGGAGGAGCGGCGAAGAAATGCTCCGGACCCCGATTGCCCGCCAGGCATGGTGCTGCTCGACGAGGAAGAACGCGTACGAACTCTGAGCGTTCTGCGCAAGTCCTTGATAGAGGCTCAGCTGCGCATGAATACATTGCCGCTCCGTATTGAAACTATGAACCAAATCCGGCGGAAGAACGAGCTGGAAACAAAACTGCAGGAAATCGAAGATGCCATCAAGGTCTTTGATCGAGCAAAGGTATACGTCGCTGCTCCCCTTGCAGAGAATAACCGAGAACGCACAGGCAGTATCGCTGCCTAGTTACTTTGGTTCCGAAATGCGTGCATTAGCACGTTACTGATAAGCGAAACATGAAAGTTGCAGCTTAGCTCATCGAAGAGAGGAACGCCTCCACGTCTTCTGTATCAAGCTCAGTGAACTCCTCTTCGCTAATCACCGGTTGCTTCTTAGATTTGCGCTTGAGGTTGTAGCGGTGCCACTCAGAGCGGAAGTGCTCACGGTACTTGGTCATATCAGCGCTGAAGTCGCCACCACACGTGCTGCACGGCCGCGTCTTCTTCGCCTCACCCGTGGCAGACGCTGCCGCCGCTGTCACTAACGTAGGGGCAGCAGCAGGAACACTTGACAGTCCAAGACGCTCAGTCTTCTGGGAGATCTCATCGTCAATTGTGTGTTCCCCTTCCTGGTGGCTCTTCAGATCGATCACTTCCAGCGAGCCTTGGCCTCCGGTGTGCTCCTGCACGAGCGAGTTGACGATGCGGTACGACCCCGGGGTAATAAGCACCACCATCCGAATCGTGTCACTGCCTGTCTGCTCGACGATCTCTGCATCTTCCTTCAGTAGCCCTGCCTTAATCGCCTGTGCGCCCGACGCCGGCGTCTTCACCTGAATTTTCATCTTTGCGCGGGCCAGCGGAATGTGCTCCGGCAGCTTCTTGATCAGCTCCAGCGCCTGCTGCTTGGCACTCCTGTTCGGGATGACCGCGTAGTGGATCTCCTTCATCACGCGCTCGATCACCGTGTACTGTACGGCAAAGCAACACGTCGTCAGCGGACACAGCCTCTCAGTAAGAAAAACAGCAAGTTGCAGCACTGCTGTACCGGATACGGGCGGTTCGAGTTGGGGTTCACACACTTGTCTGCCACAATGGTCGCGATATCTCGGTACATGCTACACCCAAAACAACAGCGGAACACTCAGCTATTATAACCCCCAAAGCCCTCGACGTCAAGTGGCGGACGTACTTTTCGACGAGCGCCTTGCGCTCCCCATCGGAAACCTGCAGCTCGCCATGGTCGAGGATGGCGCGACACGCCTGCTCCTCGGTCTGCACGCCGAAGGCCTTGGACCAGTCGCTCTTCTTAGCGAACTTGCCCTTGGACACGTTCTCGTAGACTTTGGCGATCTGCAGCACCTCGTCGATGTCCTCCTCCACGCCGTTGCGCCAGTTGAAGACCTTGTTCTTGTAGCACGCGATCTCGAAGCGCTTGCCGCCCTTGCGCATGCGCACCACGGCCACGTTCGTGAGCACGATCTTGCCCACGGGCTGGCTGATGCGGCCGCCACTCATGGTCAAGGTTTGGGTTGAAAAATGAGAAAAACAAAAACAAATGGGCGTATGTTGTGTCAAGCGTTGGAACGACATAATGTAACGCCACTACAGATTACAGTATTTCAGATGCACCACTATTTGTCGTGCATGCACTCGTCGTTGGAGCGCATGCGGATCGAAGCAGCATGCTGTACAGACTATTAATAAAGTGTTGCGTTTTAAGGCGTTGAGGCTGCTCGTACATTATTGTGCACTGGCGCAGCTTTCGGGCTTTCCTTTGTGCGCCGTTACGGCCCAGGTGAGAAATTGCTAACAGTGCGACGCGTACCGATCGCGTTCTGTTTCCCTACGAGATGTCTCCGAGCGCTTCCTGCTACTGTGTATTACTCGCCACCGCCTGGCGCCATCATGCGCCGCTCCGTTTACGGTATCGCGGGGTTGGTTTTCTCGTGGCAGTTCTCCGCTTCCAGCCGGGCGGAGCTGTTCCCCCTTCGAGAATTCGGTGCGCCGACTGCGGTTGTCGTACCCTCCCCATCGGTTGATCGGGAATCGCGCTGCTTGGCGCCGAGGCGACGATGGAGCTTGATGGCCGGCGCCGTCTCGGTTGATGCATCGCGGGATTGGCGCTTGAATTATCAGACGGGGTCGGGACAGGCGCGGTGCCGCGAGCTGCGAGCACACGACAGACGCTGCCAACAGCAGCAACAACAGCGACAGCGACATTGGTGCTGCTGATGAACGCCGAGCGCGAGGCTAATGGAGGCCGTGCTGCAGCCTGCAGCCCGTTATGCAAAAGGAGGCCTGCCCAAACCGTTACGGTTGCATAGCACCCCGTAACCGCTGAATAAGGTTGGCTGGTCGGGAGCTGTCGGACCAAGTCGGTGGCGGCGCGAGCGCGAGGCATGCGTGCGCTGCGCTCAGCACGTCCTGCGCGTGTTTCACGAGCTTGCTGCCAGCAGCTTGGTCCGCCGAGGTTGAACCACGTCAAGGGCAGGGGCCATCTGCCGGGCGATTCGGGCTTGCATAGACCCTCGGAACCAGCGGGCGGCGACGAGCGTCATCAGCCAGCAGCTTTTTCCGCGCGCGCCGCCGGATCCCCCGCTCTGCTGTTTGAGCGGCGCCGCGGTATCTATGAGCGCTGGGCGGACAGTCAACCGCGCTGGTTGCCATCGATCCATCGAGCGCACGAGGACCAGCCAAAACATGTCGCGCCCTGGTGCCTCTGATTGGCCTTCTCCGTCTCAAGCTATCGCCACCGAACGCCGCTTCGGCAGCTCCAACCAACTAACCACCGCTGCTGGAGCGAACACCGCTGCAAAGAGGACGGCGAGGCGCTGAACACCGCAGAGTTCAAGCCTCCGATCCGCGCCTGGCTGGCAGCATGGCGCTGGTAGCCTGCTGGCCCGCCGACGCGAACGCCACACAGCGAGAGCTGCCTTGGATGCCCGTCGTTGTGTCGCCTCGCGCAAAGCGTGAGAAATGCAGGCACTTGCCTTTCTCTGGCGGAGAATGATGGTCCATACAAACTCCAAGATGTGCGGGCGTTTCGCGCGCTGTGTGGTTGTGGTGTGCGAGCGAGCGTCCAATCGCCGCTGTAGCCAGCTTCGCCGGGGACCACCAGCTTCATTACGCAATTACTCGCCGCCCGCGCACTCCTGGCCCAGCGGCAGCCCCGCTACAACTATTCCGTTCATCGGCCCCGCTACCAACGCCCCCGCGCCCCGATCTAGCACCATGAGCTCCTCCTGCGTCGTGCCCGTCTCGCCCGTGGCCGCGCTCAAGCGCGCGCGCAGCGCCGACGACGACCTGCGCCTCCTCAAGGTCAGCAAGCAGGCCAGCGACGCCTCGCCGCACTCGCCGCGCGCAGTGGCCGCCGCCGTCCTGGCTCAGCGCCAGCAGCAGCAGCTCCGCCACTTGCAGATGCAGCAGCAACAGCAGCAGCACCACCACGAGGCCGTGTCGCCCTTCGTGCTGGCCTGCGGCAACATCCGCTACGCCATCACCTTCATCCAGAACTCGCGCCGCCACGCGCTGGCGCTGTGCCTCCAGAACCAGTGGGAGCGCGCGCTTGCCGTGCTCGAGAAGATCGAGCGCGCCAACGATAAGATCTCCCGTCAGCGCCGCACCAAGGTGCGCGAGCAGGCCAACGCCAGCGCCGACCGCGTGTTCGACGCGCAGGCCATGCCCACGCAGCAGCCGCAGGTGCCCTCGCCCGTCAAGACCAGCAAGCCCAAGAGGCGCGTACGCTTCAGCGACGAAGTGCAAGTCGCCGATGCCGGGGTGGCCGACCGCTCGCCCGCCCCCATGCCCATGCTCATGCGTGACGAGATTCTGGTGCTGCGCGCGTCTCGCCCGATCCCGCTCCGCAACTTCTCCGAGTTTTGGAGCTCTTCGTCGTAGACTTCTATATCTGTACCGTGCGTTCTTCTGTAGCACCACACTATTTATCGCCATGACACAAGTAGGAAAGAATAAATCGTGGCATTTTTCCAACAACCACCACGCCTTGCTCATTGGGAACCTTGTTCACCTTGCAGTGTGCGCGCAGTACCACAATCAAGGCGAAGAAAACCAGCCCCGAACTTATTCGCGCTGCTCCATGCTGCTGAACCAGCCCAGCACTGTCTTCTCCTGGAGCGCCGGCGGCAGACGCGTCTGAATGAGCGTGGCCAGCTCGTCGGCGCTGTAGCGCGCGGAGAAGTGGACGAGCACGAGCGAGCCCACCTGCTGAAACAAGTGCTCGTGGGCAGCGAGCTGCGAAAGCATCAGATTCAGTTGAAGGCAGCGAGTCGCGCATTGCAGAGCTGAAACGTACCTGGTCGAGATGCATGTGGCCTCGGTCCACAGCGTCTTGCACCGTCTTGCCCGAGGCGTACGTGGCCTGCAACCAGTGCCCGTTCGGAACAATGCGTTAGTTAGTCGGCCTCTTATTCGGTACAGTACGGCACTGCACCTCAGTGATGAGCACCTTCACGCGCAGCAAGTCCTTCGCGCGCTCGTCGCCGGTCGCTGCCGCTGTGAAGGCCTCAATCGTGGTGTCTCCCGTGTACGCGATCTCGGGCGTCAACTCCGCGCTCGTGATCTCCTGGCCCGCTCGCTTGAGTGCGGCGATCTCCTGACCGGCAAGCGTCCTGTACTCCGGCTTCAATCGGTTCCTCTTCTCGAACAGGATGAAGCCGAGACTAGGCACGCGGTGCATTGTGGGCACGGCGCGCACCATGTACTTGGGCGAGATGTGAACCTCGTCGAACGCCTGCAGCGGCACGAGCCGAGCGGGGAACGGCGCGTCGCCCTGCATGGCCGCCGTGCTCTGCAAGATGCTCTCCAGGTGGGGGACCAAGTGCGCCGGAACAAAATACTGCGCCGGCTTCTGCTTCTGCAGCGCTCGCCGTGCAGCATGCGCCACCAACGCGCCGATGTGGTCGACGTGCCCGTGCGTGATGAAAATGTGGGATTTCCCCATCACGCGGCCATGGAGGCAGCCCAGATCGAAGGCGACATCCACCGAGTCTACATAGCAGCAAGACTCGATACCGGCAACGCACCGCACGTGGAGCGAGTAGCCGCCGGCTTCCACCACCTTGGCCACCATCTTGCTGTTTGTGTACTGTTTCGTAGGAATGCACATTCAGTAGTTTGTCGACAAATATATGATTATTACAGTACGCTTAGGTTCTGTAATTGAAGCTGTTTGAGCACTGTGGGGAGCTTCTTGGTGAAAGCGCGACGATAAAGGCACTTTGCCGTGATGAAGAATGAAAGCTACACCCTGGATAGCAATACAGGGTATGATGCAAGCTGTATAACCACAGTTTACTGAGGGCCCATTTCGAAGATGCTCGTTTCCCGAGCCTATAACCTGCGTGCATGCACTTGAGGACTTCTCGTGAGCGTTAGGCAGTCTGGGGATCATCGAAAACAGACCTCAGTCGCCCGCAGTTTGGGAGTCTCAAGGTTGGGACAGCTCACGACACGTAATCGCAGGTCATGCGGAGCAATTTGTATCCGGGAATGCACACGTTCAGAGGGATGCTGCTGCGATACCTTCCTGTAGACCTCGTCGCCAGAGGAGATTCACAACCAAAAGCTTCAATGCAGATTATCTATTGTGCAAGTACAATATCGATTGCGCTGCCAGCCATCCTCAGGATTGTGCTCCAATTTGGAGCCCAAGACCACGGCCTCAGGGAAATCCGCTCTCCAACTAATACAATTGTTCCTGATAACCACTTATTTAAAGTTCTTCGTACCGTGACTCCACCCACTCCACACCAACTCTATCACATTTACCTCTTGAATTCCATAAACATGTATTTCCAGTGTACCGTAAACACTCCATTCAAAGCAATTGCATTTTCACTGCCCGTTCTTGCACCCGCACCTCCGCACCTCTCCGAGCCATTCCTCGACTTGCGTAGCAATGGCGCTGTCCTCTTCATCGTCGTCGCGCTCGCGGCGTATCGCGCCCAGACGCATCGCGTTGGTGCTGGCCGTGTTCGCGTCCGACCTGCTGCTCACGGGGCTCGTCTTCGGTTGGGCGCCGCTGCTGCTGCTGCTACAGGAGGAAGGTCAGTTCTACGAGCTCTGCTCCGACCCGAGCGAGACCACGTGCGTGGCCCAGGAAAACCGCCTCAACCTCATCTTTGCAGTGGCCTCCGTGGCCATGAACGCCGGCGCACTGCCCGTCGGCATGTTCCTGGATCGTGCAGGGCCGCGCGTGACCATCGCGGTCGCTGCCATCATCGAAGTCTCGGGGTTGACGCTGCTGGCACTCGCGGACTCGCAGAGCTTCGACGTGTTCGTGCCGGCCTATGTGCTCATCGCTTTCGGGGGCTGCATCACCATGATGTCGTCGTACCCAGCCAGTTTCCTCATCATGCGCTACCAGACGGCGATCCTCGCGGCCATCAGCTGCCTGTTCGACGCAAGCAGCGTCATGTTCCTCGTGTTGTACGTGGCGCACGAGCGCTTCGGTTGGTCTCGCCGGCAGTTGTTCCTGGGTCTCGCAGTGGTGTCAGCGGCCGTCTACCTGCTGCTCATCTTCCTCTGGGGACTCAACGAGAAGAGCTTGCGGCCGAAGCGCAAACCTGGTGTCAATGGCAACGGAGTGACTGTGTCGACGCCGCAGCACGAGCAGTTGCTGGTAAACGGAAATGCCAACGAGAGAGAGTACGGCAGTGTGGAGCAGGAGTTAATTGTTCCTAGGCGAATCCCGTCTACACCAACCATGACAAAGGATGATGCAGCGTATCGACTTGTGGATGTCCCCATCACTAAGCAGATGAAGTCCTTTGAGTTTGTGTACATTGCAGTGTATGCGGCTGTACAAGTGCTGCGCGCGACCATCTACATTGGCACGGCGAACAAGCTGCTAGACAACTATGGCGACCGTGAGCACGGCTATCTCTACACTAAGGTGTTCAGCTTCGTCCTCCCGATGGGCTTCCTGTTCGTCCCGTCCATTGATTATCTTGTGGAGACCCGCGGCTTGTCGAAGGCACTGCTGTTCACGAACATCCTGGGTGTGCTTTACAATGTGCTGGAGCTAGTGCCGAGCCTACCTGTCCAGTGTGTGGCCTTCTTCCTGTTCACGGCGTTCCGCGCGTTCCTGTACGCAATTATTTCGGCGTTTACTGCCAAGACGTTTGGGCTCAAGAACATGGGGTCTCTCATGGGTATTATCTTCTCGATCGGTTCGCTCATCAGTTTGGCAGAATACCCGGCAGTGTACATCTCGAACACTCTGTTTGGCGGAGACCTGACGGCGGTAAATGCGGCGTCCCTGTTGTCCTGCGTGTTGATGATCCCGATGACTATGTACCTGCGCAAGTACGAGCACGAACGCGAGGAGAAGCGCCGCACGGAGATTGCACTCGAAAGCGGCGTCGCACACAATCACGGGGAACGCGAGACGTACTCCTCGTTAATGGACACACCGACGCTTGGCGTCACCTTCCTTCGGTCCCCAAGCAATGCGCCGCACAACGACCCGTTCTCACCTGAGTGAGCCAGCAGGTTAGGTACAGTAGCAGTAGGTAGCAGATAGCATTAGAGACCACCACCAACAAGGACACACTTCAACATCCATCGATCCATCGACATGGGTACATTCGACATGGGCACATTCGACATGGGTACATCGTTCCTACCGTCCTGATTCGCGAAAAACCGGTACAGTCTACACCTCTGTATTTCGATACCGTATGCTACCGGTTTTGTTCCCCGCATCGGTGGTCACGAGCGACCGCCATTACGCGGATACCGCCCCGCGAGACAGCAGCAAAGCAAGCAGCCATGGCGAGCAGGTTCTGGGCAGGAAGCTCGTCTTCCGAGGAGGAGAGCGACGTGTCGGATGTGTCGGACGTCGAGACGTCGCAGCAGCAGCAGGCGCGCGCCGCCTCCCGCTGGGCGGTGCAGTCGGACTCGGACTCGGAGGAGGAGGTGCGCGTGGTCAAGAGCGCCAAGGACAAGGCGCTGGAGAACATGGAGCGCAACTGCGGCGGCATCAAGAACCACATGAAGATCAACGATTGGACACAGATCCAGACCGAGTTCGACGAGCTGTCCAAGCAGCTGGAGCGGGCCAAGAAGACCATCCAGGGGCTGCCTACGTTCTACCTGCGTACGATGGTGGCGCTCGAGGATTTCCTGGGCGAGAAGGTCAAGAACAAAGCCGAGCAGAAGAAGATGAGCAAGGAGAACAGCAAGGCGCTCATCCGCATGAAGGGCAAACTCAAGAAGCAGCTCGAGCCCATGCGCAAGCAGATCGACGACTTCCGTGCCAACCCCGTGGACTCGAGTGAGGAAGACTCCTCCGAGTCATCCTCGTCCGAGTCGGACTCTAGCGAGTCGGAGTCGTCTTCGTCTTCTTCCGAGTCGGAGGCGTCCGAGTCGGAGGCCAGCAGCGACGCGTCCGAGTCGGACGACGACAGCAGCGACGACGACAAGTCCGGATCGGACGATGACTCGGATGACTCGGATAAGTCGTGGCCGAGCGCGTCGTCCTCTTCCTCGTCTTCGTCGGAGGACGATGACAACATGCCCAAGGGCCGTGCCCGCTGGCTCAAGCAGACGCCCGTGGTCACCAAGGCCAAGAAGGTCAAGGGCCCCAAGGTCGTCAAGCAGCGCGACATTCGTCGCGACTCGGACGCGGATGAGAAGAAGGTCGTTGTGGAGGAGGAACTTAAGCTCTCCCCTAGTCAGTTCGACCGCCGCGTGAAGGAGGTGGTTGCTATGCGTGGTAAGAAGGGCGTGGACCTTTCTGAGCAGATTGGCCAGATGCGCAAGCTCGCTTACTACGCTCGCCGCCTCGGCCCCGCCCGCCAGATTGTGGCCACCATGTACCTTGTCGGTTCATCGGTGTTCGACACTTCGTCGAAGATTGACCGCGTCATGTCGGCACGTCACTGGAAGCAGGTGCAGACCTACATTGGCACCATCCTGACTCTGCTGGAGAAGAACCCTGGGTTCACGCTGGCCCCGCTGACGTCGGAGGACCAGGCCGACATTGTCCGTGCTGGCCGTGAGAAGGTGACGGCTGCTCAGATCGCAGCTGCTGCCGCCGAAGACGCCGAGGAGGACCTGAACTTTGTGGACACGTTGCCGCAAGCTGGCAAGAAGGGCACGATTAAGGTGTCTGGTGACCTTGCCGCCTTTGTGGAGCGTCTTTCCGAGGAATACACTAAGAGCCTGCAGCAGATGGACCCGCACACGAGCGAGTACGTTGCTCGTCTGTACGATGAGAACCTTTTGATCGAGGTTTCTGAGCGTGTGCAGGAGTTCTACGTGTCCAAGAAGGACTTTCAGCGCGCTGCTACCATGGCCCTCATTCGTGCCGAGCTTATCTACTACAAGCACGACTCTGTTGCTTCTGCTCTTTTTGAAGCCCAGGCCAAGCGTGCCAAGTTCGGTGACCCGGTGTTCCTCCACCCTGCCTGCTCGAGCGCCAACGCGACCAAGACGAAGGAGTTCGACGTGTCTACGACGCACCCTGCTTCTATCATGGGCCAGCCCAGCGTGGATGTGACTCCTGTGGATGCTGAGAAGCTGCTTCGCGACGTGAGCCGCTTCGTGTTCCAGCACGGTGACATCCGCGCTAAGACGCGTGCGATGCTGTGCCGCATTTACCACCACGCTCTGCATGATCGCTTCCACGAGGCTCGCGACTTGCTGCTTATGTCGCACATCCAGGACAACATCACGGATGCCGACATTCCTACTCAGATTCTGTTCAACCGCATGATGGCTCAGCTTGGTCTTTGCGCCTTCCGCTGCGGTCTCATTTGGGAGGCTCACGCGTGTCTGTCGGAGATCTGCACGGGCTCTCGTACTAAGGAGCTGCTTGCGCAGGGCCTTCAGTCGTTCCGCTACGGCGAGCGTGACCTTGAGCAGGAGCGTCTGGAGCGTCGTCGCCAGGTGCCGTACCACATGCACATTAACCTCGATCTAATGGAGACGTGCCACCTGGTGAGCGCGATGCTGCTGGAGGTGCCGAACATGGTGAACTCGCGCCTGTCGGACCGCAAGCGCATGGTGTCCAAGGCCTTCCGCAAGCTTCTTGAATTCCACGAACGCCTTGTGTTCGAGGGACCCCCTGAGAACCCGCGTGACCACGTGGTTGCTGCTGCTAAGCTGCTCGCCCAGGGCTCGTGGCGTAAGAGCGCCGAGCTTCTCGTTGGCCTGCCCGTTTGGGACCTGTTCCCGGGTACGAACGTGAGCCAGCGTGTGAAGTCGATGGTGCAGCACAAAATTCAGATTGAAGCTCTGCGGACGTACCTGCTGGCTTTCAGTGCTGAGTACGACGCCGTGAGTCTTGCCCGTCTCATGGAGATGTTCGAGCTTGATGACAAGACGGTGCACAGTGTGGTGTCCAAGATGATGATCAACGAGGAGCTGCAGGGTGCATGGGACCAGTCTTCGCAGGCCATTATCCTGTACAAGACTGAGCGCTCGTCGCTGCAGAACCTGGCCGTGCAGTACTCAGACAAGCTCTCGCAGATTGTGGAGAACAACGAGCGCATGATGGACCTTCGTTCGGGCACGGGTAAAGAAGAGTGGGGCAACCGCCGTGGCGGTAACGACGGTCGTCGTGGTGCAGGTGGCCGAATTGGCTTCAGTGCTGGTGGTAGCCGTCGTGGCGATAACCAGGGCGGACGCGGTGGTTTCCGTCCCCGTCGTGGCGGTGGTAGCGGCGGTGGTCGCGGGCCCCGGCAGCAGCGCCAGTAGAAAATGATCGCATGGTGAGGGCTACACAACGGGATCTTTCAAGTGGCTCAACTCTATGGTAGATCAATCCTGGAGTCGTTGTGTGGTTTGCACTTGGTAGACGGTCGGGGAATGAATAGCACGTCGAGGTTTGGCTGTATTACAATAGTTCTTCTAGTCAGAAGCCAAAGGTGACGTTGCTAGGCGCTTAGTTCGTTGCATCATTTGCGGCCTCCTGCGCAATGCACTGGCGGGCAGGCTAAGCTCGGAGACCCGCAGCGTTAGTATTATTCCGTCCGTTTAGCTGGACTTCTAGTGCGATACAATACATGCTTCATGTGAGCTTGATGACCGAGTTGTTGTCGCTATCAATGAGTTTGTCCTGCCATTTTTCTTTGCTTTTATCTTTCTTCCGCCTTCTGCTGACTGCAGTTGCTACCCAACACCATCACGCTTCGACACGACTTGTCTTCAGCAACACGGAAATCGACATCAAATCCCTTAGCTGAATGGTTCGAGACAGCTACCCGCTACTCTGACGCAGCGACAGAATCCGTCGGAGCGGCTGCAGCATTTTCGTCGCGACCATTGCTCTCACCGTGGCCTCCACGCCCGCGTCCCCGACCACGGCCTCGGCCTCGGCCGCGACCGAAATGCCGGCCTCTACCACCTCGACCATTCACCTGGCCATTCTCGCGAGCATCGGTGCCATCTTCAGCTTCTCCACTCTGCTTCTCGTCATCGCCGTTACTTGCCGCTCTCTTTCCTCCTTTCCTGCCACGCCCAGTCTTCCGGTTTGCTGTCGCGGGCGGCGCCTCGCTCTCTACCTGCTGTTCAACTGGGCTACTCGCTTCTGCGTCTGCCTGGTCATTACCCTCCTCCGCCGGAGTTCTTCCGCGCGACTTCCTGCCTCGCCCTCCATTGCTGCCACTGCGTCCACGTCCTCGCCCTTTACCTCGCTTCCCTCGGGTCGTGGGCGTCGAGCCTGTCGCTTCATCCTCCCCTGGCGTCTGCTGGTCCGCTTCCTCCTCAGCCTCTGCAGCAGCCTCCTCTGTTTCCACTGTCGCCGAAGCGTCTGCATTGCCGCTATTGCGACCGGCGCGTCTGCTGTGTCCACGCGACTTCCTGAACTCCCGTTGGTCATGGAACGACGGCGAGCCGACCGTGACTTGGTCTGCCGGGATGGGACTCTGGTATCCCGGGTCGTCTGGGTCCAGCTCGTCCAGAGACAGCTGAATGGAGATGCCCGGGATGTGGCGCGTGGTCTCAATGCGGTCCAGTCCCTCCTCCAGCGGCTCGTACACGTCCACCGTCTCAATGGACGAGATGCGCGTCACCTGGTGCAGATTCGCCACTCGGTGCTTGAGGATCTCGGCCACCGTCACCGCTTTGCTGATTGCGTTGCCCATGGCCTTGAGCACCACGCGACGTTCGCTCTTCTCCTGCACCAAATAAGAACAAGATTTAGTTGCTTTTATAATAGTAAAATAAGAAAACAAAGACTGTAAAAACGCGCTTACTGCGAAGAGTCCGTTGGCGTAGGAAATGTAGCTGCGCACTTTGCCCTGCTGCGTGATGCGGATCTCGTTGGGCTCCACTTGCGCGGCCTGCTCCTCGCGACGAGGCTTGTCCATACGGCGGTACTTGTCCATGACGGCGAGAGAACGAGACGCAAGATGGCCAACGACTTGGCTGATGTTGGAGTGATGGCTGTAGATAAAAGATCTACTGTGAAGTAACTCTGTGAAGTGGTTGGTGGTAAAGTAACGAGATGAAGTAACACATGAGTTGATTGATGGATTAGATTGGCGACGTTGGAGACGCTGGACGTACGTTGGTGGGGGAGTTGAGCGCTTGGTTGAGGAAATTGGACAGTTGGCGCAGTTTATCGTCGGCATGGCGCTTGCTGTCGGCTGCGACGGCGCATTCCTGCTGCAAACGCGCGACACTTTGCTGGGTCGTGGTCAAACTCTCCGTCATGCTGGAGATCTGAGCTCGGAGCAGGAGCTCCTCGTGGATCAGGTCCTTGGTTTCGTCTGTGAGCAGCAATAGAGAAAATGTTAATATAGACTGAATAGTGGCTAGCAAGAGTGTGCGGGCCTACCTTCCGTGTCCATGATCTCCAGTTTGGCCTTTTGAAGCGCCTTGCGCAGAATACGCACGACGCACTCGTAGCCGCCCACTTCCATGAGTTTCTTTTCTGCTAGCACCTTGTTCTGCACAGCCACCGCCTCGGCCTTTGCCAGCGCAGCTTCGTCCTTCTCCAGCTCTTCGCGGCGAAGGGCGAGTCCGCAGGCTTCCAGTGTGAGCTGCTCTGCCGCCTCCATCACGTTGGCGATGCTGCTTTTTGTCGCCTGCAGCTGCTGCTCGAGATCGACCACCTCCTCTCGCACGCTGTCGATACACATGTAAAACTCATTGCTGGCCGCGACGTCCATGGGGAAATCTAAGCGAAAGTGGCGGTGTCTGAAGCTGGCTAGGTCGAGGCGTTCCTGAAATACTCGCAGCTATTTTGTTTGGCGTTATTTACGCCTTTACCGATTGCCATTGCTCTACTGCATCTTGTGTACTCACCGCAGACTTCTCGAGTTTGGAAGTTCTCCTTGCATATTGCGGTAATGCTTACCTAGATGGGCTAACATGACGGTCTCAGTTGAATCCAACGTCTCATATCCCGGTGTGCGCTGAGCCAGCTCGTCCGCCAGTGTTCTTTGCCTTCGTCGATGCCCACAAGCATCACAAGCTAGTGGCTAGCCATGCTTGTGAGCACGGACCAAGGCGCTCTTGTGGTAAGGCGGGCAAGTTGAAGTTTGCGCAAGCACCTGATCCCGTGTATCTTGCCACGCACCCTTTCGACCACCGTGGAACAGTCACCGCCAATGAAACGTCTGGGAACCGCCGCATCGGTTTCAACTGCCACTGGTTGCAGTGCCCTCTCATCGAGTTCATCCTCGAGCTCATTCGTGAATTCGCTTCCGCCGTTGCAAGTCCTCAGTGTTCGCAGCTCGCGTTGGTATCCTTTAGCACGAAACGCCATGTGGAGCGGACGCCTTGGATCGGTTTGCAAGGCGACGGTGCTGGCAGTGGTGCTTTCGACACTGCTACTCCATCCAGTCGAGGCCGAGCAAGAGGGATGTCGGTGCAAACGGACCATGAAAGGCCGTGAACACCTGCACCCGAACGTGCACACGCTGCCGACCTTGTCACTTGACGAGACGCAGGAGATTGAGAAGCTGCCGACGCATTTGGATTGGTGCGAGAGAGGCTTCTGTGTCCCCAGTTGGAACCAGCACATCCCGCAGTACTGCGGCTCGTGCTTCGCCCACGGCGCCATGTCGAGCGCCCAGGACCGCATCAAGATCCTCAACAAGCGTCGCAACTACACGGGAGTTGATGTCATGCTCGGTCGTCAAAGCTTCCTCAATTGTGCACCTGGTCACGGACTCTCCGAAGGCTGCGACGGAGGAGAAGCTTCCGACGTCTACGAGTTCATGCGCCGCTACGGACTGCCGGACGAGTCCTGCCTGCCGTACAACGCGACGGACCACACCAAGTTCAAGGACACCAACGGCACCTGCCCACCGCACGGATACTGCATGAAGTACGTTGTGTTTGCTTTTGAAATTTGAGTTCATGGTACTAACGTTTTGTGTGTTGCAGCTGCATGTACACGCCACAGAGCAAAACGGTGCCTCAGTGCTTCCCCGTGACCAAGATGGTGCGTTACCGCGCCAAGAGCCACGGTCACCTGTCGGGTGAGCTGGCCATGATGAAGGAGATCATGAAGGACGGCCCCATCACTTGCGGCATTGCGTGCAGTAACGAGTTCACGTACGAGTACAAGGCCGGCATTCTGGAGGACAAGACTGGCTTCATGGACATTGACCACGATGTGGAAATTGTCGGCTGGGGCGAGGAAGACGGCGTCAAGTATTGGCACGTCCGCAACTCGTGGGGCACGTACTGGGGCATGAACGGCTTTTTCAAGATCGTGCGTGGCAAGAACAATCTCGGGATCGAAGCCGACTGTGCCTTCATGGAGCCCGACATCAGCGACGAGGAGCTCGTGTGGGAGGAGAAGTCGGTGTACGGGGGCTCCATCTTCGGCATCGTCCCTTTCAAGGAGACCGCGAAGGATCACCCGATTAAGGACACGTCCGAGGACATCACGCGTCGTGACGAGGTCCCGGCAGCTCACTACTTGCCGGAAATGACGTCCTTCTCGACGGAAGCCGAGTCTCGTCGCGAAGACAGCTCGTTCGCGGCGCTCGCCGTGATGTTTTTCGTGTCTGGCTGCGTCTGCGCCGCGCTGGCCGCGGTGCTCATTCTGAAATTCCGCGGACACCGCTACGTGTACCGGACGATCCCCTGAAGAGCGTCCATTGAAGGACGGACGGCAGTCCAAGAACGTAGAAACCGAGGTTTGCAGCTCTCCATCTACACGAGCAAGATAAATACACGTAAAAGTTTGTCAACCATGATTACCACGCAGGTCGGAACAGTGGTCTGCAAACTGAAACCCTGAGCTAATCAAGCGCAGTTTGATGGGCATTTGCATTCGCGAGGGGCTCGACTGGACGATGCAGGCAGGCAGAATCCCGTCGCCTGTGCTCTCTTGAACGCATTGGGCGTAAACTGACGGGCAATGGCTGGTAGCAAACAGCCCGAGCACCATGACGACTAATGCCCGCGCGGACGCGGTGGAGTAAACGGAGGCCACCTTTATCAACAAGCATTCGGTGAGTGGGCCATCTGCTCGAGCAGCGGACACCTGGGCGCGACACGAACAGTAGGCTGCGCTGCGACAGCGAGCACTTCATGTAGAGGCGCTTGGCCTGGGCCTCGCTGCAGCCTGAAGTGCTTAAGCCTGGGTACATGTACACCGCCGCGCTCACCTCATGTATCCTGCGTGAATCAGCCATTTGGGACCAGCTTCGCCCTTGCCTGGTTCGGGTACGGTACCTGTGCAACAAAGGCAACCAGCACTGCAACTTCAAGCCTGCCCTCGGCCAAAACCGGGTGCTCAAACTTGGGAATCGTATGCGGCGGGGTACCCGGTGTTCAGCATTTGGTTTTGCAGCAAACCTGACGATCAATGCAATCGGGCGACCAACGATGCCGCAGTCTTGACGATGATTGTCATGCGAAAAATCCGGCTCGTGTTGATGCACGGAGAGCGCCAGGCTGCTGCCGCCCCACTCCGCAATCACACTCGTGGCGGACACCACGTGAGACTGCCCCACTGCATTGCACTGCACAGCACTAGGGGAACGGCCACAACGGTCCGTCCAGGCGACTCACTCCGTCTCAACAACCCAGCGCTGTCACATCTCATTTCGCCACGTAGTGTGCACGTCGGACCATCAGACAGCACCGCACGCACGCACCACCGCCATCCGCCATGGGTCTTTTGCGCGTGCTCGGCGCCTTTGGGCCGCACACGGCCGACCTCGTGCGCTTCGGCAAAGGATTCGAGGCTCGCACGGCCGCCGTGGACCAGTTCCAATGGAGCTACTTGAACCGACCCGCAACCGACCCCAAGAGCCGAGAGATCGTCGTGTTCCTGCACGGCTTGGGCTCGTCGAAAGAGGCTTGGGTACGCGTCTCCAGCGGCCTCAGCAAGGACTACCACGTCGTGATCCCCGACCTGCCGGGCCACGGCCGGACGACGCCGCTCGATCCGCACATGAACTTCGCCGCCGACCGACAGGCGCGACGTCTGCACGAGTTCTTCGAGTCGCAGCTGTACCCGATCAACAAGGTGCACCTCGTCGGCACCTGCATGGGCGCAACCATTGCCGGCGTCTACGCTGCGATGCACCCGAACCGAGTCAAGTCACTCACTCTCATGAGCCCGTGGGGCATCTCAATGCCCAACTTGAGCGTCACACTCAGTGACGTGGAAGATCTGGGCAAACTCACGCTGCAAAGCCCAACTGAGACCTCGACGAGTGAAGTGGGCGAGTGGCGTGAGCGTATAGCTAGCTCTGCCAATAATTTAATGCACACGCCTCGTGTGTTTCGTGCTCTGGCGATCTCCAAGCGCGGACGAGCACGGACTGTGGTGCAGAAGGTTGCCATGGACATGCTCGCACACCCGACGTGTCTGGAAGACGAGCTGCACAGCATCCGAGCCAGGACCATGGTAGTCTGGGGCGACCAGGATGAAGTGCTTGACGTGTCGTGTCTGAAGGTGATCGACGACAAACTCAACGTTGCACGCAAGCACGTCCTGGTTCTCGACAAGTGTGGGCATCTCGTGCCGAGCGACAAACCTGTCGAGTGCATTGATGTCCTCAACAAGTTTTTGGCCGACGAGGAGCTGAGTTTCACGTTTGCTCTTGCCGGGCAAGCGTCTGTGATGGCGTTTTAGTTTCTCGCTGGAACGAATGGCGAGTATATTTATCATTTATAAGCCAAACATTGGATCTTTACTGCATTACATGCTTCACTCTCTCAACTTCCTATCGCTGGGCCCTGGTTGTCGCTGTGATTCAGCTCGAACTCGATCAACGAGTTTGCCCCGCATGTATTATCCATGCGGTCGACGAGAATGTGCTAGTTGTCGACAGGGGTTCCGAAAATGTTATTTTTATTAAATATACTTTTTATTTTTCAGTAAAATTATTTATTTGCGAAGCTCCATTTCCCCAATCAAATAATTTATTCCGTGCTCTCTCCCCCCAATAACCCTCATCCGCGTTCACCACGCTCGAAAGAGCACTACGGACCAGCGGTCCTGCAGGACCGCCCTCTACAATCGATCTGTCCTCCTCTTGAACCGCGCTCTCGTCCTCTCATTTTGATGGTTGGTCGCTGAGACTCCACGCGAGCCACGGATACACCTGCATTTCGCGGAGCATTGTCATTTTCTAATCTGTCACCAACGCCCAAAAACACCGCCATGCCTCCGAAGCGTACGGAGAAGCAGCCGGCCGCAGCCTTGCCCACGAATCCGGCCGGTGTCATGCCCACGAAGCCGTCGTAGAAGGCCAAGCGCAAGGACAAGAAGGACAAGCAGTCCACGGCTCCGTTCACCTCCAAGGAAGTGGCAGGGTTCTACTTCCCACACGTAAGGAGTCCCCAGCCAAGGCAGCTAGGAAGGATTTCGCGAAGGACACCCTCGTGGAGGCACGCCGCCAGCGGGAGAAAGCACCACGCTTCAAAGACCACGTCGCCTGCATCGCGCTGATATCCCCAGCACAGCCTTGTGGAGCGCTTTTTCAGCAAGGGGAAGGCTGAGCTGGGGATATACCGCCAGAGCATGACCCGCTGCACCTGGAGTCGATTCTCTTGCTCAAGGTGAACCGAGCCTGCTGGAACGCTGCAACAGTCCGGAAGGATGTGCGTGGTGAGGCTGCCACCAACTAGACGAGTATGGTCTCACTGTATATTGCATTCAATAACACCAATAATTTTTGCACCCGTGGTGCTCCGAAAATTAAAGTTATTTTTATTGCTGTCATGCCAGTCTGAATAAAAATGACATTTTCGGAACCCCTGGTTGTCGATCGAAGATCCGGCAGAGTGCCAATCGTGTCCACTCGCGCCATTGAAGCGTTTAGTTGTCGTGCCCCATTAGTCAGAGTGCCTGACACCGAGTGAGTCAGGTGATACTGTCGATGTAGACGAACGTCGTCACACATGAGAGTTGGGTGGCACCATTAATCCAACACGCGATGATCAAATTCAGCTCACCCTAAGTCTCCCTCGACTTGATGTCCTTGTGCCTGCGATTGGCGATTTTTTACTAGAGGGGATAAGAATACGAGGCGTGTGAGGTACAAAGGAAGTAACGCTGAAGACGACACTCATAGTGCGCTGGTATTACATCATTTCACGTGTGGTGGCGAGGTGGCTTTTACAAAAGGAGCTCACCAAGATGCCAAGTCCGTTGATCCTGAATGTCATCGACGCAGTGCGTTTCGTGTCCGGATTCTCCTCCAAGTACGCGAATGTAGACAAGTACAACTGGAGCTACATCGAGAGACGAGGAAAAGATGAACAGCGTACCGACGTCGTAGTTTTCCTCCACGGCTTTAGCTCCATGAAAGAGTCCTGGGTCCGAGTAGCTCGAGGTGTTGACAAGCGCTACAAGATCATTATCCCAGATCTACCAGGTCATGGTCGTACGACACCGATTGACACTTTAACAACTTACTCCATCTCGAATCAAGTGCAACGCCTAAACGCGTTTTTGGAAAAGGAGCTGCCACCAGATACGAAGATTCATCTCGTCGGTTGCTCTATGGGCGGCATGTTGGCCGGGGTTTACGCGGGACTTTATCCAGACCATGTGAAGACGTTGACATTGATCTGCCCGGCTGGAATCAGCATGCCCAGGAAAAGCGACTTGCTGAAAATGTTGGAAGGATCCGGGCGGAATTTTACTTCTTGCGCACACACCTGAAGACGTGCACGAGATGAACCGCGCTCTTAGCTTCAAATCGATGAGACTTCCTAACGTTGTAGCGTCCGCCATCGCTTCGGAGCGCAAGAAGCAGTTGCCAGTACTAGAAAAGATCATCGGTGGTGCTATGCAGAACCCAACCGCGCTGGAAGACTTGCTTCCAAACATACGAGCCAAGACCCTGGTCATGTGGGGGAAGCAGGACCGAGTTCTGGATGCCTCATCGATGGAGATTCTCCAGATGAAACTTTCACCCGAAGCGCACGGACGATTTCTGCTGTTCGACAATTGCGGTCACATCGTGCAGCACGAAAAGGCTGCAGAGTGCACTGCAGCAATTAACAAACAATTGTCAGATGAAGCCTTCTCGGAAAATACCAGTGTAGCCGATCTACCAGTTCCAGAGAAACAGGTTTCCAACGGGAAGTTCCAAGGTCTTGCGCGCTCAGCGAGTCTTATCCTCCCGAGCTTGAGGTTGGCAGCACCAAGCGCTCCAAAGAACTCATACGTCGTGCAATGAATGTCACTGTCTTAAAGCCAAAACGGTTGCCTTTTCAAGTAGCGTCATCTTGCAGTAGTCGAAATTGACAGAATGCAGGCTGACCGTCCAAGAATGTTGGTCCATGGTCAAGTAAACACTATCTTCCAATCGCTGGCCGTTCCGGCCTCCAAAATCCACCAATCGCATCATATCGAGTAATCATTCCGAGACACTGAAGAGCTCCAAAGACGCTCCTCCTAAGCTGACAACATGATGAACTCGCTGCTCCTGTCCGTGTTCGACACCATCCGCTTCGTGTCGGGCTTCTCCGCCAAGAACGCGAGCATAGACAAGTACGACTGGAGCTACATCGAGCGGCCAGGCAAGAACGAGAAGGACACGGACATCGTCGTGTTCCTGCACGGCTTCAGCTCCATGAAAGAGTCGTGGGTGCGTGTGGCCCGCGGCGTGGACAAACGCTTCAAGATCGTGATCCCGGACTTGCCCGGCCAAGGTCGCACTACGCCCGTGGATGCCATGGCCAACTATTCCATGCCCAGTCAGGCCGAGAGACTGCACCAGTTTTTAGAGAAGGAGCTGCCTGCAGACAAGAAGATCCACTTGGTGGGCTGCTCCATGGGCGGCATGCTGGCCGGAGTCTATGCTGGGTTATACCCGGAACGAGTCAAGTCCTTGACGATGGTGTGCCCTGCAGGGATCAGTATGCCCAGGAAGAGCACTTTGCTGAAGATGCTTGAAGACTCGGGACGGAACCTGCTGCTGGCACACACGCCCGAAGACATTGACGAGATGAATGCGGCACTCAGCTACCGGTCCTTCAAGATCCCGCATGTTATCTCTTCCATCTTCGCCTCGGAACGAGAGAAGCAGCTGCCAGTGTTGGAAAAGATCGTTGGTGATTCCTTGCAGAACCCTACTGTGTTGGAGGACTTGCTGCCGAACATTCGTGCCAAGACGCTCGTGATGTGGGGAAAACACGACCTTGTCTTGGACGTGTCGTCGGTGGAAGTGTTGGAGAAGAAGTTGGCGTCCGAGGCTCAAGGACAGGTCCTGCTGTTCGATGAGTGCGGCCACATTTTGCAACATGAGAAACACGCGGAGTGCACGGCTGCTATCAACAAGTTTTTGGCAGGCGAAGCGCTTCCAGTGAAGACTGTCGCGTAAGTTAGATAGAAGATGTAGAAGTAAACTAAGGCAACGAATACATACCTGTATGCAAATATCGGAAACACATTTGGATTCTATCGATTTTGTCCACGCAAATTTGCTTTACAGACGTACATGTACGATGCGTTGGCGGGGGCCACAACAAGAAATTGGACACTGTGAAAGCAATGGTAACGATACATGCAACTATTTTTCTGGGATTAAGATGTTTTTTTCCGTTGACAGCTTCGATCTGCTTTGGTCACAAGGAAGTTATGCAGGTTGCGGCAATGCTTAGTCCGACAGAAGTGCGTTCACAGCACCCTCAACGTTTCCGTCTGCCAACTTCAGAGCGCGGATGTTCTTGTCGGTATCTGCAAAACCCATGGACGCCAGCAGAGACAACGCCTCTCCGTAATTCGCCTTGTCTTCGCCTTCAACGCTCACTGGTTCGTTGTTGTTCATTTCAGCTTCGTGCGCTTCCGCGGCCTCAATGATCTCGATATCGTCGTCGGACGCACCACCAGCAACATCTTCCTTTTCGATGTCCTCAGTACTTTCAGCCGTCGCGGCTTCCGATGGAGCAACCTCCGGGGTGTCATCACAAACCACAACGATGTCGATCCAGAAGCGGTGACCGAAACTTACGTCAGCTGGGTCACACACGCGCCAGAAACTGGAGTAGCGTCCAGGCTCCTTCGGAGCCACTAGGTCCACTCCAGCAATAAACTCCTCACCAGGAGCAAGAGCGGGAAGATCGATGCGGCTCGACTCAATGTCTTCCAGGAGCAATGGGTTCCCGCTTTGCGTGGTCATATAGCATCCTTCAGGCCACGAACGTTCGCCATCATTAACGAGTTTCCACATCTTTCGCAAAGGCTTGCCTGCCTCGACAACGGTGCCGTCTTCGATAGTCACATCTTCAAGGAAGCGCGCCTCAAGATCAGAGGCATTGTTTCCCCAGTGGCCACGCCCACGGCGTCGACGGCACTCACCTTCCTGCTGACCCTCATCTCCGCTTGGGAACCGCATCTGACGTCCATGACGACCGTGACGCCCGCGGAAACCGCCCCAGCCTCGGGGGTCAAACTCTGGGGGAAATTCAGGCGGGCACAGAGGAGGGCCATGCGGGCCAGGGAAGCCAAATGGAGGTGGCCCAAAGGGACCCGGGAAACGTGGGGGTCCGTGGCGGCGCCATTCACCATCAAAATCGGGAGGTGGCGGCGGAGGCCCATGGCCGTGGTGGCCATGGAAGCCAGGGCGGCCGCGTTCGTGGTGAGGAGGTGGTCCATGGCCAGGGAAACCTGGTGGACCCTCGTGGTGTGGTGGCGGGCCACGGAATCCACACGGACCTTCACGGTGGGGAGAGGGGCCGTGACCAGGGCAACCAGGCGGACCTTCGTGGTGGGGAGGAGGGTCGTGGCCTGGAAATCCTGGGGGTCCGTCGCGACGAGGCGGCGAGGTGGTAAAGTCGAAAAAGCCGCGGTGGTGGGGCGGTGGACCTTGGAATGGAAAGCCAGGAGGGCCGTGGTGGTGACCGTGTCGACCAAACTTGCCATGCTGTCCATGGTAACCGTGGCCAAATTTGCCGTGGTGACGGCCAAACTTACCATGGTGGCCAAACTTTCCGCCACGACGACACGTGAACTTGAGCGCGTGCATCATGCCGGGTTCTTGGATCTTGGTGAACGGCCCATGAGACTCAGCCCAGCGGCCGCTGGCTTCACACGCCTCGCAGAGGTCGAAGTCCTCCGCTGTCTTCGACTTAAAGCGGGGGCCGACGATCGGGCTCATCTCGCATCCATCGCACACCACGAACGGGTGCACAATTTCCGGACTGCGTGTGTGCTTGGGGGCGCGCGACGGGTCCGTGATCTTGATAAAGGGTTCATGGCCTACCCATTTTCCACTAGCCTCGCATTCTTCACACAGATCAAAGTCGTGCACTTCCAACGACTTGTAGCGGACACCAACTAGCGGCGCCTTCTCACAGCCGTTGCAGATAATACCGAGATGCACAGGCACTTCTTCGACAGCAGCCTCAACGTCCACCGTCTCCTGGTCATCACTGTAGCTACTAGAGCTGCTTGAATGCGAATCCGAGCTATCCTCAGCCAGTTGCTCGTCGTTGAAGCGAACGAGACCCGTAATGCACGACTTGGCCACATGCACCATTGCCGTCTTGAGCGTCGGGCACCGGGCCACCACACGCTGGGCGAACACCAGCAGCTCGTTTAAATGGGCCGTAGCGGCCTCTTCAATGGCCTCAGCGTCTTCCTTGTAGATAGCAGCGGCCATGACGTCGGCCAGATCCTTGAACTCTTCTGAAGCACTCAATTCTTCCACTGCTCGCTTGAACTCTTCATCCTGCAGAACCATGAGCAGCTCTTCCTTGACGGCAGCCAGTTCCTCCGAGTCGTCGGCCACGTCCATCGTCTGTAGACTGGCCACCAGAAGGTTCATGGCGTTGGCCGGCGTGGCCTTCTTGGTCTTGGCCGTCGTCAGCTTGGACATGGCCGTCACCAGACCGCGCAGTTGTGTCCGCACGGCGGTGGCAGCGCGACGGCCGGCCGCAGGACCCTGAACCAGCACCTGCACCGTGAGCTTCTCCAGCTGCTCGTCGGCCATGTAGTCGGCTAGCTCCTTCACGTCCGCGTCACGGGCGATCGTCACTTCATCGCCGTCTGAGTCCGTGTAGCGCAGCGAGAAACCTTTCTGGTCGTCGGCCAACAGCGCGGCCGCGGCGGCCTGCAGTGTGGCCACATTCTGCAGCTCTCCGTCGGCTCGGGCCAGCGGCAGAGACTGCGTGAGCGCGTCGTCTCCGCTCGTGGTGAGCTCTACAGTTTTCTCCATCGAAGGATCGGCTTCTTCTCCCCGAGGAGAATTGGGAAATGAGAAAGACCTTGGAGAGCCGCGGAAGCCCGTTGGACAGTTAAACCCGATTAAGTCCGAGTTTACCATCATTCAACGACGTTGAAGTGATTGCTGCCTGGCTCACTAGCTACACCTCTTGAGCTTCTTTCTACCAAGCTTTAGCATTGCGAGGACAGGGAAGTTCGCATGGAGAGATAAATGGCATGAACTGCTCGTGATTGTTTTCTGATTGACGGTCGAGGACACGCAGAGAAAGGGGCCGCCACGCGCATTCTCGTGCATGGAGCTGCTAGGAATGCTGGTGGTTCTGATACAGATCGACGGTTCTAGAAGGTGTTTGCAGTAACCTGCACATCGATCCATACATAATATGTAGCATATTATGCTCGTCGTCTAACGCAGCTCAACTAATACCAGGATTGGATTGAGGCTCTACTCTACCATAGCGTGACCGGGCTGACAGCGGCCGACACCGACCGACAACCTCTTTTCAGCCAATGAAACCGCTTTATTTATTCATTGGCTGAAAAGAGCATCAGAAGGGAGACTCATTGCAAGAAAAGCAGGACGGGAGCAGCGGGGGCGGGCGCGCGCGTGCATGGGGCGCCTGTCGCGGCGGGGAGGCGGGGCCCCACCGCCCATTGAAGCACGAGCAGCAGGAGACCGACGAGCAGCAGGAGACCCACGAGCAGCAGGACGAGAGCAGCGGGAGAGAGCGCGGCGTGCGTGGGGCGCCTGCACGCGGGGGGAGGCGGGGCCCCCCGCCACACACTCAGCACGAAGACGAGGACGAGCAGCAGGAGCTGACGCGCGTGCATGGGGCGCCTGCAACGGTGGGGAGGTGGGGGCCTACCGTCCAGAGAAGCACACACACACATGAGGTGGCGGCGACACATAGCGGGTGCGGCGTGCGCGTGCATGGGGCGGCCGCGAGCGGGGGAGGCGGGTCCCCTCGCTACCAGCAGCAGCTCACACTCACGACGGACGGAGGCAGCGACGCATCGGTGGGTGCGGCGCGCGCGTGCAAGGGGCGGCCGCGAGCGGGGGAGGCGGGTCCCCTCGCTACCAGCAGCAGCAGCACACACATGAGGCGGCGGCGGAACCAGCACCAGCAGCACACGCACGACTGGCGGTGATGGCGGGGACCAAGGGCTGCGTGGTGGCTTGGCGGCGTAGTGGAGTCAGCATGCAGTAGGCGTCTACGAGTGGATGAAGCTGGGACCGACCACCGCCGTCAGCAGCAGCACGGCCGATGCGCGCAACAGCAGCAGCAATGGCAAGCGGCATCGGCTGGCGCCCAAGTGCGTGGACACCGGCAGCGGTTTCAGCGCGTCGGTGCGCACCACACCTAGCGTTCCTCCGGAACTGCTGCTGCTGTTGCTGGAAGTATAGGGGCTCACCGCATTATGAAGTATTATTTAAAATATATTTTATTAGCGCATATTTCTTTTCTTGTTGCGCCTTTGATTGCACTGCTACATGCCCGCAGCGTACGCCCCTTAAACTTGTACACATACATGTATATGTACTACGTAATACTTATTCGACAGCTTACTTGTGCGTTGCTCATCTAACTTAGAGACAAAGGTCGCGAAAGTCCAGGAAACTCGGTTGAATTCGTGGAGCATTGGAAAGCGACGCTTTCGAGCGCACTACGTCTCGATACAAATTCCCAATTAAGTGTCGGCAGCGAGCTCAATATGCGGGGTCATACCAGTTTGACTTGTTCTAACTATTGCCACGGTGCATATCTCGGAGCCCTTGCCGACATGATACGTCGGCCAGGTGTCGGTTGCTCCACAACCTACCCCTAATCGATTTGATTGGCTATAATTAATCTAACGCACCACCTTATTCGCTAAAAGTACTCGTCTGACCACTGATTGGCCCATGGTAGCAATACAGTAGCGAAGTCAATATATTCGTCTGTCGGCAACTTTACGATATTCATCCTTAGTCCAGCTCAACCCACCGACCAAAGCTCGAGTTCTCAACAGGAAACCTCTCTTCTAGCATTTCGTACCACTTTGTCGAGTTTCTCCAGTTATTTCTTCCTCCTTTCTGAGAAAACTTCTCCCAAGAAGACCCTCGCACCCGACGCCTCGTAGCCTGACGCCATTAACTCTCCGGCCATGACGACGCTCAAGATCTTGTGGAAGGAGAAGCAGGACATGCGCCGCGTGCAGGTGGTGGCCGTGCACCAGGCGCTCTCGGCCCTGGACGGCCGCGTCACGGCCAACTGGAACGCGCTGAGCTTCCGCGACCTTCGCGACTACGTGCTGCTGGTGTTCCCGGAGCTCAAGGACCCGGCCAGCGACCTGCTTCTGTACTACATGGACGACGACAACGAGCAGGTGCGCATCACCAACGACGCGGAGCTGGACGAGGCCTTCCGCCTCATGTGCGAGCTGGCCGTGGCCGCCGGCAAGCAGCCGGACAACGCTGTGTGCAAGATTATCGTCGTGGCCAAGTCGCTGCAGGCGTCGGCCAGCCTGGCCATGGACGCCAGCCGCAGCTCTGTGGTGCACGTGCTGCCGGGCGACGCCGAGGAGATGCTGGCCAGCCAGCAGAAGAAGAAGATGTCGGACTTGTTCGTGGACCTGGGCAAAGTGGTGGAGAAGTGGGACGCCAGTGCCGAGCACAAGACGCTGAAGAAGGACCTGGTGTCACTGCTGCATGAGCCGGGCTGCCAGGAGGCGCTGATGGAGATCATGGCCAACGCCAAGTTTGCCACGCTGTTCCAGACGGTGACGGAGGAGTTCCAGAAGAACGTCAACTTCATGGAGTGTCTGGTGGCCGTGGCTGGGACGGGAGACCTGGAGGAAGTGGCCAAGATCTTGCTGGCCAAGTGCCCCAATGCCCGCGTGCAGGTGGAACGTGTGCTGCAGCAGGTGCAGTACAGCCACAACGCCCAGCTGATGTCGACGAGTGATTACTTTGAGGCTATTAACATTGAGGAGACCAAGCAGGACTTGGGCCCAGTTGTTGCGGTCTTTGAAGGCGACGTTACGTGCCCCGACGGCACGGTGTTGGCGCCTGGCGAGCCGTTCGACAAAGTGTGGAAGCTCCGAAACGGTGGTCCGAACAAGTGGCCGATTGGAGCGGAGCTGTCGTGCGTGGGAGGAGACAAGATGCAGGCCCCCGAGAGCGTGCTGATTCCGTCGGTGTTGCCGGGCAAGTCTATTGATGTGTCGCTGCGTATGGTGGCCCCGTCGAAGGCCGGACGCTACACGGGCTACTGGCGTCTGAGCACCCCTGACGGCAACCGATTCGGTCAGCGTCTTTGGGTGGACATCAACGTCATGGAGCCTGAAGAACCGGCAACTGTCGCTGTTGACACAAAGGAAATTCGTGTGGATGCTCCTGCTCCCGTTGTTTCGACGGCCGGCGGGTCGGTTAACATTCCAGCGCCTGCCGCTGTGCTGAATGACGAGCCGAAGGAGAGCGAGGAGGAACTCCGGTGGACCAACCAGCTGCAGGTGCTGGCGGACATGGGATTCACGGACAAAGCACGCAACGTGGCTCTGCTGCTCCAGCACAACGGCGACATGGATGCTGTTATCACGGACCTTCTCAGCTCCGTTTAAGTGATGGATTGAGGCACATACCTGTGGCTCACGAATTCCGTTGACCTTCCACTACCTTTCAAAGTGCGTGTGAATGATTTCTCAATGCACTGCAGCGTATATTACATTTGACCCTTCAAAAATATATTTTGCCTTCGGCTTCGCTGTCTGTGTACATCATGATGCATGCGGCTCGATAGATATCGTTGCCTTCAGCAGTTTAACCAGCTGCAATACCAGCTCTTCTGCTGCATCCGTGCTTGCACGCACAGTAAGAACAACCGTAGCGGTCGCTACAGTGACATCCACGGTAGCCAAAAAGAACCACAAGTGGTCTCGTTGCTTAGCGTAGAACACATACTTCTCCACGCCGTTAACAGTTCCGCTCGCCATGCACGAAACTCCTTGCGCCTCCATCTTTTTGAGAAGTTCTCCTGGTTCAGGTCGCGTAAGTCCAGGCAATTCAGACTGAAACCTAAGGGTATCATGAAAAGCAAAGTCTGTAAATGGCTGCTGGCTTCCAAGCCGCAAGCGCTCCAGACACACGTACCTTTCCACGTATTCGTCCCACATGCTTTCGAAGCGCTTTGGGTGAAGCCTTGCTGCGCGGTCGAGATCTAAACGTAACATTTGTGGTGTCATCGCCTTCGGCACTGCTAGTGACGTCGCTTTACTAGCAGGAGTCGGTGCTCGGGGAGGAGGAGGGGCGGTGCCTTCCACTTCATTTTGATCGCCGGCATCCTGCGATAGGAATTCAGTTAGGAGCGACAAGGTGCTTCCACGTCATTAATCGTAGTCACTAACCTTGGGCGTGATAGTTTTCCAGACGCGCTAGAGTTGCTGCCGAGGGCCTTCGAGACTGCGGGCTTTTTGATAAGACTGCATTGACCGAGCATTCAAAATATTAGATCTCACAACAACCACAATATCAACAACACCCACGTCACAACCATACCTTTCCATTTCGATGTGGTTTTCTCCTCGTTTCGAAATGGCAGCCCGGCCAGCAGCAACGCGGTTTGAAACCGGCTTGGCGGACGTTCTTCCCCCAGATCTAGGAGTAGATTTCTTACTCGTCGATCGTAGGCAACTTGCCACTACACGTCCCATTAGCCGAACGCTAAGACGCTTGCGGCGAATGTACAGTGTCACAGCAAGACCCACTGTCATGGCAATAGCTATTGATGCGACTGTTATAAATCAAGGCACAAAAGCGTCAGAATGAAATTATTCTACGTCGTACAGTTGATGATACCATACCTTGCCAAGTAGCGTAGGGAAAAGAGGAAAAAAGCGATTGAGCGCTAGCTGAATCCAACGAAAAGCGATCGAAGATCCTGTCTTCACCCTGAGGCTGGACCGCTTCCTCTCTCGCAAGAAACTTTTTGCCGTCCAAAACGCCTTCAAACACGTGTGACCGAAAGCCGCTGTGGGAAATGTACAGCATATAACTCTTTGACGAGTCCACTGCAGCATCTGTAATCGCCCTGAACGAAACGACCTGACTTGTATCCGGCATCACCACCGCCGGCGCCACCAGAGGCAGCACAAACCCAGTCGATTTCAATTTCCCACTTCCCTTCTCCACCAATGTCAACCGATATAAATGAAGTGGAGTCTTGCCGTCGTTCTTCACATCCAACTGTACATGTGTGAAGAACGTCTGATCCTTGGTCTCCTTCACCTCGCCGTCCTCCTCGCCATCGGACCAAATGTCCGTTTCTCCAAGAACAAGTTGCGGCAGTCCACTGCCACTACTCGGGAGCTCGTAAGCGGGAGAAACCGGTACATGGTTCACCATGCCCGTGGTCTGTTCAAAGGAGATCCTCTTCTCGTTCTCAAACAGCTTCTCCACCTGTCGCTTGGTCTCTCGTCCCCAGCTCTCCAGGTCCTCCTCGATCTCCATATTGGACCGAGAGCACACGGAGGCGATGCCCATGAGAGAGATCGTGGAGGACTCGACGTCCGCCGGCTCCAAAACACAGTCCACAGCATGTAGTGAGAAGGTCCTCAAGGACGCTTTCAAGCGCCCGATCACCGCGTTCATGGGCGAACTCCGTAGACAGCCGTTGCCGGCAGACGCTGCAGTGTCTCCCCCCATTGCGTTCTCCACGTCGCGACTGGGGAATGCGATTTCAATGCCCACGTCCAGACAGAAGACGGGCGGGGCGACGTCCAACGGGTCGTCCTTCAGCTGGGGCTCCAGACTGCGCAGAGAAGGAACAACTTCGGCCGCCATGGAGTAAACGAAGCAGTTAACCAGCACGAGGGGCACGAGGAAGAGCGAGAGCGGCCGTCGAGGTGCACGGCCCCGCCACAAGTCGCGCATATTGACACACAATTAATTCTGTTTTTCGAGATTTGGATTCGGACGTGTTGTGATTGGTTGAATTGAGTTTTAACCAATGAAAAGACCGGATCTGTATGAAGGCACCCTGTAAAGAGAAAAGTATACTATGGCGTTCGAGGAGAAGCGCGATGTGGACGTAATTGACCTCGTGGACGAGGACGACCACCGAGACGATGGCGGACGCGAGGAAGACGACGAAGACGTCGTGGAGGACACGGAGGAAGACGCCGTGAGCTCTGTTTTAATTATTTTTACACTTCGTAGATGTCACTTTTCAGCTAAAATAATCTGTTTGTGTTTGTTTGTTTTATTCCTTCCAGTGCTGCATCTGCCAAGACGTGGTGGACATTTTGAAGCAAGGCTTTCTGTCCAATTGCGACCATCGTTTCCACTTCGAGTGTATCGTGGCCTGGGCCAAAGTCACCAACTTGTGTCCTTTGTGCAAGACCAAATTCAATTCCGTGTCCCGTCAAGATGCCAATGGTCAAGTGGTGCATCGGGAGGTTATCGGCGACCACAAGCAGATCTACCGACCGGACCCTTCGGATCATGACATTGCGGCCCAATTGCGGCTCGTGAACCAAGCGAGGTGCGAGCTCTGTGGCTCAGGAGAGGACGAACACGTGCTGCTGCTGTGTGAAGCACTCGGCTGCGGAGTGGCCAACCATACCTACTGCATTGGTCTCCGCTCCGTGCCAAACACGTCGTGGTACTGCTCGAGTCATGCCTCGACGCAGCAAAGGGCTAGTGATGCAATTGAACGCCCGGCGACGACGGTGTCGACGAGAAGGCGAACACGCCGACTGGCGAGTTTGATGTCGAATGTGCTGCGTGGACGAGGTGGGACGACGGCGACGAGGTCTCGACGACGAGGGAACAACTCGAATTTTGTTGCTGTGGAAGAAGCAGAAGACCGACGGCCAATGCGAGGAATTGCAGCCGCCTATGCGCTGCGGATGTCGAGAGAACTCATGCAGGTGCAGTTGCGGGCAGATGCTATGTTTGCTCGTGGTGATTTGACACAGTCTTCGTTGTACGGACGGAGATCTGGTAGTGCGAGTAGTGCTGCTCGCAATGGGACTCGATCAACTGTGGCACCATCTTCGTCGTCAACGATTGATCAAATGTGGGAAGACCATAGTCGAAGCAGACAGGATCTCGCAACTGCATCTATTGCCACGAATGACCATGAGTCAGCCGGTGATGGCGGCAGCAGCCGGGTAATTCAACGCAGCAACAGAGTCTCCAACACATTTACATCAGAATATCGTGAGCTTGCAAAATTGATGGAAGATGCTGCCAGTAGCGATAATTATGCGTCGTCTGTGACGTTGTTAATCCCGAAGACAGCTAAGCTGAGGCTGGTGTCTCGGGTCAAAGCTTTCTTCAACCGCCTCAATCAAAAGGAAAGGATCCCTGCAGTCGAGTTGGGGTGCTTATCGGTACTGCATCAGTGGATTCGGATCTCGGAGCAAGATGGAGAAGCGGATCGGACTGCACCGAATCCTCAGGTGTTAGATGCCGTGGTGGGGGCATTGGAGGTTTTACCTGTCCGAAAAGAAGACCTTGTGGAGGTGAGCAATTTCCTGAAGTACATTTTACCGTTTGGATTGCCCTGATAACCAGATGATTTTGTTTATAACTTTAGGTGGCCGGCTTACAAGACACGATTGACGCTCTATCCGAATATTCCGACGTCAGTATCGAAATTCGTCAACGCCTAATCGATCTTAGTGAGAAGTGGCGAAAACTTAATCCTCCACCGCCAAGCGAGCCTCCGCAACCTCAAGTCAACCAGCACGTATCATCTCCAGTTCACGCCGAGCAGAATTTACCTGTGATTACTGCGTTCACGTCACCAAAGCGACCTGCGCGACCCAAAGGCAAACGAAAGCGAAAACGGGAAGTGTACGTACACACGTAGCGTTTTGTTGTTCGTTACGAGTCTTCTTCTAACGCTGAAATTTGTTCTTGAGCAGGTGGTTGGATACGGTTGTCGAGTATGTAAAAAGCAAGCTGTATCCTCTTTACAAGGAGAACAACGGCGCTGGCACATTGACTAAAGAGCGATTCAAGGTGATCGTGAAGCAGGTAGCCGATTTGTTCTCACAAGAAGCGTTATCTATGCAATCTGCTGTGCTGCTTCCCTCTGGGGAGCTGTCCAATCTTGCCAAGTCACGTGTCAAGAAGCTCATCGATAGAGTATACAAGGCGTCAGCAAGCGGAACTTCTGTTCCTGCCTCAAATGCTACTGCTCCATTGAGTATGCGGGTAGCCTTGCCAGCATCGACATATTCTGCTGTACCCTCCGTCAAACACCAAAGAAGATTATAATTCACTCTTGTTACAAGTACTGACGAACCACAGTTCTCGAAAGAAGAGATACCGTGCTAAGACTGCATCGATTAAATGGTTGAAATCGTAAAACTTTCCAATAGAAGTTCAGAAAACCAAGCACACTGCGCCATAAAAAAAGCCGAAAACTTGCACACACATAGAAAACCAGCGACGCACGAAGGAGAGCACCGAACTGTTTAAAGTAGCCCGCGCTAATTTCATGACAAATACATCCCAAGTGTCGCTGAATCGTCCTGCGAGGCTCCTGCATCATTAAGTCGCTTCTTCTGTATCATCTGCTCCACAATCCAGTCCGTTTCCATCTTTTGGGTAGTCATCTTGGCCTGTTTTAATTGTTCCTGTGCCAAGGCCAACTGCACTGCATGCAACTCACTGCTGCGTTGCTCTCTCTTCGTTTCAATGTCCAGGCGTCTGCTTTCAATCTCAAGACGAGCCGCTTGGATACTCAGTTTCCGTCTCAAATACTCTGTTGATCCATTTACGCCGTGTTGCTGCGTAGCAGTCGTAGTCGGCGAAGCCTCCGCCGTAATATTCTCACTCCCATTCTCAGCCCACATTTTTGCTGGTCGTGTTCTCTCTACTCTCGGTCTCTTTGCCGCATGGAAATTGTTAGGAGTGTCCACCTCTGACTCCGCAACCACCGTGGCAGGCGCAGAAATATTTGCGACTGAAAGGGGAGTCAAAATCTGGTTGTGAGCCAAAGATTGAGCATTTGACTGAGTCTGAACTTGAGCTTGAGCCCGAGCTTGCGCCTGGGCTGCATGAGCCTGTGCCTCAGCTTGAGCCTGAGCTTGCGCCTGAGCGTGCTGCGCTTGAGCCTGAGCCTGAGCCTGAGCTTGAGCCTGAGCTTGTGCCTGAGCCTGAGCCTGGGCCTCAGCTTGAGCTTGAGCTTGGGCCTCAGCATGAGCTTGTGCTTGTGCTTGTGCTTGTGCCTGTGCTTGGGCTTGAGCATGCTGGGCCTGAGCCTGAGCTTGAGCGTGAGCTAGAGTCTGTGTCTGCACTTGCGTTGCAGGTGCTGGAGCTGGCTCCGACGTCTGAATAGTTGCCATGTTCACGTCATTGGTAAAGATCTGCTGTTGCTGTTGCTGCTCCATCATGTACAAGTCCTGTTGCTGCTGTCCAGTGTACAATTCCTGTTGCTGCGGCTGCTGCTCGCCTGTGTTCCCGTACATATTCTGCAGCTCAGCACCGGACGTGGGGACGAACATGACCGACTCGTCCATCGTCTGCTGCGGCGTCTGATTCTGCTGATTCTGCGTCTGCTCGGCGTCGTTCGAGAGCAAAACTTTGACGAACGCTTCCTTGTTGCGTCGGCGTGGATTCGTCTTGAGTTGCCGCTGCGTGATCTCGCGCTTGAGTTGCATGAGTGACCAGTCCTTGTAGTCGTCCGAGCGAGGCGGAGAGCACCGCTCGTCGCCCCGCGCCGACCACAGGCGAGAGACTTTGGGGGCGCTCCACGACGACGGCGCGTTCATCAGCTCCGATTTACGGCACAAAATAAAGCACCAAAAAACAAATGAAACTATGTTACAGCTTAAGTTTGATTATGGTATATGCGTTGACATGGGTTCTGTAAACTTTCGGATCGATACAGAACTACAGTATTGTGCGTTCTACTCCAAATTTCCATTGCGGGCCAACACAATCGCTCCGTTGCGCGATTGGGCCACGTGACTTGCTTTAATTATTGAGCGCATAGTCAGTCCATTTTGATTTCGTTTAAGTACGATGCCGATTCCATGTATCGTACCTTAAAGAATGGATCGATTTCGATTTTGACTTGGTTTTGTATTGAGCGGTTTGTCAAACCGGCCCACCACGGCAAATATAGGCGAAATTCACAATAGTACTGTAACGAACTTGTACACAAAGGGCGAGTTCAAGTACATGTGTCACAGGATGATCGGCTATTCTTGGTATAACTACATGGCCGGCAACGAATGAAAGCATTTCTGGACTGTGGAATGGAAGAACTTTGCGTTGTTGACTTGGTTGCTTCTGGTTTGGCCGACTATGGAAATCCGAGGCAACTTCTCCATTGGGGGTGAGTACATTTTAATGTGTTATCTTGGTTGCAGCAGCACAGCAGTGATGACGTACAGGATCAAGAGAAACAGCTTCAATGCCATCTGCAGCGGTTCTAATCTCGACATTCTTCATCGCCTTGCGCAGGGAGCACGTTTGTACACGTACCAAAACTCTCAGTTCACTACTACAGAAATTACGATAAAAAGTACTTAAGTACTGGTAACAGTGATAGGTTATCGGGGATGATTGGAATGGTACCGCGGCGTAGCTTACTCTCTCTCGAGCTGCAATACCACCTCGTAATCCTATCTTGAGAATGTACGAGATGCATTTGCCTGTCCAACTCGAGTTTTCAACGTCATTAAAATGATCAGTTCGGGACAATTCATCCCCACTTCCGTGTGTAAACAACTTGAGGTAAGCCAAACTATCGCTGTCATTGTCGATTCTCGCGTCTTCCTCCAAAGTCCACACTCAAGTTATGTTTTGTTTCGCAGATATGCAACCAGCAATAACTTTGTTGACGCTGATAATATTCGTCGCTGTCCATGGGGTTCTCTCGGACGATACTGTACAACTCAGTGAAACGTTTGGTGGACCTCACGGTGATGAATTCTCGGATCAAGACTCAGTCGTACCAAGAGAGACCGTCAGCTCCATCACAATTCGTGCGGGTGCTCGAATTGATGGCATTTCACTGGAGATATCAGCGCCAACAGCGCTGACATTTACACATGGATATAGTGGAGTCAGTGATTCGAATAGTGTGCTTCAGCTCGGCGCAGGCGAGTATATCACCTCCATGGAGGCTCATTGGGGAAAGAAAAATGGCCACACACGCGTCTTTATCTCAAGTTTGGCACGAATGCTGGAAACTCGGTTGCTGGCGGCACTCAGACCGACTCGGCGGGGTCAGTGACAGCACCGGAGGGGTATCAGCTAGCAGGATTTTATGGCCGTGACGGCGGAGAGATTGACTCGTTAGGCGCGATTTGGACCACCATTCCTACGATTGAGGTGGGTCCAGGAACTGTTGCCCCCACCACCGCATTGGATACTTCTGGATCAACAGTACATGAAAGCGCAGCAGAATCGATGGCGGGCGGAGAAGAAATCACTTTTGAGTCGGCAGGCACGGCAGCTCCAACTGCAACCGGGCCAGCTACTCAGCTAAGTGAAGCTTTTGGTGGGCCTCATGGCTCGATGTTTTCGGACATTTCTTTGGCTACGTCAGCCCAAGCGATTAAATCCCTCACGATACGTGCTGGAGCACGCATCGATGGAATCACGCTAGAAGTCGCGGCTCCAACTGCACAAACGTTTGTTCATGGCTACGATGAAGCCAGTGACACTGTCAATACGCTCTCACTTGGCGCAGGCGAGTATTTCACGTCGATGGAAGCTCACTGGGGTAAGAAAGATGGTCAGACCCGTGTCTTCTACCTTAACTTTATCAGTAGTACTGGAAGACAAGTTTCTGGAGGAGTACAGACAGATACATTGGGATCGGTGACAGCACCCGAAGGCTACCAAATTGGAGGATTTTATGGTCGTGCGGATCAAGAAATTGATCTACTTGGAGTTGTGTGGACAAGCATCGCTAAAGTTGAAGCTTTGCCTGATACAGCGAATTCAGGGGGTGGAAATAGTGGCGATGACATCCAACTGAGTGAACTTTATGGTGGCCCCCATGGGAATGCATTTTCGGATATCGACTCGGTCAAGTTTTCGCAAACTGTGAGTTCTATCACTATCAACGCCGGTGATCGTGTCGATGGAATAACCTTGCAGATACAAACTCCTGCAGAGACCACTCTATCTCATGGGTACACCAGTAGTGAAGGAAGTACACTTACGCTCGGGCCTGGGGAATACATCACGTCGATGGAGACTCACTGGGGCAAAAAAGACGATCACACCAGAGTTTTCTACCTAAACTTTGTCACGAGTGCTGGCAATTCCCTCTCGGGAGGAACGAAGACTGATGACAATGCTATACCAACAGCCCCTGACGGGTTTCAGCTAGGTGGATTTTTTGGTCGTGCTGGTGGCGAAATTGACCAACTAGGGGCGATCTGGACGAGAATTTCAGCTACCGACCTATCGCTCGCGGATGGGATGACAAGTTCCGGGTCTAGTGTCATGTATGCAGCTACAACCCGGAACTGGGTTGGGCCAACAATCGGTCAGCCAAGTGACACGGCTTGTTACCGGAAGACTGTTGGTTTTGGCAGCCGTCAAACGTGTCCGGTAGGCTACGGTAACGATGACGATGACTGCATAGCACAGTGCCCGCTGGCATTTCCTGTAGAATGCTCGTTGGAATGTATTCCTCAGAACGACGACTGCGTGCTCGAGGCTCTTTCGAAAATCGGGTCTGTCGTTGCAGTGGCGCTAAATGCTGCTACGGGTGGTGTGTTTGGAGACATTTACGCTACGTACAAGACTGCCAAGTGGGCTGTCACTTGCGCGGCAAACATTGTGACGGTGGTTCGAGGCCTCATTTTCTACCTTCGCTATCGACAAACGACTGCACCTCAGGGAAATACTGCGGAGCTACTTACCGTAGCGTACCAGACTGATGTTGTGGTGTACGACCTCCCGGTGGCCGTTTGTACTTGCCTGAATATCCCAGTGCCCAAGAACGCCAAATTTGCAGATATCGTTCTCGTGATTGTCGAAGGTATTGTAAAGCAAGCTATCACTAATGGCGAGGAGATCATCTCAACTGGAGAAAATGTGATGAAGCTGCTTACGGGTACGGGAGCGATCAATGGCACGTCCGATGCGACAGTAGATGATCTGCAAGACCTGATCAATTCAAATTCGAGCTGTGGGTACGAGCTCAAACGCCTCACCGATCACGTTGTTCGCGCTGTCAATGACGCCCGAAATTCGACTCCGGATGCTTCAGCGGACGATATCCGTGTGACTGTCTACAAGTCCTCCATTGTGATGAATGACATTCCCGCTGTGACCAACTACTGTATGGGGGAGTTACTAGGCAACAAGACGATCACCGCCGCGTTCGAGACGCGCGATATGCTGCGCAAGACCTTCGGGGTGATTGTGGACCAGCTGATTGACACCGGTACTACCGACATGGGCAAGGACGTGGCTGAAGACGACTACATGCTCAAGGTGGCCAACATGGGTCTTGTCGTGCTATCCACGATCGATCCAACCGGTATCGCGTACATGGCGTCTCAGTTCGTTCAGCCTATCTGTGGCCCAATAGCGTATTTGGGTGAGATTGACGATGGTAGACTTTCAGACGCTTTGGGTCTCACGACTGTGGACGAAGCCTTCATAGGCAGCTACGGCACCTGGACGAAGTCGGGTGATGGCGTCGTCCATCTCATCATGGAGAGTGTGGATATATACGACGTTACCGTGACAATACACTCGGGCGGAGACAAATTCGCCGAGGTGAAAGTAGGAGCTGGGGCAACAATGACGTGGGACTCGACGGTGCCAGAACTGCAGGACAAGACGTTGTACCTGGATCGATGGCGACCAGGAATTTTGGGGTTGCCTGGCTCTGGTGGTGGTTCTCTGTTGCTCTGGGTTCCGCGTTCATCCGAGGGTGGCCATCTCGAAATGCACGTGCGGATTAACGTTAGTTAAGAAACCCTTTAGCAATCAGCATGTGATCTGTTGTTTTTGTTGAAAATTTATGGGGGAAAGCGCGTTCGTTTGAAGTTCATGTGTAGTTTTCCGTACGCTGGTCCGAGGAAAATCAAGTTATTTTGTTCCAGCGATAAAACTCTCAAGCTGCAACCAAGCGGTTGACTATCCAGAATGCACTTTAGACGCTCAACATTATCACCATCGCACTGTGATTCACTGTGTGTGAATTTCACTGGCCGAGTTACTTCGGATTCGGTTGTGCAACTTGCTCATAGCAGTTGGAAATGAACATTCCAGTAGATTTGTGTTCCGACCCTATTTCGCGGCGGGGACCGCAATCTGATGCCGACGATCCCGTGACTGACCAAAGAGCATGAGGGTCTGCGAACTGGTGCACAAGTTTCTCTCGTCTACAACCTGTTCTCCGCGGAAAACAGCATTTGTACTATCCTTCGTGACGACAAAGCAAGCCGACGACAAGACTTCGGACTGTAGATTTACTGCGTACGGCAAGCAGAGCGTACACAACCGATACATGTACTGTAGCAACTATCCGCGCATACGTGCACTCGGTCGTTAGCGTGGAGCGAATCGCAACAATCGAGCTTTTCGAGCTGCACGAAGATTTGAACAGGACGACTCTGCCCGGCTCATTGCCATGTGTATACTGCGAAGAAAACTCGATTACATTCGCTTTGCTGCGGCGTCGTCGTGAGCGTATTTCGGAGGTCGCAAGCAAGAAGCAGCAAAGTACAGCACCTACATTCATAAATTTATCTTCAAACTATTGATGGAAAAACGAACGCCGTCATTCGTTGGAGTGGAATTGCAATCGCTTTGAAGAGCCTGCCCAACAACCAGCAAACATACGATGGGTAAGTGCAAGTGACAGCACAGTGTTCCATCCCATGATTTCCAAGCGCTCGAAATCACGAAATTGCGGCCTCAAACGTATGTACAAGGGGTCGTCACCACAGCTTATCCCGCCTTTATCCTGGTGGGACGCAAAGTTTTCCTCGATTATGGTATGCTGGTTGAGCCGGGAACCGTGTTACCAAGTCCGATCATTCTCGACTTTCGCGTCCACGACGATCTCCTGAATTAGTCGCGAGGGCTAGCAGGGAAGTGTGTGCATTGTGGAATTGGCAGAGGAGATGATACTTCGAGCATTCGCGTGCGCGGTTCTTCTTGTCTTTCCTCAAGTAGTTGCGGACGATGCGGTGCAACTAAGTCAGTCTTTTGGTGGTCCCCACGGAAACGATTTCTCGGATCAAGCTTCAGTGGTGTCTGGACAAACTGTCGGCTTCGTCACCATTCGCGCAGGTGACCGGGTTGACGGTGTTTCACTCGGGATAACGGGACCCACAGCTCAGACATTCACACATGGAGGAAGTGGAGGAACCGACAACACCCTCACACTCGGTGCTGGGGAATACATTACGTCGATGGAGGCACATTGGGGCGAAAAGGGCGGCCACACTCGTGTCTTCTATCTATATTTCGGAACAAGTACTGGCAATTCAGTGTTGGGAGGCACCCAGACAGACTCCACGGGATCAGTAACCGCGCCGTCGGGCTATCAACTTGGCGGGTTCTTCGGTCGGGATGGCGATGAAATCGACCTTCTAGGTGCTATTTGGTCAAGTGTTACAGCGGCGGATGACACCCCCGGGACTGTTGTCCCAGCGGACATTCCGGGCGCAGCGAGTCAGGCTACGACGGACCCACCAGGAACGGTTGCACTCTCTTCAGCCAGTACATCAGCAGCGTCTGCTGGATCAACAACTTCGTTAGGATCCTCGGACTTGGCAAGCTCCGGGTCTGCAGCATCTGTATCGCAAACCTCGCAGGGCTCCACAGCAACTGCAAATTCGGGTTCGGAAGCTCCAATCGATGCGTCAGCAGCTTCTGTAACCTCGACCAACGTGTCTTCGACTTCGGGAGCAGGTTCCTCGGTAGCTGCGAGTTCTGGTTCTGCAGTGCCATCGTCAGGCTCAGCAGTTACGGACAGTTCTCTCGAAACTTCAGAGTCTCCAAGCACCGCGGCACCTGCAGCTGGGTCATCAGCAACCGATGGTTCCTTGATCACTTCTGGATCACCTAGCACCGACGCACCATCTCCAGCGCCAGCAGCAACCGGCCCCGCAATTCAGCTAAGTGAAACATTCGGAGGACCTCACGGAAATGAATTCTCGGACCAACCGTCAGCTACTTCGGGGCAGACCATCACAACACTCACAGTTCGCGGTGCTGCCCGAATCGATGGACTCACCCTCGAAGTCTCCGCACCGACTCAGACGTTCACCCACGGCGGCACTGGAGGAGATCCTTACACACTAACTCTCGGTGCTGGGGAGTACATTACTTCAATGGAGGCGCATTGGGGCCAAAAGGATGGTCACACACGAATCTTCTACCTCAACTTCGGCACAAGTGCTGGCAACTCGGTTTCTGCAGGAACGCAGACCGATACGAAAGGGTCCGTCACAGCCCCTGATGGGTATCAACTCGGCGGGTTCTTCGGTCGTGACGGTGATGAAATTGATTTACTTGGTGTGGTGTGGACAAGCATCGCAGTGGTGGAGGCCGCTTCGAGTGCCACAGGGTCAGCAACTGACGATGTATCGGACCAGGATATTGTGTTGAGTGCTCTGTATGGAGGACCTCATGGTAACGCGTTCTCCGATATCGACTCGATGAAGTTCTCGCAGACAGCGAGCTCAATTACTATCCGCTCGGGCGATCGGGTGGATGCCGTGACTTTGAATGTTGCAACCCCAGCAGAGGTGACGATGTCGCATGGTGGCGAGGGAGGAACTGATAATACGCTCACGCTCGGGCCTGTAGAATATATCACGTCGATGGAGGCTCACTGGGGTAAAAAGGATGATCACACTCGAGTTTTCTACCTGAACTTTGTCACGAGCGCTGGCAATTCAATCTCTGGAGGAACTAAAACGGATGACAACGCTGTAGCTACTGCCCCTGATGGTTTTCAACTTGTGGGATTCTATGGTCGCGCTGAAGACGAAGTGGACCAGCTAGGAGCGATCTGGGCGAGAATGTCTGCCAAGGATTTATCCCTTACCGACGTGGAAGATAGCTCTGGATCCGGTGTCATGTACGAAACCACTATCCGAAACTGGGTTGGGCCTACCATCGGCCAAGCAAGTGATACAGCGTGCTACCGAAAGTCGACGAATTTCGACAGCAGCAACATTTGTCCATTGGGCTACGGAAAAGGGGACACGGATTGCCAGGCCCAATGCCCACTATCGTATCCAGTAGAATGCTCGTTGGAATGCATTCCTCAAAACGACGACTGTGTGCTCGAGACTCTTTCGAAAATCGGGTCTGTCGTTGCAGTGGCGCTAAATGCTGCTACGGGTGGTGTGTTTGGAGACATTTACGCTACGTACAAGACTGCCAAGTGGGCTGTCACTTGCGCGGCAAACATTGTGACGGTGGTTCGAGGCCTCATTTTCTACCTTCGCTATCGACAAACGACTGCACCTCAGGGAAATACTGCGGAGCTACTTACCGTAGCGTACCAGACTGATGTTGTGGTGTACGACCTCCCGGTGGCCGTTTGTACTTGCCTGAATATCCCAGTGCCCAAGAACGCCAAATTTGCAGATATCGTTCTCGTGATTGTCGAAGGTATTGTAAAGCAAGCTATCACTAATGGCGAGGAGATCATCTCAACTGGAGAAAATGTGATGAAGCTGCTTACGGGTACGGGAGCGATCAATGGCACGTCCGATGCGACAGTAGATGATCTGCAAGACCTGATCAATTCAAATTCGAGCTGTGGGTACGAGCTCAAACGCCTCACCGATCACGTTGTTCGCGCTGTCAATGACGCCCGAAATTCGACTCCGGATGCTTCAGCGGACGATATCCGTGTGACTGTCTACAAGTCCTCCATTGTGATGAATGACATTCCCGCTGTGACCAACTACTGTATGGGGGAGTTACTAGGCAACAAGACGATCACCGCCGCGTTCGAGACGCGCGATATGCTGCGCAAGACCTTCGGGGTGATTGTGGACCAGCTGATTGACACCGGTACTACCGACATGGGCAAGGACGTGGCTGAAGACGACTACATGCTCAAGGTGGCCAACATGGGTCTTGTCGTGCTATCCACGATCGATCCAACCGGTATCGCGTACATGGCGTCTCAGTTCGTTCAGCCTATCTGTGGCCCAATAGCGTATTTGGGTGAGATTGACGATGGTAGACTTTCAGACGCTTTGGGTCTCACGACTGTGGACGAAGCCTTCATAGGCAGCTACGGCACCTGGACGAAGTCGGGTGATGGCGTCGTCCATCTCATCATGGAGAGTGTGGATATATACGACGTTACCGTGACAATACACTCGGGCGGAGACAAATTCGCCGAGGTGAAAGTAGGAGCTGGGGCAACAGTGACGTGGGACTCGACGGTGCCAGAACTGCAGGACAAGACGTTGTACCTGGATCGATGGCGACCGGGAATTTTGGGGTTGCCTGGCTCTGGTGGTGGTTCTCTGTTGCTCTGGGTTCCGCGTTCATCCGAGGGTGGCCATCTCGAAATGCACGTGCGGATCAACCCCAGCTAAGCAATACTAGCATCAAAAAGTAAATAGTTCTCGTTACATAGTATATTTGTTGTGCAGTGCAGTACGTATGGTCTTCGAATACGAGTCTCTAGACTTGGCTACAACCTGCTCATGGCGAGATCACTGATTTCCAGTCGCTAGAGCTGACAAGCATCGACATTCGTAGCTAAGTGCCTGAAGGCGTACAACAGTGAAGAGGCTTGCAAGTTTGGCGTGGGTTATCCTAATTAATAAATCTCTCCATGCAAATCAAATACCACTTGCAAGACGAAGTTGCTCGCGACAGACTTTCAATCAATACCGCTGAGACCTTCCGCCACTTCATACGGCCAGCGCCTCTGGGTGGCAGGTCACCACTTGAGTCGACGTTGCTTCTGCTGGTGTCCAACGCAGTTTGGTTCCGATCTCGCTAATCGAGCGTGAATGCCTATCTCACTGGTACTCATTCGTGAGATATCCCCGATCCCAAGATCAGACGAAAGGAAAGATGCACAAGTACTAAAGAGCTCGTTGGGATACACCTTCATACCATTTCGTCTACGTCGAGCATCAATAGCAGCAATTTACACGGGAGATGCCACAGGAAAGCTTCACTTGAATCTGTCGCGCCAGCACTTGCACCTCCATCTGCTTCCAGCGCAACTCCAGCACATTCTCACAGGGCATAGATCGGTCCCGAACTATACGAGCGATTGCTTAGAAACCACTTCGCAACGGTGTGCTGTCCGAAAGCAAGCGTTAATCTAGCGACCCATCCAGTTATAAGAAGAGGAACCTCTTCTCTCAACTTTTTCAACTCGGTAGCCAACACCTCATTGTCTAAAGCACGCCAAAATCAATACGGAGAGCACTAACAGCGCAGTAGGACGAGTCATCGTTGTTATCCCGTGCAAATCGTGGTCCATATCCTGTCGAGAGTGCCTTTCCATTGCCGTTGCATCAAGTATCACGGTCTCAACACTGCAACCTTGACACCTTGCGGTGAGACTGTAGAGAATCTCGACAGTTGGTAGGTAGGCACAAACGCACTCTCGAATTTGCAGTCTCTTTCGCACACCTTCTGCTGATTTTGTGGTGCATCGAAGACGTCCAAGCAAATGGTGTCTCGAATTGTGGTCGTGGCACTGCAGGCGTTTGCTTTCGTAGCGGTCACTTTGGTTGTGTCGGACGACACTGTGCAGCTCAGTGAAATATTCGGTGGCCCTCATGGCACCGAATTCTCCGACCAAGCTTCTGTCGTGGCTGGAGAGACCGTCAGCTTTGTCACGATTCGTGCAGGTGAACGCGTTGACGGCATTTCTCTTGGGGTATCGGCTCCAACTGCGCAGACATTTACACATGGAGGAACTGGTGGAACAGACAACACGCTCACTCTAGGGACAGGTGAATACATCACGTCGATGGTGGCTCATTGGGACAAGAAAGACGGCCACACACGCATCTTCTACTTGAGCTTCACTACAAGCGCCGGTAACTCGGTATCAGGAGGAACGCAGACCGACTCAACTGGGTCTGCCACCGCGCCGGACGGGTATCAACTAGCAGGGTTTTGCGGTCGCGATGGCGATGAAATTGATCTACTGGGTGCAATCTGGGCGAGTATTGACGCAACAACGGAGAGTCCTGGCACCGCCGCCCCAGCCAACATTCCGGCAGAAACGTCATCATCTGCATCGCCCAACGCATCAGAATCTGCCACGCAGGACTCTGCAGCTCAAACCGAAATCTATGCGTCAAGTGGTTCGACGGCAGCAAGCTCAGCTGCAGTCAACTATACAAACTCCACCGGCTCCGACGACAGTACGCTGATAACCTCAGAATCGCCAAGCACGACGGCACCAATAACTACGAGCTCAACGACGGATGACGGAACGTTGATCACTTCCGAGTCCCCGAGCACGACAGCACCAACAACGACAGGAACAGCCACTCAGCTTAGCCAAACGTTCGGTGGACCTCATGGCACTGAATTCTCCGATCTCTCCCTAGCCACTTCCGGGCAAACGATCACCTCACTCACGATTCGCGCGGGCGATCGCGTTGATGGACTCACCGTCGTCGTGTCAGCTCCCACCGCTCAGACATTTACACATGGAGGAACGGGTGGAACCGACAATACACTGACACTCGGTGCAGGCGAGTACATCACGACAATGGAAACCCATTGGGGTCAAAAGGATGGCCATACACGAATTTTCTACCTGAGCTTTGGTACAAGTGCAGGGAATACGATCTCGGGAGGAACGCAAACGGATGAAAGCGGGTCTGTGAGTGCACCCGATGGCTATCAGCTAGGCGGGTTTTTCGGTCGTGACGGCGACGAAATTGACTTGCTTGGTGTCGTGTGGACAAGTATCGCAGCGGTGGACGCCACAGCTACAACGACCAGTTCTGGCAGCACTTCTACCACAACCGTGTCGGATAGTGATATTGTGTTGAGCGATCTCTACGGCGGACCTCATGGTGTAGCGTTCTCGGATATCAATTCGATCATGTTCGAGCAAACTGCAAGCACGATTACGATTCGGTCCGGAGAGCGTGTAGATGCCGTGACGTTGAATGTTGCAACTCCAGCAGAGGTGACGATGTCTCATGGTGGCAGTGGTGGCACTGAGAGTACACTCACGCTTGGCGCTGGAGAATACATCACGTCGATGGAGGCTCACTGGGGTAAAAAGGATGACCATACGCGGGTGTTTTACCTGAACTTTGTCACGAGTGCTGGCAATTCACTTTCGGGAGGAACCCAGACGGATGATAAGGCGACTGCTACAGCTCCTGAGGGCTTTCAGCTTGCTGGGTTTTACGGTCGAGCAGAAGACGAAGTGGACCAGCTAGGAGCGATCTGGACGAGGATTTCTGCGACGGACCTGATGCTGACCGATGTGCAGGAGTATTCGGGATCTAGTCTCATGTACGGAACTACCATTCGTAACTGGGTTGGATCAACCATTGGGGTGGCTAGTGACACGGCATGCTATCGAAAGTCTGTCGACTACAACACCACCAACATTTGTCCGCTGGGTTATGGCAAAGATGGAGACGACTGCATTGCCCAGTGTCCAATTGCGTACCCTGTTTCATGCTCACTGGAATGCATCCCTCAAAATGATGACTGTGCGCTCGAAACACTGTCGAAAATTGGATCCGTTGTCGCTGTCGCCCTGAATGCTGCCACTGGTGGTGTATTTGGCGACATCCTAGCTGCGTACAAGACTGCAAAGTGGGCCGTCACCTGTGTGGCGAACATCGTCACGGTCATCAGGGGTTTGATCTTCTACTTACGTTATCGCCAAACCACAGCCCCCGAGGGAGATACAGCAGAGCTGCTCACTGTAGCCTACCAAACCGATGTGGTAGTGTACGATCTCCCCGTTGCTGTTTGTACCTGTCTTGGCCTTCAAGTGCCTTCTGGAGCCAAGTTTGCTAGCATTGTGCTTAAAATCGTCGAAGGCATCGTGAAGCAGGCGATCACTAATGGCGATGAAATCATCTCCACCGGAGAGAATGTACTCAACCTACTAACGGGCACCGGTGCGCTCAACACTAGCGACTCGACTGTTGATGAGCTCCAGGGCCTCATCGATACGAATTCCAGCTGTGGGTATGAGCTTAAGCGGCTCACAGATCACGTCGTTCGCTCGGTAGATGAAATTCGCAACGCAACACCCGGCGCTCTGGTAGATGATATTCGAGTGAGTGTCTATAAGTCTTCGATCGTGATGGATGACATCCCTGCAGTCACCAACTACTGCATGGGGGAACTGCTGTCGAACAAAACTGTTGAAGCTGCTCTCGAGACGCGCGACTTGCTTAGAAAAACGTTTGGAGTAATTGTCGACCAGCTTATCGAGACGGCTACGACAGACATGGGCGAGTCTGTTGCAGAAGACGAGTATATGCTCAAGGTGTCCAACATGGGACTCGTTGTGTTATCCACCATTGACCCGACTGGCATCGCGTACATGGCCTCCCAGTTCGTACAACCGATTTGTGGACCAACTGCGTACGTAGGCGAGATTGACGATGGCAGACTTTACGACGCTCTTGGACTGACAACGGTGGATGAGACGTTTGAAGGAAGCTACGGCACGTGGACCAAGAAGGGTGACGGAGTCGTCCACCTCATCTTCGAGAGCGTTGATACGGAAGATGTGACTGTCGTCGTCCATTCCGGAGGAGACAAGTACGCTGAAATTGATGTCGCTGCGGGGGACACCATCACGTGGGATGCCACGATCCTAGAGCTACAAGACAAGACCATGTACCTCGATCGCTGGCGTCCGGGACTTTTGGGGTTGCCGGGCTCGGGTGGTGGTTCGTTGCTGCTTTGGGTTCCTCGGTCGTCGGAAGGAGGACACTTGGAGATGCACGTGCGCATCAACGTTAGTTAGTGCTGTGGTCGAAGGCAGCGTAAGTGTCTAGTTTTAATTGATTGTGGGGCAGTGCGACGCCAAACTGAATGTAATGAACAACATATTACTAGTCTACTCAAGTTCGTGTGACCTCGTACTGTAGAGAACTTCGTGCCTCAGATCCAATGTCGATATCCGTATTCGGTGGTGTGTGACTTATCATCAGCTTGAAGACAGAGAATTGTTCAGATGAGCGGAGGGGCCAACGCTCAAGCTTCAGTATTCGACACCGACCAACGTCACGCTCTTGATTTTTTTGTGTCTTTGGTTTTCTTTTTTTTTCTATCCATAAGTGCAGCGAAAACGTTTTCAAAGCGCGAACGAGAACTGGTTTCTGCGGCGACAGCTGCTGGCTCTGTAGTAACTCACGCGAGCTGAGCCGTTCACCGTGAACTTCACGTACCGCACGGGTGGAGAGGACTGTGCCGAGGTGGATGTTGGCGCTGGTGAAGTCGTGACGTGGGATGCCACGATCCCCGAATTGCAGGACAAGAACATGTACTTTGATCGCTGGCGTCCGGGTTTGCTGGGACTCCCAGGATCAGGAGGTGGCTCGTTACTTCTGTGGATCCCACGATCGTCGGAAGGCGGCCACATCACCATGCACGTGCGGATCAACGTGAGCTAACGAGCTGCAGGCTCGTTAAGCGCGGTGTTAGTTGGTTTTTTGTTTCGACGTTTGTCGTGAAAGAACTCGCGTTTATCTGTAAAAGCAAATTGAAAGTATTGATGCTGCATTTCCTCAATTGGAGGCAAAACCAACCGCCAGAGTGAACTCATGGAGGAAGCGAAAATGTATCCGGAAGCCACCATGAAAGAAAATAAATTGCCCACCAAATTCGATGAAACAGATCGACTTGTTGTTGTCCTTTGGGCGCAATCAAGTTGTCATGGTACCGGTATGGTTCATTAAAGTTTGCGGCAGGACAACAACACCAATACCGCACCATGTAGCACCTTGCCAGTAGAGTACTAAAATTCTGTACTGCAAAAATCGTAACCATTCTGCTTAGCAGATGCTCAATAGGGAACTCGGGCCATCTTGGTGAAGAGAAAATGGTCAGAAATGTTTTCCGTCCCCTGAAATCGACTCAAACTCCAAGCACATCGGGGTAACCTCACTGAAAAAGAGGATTTCGTGCAGACGCGGACGCATCTCGGTAATCGATCAGGGCCACCTATCTCAATCATTTGTATCCCTATCTCATGATCGCAGAGCCCCCATACTTTTTCGAGTGAATACCCATCTGACAACTGCTCTTATCTGTTACGCAGCAAGATTCTGGAGACCACACTTAAAAATGTACAATAGCTTTAGCATCGATTAGCAGCGCGAACCATCATCACCTGAGAAGGAACACATTTCGCTTTTTGCGCTCACCCCCCGAAGCCTCAGCGTAGTGCCAGCAATGGCACACCGGGTGGCAAAAAGTGTTTTAAAAGTAGTCGCTGTGGCGTTCGTCGTCCTCGCTCTTGAAGTGACTTCAGATGACTCCGTTCAGCTCAGCGATACGTACGGAGGTCCCCACGGCACCGAATTTTCAGATCAAGCTTCAGTTACTGCAGGCCAAACAGTGAGCTCCATCACACTCCGTTCTGGTGATCGCGTCGACGGACTCACTCTGGCGATTTCAGCGCCCACGCCGATGACTTTCACGCACGGTGGCAGTGGTGGCAGCGATCAAACACTCGCCCTTGGTGCGGACGAGTACATTACATCGATGGAGGCTCATTGGGGCGAGAAGGACGGCCATACGCGAATTTTCTACCTAAAGTTTCTCACGAGTGCAGGCAATTCACTTGCAGGAGGAAGCACGACAGATTCCAGCGCCACTGCCACGGCACCTGCTGGATTCCAGCTCAGTGGGTTTTACGGCCGAGACGGAGACGAGATCGACTTGCTTGGTGCGATTTGGGCAAGTATCGACGCGCCAGGACCTGGTACAGTAGCTCCAGCGGGTGCAACAAGTTTGGGCTCCGGTTCAATTTCGGACGATGTAGGTCAGACTGACGTTGGTGCAGCCGACGCGTCTGTATCGGGGAGTGGCCAGCAACATGTGAAGCCAAGCACGATTGCGGGAATCGAGCTAAGCGACGTATTCGGAGGACCCCACGGCAGTGAGTTCACGGACCAACCTTCAGCTGCTTCCGGACAAACGGTCAGCTCGGTCACTGTTCGTGGTGCAAATCGTGTTGATGGTGTCAGCTTAACCATCACTGCTCCGACTCCGTTGAGCTTCAAGCATGGCGGAGACGGTGGAACTGATAATACCCTTGCACTTGGTGCAGGTGAGTACATCACATCCATGGAGGCGCACTGGGGTCAAAAAGACGGTCATACGTGTGTGTTCTACTTGAAATTCACCACCAACAAAGGCAACTCGGTTGCTGGGGGCACGGCAACCGACGAACAAGGCGTCGTCACTGCACCTGACGGATACCAACTTAGTGGTTTCTTTGGGCGTGACGGCGACGAGATCGACCGACTTGGTGCGATTTGGACCAGTATCAAAGAAATAGAGGCGACAGCAACGGAGGCTCCCGAAGTGGCAGACGAAGACATTCAGTTGAGCACCTTGTTCGGTGGGCCCCACGGCACTGCATTCTCCGACATCAATACGCTCGTGCTGGGTCAAACAGCAGGAGGTGTCACAGTTCGAGCTGGAGAGCGAATTGATGCGGTAACTCTGCACGTAACCCAGCCTTCGGAAGTTTATATGGTCCACGGCGGAACCGGTGGAACCGACAATACGCTCACGCTCGGCACCGGAGAGTACATCAATTCCATTGAGGCTCACTGGGGCAAGAAGAACGACCACACGCGCGTATTTTACCTCAATATCGGCACGAACATGGGCAACTCAATCTCAGGAGGGACGCAGACCGATAGTAAAGGGTCTGCTACGGCACCCAGCGGGTACCAGCTCAGCGGATTTTACGGTCGAGCAGGAGATGAAATCGATCAACTGGGCGCGATCTGGACCAGAATTGCCGCGAAGGGAGTGTCTTTGACGGATGATATGGGGACCGATCTAGGTTCAGGCTCTGGGTCGGGCTTTGTCACGTACAGCACGTCGATCCGCAACTGGGTTGGCCCCACAATCAGCGACCCCACCGACAAGGCATGTTACAGGAAGACTGAAGACTTTGACAGCCATAACATTTGCCCGCTTGGGTACGGAAAAGATGGAGACGACTGCATCACCTACTGCCCTTTAGCATATCCAGTCCCATGCGGCAACGAATGCCTTCCTCAAAATGGTGACTGCTTGACGGACACACTCAAGAAAATATTCTCAGTGATCGCCGTGGCCCTCAATGTTGCCACCGATGGCGTTTTTGGCGAAATCCTCACCACTTTCAAAGAAGTCGCGCTGGTTGTTAATTGTGCCACCAACATGATCAAGGTGATCAAAGCCATTTTGAAATACTTGACGCTCATTGAAGACACAGGGCCGACCACCGATGAGGCTCTGCTTGACGCAGCGTACCAATCGGACGCTGTTCTGGTAGATTTGCCGGTAGCGGTGTGCACTTGTCTTGGAATTCCAGTTCCTGCCGGCACGAAATACGCTAGCGGGGTGATCACCGTCGTGGAAAACATCGTGAAAGAAGTCATCACGAACGGCGACGAAATCACAACGGACACGCAAGCGTTCATGAACTTCCTCAAGAACAATGTGACTGCTGACACAGCGGAGAGCAGCGTGGACGACTTGCAAGATCTTCTGGATTCCAACACGACGTGCGGCTGGGAGCTCAAGCGTTTAACCGACCGCGTAGTCTCCACAGTGAGTGATCTGCGTAACGATACGAACGCTGCGGTCGATGATATCCGGGTAACTGTGAGCAAGTCAACACTCGTATTGTACGATATCCCCAAAGTCACGAACAACTGCATGGGCGAACTTCTGCACAACAAAACTCTGGAGGCTGCTTTCGAAACTCGCGACTTGATTCGCAAGACTTTCGGAGTTGTCATCGACCAACTCGTGGAGACGGGGAAAACGGACATGGGCAAGTCGGTCTCCTCAGATGACTACATGCTGAGCGTCGCTGACATGGGTCTCAGTGTATTGTCGACGTTCGATCCCACAGGACTCGCGTACATGGCCTCGCAATTCATCCAACCAACTTGTGGGCCAACTTCCTTCATTGGTGAGATCGACGATGGGACTCTGTACGAAGCGCTGGGGCTCAAAACGGTGGACGATGCGTTCGAAGGCAGCTATGGAACTTGGACCAAGTCAGGCGACGGTGTCGTCAACCTCATTTTCGAAAGTACCGACACAAAAGATGTGACTGTGGTCGTTTATTCCGGTGGCGATGAATACGCCAAGGTGGATGTTGGTGCTGGAGACACCGTATCATGGAATTGCACGATCCCCGAGCTCGAAGATCGAACCATGTACTTGGATCGGTGGCGTCCGGGTCTCTTCGGTTTGCCTGGTACGGGTGGCGGCTCACTCTTAATGTGGGTCCCGCGCTCGACGGAAGGTGGCCACATCAAAATGCATGTCAGAATTAACCCGAGCTAGACAGAAATCTGCAGATCCGTATCGTATAGATGTCGTGTGTACTTGAAAACATTTTCCTAAACGCCAACATTGCGTATGCTTCATGACCGAGGGAGACTTCAGTTCCACCAACCCCAAACCGATGCACAATCAGATAGAGTTAATTGCACGAGAAATGCTGAAGGCTAGTGCATGTCGGACTAACTGCTGTTTGCGTAACTGGTCAGGCTCTGGCATGTATCTGCGGGGAAACTGAAGTACACGCAGAATTCCCTCCATGTCACTCTGCAAAAGCTGCTCCTGAAGCTCATCCAGGATGACAAGCGAAACACTGAACATGATTCGCCACCCATCAATAATAAAGATATCCAGCAGCCGAACCACTAGCGTCGGTGCCAATGTCTCGAATGATGAGAAGAAAGTCAAGAACCATCTTGTGCAAAAGGTTGCTACGTGCACACCCTCAGCTTGGAAATGGGTGTATAGATCTGGCATATGTGTCGAAAACAGGAGCTCGAACTTGGACAGGTACGGCTGCAGCACGGCCATCCCTGGTTCATACAGATTACGATCGTTCTCCGGCTCGGAAAATCCCACGAACAGCCAGAAAATGTCCCCTTCGTCCTCGGCAACCTCAGCAAGCAAGCGCACTAAAAATCCCATGCCTTGGCAATAACCCACACGAGGATTGTAGACGACGTAAGCCCGGAGCACGCGGCGGATCTTTGCTTCAAGCTCAGTGTTTTCCGTGAGCGCCCTGCTCCTATTGCTGAAATCCCAATCAGTGCTTGCAACGTTGACTTCTTCATTTCTAGCAATGGTGTCAACCATCTCCTTCAATACAGACTCCACCGAATCGATATCCCCATCACTGATTTCTGTTGCTGACACTGGTCCATGTAGACTCGACATAGCGGAAACATTGCTGTCGTGCAAGCTCCGGTGGCATGTTCGTACGACATCAACTTCAATTTCCCGAAACCAAACTGCAAGCTGGGCGTCATCATCACTTAGAGCCGAACCTTCTGCAACTAACCCGTCCGCCAACTTCACGTCCACCTTCGTAAGAAGTTGATCATACATGCTTCGTCGCCTGTCAGCGGACAGATAGTGTGAAGCAATCGCGCTTGAGCGCCAGGGTGTAGATTCGTAAAATACCGAGAGCCACAATGAACTGCGAACCGCTGGAGATAACCCGCCCGCTCGGATGCACTTTTTCCAGATGGGGGCGCTGTCAACGAGGTGAGAGTGAAGCCTAAAGTTGATCTAGAATGTATTGGCATTGGCATGATCAGTCACACGCCACCTGTGGTAAAGAGTAGAACAAACGAATCACCTTGGACAGCCGTGCAAGATCTTCAACACGCAGGTATGATAAGCATTCAAAATACAACGCATCGTGCTACAGAAACATAAGCAAAGTGTGAGGAGATCGAAACTTATATACCCAAAATCTCGCATCAAACCTTTTGAAGCAACCCGGAAAGAAGATCATGTGGGTTGGAGCTGATTGAGTCAGCCGGTAGAAGAGATTTTCCCGGTGATTTTGCCTCCCTCACGTCAATTTCCCACAAACATTCCTCTATGGCGAGCCATTCTGTAAGAGATTGAGGGATGATAAAAAGCGGCTCGCCACTCTGTACACGAAAGCAAACATTAGATGTGCGGTGTGGATTTCCACAGCGAAGTCAGAGTGGTGTACCTTGGTGAAGGCATTTGTGCCTGTTTCGTCGGCACCTGCAGAAGTATCAATCGCAGGTGCTGAGCTCTGTCGAATCATTCTTGCTTCTCCCGCTGCATAACTCAGTTTGCCACGAATAGTCTTGCGGATTGACCAAAACATGCTCGCAGTCCTACGTGGCGTGATCGGCTTAAAGCTCGCTGTTCGGGGCGATGGGGAAGTTGACCGTCGAGTTCTGTTTGATTGGTCTCCATCCTCCTCAGTGCCATGTGTAACAACTGGATACGAAGCCAGCGTCACAACCTTTGACTTGTCGACGGAGGTATGTACTGTTGGTGTCGAAGCACAGCCCTCGGTTGTGGTACATACTCGAGGCACCCTTCCAGCCTCAAAATCTTCGATAGTGATGGGTAAGCAACTAGTTTCGTCGTCTTCATCGCTTCCAGAAATTGTCTCGACTCCGTCTGGCGCTGTAGACGAGTTGGACCCATCAACCTCGGTCCACCCGTCGGATGTCAAGCTGGATGCCTTACTCAACTTTGCAGCGGTCGTCAAAAGAGAAACACTGGGTGGGATGTGCTTCACCACGGCAGGAACTTTGAGAGGGTGATTCGGTTCTGAAATCATTTCGCGCTCTTCCGTCGACAAACTTTCTCCAAGTGCTTGGCTGGCATTGCGAAAGAACATTGCTGTTTGTAGGCGCTGTATAGGTGGAGGAAACACAATGTTAGATCCTGCCACTAAAACATTTTTTCATGCTGAGGCAAGAAACCGACCATTGTGTTGAATAATGCAACGATGCTGGTTTCCCCGGACTGAGTTATGTCCTCTCCAGAACGCACCAAAACACATCATCAGCATCATGATCTCCTCAATAGCAGCCAAAAACATCGTACCCAACTGTGGCAGCAACGCCGCCTCTGTCTCTTGCAGCGCGGCAGCGATTCGATGCAGATCCAACTCCGTCTGTGCTCGTTTGTCGTCATCTTCGAGACGCGACGACTGCATCCGCAGCGTCACGGCACGCAGCATCTTGGACTCTGCCGCGAGTTTGTCCCTGGCATTCATTTCTTCTCGCAGCACGTCATGTCGCTCCAATCTCGCCAAAAGTGGGTCCACCACGGTAAACCTGATGGACTGCTCCATCCTCTCGGCTTCTTGTCGTTCGATCTGCTTCATCGCAGCTTGATATTCCCCACCGTCCACACTACCATAAATAAATAACAAAAACATGGTAAATATCACAATAACTAAAAACTATTGCAACAAAACTTCTACCTGTCAGCGAAAATGTCTGCCACTGTAGCCATCGTAGCACACACCGCCTGCATTTCACTCAATTAGCAAAAAAAACAACAACAAATACAATAATTGCACGAAAAAAACAATAATTGCCTAAAAATAACAATAAAATACCTGAATCTGCTCCGCCATCTGCGTCGTCTCTGTCTCGAGTCTCCGGAGCGTGCGGTCCTGTCGATGGAAGTGCCAGGCCGCCGTCTCGAAGGCCGAGGCGTCCTCCTTCAGAGGCACCAGCTGCTCCTCCTCCGGCGGCTCCTTGGCGCCCGTTCGAGGCGCATAGCGACCGATTTTCCGGCGCAATCCCTGCAGCATTCCTCTCTCTAATCCTGATTTCTTCTTGGTGATGTGGCGCCTCCTTGCAGGACATTCCACCCGTAATTTAATGTTTATTTTCGTCGCATCGTTTCCGGTGAAACGGCTGGCAATATCAATAATTGCCAATAATTGCGGAGGAGAATGGGTCTCTTCCGCCGCAAGAAGCAGCGGGAGGAAACGGGGGAGGCCAAGAGCGCCAAGACGGACGCGGATATCCCCCGCCACTGCTCCACGTGCTTCATTCCGTGCAGGAAATGGACCGCAAACCGCCCGTGACGCTCGCACTTATTGGTAACATTGCAAAGACAATTATTGTTGTATAGAATACGTTTTTCTGATGGTGAAAATTGCAGGCGTCATGTATTTGCTGCATGTGCAAGCGACCCGCACGCCGTCGATAATTCTTCCTTTCTCTTTGTAAGTACATTTATATGTTAAGTATATTTTATTTATTATAGAAAGTTGGATGTTAATTAACAATAACCAATTATTGTGTAGGTGTCCTGGGAAAGTGGTGGCTATGAAGGAGATTGGGCCGGTGATGGTTGCGCCATTTATCCATTTGGAAGAATTGTATTTGTACCAAAGCATGTGCGTCGAGTTTGCATTAGATTTTATTGTACGTGAGTCGAGCTAAATGGATTGAGGTGTGTAGGATATTGTTTCTTTGGAAAGGATACAAGATTGAAGGACGACTGGGTAGTATTGGGTTTTGCGTACTTCTAGTCTACCTGACTCTGCTGACTCAAACGCTGATCGTGGTGGGAGCACATCTTATATCAATGGTTTGTGAATCTACTTGATGCGTAGTGTTGTATATATTGAACTGCGCTTGGGTTTTTTAATGATTGTGTACCTTTAAAGGGAGCTACGCGAGAATGCTTTACAGGCTTTTCCGGCGTTCTTACTGCGATGAAGGTATGAGCCATCTCATTTACTTCTTTAAACGTTCTGCAGAGTATAACTTATCGTAACCAGGTCATTTTGAATGTCAACTCGCCAGCATTCACGAAGCTATACAGTTTCAGAGTACCAACCAAATATGCAGCGTGGTTGGAGCTGCTCATTACCTACCTTCTCGTGCCAAAGCTTCCACTCCTGGCTCAAGCTGCTGGGCTTATTGCTGGTACGTTATAACAATGTTGTCGAAGTACGTTGTTTCTCGCTTCTGACTTACTTCATCCGTCTCACAGGATACATCTACGTGGTGACTCCAAACGCTCACAAGCTCATCGACTGCGCTGCGAAACAAATCCGTCAATTTTTGGTTCGAGTTGGGCTCCTTAAAAAGCCCTTGCAATGGTGGCAGTTGTGGCCACGATTTCTCGACTCGATGCAGCGAAGAAAGCAACGCCACGCGGAAAGCAAAGAGGGATAACGTGGACACTTGTTCTCTCGTGCGGCAACAGGTACTCCGAGTCCGAAACGATAAAGCAAAAGCCACTGATGCCAGCACAAACTTGCAAAACTGTGCTGGAAATTGGCGCAAAGCCGCACACACACATTTGATTGCTGAATCTTTTTTAAGCTTAAAAGCTTTAACACCACAAGAATTCATCTTCTTCAACGCAAACCATAATTATCGGCATTCGCAGAAGCCAAGAGTACATTAGTACTACTACATAGTTGACATGAACACAGAGATAAACATGGTGGTGCATTCGTTTAATATTGTGAACTGCAAAGCTCTTCTATTGAGAAGTGTTCACTACGTCAAATGACATGCAACCTCTTAGCTAACATTGAGACGAGCGTGAAGTGTAAGCTGACCGCCTTCAGATGATCGAGGAATCCACAACAACAACGAACCACCACCCGAACCTGGCAGACCGAGAAGACCAGGACGCCAACGATCCAAGTACAGAGTCTTGTCCTGCAGTTCCTCGACGGTAGACTCCCACGAGACGTTGGTGCCGGCATTCACCCTCACCTCCTTAATCGTGTCACCACCCGAGTGGATCACAACCTTGACGTTCTCAACGTCAACGCTCTCGAACAAAATCTTGACGGAGCCGTCACCCTTCTTCTTCCAGACGCCGTAGCTTCCCAGGAAGGCCTGGTCGATGGTGTTCATGCCAAGTGCGTCGTACAAAGTACCATCGTCAATCTCACCAATGTAGTTGGTGGGGCCACAGATGGGCTGGATAAACTCGGAAGCCATCCAGGCAATACCCGTAGGGTCCAAGATGGACAGGAAGAACAGACCCGTGTTGGCGTACTCCAGAGCCTTCTCCTGCTTGACGAGGTTCTTGCCCATGTCGGTCGTGCCGTCCTCGATAATTTGGTCGATGATGACTCCAAGTGTCTTACGAAGCAAGTCCCGGGTGTCGTACGCAGCCGCCTGCGTCTTGTTAGTCCAGATCTGACCCATGCAGTGGTTCGTGACGATAGGGACGTCCTCAGTAATGATCGTCGACTTGAACACTTCCACTCGGACGTCGTTCTCAGCCGCATTGGGAGTGTTGTTACGGATTTCGTAGACCTTACCCATGACACGATTGGTCAGGGTCCTGATCTCGTATCCGCAGGTGCCGTTCTTCGTGTTTAGGAAAGTCTCGAGGTCAACCGTGTAACTGGTCAGCGCCGACGTGTTCATGATACCAACCTCGCGCAGCATCATCATGACGTTGTCGGACGACTTGAAAATGGCCTCACCGACCATGACCGCAACCAAGACAAGACCCGACACGACAGCCAAAATCGTAGTTGAGAACTGGAGCTTGTCCGGGATTTTCTTACCGAGGCACGCGCTGACAGCAAGGGGCATATCAAGGATGACAATCTGGAGCTGGAAAGCCTTGTCCAACAATTTCTCGGTATCCGTCTGCGGGATCTTGGTTTGCTTGTAGCGCAGGTAGTAGATGAGCGACCTGATGGCGTTCACGATGTTGATAGCGCAGGTAATGAAAAAGTTCGCTGCCTTGAACCCGGAAATGAATTTCTGGACGACACCCAGCGTAGCGGCGTTCAGAGCCACAGCTGCCACGGACGCGACCTTAGCTAGGACTTCTTGCGTGCAGTCGGCATTTTGAGGAATGCACTCCATCAGACAATCGACGGGGTACGTCAACGGGCACTGGGTAATGCACTCGTCGTCATTCTTGTTGTAGCCCGACGGACAAGTGTTCTGACTGCTAACGTCCACCTTCTTCTGGTAGCACGCAGTGCCACTAGCTTCATCAATAACGCCGACCCAGTTACGGATAGTCGTCTTGTAGTTGTAAATGTCAGGGGTACCCGAACTGAGCGCCATCACATCCATGGTGGTCAAATCCGTCGCCATCAATTTGGTCCAGATTGCACCAAGCTGGAAAACACCAGAACCGCTCTGACGCCCGTAGTATCCGCCAAACTGGTAGTTCTTGGGCGGTGTCAAGACCACACTGTTGTCCGTCTTGGTTCCCGTCGAGATCGTCTTGCCATTGCTTGCCGTGACGCTGATGTAGAAGATGCACGTCTGGCCCTTGTGCTTATCCCAGTGGATTTCCAACTCCGTGATAGTGTCGGTCATTTCAAGCTCCATGAACTGCACAGTGCCACCCTTGCCACCGTGAGCCAGGTTACCCAGTGACTCGCCATTCATAACCATGAAACCCACATTGTCCACGCGCTCTGCGCCGCGAAGGGTGACATTAAGAATCATCTGCTGGAACTTGATGTTCTTGATGTCCGAGAACGCCATTCCGTGCTCACCACCACCGTAAAGAGCACTGAGAATAATGTCGTCGTCATCGACCGTCTTGTTCTGAGGGACAGTGGGGTCACCAAACAGGTCGAAGGCAGCACTTCCAGAGCCCATCATTTTCAGGAACTCTTCAAAACTAGGGACACCGCTACCAGATCCAAAGCCCTTGAGGCCCGAGCCAGAGCCGAGTAAACCCGACACGTCGTCGTCATCACTACCCGAGGCACCACCAAGCAAGTCGTCAAGAGTAGTGTCGGAAGAAGAGCTTCCAAGAAGGTCGCCCAGTTCACTGTCGGAAACATCACTTCCGAGTAGGTCGTCCAACGACTTTTTAGTCTTCTTGCCGGTTGTCTTCTTGGTCGTGACAGCCTCTTCACTGCCAGAAGCACTTTCAGAACTTCCAGAGTCAGCAGCAGCGGCAACCACCGCCTTTTTCTTCTTAGTCTTCTTGGTTTTAGCTTCCTCACTACCCGAAGCACTTTCAGAGCTTCCAGAATCGGCAGCAGCAGCAACCACCGCCTTTTTCTTCTTGGTCTTCTTGGTTGTAGGGACAGCCTCACTACCCGAAGCACTTTCAGAGCTTCCAGAATCGGCAGCAGCAGCAACCACCGCCTTTTTCTTCTTGGTCTTCTTGGTTGTAGGGACAGCTTCCTCACTACCCGAAGCACTTTCAGAGCTTCCAGAATCGGCAGCAGCAGCAACCACCGCCTTTTTCTTCTTGGTCTTATTGGTTGTAGGGACAGCTTTCTCACTACCCGAAGCACTTTCAGAACTTCCAGAGTCAGCAGCAGCAGCAACCACCGCCTTTTTCTTCTTGGTCTTCGTGGTTGTAGGGACAGCCTCCTCACTACCAGAACTGGCAGACGCAGCACTACCAGCTCCAGTCGCAGTTTCGTCGACCGAACCACTGCTGCTCTTGCCAGTGAGATCGCTCATCAAACTACCATACTTGGACATTAAGCTACTGGTACTCGGTCTCGCATCCGTGCCGGGGATCGGTGTAGTCGTTTCGAGGTCGCCTGACGTATCGGCAGTACCCGAAGTAGGGGTGGTCCCTGTTGCAGGAGCGGGGGTCTTGTCATCATCATCATCTCCTGTGAACCAGGAGAAGATGCCGCGTTCCTCCTGCTTTTGAATGTTCTTGTCCTCTGAGTCCGGGATATCGGCGGGGTACACCTTACCAGGTGAGTCTTCAGGCGTGAGCTCGGTGTTCTTGAAGTTTTCGACCTCGAGACCGTTAACTGAAATTGGTGTATGAAGCATCTGCAGCAGGAGTACAGCCTGGACGACCAACTTCACCGCACGGAGCACCATGTTTGCACTTCCCGGTCTCAAATTCAGTCGCAAGACACTCGAAAAATGGCGGCAAAACCGGTTCGCGTCCAAGTCGGAAAAATGCAGAATGAGCCCGCAAATCTCGTGCAGGGAAGAACTCCGTACAGTCCACGATTATCTTGCGGCTGGAGTTCACTTTTGTACATTGGATTTACATACGAACGGCAAGAGCCAGCGATGTAATGATTGAATAGCATGCTAGGCTTTGGCCAGGATGCTGTTTCGGATGGGCTGTTCATAGGCCTTGTCATTTGTTTATGGTATGGACGCATCGACTCTCTTTTCGAGATGTCTTGCTTTCGTGGTCATATGTTCCCGCTCCACAGATGGAGTGACGGTGTACAGGGGTACGGTACCGTTGAAAAGCAGCAATGGCAAGAACTGCACCGTGCACCAACCAACAGCAAAAACTGGTGCGAAAAGACTTCTCATCCGGTCGTAGCGATCATTTTGAAGATTCCCATGGCCGAGCGCGCAATTCGTCGACTCCGTAAAGGTTTTTACATGTACGTCTGGGTTGACGTCGTGAACAAGGATCCTTTTGCACTGGCACACGTCTACCAACACGTTGACGCAAGAAATACTGCTCCGTAGTGGTCCTGCTTGGTGAGAGCTTGCCGTGCATTTTGTAACCAACGTCTAAATCATTCGACTTACCCACCAGTGGGGGCCACCACAGGCGTAGAAACCTCTTGCAGCCTACGCGCATGTTCCGAGCAGACAACACAATGAAGGCAGTGCCTTCATTGTGCCTTCAAGGCAGGGCCTTCGATTCGAGATACGGTATTACATGTATACAGTACATGTAATCGCCTCCAGCTCTGTTAGCCTGCATGTCTCGCGTTGGCATCGCAGCAGGAATTCCTCAAATGTTTACTATGATTTCGCTGGGTCTCATCTTGCTTATCTTCTTATTCGTGCATCCATCCGCTCTGTAAGCATATGGCGCTTACGACACTGCTTCAAGCGCAATTTGGACTTTCGTAAAGGTTCGATTCATCCCTCCTCCTGGATCAGTTGTAATTGATATCTCAACGTGGAAGAAGTCAGACACAGATCAGGAGCTTAAAACTCCTGTGTGAATCACAATTTGTGATACCCACGGTCTTGCCACAGCATCTGCATCTTGACCGTGCATTCGTCTGAAGGTCAGCAAGATGTAACTCTCGTTCAGTTTGCACTCGCCGAATGCAGATGCGCGGTGAGTTCATCTTGGAAGATGGTCGTGTGGTGCGGTTGCGCTCGCCTGATAAAATTTGTTCTCGTTCATTTCCCTGTTTCACTTTTTCCACCGTTCCTCGCTGCCAGTGGAGGCACACGGATAACAATGCCTCGAAGCGGATACAGATATTTTAATGTGTCCCCGTTAAAAGTTTCATCAATCGGTATTACCACAGTAAAATATGAAAATATGAAGTAGAAACACCCCTCATACTGAAGGCGGCCGGCTGACTCGAGTGGTTGAGATAAATCAATTCCTCGTTCCAGTAGAAAACCCGTTGCAAATACCCGTAGTTGCTTGACGCGGTGAAGAGAGCAGCGTGGGGTAATGTGGCTGCTTGCTCCCGTCCCACACCTGCACCAACTTACACGAGGTGTTGGAAGCTCTCAGGCTGGATGTTGTACTGCGAGGCCTCGCCTCCGCCTCTGTTGTGCTCTTCCAGCATGAAGGTGACGACGCCGCAGTTGCTCATCTTGGCCGACTTGGCCTCGTGAAACACGTCGCTGGGGAAGAACTCGCGACAAAAGGCGCGGAACCAGAGCGAGTGGCCGTAGACAACCACCACGTCCGTCTGCTGCTTGAAGACCCAGTGCGCGAACGTGTGCAGGCGGTCGCGTCCAGTGCCCAGCACGGCCTTGTTGCCGTGGCTCTCGGCCACATTGAACAGCTCGTCAAGGCGCTTCTCTCCACTCGGGGGCTGCACCAGCACCTCGTACGGATGCACTGCATACGGACCACTGATGGCCAGCGTGTCCACGTTGCGGCCGATCTCCTGCAGACACGAGAGCACGTGGATCTTCTCCCCCGGCACTTGGAGTCTCGAGAACGATGCAATGCGCGCCGTGTCAATGGTTCGACGTAGATTGGACGCCACCACGACGCTATTGGGCAGAGAGCAGCAGAGATAGCGAAGTAGCGACTGCTCCGGTGTCTGAAGGGGCGAGTGGCTGTGTGGGGGGGCGTTTGCTGCTCTGAGACGTGAGAAAGAGCCGTCGTGTCTGTCTCCTGCTGGATGCAACAGAGCGACGTCTCACTCACGAGCGTCTGTAGATTCTGAGCCTGGAAGAGACCGCGAGCACTCAGAGGAGAGTCCAGGAAGACCGAGTCGGGCGTGGGGAGCAGCAGCCACTCTCGTGCCACCGACTGGAGCAAACTGAGCAGCAGGCGGAGGTTGAAACCTCGATTAAATACGACGTTCCACTGGGATTCCGCATGCCGCACGAAGAGAATTCGCTTCCGTTTGGTGATAGTAGACGAGTCGGTGGCAGTAGACGAACGAGGAGACGAAGGAGACGCTCCGAGCCACTGCTTGTCACTGGAGAAGAGCAAGTGCAAGAGTGCAAGACTGAAGAGCTGCAGCTTCCAGACCACGAGCTCCACGGCCGTGAGGAGGGACGGCCAGAGCCCCAAGGAGACAAGACGGCGACGCACACTGCGGTTCATGTGGGAAAGATGAGGAATGAGGAGACAAACTCTCAAGTTGCAACTGTGGGGTGGGTGATGAGTTGGAGGTTGGGTGGTGATTTGGTTTTCAGGTTGCTAGTTAGGGGTATATGAATACACTATTATGTGCAGAGTCGGTTAAGAACAAAGGAAGGTGAATGGGGAGGTTCGTAACAGGCAACTGCAACCAAGTGCAGTATCATTGCCAATTGTTCATTGCGTTTTTAAATACTGCCGCTGGGCCAGCGTTGGTCTTGTGGAATGACAGCTGAAGGAGGCACTGATTTTGCATTCGCAAGAGTATATGTTAAGTATCAGCGAGGCGGATGCCTCGAGTTTTTTATGACTGATGCTGTTCATTGAGTTGTGTCTACTGCGATTTTGTTTAGCTGTTGTCCAGGAAAGTGTGGTTTGCGCACCTTTCGGCCACCGTTCGTGGATTTTGACTTTTTCGTCTGAAGAATATGAACTTCTTCCAGCTTCTTCAGAAGTCCCAGCTGAGTAGCTACTAGCTTCATGCAAATTCCTTTGCGAGGAGCTAGAGCCATCCATAAACCAGTGGGGCAATTCGCTGGTGCCAAACCCGATGGTGTCGATGAATCAGCTACCGAATACTGCCCATGTGTGCTACTTCCCACAGAAAAGGCCTTATCTTGGGGTTGCTCGCCCTGAAATTCGTACAAGAATGCATTTTCAAGTCACACAAATGTACAATTCAAGATCGAGGAGCTCTGTTATGGTTCTGTTGTCTGCCAGTGCCTGACTGTCAGACTGACACGCTTACGACCTGCCACGTCGCACAATTGGTCGCGCGGAAGAGGTGCAAGTCAGAGGGCTTCATATGATGACGATGTTGCATGTCCTAGTGCTTCAACGTGATACCGTTCCAGCAAATGGACTTTTAGTTGGTGAGTCGGTGGGGCTGCGGTCATGAAGACAATTCTCCATGGCCTAGTGATCGGGAAACAACGCACATCGTCTGTCGCTGCCGGTGATCTGAAATCTGTGGACGCTAGACACACTTCTAGTTTGCTTTTGACGCGATGAACTCAATAAACTCCCACACATCAATGTCGAGGAAGCGAGTTATCGACATCATTGATCATCTGTCGACAGCAACCAGCGACAACGTGGGTCTTCAGACCCTGTATCGACAAGTTATATACTATATAAGGAAAGCAGAGCACCACGCCTGCAATGATGCTTCCTTCTGCTTCAAGCTGCACTGATGGATATTAACGCAGGAAGCGAGATTAGAGGAGAGACCGTCGGATCGTGCTTCCACTGATACTTGTAACCCCGTGGCGAGTATTTCGTGGTGCATGAAGATGCTCCTCATTTTCGTTTTCTCGCTGCTCGACCGACATCCCCATCGGTCCATCCACACCAACACTGTATCACCGGAAAAATCGGCAGCACCGGGAAATGGTGATGTCGACGCACCGGAATGCCCATGTCACTGACACGACACCAAGTCCAGCCATCGTGGTGCCTTGCAACCTCACTGATCGGAGCACCATCGAGGTTTCGATCGAGAATGCGGACGATGAGATAAAAGCAGGACTTGTTTCCTGGCTCAAGAGACTCCATCCAGGTCACGGGAAGACACGAGGTCAATCCACATCTCTTGGTATTCCGGAGACAAAATCAGTGTTCTCAAACACGTCACCTCCAGACGCAGGCGTCAAAATCGTCGTTCAAATCGCCAGGTGTCAGCGCAAACGCACCTCGAGATACCTGTGCGAGAGAGACCGAAGAGAGATCATCAAGCGAGTGAAAGATGGTGAGCAACAGGCCACACTTGCCAAAGAGTTTAACGTCAGCCGCGCTGCGATCTGCAACCTCTACAAGAACCGCTGGAAAGTGCTCAATCGCCAAGTCATCGACCCCAAAGCGACACATCCGAGGAAGAAGTCCCGAATCAGGAGCGCTAGTCTGACACAAACTCGGGGCTCCACTCAACCGAATGTCACGACAAGTTCGCTAACCATGTCGGCGATTTTAAACGAGGCGGATGATGTTAACATGCCGTTCGCTGTCGCGGAGAATGGACCGAGTGAAGGCGAACGTCTACATCGATCAGGAGTTCAAACCGAAGTGTCCAATATTGATCAACTCCAATGCCACCTTCAAACCTCGAACAGCCGCATGAATGAAGCAGCAGTGGCAACACCCACGCTATTTGCCGTCCATGAGGCCTCAGCACACTCGTACCCATGCCGAAACCTCATCGCAGCGCTACGAGACGAGCATATCAGCACGAGTGTGTTTCAACATCGAGCAACACGCCTAGCTCGGCTACTGATGGAAGACGCACTCGCATGCCTACCTCACGAAGATGTAGACGTCAAGAACCAGTGTGGGGATATATGTCGCGTCACAAAAGCTTTCGATGAGAGCAATATCTGCGGAGTCTCCATGGAGCGGAGTGGGGGTCTGCTGCTTCAAGCCTTCTCGGACATCAGCCCAGCATCGCGTGTGGGTATCATTCCTGCCGATTCACTGGTGAGGCGGTCGTCGAAATCGTCGCTTCCTCTTTTGCCAGCAATTTCTTCAGGTCAAGTTGTGTTGCTGCTAGACATCGAGTGTGCAACGGGGGATGAAGCGTCTACTGTGCTGCAGACTCTCGCCAGACAGGTAGCACTCGACAAGATTTACTACGTGACGCTCATTAGCTCTTTCGAAGGTCTGCAAAAGGTGCACAGGAACTTCCCAGGTACGCTATCGACACCACTACGGTCATTGCTGCGTATTGGCTTGTGCTCGCATTTCGTTTCTTTTTCTTTTATGTAGGCGTAAAGTTGATCACAGCGCAAATGGACACCATCTTGGATCCGCAGCAACGCATCCGACCGGGCATCGGAAACTTCGTGCAGCGCTTTTGGAACCACAACTCGAGTTCCTGATGGCGTTCAAAACCCAGAAAAAAATAACACTCTTGCAAACCATTACACAAAATGAAAATTGTGCACGGGCGAAATGGACACAATACAGCAGAAAGGTACTGTATTCTGGTACTGGCCGGGCCACCGAGGTTTTAGGTGTGCATGGGTAGTACGTCAATGTTTAGAATTCATGTTCATCAGCCATTGACAGTGATGAACATCATCTTTGACTTGCAGTTATGTGAATTAGCTCGTGGACTTCACGTGTGGACGCTGATGAACACCCTCGTGTCTGCTGTAAACTCAATCAGTACATTACTATTCCTTTCCACACATTAGCCAAAGCTCAACGCGATGGAGCCGTCTCCACCGAAAATTCCGCGACCACCAGTCTGTGCCCCAATGGAGACCAATGTACACGTATCAAGCACCGGAATCTCAAGAAGCTGTCCAAACGAGTGCGATTCCGTCTCAATGTCCACCAGATCGAGAAAATCAACAATGAGTATCTTTGCGGGCGATTCACGCAACAGGAAGCAGCCCTCGGTCGGTGTGTCAATAGGCGAGGAAGACGATACAACGAAAACTGCGCTTCTATCATGGCTCAACAGACTCCAACAAGGCCAAGAAAGCCAAGATACTCCGTCTACTCCATTCGATGAGTTTTCCTTTTCAACCTCTCGCGAAAATGGCGAGCCAAGCGTGAAGATAACCATTCAATTCTCCGCAACCCAGCGCAAACGAAGTTCGAGATACCTCTGCGAAAGTGATCGCAGAGAGATCATCAAACGCATCGACGACGGTGAACAGCAAGCTGCGCTAGCGAAAAGTTCAAAGTCAGTCGGCCCGCCATCTGCAACTTGTACAAGAACCGCTGGCAAGTGCTCAGCCGTGAAGTCAGTGACCCGAAAGCCAAACACCCAAAGAAGTCTCGAACCAAGAAAACAAGTTCACAGCAAGTCTCCACGGCAGCTAATGATACTCCATCCGATGTCGCACCAATGACGAACGCCCCGTGTAGGTTGAAGTTCTTGAACAATACGCGTGATACTGCGATGAAACCCTCAAACCAGTATTCACCGACCCATTCGGAGCACAACTCAAGTGGCGGCGAGTGTCCGTCATGGACTGGAACACAAAATGACCTCAGCAACCAAGAGAATCGAGAGGCGCAGCGAGCTGAAAGAAGTCAACCGTTATACACACGACGCAACCATACACTTGAAGATTTGGCAGTCTCAAGACCATTGCACGTACACAAAACCTCCGCACACTCGTATTCTTGCCGAAACTTGATCGCAGCCTTACGAGATGCAAGTATCAGCCCAACTGTGTTTCGGCAGCGAGTAGCACGCTTAGCTCGGATTCTTGTCGAAGACGCGTTGACCTGCCTGCCTCACAATTATGGCGACGTCAAGAATCAATATGGAGATATCTGCCGGGTAGTGAAGACACTTGGCGAACACGACATCTTCGGGGTCTCTATGGAAGGCAGAGAAAGCGTGCTTCTTCGAACTTTTTCTGACATCAGCCCAGCATCTCCTGCCGGTATTGTTTCCATCGATACACAGCAGCACAGTGAATTGCTGCCACGCGTGAAGGCACACCTGCCGCCAGTTGGCCCAGAACAAGTCGTATTGCTCCTTGATATCCAGTGTGCAACAGGACTTGAGGCTTGTGCGGTGCTAAATGGTCTCATTCATCAGAAACATATCGCGGGTCGTAAGATTTACTACGTGACTCTCATCAGCTCACTCGAGGGTCTTGAATGCATCTCTCGAAGCTTCCCGAGTAAGTGGAACTGGAATACCAGTGTGTTGTTTTTGCCGGACCAAGCTAACACTTTTCCCGTTTGATCGTAGGAGTAACGCTGATCACAGCGCAAGTTGATACTGTACTGGACCAGCACCAACGCATCCGGCCGGGAATTGGCGACTTCGTGGACCGTTTGTCGTAAATCTCTTCAAAATTTGAAGCAGAACAAAGCACACAAACGTCAATTATCAACAGATTGGTTTGAGTCTGGATGTATACTTGTACGTGCAGTACTGCAGTTCAAATGCTTTCACCTTGTTGATCCTGGAAGAGTAAAGTGAAGAGCCTGCTGGCCGAATCCTCTAAACCAAAATCGCACTCAAGACTCTCGAGCTGGATGTGATCCCAGCTCAAGCACTGCACACTCCTAAAGCGATCTTCTTCAGCGATGCCCGTTTCCGAACCTAGCCAATCGTCTACGGCGCAGTTCGGTTGCGCTAATTTGCTCGGGTACAGGTTGATTTGGTTGCGGTTGGGACGCTTGCTGAGATCGATATTCTTCCTCTTGAAGACGCCTAGCCAACTGCTCATCGGTTTCGACGGATGGACCACGTGGAGATCGAGACGACGAGGGGGTTGCACTAGCAGAAATTGGTCCGAATAATTGTTTTACCAAACGACTGATCTGACGAGCTGCAGTTGTCATTCCAGACTGCATTGACGGAGAATACACGAAGATGTAACCTGTACAATCAACACGGAGAGTGAGCTGTCGGCCACAAAAACTATCAGTTATCTAACAGCAATGGCTCCATCCCTACGTACCAGCAAGTATGCCGCACATGTGGCCCATGAAAGAGCTGCGCGGCACGAGAAAGTGAATCACCACCAACTCCAGCCACGCCGCGTATTTTGTAGGCACTTGAAACCCGTAGACGGATGAGAAAGCCGGCGAGTTGTGATTCAAGAGAACCTGTTCAGCATCGGTTAGTTTTCAATCAAAACAAACAAGATGCATGATCTGGCAAGTGAGTACCTTCAGTGCAAATAGAACGCCTGAAAAACCCACACTGCACTGATGCAACGGTCCCTACATGTAAACAATACGAATAACCATCAGTCAGCCAGCACTGGCCAGTATCCACCACAAAAACTGATCCTCACATACCGGCACCTGGAACCCCGTCGCAAGAACAAGAGCTATCACAATCACAAGAGCGTGACACAGTACGAGCAAGTAGCCGACCGTGAGCAGGAAGCGCACGCTCCCCAACTTGTACTCTAAATTGTATCCTTTCCACAGGAACGAGACCCTGCAAGAGCAGAAAACACCACCACGACTCAGCATCTCACTTCCAAAGCTTCAAAATAACCCTAAGGAACCCACATATTGTGGTACAAGTGCCAGTCATCCACGTGGATGAGTCCGGACGCTACAAGTCGTTTCAGGTCCCAATGATTGAGCACTCGGTCGGGACACCTGCCACAATAATTGCGTTTAGAGTCCTTCCGTCAGTAGAAAATGGTCCAATAATTGGCGTACAGTGAGTAGGGAGCGAAGAGTTCTGGCGTGTGGCTCTTCTGGAAGTGGAGGCCGTACATTAGAGCTGCATAATGGGCAAAATACGAGGGTTTAGATGCCGTTTAGGACTGCTAAAAAGCTGCGGACTGCATCGTACCCATGAGTCCGAGCGTGACGGGAGGCTTCCGCTCCAGCTGCTGGATCTGCCGCGCCAGCATCAGCATGAGTGCGAGCCCCTGGCCGTTGCGCCCCACGTTGCCGCGCCCGCGGCGTCCGACGTTCGGCCCGAACATGTCGTCGTCTGTTAGAGTCAAACAGTGAAATCAAACAGTGAAATGAACTGATAAGGGTTAGAAACGGCGCTGACTTGCAATTTCTAGAACTGTAGACGAACTTCAACTGATAGCTAACTTCTATCTCCGGTGCGCAATGAATGCGTTGTAGACTCTGCTGCACAGGTGTGGGTTTCTGTCTGCTTCAGCTGTGATCTTCGCGAATTTAAGCAACTTTCGACGACGACGAAGGCACAAACTACAGGTGAAAGTGTTCAATTGCTACCAGGACAACATCTACTACCGGGCCTACGTGAGACCTCGTTTACAGAGACCTGGTAGACGACGTAACCCCACATAGACCTGCACGAGGCGAGTATTTAAAGTGTACTGAAGAGTCTGCTAAAGCGATGAACGCATCCACGCGAGTTGGCGCTGGTATGGCTGATTACTCCAGTGGATGCTGATGGTTGTCTCATGACAAGCCGGCATGGAGTCCCTGCATCCTGTAGCTTAATGTTGCCTTCGTCCATTGCGGTCTTATGTCCTAGCCTGTAAAAGGTCAAGCGAGCACAAGACCATGGAGCACAAGACCATGAGAGCAGTATCTCCAAAACATCGGCCCCTTCTAGACCCGGACTAAACCTGGACTAAACACGCCATCTGGATTAGTCTGACGTCTTCAAACCAAGTCTAAAATGTACCGTCAACACGCGTACCGTCAACCGCAAAAAGCGTACCCCCAACAAAAGCGCTCACTTTGCAATTCGCCGTGTACCCCCCACATCAAGAACAAGTACCTACTCGTGCCATCCTGATGCCGCCGTCCTTCGCAGAGCTCCTGCCCATCCCAGAGGGGCGTCTGCCCGGCTACTCAGTGGCCGCCTTGGTGCTGTATCTGTCGCTGCGTCCGCTCTTCAACGTGGACCGCGTGCTCGCCAAGTTCTGGCCGTCGCTGCTGCTGCTCTTCGCCTACTACCGCTACCGATTGGCTGCCAGCGCCCACTCGCCCACGAGTCTGTTGCTGCATCTGTGGACGGACGCGCAGCAGCACTCGCCCGTGCTGGAGGCGGTCGTGGGCGACGTTCTGCTGCTGCTTGCGGCTGTGACGGCCTTGTCCACGGCCGCAGCAACTGTGCGTCGTATGCGCTACGTGTCCCGCAAGAACCTGCTCAATGTGGTGGGCGGTACCGTGCTCGACGCCCTCAAGCAGCTTCCTATTGTGTCCACCAAGGTGGCAGACGAGATGAAGAAGATCGAGGGCGAAGTGGAGCACTCGCTCAAGGGCCACGACCCCCTGGCTGGCAAGATGGACAAGCTCCGAGTGCTCCCGGAGGAAGGGATGGACGACAAGAAGCTGCTGACGCTCATGGAGGATCTGGCAGGCAACAGCGACGACAAGTGGAGAGACGGACTCGTCTCTGGGGCCGTGTATCACGGCGAGAAGGAGCATTTGGACGTGCTCAACAAGGCCTACGCACTCTTTGCAGTGTCCAACCCGCTCCACGCCGACTTGTGGCCCGCGGTGAACAAGTTTGAGGCCGAGGTGATCGCCATGACGGCGGGGTTGATGAACGGAGGACACCAGGAGGTCTGTGGGACACTCAGTTCCGGCGGTACCGAGAGTATCTTCCTTGCTACCAAGACCCACCGGGAATACTACCGCCACAAACACGGAATCACCAAGCCAGAGATCATTGCGTGTGTGACGGCGCACGCGGCTATTGACAAGGCATGCGAAATCTTGGGGATCAAGCTCATCAAGGTGCCCATGGACCCCAAGACGCTCAAAGTGGACCTTAATGCGGTGCGGTGGAGTATCTCAGCCAACACGATCATGCTGTACAGCAGTGCTCCGAACTTCCCGCACGGCATGATTGATGATATTGCAGCGCTCTCGAGGCTTGCTGTTCAGAACGATGTTGGCCTTCATGTCGACTGCTGCCTCGGAGGGTTTGTGCTGCCGTTCGCGCGAGAACTGCGTTCCGACATCCCTGTATTTGACTTTTCGCTTCCTGGTGTGACAAGTATGTCGTGTGATACGCACAAGTACGGCTATGGCTCGAAGGGCACGTCGGTGGTCCTTTACAAGAACTCGGAGATCCGACGATTCCAGTACTTCTCGTATGCCGATTGGACTGGTGGGCTGTACGCGACGCCCACACTTGCAGGCAGTCGTCCTGGTGCACTCAGCGCTGCAGCTTGGGCGTCCATGGTGCGTCTTGGCCACAAGGGATACTTGGAGAAGACGAAGGGCATTTTGGAGACGGTGGACGAGATCAAGGCTGGCATCCAGCGCATTGATGGCATTCACCTTTTGGGAGACCCGAAGGCGATGGTGGTGAGCTTTGCTGGAGACAAGGGCGTGAACGCACTGAAGGTTAGCGACGCGATGGCGAAACATGGATGGAGCCTTAGTCCGCTGCAGCACCCCACGTCGGTGCACTTGTGTGTGACTGTGCGCCACATTGGTAAGGCCAAGAAGTTCTTAAGCGCACTCGAGGAAGCCGTCAATGATGTGAAACAGGACCCCAACCCGTCACCCGAAGGCGGCAGCGCCATCTATGGAATGGCCTCCAGCCTCCCTGCGGGTCCTGTGGATGACCTTCTGCGCATCTACACGGACATCACGCTAAAGGTGTGAAGAAGGTGAGAGTTGACAACTCACAGCCGTGCTTTCAGGTTGAAGTGCATCGTATATGTTAAGTATCAGCGAGGCGGATGCCTCGAGTTTTTTTATGACTGATGCTGTTCATTGAGTTGTGTCTACTGCGATTTTGTTTAGCTGTTGTCCAGGAAAGTGTGGTTTGCGCACCTTTCGGCCACCGTTCGTGGATTTTGACTTTTTCGTCTGAAGAATATGAACTTCTTCCAGCTTCTTCAGAAGTCCCAGCTGAGTAGCTACTAGCTTCATGCAAATTCCTTTGCGAGGAGCTAGAGCCATCCATAAACCAGTGGGGCAATTTGCTGGTGCCAAACCCGATGGTGTCGATGAATCAGCTACCGAATACTGCCCATGTGTGCTACTTCCCACAGAAAAGGCCTTATCTTGGGGTTGCTCGCCCTGAAATTCGTACAAGAATGCATTTTCAAGTTCGTTTAGGGACCGTCTTGAGTATTCCAGCGCAAGAATATCGCGTGTGAACGAAGCTGGCCAGAAAACTGCATTGCCAGGTTTCACGGGGTTGTCGAGTGCACCTTGGCGGGCATATGAAACTTGCCACTTGCACGAAATGGAGTCTGCCATCCTGTTATTGGCGCTACCCTCTCCTTTCTTGGGGATGGCGCGTTCCTGTCGTGTTGCTGGATATGCTCGAATCGTGGCGTACGTGACCGTCACGATGTACATTTCCGAGTCTCGACTACTAGCAGGAATATGAAAACATTTTTCTCCCACTCCCACCAGGTTTGAGTCACGATCGAATAGCATCACGGAAGGCCAGGGGGAATGATCTTCTTGATCAACATCAGCAACACTTTTACTTGTTGTGCTTCCGTGGTGTACGTTTTGACTCGATTCGTGCTGACTAGCAGCGCTTCCAGTACTTTTCGAGTATGAACGCATACTCTCTGGTTCCGATATCATTGGCGTCGGCGTTGGTGGTATTCGCATAATGCCAATCGACTTGAACATGTTTTCCGTGAGCAGCAGCTCGTGTTGAGTGTGAGCTGCCAGAAAATCCCAAAAGCTCAGAGGAGTATTGAACGTGCACGCGTCGCAGTAGAAATTGGTACCAGATTTTCCAGCTTGAGCAGTGATTTCAGCAATGGCTTCTTCTGACAAGGTTGCCCATCGACTGCAAGAAAGGTGATACATTTGTCCACATCCATCCCTCGAACACAGCAACGATACCTGCTTTCGTCTCGACGATTTTCTCGTTAGACGAATTAGTTTCGCACAAGCAGCACATGTCCGTGCCGCCAGCATCCCGCTTTCGTTGTAGTGAGCAACACTTGTCCCCGCGTCCGGAGTCGCTAGAAATGAGCCTCCTTGAGTTTTGCTTCTCCTTACTACTGCAGATGCTGGAGGGGTTTTGGGACGGAATTGGTCGGTGAGCGAGCGAACACGACCGACGTAGTTCTGGATGCTGAGAACAACGTTGAGCTGTGTTGAAATTGAAGCAGTGACCAGCACATTTAAGTTTTCACTATCAAAATCCAGAAGAAATGGCATTCCCCGCTCCCCCGTTGGAGTGAGGAAGAGCTGGAAAGGTTCAAGCGGTGTGACCAGCAGGTTGGTAAGCTTACGCACAAGATGATCCTTCAACATTCCGTATATCGTCTGCCCTGAGACCAAATTGCGAAGTCAGTGTTGATTTACCCGGAACCTGGGTAATACTTCGAAGTCCGGGTACTCATCAAAGCAGACGCACCTCTAGTTTCAACAGCAATGCAGGAGCCTTACACAAGTTCCACAAAACTGCAGCAGAGTAGATGGCAACATCTGTAGCAGCTCCATCGGCTTGTTTTACATCGAGTAGCCTCAGCAGAACTGGGATACCTGCGAGGGTATCAAGGTGCCGCTGGCAATGATTTTGTGTACAGAAGGCTAGCAATGCTGCGGCGCTTACTCGCGCCAATTCTTGATCGTCATTGCTGTTCGTATTAACGAGAAGCATCGAAAGCGGACACTGGTGTCTGTGCGAAACGCAGTGCCATCTAAAGTACCACAAAACATATTAACGATAAATTCATTCCGTGTGAATCCAACAACTACACAAACCTGTCACAAGAACTAGCACTAAGTCGACCTCGTTCCGAGTGCGCTAAGCTCCCAAGAATCCTATTCGGAAAACAACGGCGAACTATCCCGGTTAGATTTCATACTACCGACCACCCCCAACAAAGCAAGGGTGAACAACTAACTACCCAGCACAAAGGCGTTTGGTGACGACACTGGAGGCAGATTTGGCGATAAGCGTGACACGACGGACGCCCTGCACTTGGACAAATTGATCTCGTAGGTGGGCGTCACGGGCCAGCATCAGCAGTCTCCGCATATCCATCTCCACATCTGCCGCATGCTTTTCTTCTTCTTCATTGCGTAATAGCAACGCCACCATCTCATTGAACGCTCCATCGTTTGCTTCCGTTCTTGTCCCCATTGCGTCCGTTCACAAAAGTATATTTCTGCCAAAGTTATCTACTATGTAGTACTTCGTGCTCTTGCGAATGCAAAATCAGTGCCTCCTTCAGCTGTCATTCCACAAGACCAACGCTGGCCCAGCGGCAGTATTTAAAAACGCAATGAACAATTGGCAATGATACTGCACTTGGTTGCAGTTGCCTGTTACGAACCTCCCCATTCACCTTCCTTTGTTCTTAACCGACTCTGCACATAATAGTGTATTCATATACCCCTAACTAGCAACCTGAAAACCAAATCACCACCCAACCTCCAACTCATCACCCACCCCACAGTTGCAACTTGAGAGTTTGTCTCCTCATTCCTCATCTTTCCCACATGAACCGCAGTGTGCGTCGCCGTCTTGTCTCCTTGGGGCTCTGGCCGTCCCTCCTCACGGCCGTGGAGCTCGTGGTCTGGAAGCTGCAGCTCTTCAGTCTTGCACTCTTGCACTTGCTCTTCTCCAGTGACAAGCAGTGGCTCGGAGCGTCTCCTTCGTCTCCTCGTTCGTCTACTGCCACCGACTCGTCTACTATCACCAAACGGAAGCGAATTCTCTTCGTGCGGCATGCGGAATCCCAGTGGAACGTCGTATTTAATCGAGGTTTCAACCTCCGCCTGCTGCTCAGTTTGCTCCAGTCGGTGGCACGAGAGTGGCTGCTGCTCCCCACGCCCGACTCGGTCTTCCTGGACTCTCCTCTGAGTGCTCGCGGTCTCTTCCAGGCTCAGAATCTACAGACGCTCGTGAGTGAGACGTCGCTCTGTTGCATCCAGCAGGAGACAGACACGACGGCTCTTTCTCACGTCTCAGAGCAGCAAACGCCCCCCCACACAGCCACTCGCCCCTTCAGACACCGGAGCAGTCGCTACTTCGCTATCTCTGCTGCTCTCTGCCCAATAGCGTCGTGGTGGCGTCCAATCTACGTCGAACCATTGACACGGCGCGCATTGCATCGTTCTCGAGACTCCAAGTGCCGGGGGAGAAGATCCACGTGCTCTCGTGTCTGCAGGAGATCGGCCGCAACGTGGACACGCTGGCCATCAGTGGTCCGTATGCAGTGCATCCGTACGAGGTGCTGGTGCAGCCCCCGAGTGGAGAGAAGCGCCTTGACGAGCTGTTCAATGTGGCCGAGAGCCACGGCAACAAGGCCGTGCTGGGCACTGGACGCGACCGCCTGCACACGTTCGCGCACTGGGTCTTCAAGCAGCAGACGGACGTGGTGGTTGTCTACGGCCACTCGCTCTGGTTCCGCGCCTTTTGTCGCGAGTTCTTCCCCAGCGACGTGTTTCACGAGGCCAAGTCGGCCAAGATGAGCAACTGCGGCGTCGTCACCTTCATGCTGGAAGAGCACAACAGAGGCGGAGGCGAGGCCTCGCAGTACAACATCCAGCCTGAGAGCTTCCAACACCTCGTGTAAGTTGGTGCAGGTGTGGGACGGGAGCAAGCAGCCACATTACCCCACGCTGCTCTCTTCACCGCGTCAAGCAACTACGGGTATTTGCAACGGGTTTTCTACTGGAACGAGGAATTGATTTATCTCAACCACTCGAGTCAGCCGGCCGCCTTCAGTATGAGGGGTGTTTCTACTTCATATTTTCATATTTTACTGTGGTAATACCGATTGATGAAACTTTTAACGGGGACACATTAAAATATCTGTATCCGCTTCGAGGCATTGTTATCCGTGTGCCTCCACTGGCAGCGAGGAACGGTGGAAAAAGTGAAACAGGGAAATGAACGAGAACAAATTTTATCAGGCGAGCGCAACCGCACCACACGACCATCTTCCAAGATGAACTCACCGCGCATCTGCATTCGGCGAGTGCAAACTGAACGAGAGTTACATCTTGCTGACCTTCAGACGAATGCACGGTCAAGATGCAGATGCTGTGGCAAGACCGTGGGTATCACAAATTGTGATTCACACAGGAGTTTTAAGCTCCTGATCTGTGTCTGACTTCTTCCACGTTGAGATATCAATTACAACTGATCCAGGAGGAGGGATGAATCGAACCTTTACGAAAGTCCAAATTGCGCTTGAAGCAGCGTCGGAAGCGCCATATGCTTGCTACGGAGGGTACGGAGGGTAGCGTACACTCTACGCCGTACAGTTGTTGGAGTAAGGATTTGCAGAGGGTTAGGACAGCGGAGGACAGCACGAAGGAAGCAGCAAAGGGAAGCTTGTCTGGAGTTGGAGTCCGGAAGGTGTTGTGTATTGGAGCTGGTAAAAGCCGAAGTGAGGACTAAAAGTCCATGGCGGAGTAGTTCTACCCTGTTTTGTAAATAAAACTATTGGTGGCTGGAGTTTCAGCATACTTAAGTCAAGTAGTCTGTGTGATCTACCAATCGTAGAAGCGTGTCGGAGATGCATACTTTGACAGCCTCCCACATCGAGGAACACGTTTTGCAGTACGTTTACACCTTCAGTGTTGGCTTGAGAACTCTCAGCCGTTTGCATTTGTCTTTGTAAAATTTAAATTCCATTTTTTTTGTTTTTACTTTTTGCAGAATTTTAGAGGAATGAATTGGCTAATCAGAAAACCTGTTGCCACAAGGAAAATCTGTTCGCCATCGCTAGTGTTTAAAGATGTTGCTTGCGACAGTAATCCCCGTTCAGTTTCTTATGCAGTGTTTCAGCATGATTTACTACCTTGGATGCTTTTAAACTTGCAATTTGTGATGTTATAATCATTTATGTAAATTTTGATGAGGTTTTGGCCTCCCACTTTTACAAGCAGATAGTTGGGCATTCAATTTTTGCGTGTGGTTGACATTATATCGTCAATACATGTGCCACACTTTCATATTGCTCAGTTTTTCACTACTTATTTGGTAATGTTAGCATCTTTAGCTCTAGTCACAAGGACAGGAAGACTACAATATCATCCGTAGTGCACACTACTATTGCATTAACACGCTAGCTCACTTTTTCAGGGTTATAGTCTCCTTAAGTGGCGCGACGAGTTATTTCTCGTTTAAAGTTCTATAACCTTTCTTATAGTTTGGTTAGAATTATATGTGTTCAGCGGCAAGTGTGCGAGCTACAAAATCAACTGAGTGGTGTTGTTCCAGCAACTGAGGTTAAATAGTATGATTTGGTGTGAGATAGAGGTATTTTGTACTTCTCTGTTTAGTAAGATGTGTGGGGAATGCATGTGATAGTCGTTTTACGATATCCAGTGCATTATGCGCAACATTTAGACCTTTTGACATTATCGTCGTTATTCACAATATTTTTGCTCATTTCTTTGTTGGTTGGTTTGTTTATTATTTTGTTTATTTGTTTGGTTCGTATGATTTATTTTTATTTTTCTCCTTTTTTATCTAAGTCAAATCGTTTCAGCTTTGACATTTAATAGAGGTTGTTGCCTCCCAGTTTCCCAAGATCGGTTCAGTAAAGTTGCATTTGAGTTGTTTGTTTGTTTGTTTTTGAAAGTTCCAGGCTCTTTGTGTGTGTTGTTGATGTTTTTTTTAATGTGCTGAGCACTCTTTAGGAATTACTTGTCATTATATGGCAGCATTCGTTTTAGATGCAAGTGCAACTCCACTCCAATTTCATTGGTAGAAGCACGCTTTGTCGCAGTTGTGCGCAAGCTCACGTCTTTGGGGTGTTATTTGCTCCCTGGTGGCTAAATTCACGAGGTATTTCTCGTCATTAGTTTTATAGTTTGGATACACTAGCGGCAAGTACGTGCGCTACGAAGTCAATTGAGTGAGGATGGACGTGCAACCAAAAGGTTTACAGAAGACAGAGGCAAATTTGAGCTTGTCTGTGATGAATTTGGGATACTGTCTGCTTTTTGTATTTTCATGTTTTACAGTAATGGAGATTGTGCAGATATTCAATCGCTTTGTGTTTGCCAGTATTCGTCGGCTGGAAGATGTTTCTTTTCTTCATTAACTTCGAAGTTTTTTTCCATTGTTCTGGCACTATTTCTTGTTGAAATGTGATTATACTGAGAACAGTGTGTTTGTATATATTCTTGCTTTTATTGGCAAGTTGTCAACCATGCTGACCAGCAATTTTCATGTAACTGGCCTCCAGTTATGCAGCGCATCAAGGCGCGGTTGGTAGTTAGGCATTTTGACTGGTACGCTATGCGTGTACTTTGTAGTATGGTGAGCAGTGTGGCTGGCATTGGCGTCGCCATGGCTTTTAAGTTTTATAGTTTGTACTACTAGTAGCATTGTTTGTGGCTCGTAGCCTATATGCTGTGGCAGTCATGCTGCACACGCAGAGCAACAGCTTTGTAGCTGGCATAATATGTAGTGGGCAGCATGATCTCACATCGTTTGGCTATATAGCCTGTTTGGCACGGCAGCAGTGCTGCTGGTGCGACGCAATGACCCGAGGGCCAGCGTATGCGTTCTAACGCGCTCGACCTTTGTCGGCATAGCCTGGCAGCTGTGCTGCTTCTGTGGCTTAGCGGCACCGTGACGTCCACGGTTGGCTCGCCCTCACCAATGTCTGATGGTACGCGACGATCACTGGTCGCCCTTGAGGCGAGGCTGCCAAAGGTGTCCGTTGCCGCGTTTGTTCTCTTGTCAGCGTTGGGCACATGACCTGTTGAGCTCATAACCTGTTGGAGTAAGGATTTGCAGAGGGTTAGGACAGCGGAGGACAGCACGAAGGAAGCAGCAAAGGGAAGCTTGTCTGGAGTTGGAGTCCGGAAGGTGTTGTGTATTGGAGCTGGTAAAAGCCGAAGTGAGGACTAAAAGTCCATGGCGGAGTAGTTCTACCCTGTTTTGTAAATAAAACTATTGGTGGCTGGAGTTTCAGCATACTTAAGTCAAGTAGTCTGTGTGATCTACCAATCGTAGAAGCGTGTCGGAGATGCATACTTTGACAACAGTATAGAGGCACGAACAAGAAGATAAGCACGATGAGACCCAGCAGAAAGCGAAATCATGGTACTGGTACGGGTAATCATTGCTGCGACGCCAAGACGAGACAAGCTGGCAACAGCTAAACGAGAAACAAACGCACTACATGTATGTCGCGTAGCACAATTCTGCTATTAAGAAGCTTAGATATCAAAAGCCTCGATGTAGTTTAGGCTCGCAAACAACGAATGGATATAGTTTAGGCTCGTAAACAACGACTGGATATAGTTTAGGCTCGCAAACAACGACTGGATATCGAAAAATCGGACCGAGAAGCTTACTTGCCTGTACAACTGGTCTTAGATTCACACATGGTCTACCGCTTGGCGCCAACCTAAACAACTTCAAAAATACGTGTAAGACCTGCAAACCGAAAAAGATAACCGATGCACGGGCCTTGGGAATCATGGAGTGATCGCCACGATCGGAGAGAGCAGGGCTACGTTGTCCCTCCAGCGAATCAGTATTTGGTTAGCCACGGTCGGCGAGCATTTCGTCTCTATATTAGTGATCTAGTTTGTTTGTCTAACCACTTTCTCAATCAAGCACACGACGGCATGACTTGGCGGATTGTAAAGTTGTCATTTGGGGTTTATTGCTATCTGTTTAAACACATATGCGGAGTAAAAACAACCCCATCCTGAACTGCATCTTCACCAAAGCCTTGCACGCTATCATAGGGAGATGATATTCGCCGGAGCCTCTCCGCTATTCGCCGGAAGGTATAGTAAAAAAGAGTGTAGCTCCACTCAGAACCAAATGGAAACGCATGTTACTCGGTGAGAGCACAGGCACGGGCACCTCGCCCAGCTCCTCATAGAGTGTAAACCACACTAGTTTAGTCTACCTCGTCGACAGCCATCCATGAATCCCCGACCAGATCTCACTCCTGAATTCAAGCTCTCCGACTCCAACCTACCCTGCGAAGATTACGATGCTCAACGGCTTCTGGAATCGTGGTTACGACGTTCTACGCCGCTTTTTGAGCGACGACGAGATCGAGATGGCAGTCGCCGACGTCGCTGCACTCTCCGAGAGCAGTTGGTTTCGAACAACGGGTAACGAGAAGCGCCGGCAGGCGCTTCTCAACATGAATGATAATATTAACGCTAAACCACGTACTTTCCGACTTCTGTTTGATCGATTGGTTGAGTTCGCGTCGAGTATGCGCCCTTCCTGGTCGGTCAACAACCAGTGGGCGATTGTCGAGGCTCAACCCGGTGGTACGCCGGAGCACCTGCACCGCGACTTCCAGCAAACGGAGACCGCCGCTGCCATTGAGAAGCACGAATGGGTGCAAGCCTCTGTGATGGTAGCGCTGCACCCGGGCACGAAAATGCTGGTCGTGCCGGAGGCCTTCATTGGCAGCGCCATTCGCGCAAATGTTGTGGAGGTGGAGCTCGATGCTGGCGATCTCCTGCTCTACAGAGGAGATTTGCCTCATGCTGAGCCGACCGCGGGGGCATTTCGCATTTACATTTGTACCCATCTCAAGATTGATGATATCGAGTACTCACGTACGATCGAAAACGTTGCATGGGGATTTTTCCGATGCAACTTCTGTTTCAAGCGCTGCGATTCGAGGCGCGTGCAGGCGAACCACGAACGCTACTGCGACGGAAACCCGGACAAGAAGGAAATCGCAAGAAAGCGCAAGGCGAACAACGACAAGGGGGCGTACTGCGAGAAATGCGACCGTCACTTCGGCAAGAAGAATACGTTCAACGTCTACAAGTGTTGGACACTACCAGTAACGTCTGCAATCTTTAAAGTATAAATATACTTTTCGATTAGCCGTTAAATTTATTTTGTATAGTGTATTATTTAAAATATATCATAATTTTTATTGTGATTTACCATAAAGTTAAGATATATAATTTGTGAATCCAGTAAAGATACAATTTATTAACGCTCGGCCCTACAAATTTGCTTTGTGTTTTGTAATAAATAATATATATCAGATTTTTTAAAGTAAAACTGTAAAAATAGAACTTATTCACAAAGCAGATGTTTATACGACTATATTTTGCTCAATTCATTGTTGTATATTTTTTAAATCCAAATGAGTAATGCTTGGAATGGGTATGATTCTGATAACTATATCTTGGGTATTACCTGGAGAGATCTGGATCTGTCAACTTTTCATGGATATTGCTTAGCGTAATGATGGATATAACAACGAATTCATGGATATTGATTGGAATGGTCATGGATCTGCTAACAAATTCATGGATATCGATTGGAAAGATCATGGATCTGCTAGCTAATTCATGGATATCGATTGGAATGATCATCGATACGCTAACGATTTCATGGATACTGATTAGAATGGTCATGGATCTGCTACCGAATTCATGAATATTGTTTGGGATGGTCATGGATTCATGGATCTGCGAGCAAAGTCACGGATATTACATAGGATGATAGTGAATGTGTTAATTACTTCATGGATAATGTTTGGTGTGACCAAGGATATGGTAGACAATTCATGGATATATCTAGACGTGATCATGGATTTACCATCATATTCATGGATATTTGTTGAAGTGGGTATGGATACTTAACGTAATTAGTTGGGGTGAGTGGCCAGAAGAACCTCGACGAAGCCGCAGCTGCACAACTCAGGGTGACCCTCCAGCAGGCGCTTCCAGCAAGAAGCTCGACTGCGGTGAAGTAAGTGAAGCGGGAGCATGGAACCCGGGAAACCAAGGCTGCCCATGGCGCGCAGACGACTACCGTGACAGCGAGCAAGGTCTCCACGTCTAAGGTGCAAGGGAACCCTGGAGGAGAGTGTCCGCCACCTGCAGGATCGAAGAATTCTGGCGCGAAGAAGCCCGAATCCAGGAGGAACAAGCGCAAAAATGGCAGTTCCCCGTCGGATCCTGGATCAAGCGATGATTCCGACAGCGACGACTCGAGTTCAAGCGACTCGGACTACGATTATGATGATGACGATGACGGGGACGGAGCGGTGTCTGCCCTGAACAAGGACGGCTCGACGCTGTTGACGTTCAGGCCTTACATCAACTCGACTACCCTCTCAGAGTTCGACACGAAGGCTGAAGTCAGGGACCGCGTACACTGGTGGGAGAAGTTCGCGAATACTGCGGTCCAGAGTGGCTGGTCGTCAAAGACACGGATCCAGGATCTCAAGCTGAAGCTCTCTGAATCCTCACGAGACTGGTTCAACCAGTTGCCGAAGCATACTCAGCGTAATTGGAAGGAACTCGCGGCTGCGTTCAGGAAAAAGTACTGCAAGACTCGTGCGTCGAACTCAGAGCGGTATTTCATGATGGAGATGAAGAATTCTGAAACGGCACTAGAGTTTTTCTACCGTCTGAATGCTGCCGCCGGCAAGGCTGACGTGGACTTCAGGAAATCGCCGAAGCGTCTGGAAAAGCACACTCGCAGGTTCATCACCAAGCTGAGGGACAACCGTCTGAAGATTTCGCTCCAAGGACAGCACTTCCAGTCTATTTCTAAGTTGGAAGCTGCGCTGGAGCAGAGTGAAGACGTCTGGACTCGTGGCGACCAGGATGCCGCTCCCAAGAATCGTGACTTCAGAGCTGACAATATCCCGCGAGGACGGTTCCCTCCCAAGCGAAGCGACCAAGCCTTTGTGGTCCAAGATGCGAATTCTGGAGACACGGATGATGAAGATGCCGAACAGGTCGCCCAAATTCAGGGTACGTCCTATGGATCCAAGATTTCAACTGTGAATTCTGATTTCAGTAATGAGATTCAGGATCCTGATGGAGGTATCCCTGGATTCTCTGGTGCTGAATGGACTCAGACGTTGACCAACGAAGTCTATCGTGTGATGGATAACATGGGATGGCGTCCACCTCCGCCGTCACCTGGCGGTAACTCTGGACGTCGTGAAGGATCCAGTTGGGATAAGCTTTGCGACAAGTGCGGCAAGTGGGGACATTCATTCCCCACTTGGACATTTGAAGCTCCCTGACGAAGAAACGATCGTGATGTGTGAATGGAATCCAAAGGAATACTTGGGATTGGATTTGCCGGTGTCGCCTCGAGAGCCGGTGCGGCTGAATCCTGGAGAGAGCACTGTGATTTGGATCAACTATTACCAGTCTAACCCACAGCGAGAAGTTGTGTGGGCTGGACGAGGTGATCGCTGGTCACGCAGATAATGTATGGTGCAAAATCCTGGCCCACAGCTGTGCGAGTGGTTAACATCTCGAACAAGGGTGTGTGGATCGACCCCTGGATGTCTGTTGCTCGAATTGTGGAGTATGGTTTCTATCCGACTGCCGGAAGATACGTCCGCCCTGGGACGAGAGCTTACAAGGACTGGCAAGTGCTCATCAGAGAAAGCACGCTGTCACCTGAATCCAGGAAGAAGGCTGAACGGCTTGCTGAAACTCAGGTGTATCTCGAGCCACCGAGCGTGGAGACCCCGGTATACCAGTGACCTACCAAGCTGATGACTCGGTCGAGTGATGGCTCGGACAAGATTCACCTGACTCTGCGTAGGCGTGACCCCAAGGAGCGACATGCGCGTTTCGCCAAGGATGTGGCTACGCAGACTGGTGAGGATCCCGAAGTCAACACTCCTGTATGCGATGCCAGTGTGGATACAAGTGACCTTGCGAGTACTCCTGACAGTGTCGCCGCTGAATCCGGATCAAATGACGAGCTAGAACCCGAGTTCACGAATTCTGGTGACGGTCCAGGTCAGATGATCCTGGATTCGGATGATGATTCTCTGAAGGACGAGTGCCAAGACGATGAATTTCTGGATTTGCCATTGACGGGGATGCCGGGCACTCCGGTGGAGAGACTCAAGCAGGAATACGATCGCTGCATGAAAAGATCACCACTGAAGACCTTGACCTGGAACTTGCTGTCTATGTGCATGAAGGAAGTGAGTTGTTGTCACAGCTGGGTGACCAATTGGTAATACTCCCTGAGTTACAGGACTTGTCTCCTGAGTGCAATATCGATGAAGCAGACGTTGGAGTCCCAGGAAAATCTACTCCTGAGATGAACCAAAAATTAAAGGGAATTCTGAAGCATCATCGCAAGATTTTCCTTGGTGACGGCAATGCTGCTCCAGCACCTGCTCGTGGAGTCGTCTGTGACCTGGATGTTGGAGACGCAAGACCTGTCGCTCAGAGAGCACGTTCTGTAGCCCCGCACCTCATGATCAAGGTTTACGAGCTCCTGAAAAAGCTTTTGGAGAAAGGACTCATTGAGCATTCTGAATCAGAGTGGGCTTCACCGATTGTGATTGTCCTGAAGAAGAACGGTGTGGACATCAGAATGTGCATCGATTATCGCTTGGTGAACGAGTTCATTAAGTTGTCTCATTACCCTTTGCCTCTCATTGACGACCTGCTGATCGGATTCGAGTCGGCCATGTGGTTCATGAGTCTAGACATGGCAAGTGGATTCTGGGCAGTGCTGATGACTGAGAGAGCCAAGTGGATCTCTGCGTTTGTGTGTCCCTTTGGACATTTCCAGTGGGTCAGGATGCCCTTCGGCCTGAAGAATGCTCCGCTTGTGTATCAGGCCATGCTGAACAATTGCCTCTGGGGTTTCGTTCGCTTGGATCCTGAAGAGGAGGCGGAAGTGGATCCTGAAGTGCTTGAGTTTCTGAAGCTGGATCCGGCTGAACCCAGGAACTCTGGTGGGAATGATTCTGGATTGCGAATCTTGACGAATTACATGACAGTGTTCCAGAGAAACATCCCATCTCCGGCTCAAATGGGGCCAGTACTTGGTCGAAGTTCGTATATTGATGACATCGCCCATGGTGCGCCCACTTGGGATGAGCTGTGTGAAGACCTGAACACGCTGTTATTCAGACATCGCTACTGGAACATTTCCGTTAGTCTGCCCAAGAGAGAATTCGGGAAGCTCACGATTCCGTACCTGTCGCACGAGATCAGTGCCGAAGGTATTCGAGCCAAGCCGAAGATCGCCAAAGGTGTCCAGGATTTGCCGTTCCCGTCGACTCTTAAAGGGGTGCAATCTTTCATGGGAAGTCTGAATTACTACAACAAGTTTATCGAAGACTTACCTGTAGTTGCCGCCGCCTTATACGAGCTGACGGATGAGCAGATACGTGCAGGGCGAGACTTGTCAAGGGCCAAGGAGCATTTGAAACCTGAAGCGCAAGATCGTCTCGACCCCACTGCTCCGACATCCTGACTACACACGACCGTTCGTGCTAATCCCGCATGCGAATGCATGGGCAGCCGCGGCAGTTTTAGGTCAGGAATATGATGGAGTTGTTCATCCTGTGCGTTTCACTGGACGTGTCCTGAACGACGCGGAACTCAGGTACCACCTCGCTGAGAAGGAAGTCATTGCTGTGCTCAGAGTTCTGGAGATTTTCAGACCACTGGTTCAACACAGTCCCACGATCATCGTGTATACACGGTACTCGGTGTTGAAGTGGGTCCTGAATTCCAAGTCTGCGGATGGACGACATCTCAAGTGGGGCATGAATTTGTCACACTGGAACCTGGAGATTCGCAAGACGCAGCGTGACGAAGACGGGCTGCCTGCCATTATGGGTGCGGGTATTACCCCCAGAGAACACTTGGACGAAGTCGCTGAAGAGCTGATTCCAGCCAAGGGGCGGGTCAAGCCAGCACCTCCGATTAGTATTGATATGCTGGAAGCCGAATTCGAAGGATATGTTATGAGTTTCGACGGTGCTGTGAAGTCGAGCACTCGCCAAGGTAGTTGCGGATGCATTCTGTGGAGGCTTCCTCGGTGGGTTGCTCTGGATGCGAGAGGATTCGTTCTGGAAAATGTGACTGTGAACGACGCTGAGTATCATGGGTTGTTGAAAGGACTTAACATGGCGTTGGAGCATGGAATTCAGGATATCGTGGTAGTTGGTGATTCCAGGATTGCGATACAGCAAGCCCAGGGAACTATCAGCTGTAAGCAGCCCAATCTTCAGAGAAGGCTTGCAGAGTACGAGGTCCTGAAACTCAAGTTCAAGTCTATTAAGCTGGTACATGTCCTGCGTGACTACAATCAAGCCGCTGACTACCTGACGACGAAGACTCTGGCGCTAGGGAAATCCTGGAAAGTCGAAGATCCCAGTGAGTTTACTCACCTGCAGTTAGTATCCAGAATTCACGAGAAGCTGATGAAGCCATACGAAATTCTGGATGTGGGAATTCAGAGTTTGAACCAGGATGTCCTTGAGCTGCTTCAACAAAACGTCGCTATCCTGCTGCCTACGGCTCCAGCGTTCAGCCTGATACTCGATCGGGCTCATCGGCACATCATGAGATTCTCCTGATGCGCACGAGCACGCGTCATGACTGCGAACGCTGGCGGACGAGGCAGCGGGCACCAGGATCGTTTCCTTGGGATCAAGGATTTCTTGAAAGGCGATGTGGGGAGTTTCTCTCATGCCGAGTACAAGAGGTGCTCCAATCTCGCTAAGGATTTCGTGCTGGACTCTAGAGACATCCTCTATCGTTTGAGTGCTCCCACCAAGGGGCGACCTCGCGACATGACGGATGAACCTAGGCTGGTGGTGCCTGCAGCTATGTACTCTGACATGTTGCACTATGCACATGAAGATTACCAGGGCGGTCACCAGGGAATCACGAGAACCTACGAGAAGCTGCGCTCCGAGTTCTACTGGTTAGGCATGTACGCTGACGTCCAGAATTTCGTTCGAGAATGTGTGGACTGTGCCAGCGGCAAGGGGCGCCCGCCGAATCCTGGACCCTCGCCTGGGAACATTGAGCCCAGTCGGCCTTTTGAGGTCGTATCCATGGATTTCGTGACGCATATGCCAGAGTCGTACCGAGGGAACACCTTCTTGCTGCTGTTGCAAGATATGTTCTCAGGATTCGTAATGTGTAAGCCGATGAGCTCGACGACCGCTCAGGATGTCGCTGAAGCGTACGAGGAACAAGTTTTCAGGAGATTTGGAGCCAGCTCTCTGTTGCGGCATGATCAAGATCCAAGATTCATGAGCGAAGTTTTCACACGCTTCCGAGAACTCTTGGGCAGCCGGCAGAGAGCGACCCTGGCGTACCGACCTCAGGCGAACGGGCAGCAGGAACGCTCCGTTCAAACTGTGGTGAGGAGTATCCGTGCTTATATCGCAGAGGCAGACCAAAGCGACTGGGATGACCATGCCGAGCGCCTGATGTTCGCTCTGAATACGTCGTTTGACGCCACACGCCTGGAGACACCTTTCTTTCTGGTGCATGGATGGGATGCACACGGTACGGTGTCCGCTATGTTGGGCCCCAGACCGTCGAGTGTCCAAGAACGAACGGTTTATGAGTGGCGCCGGAAGTTGCAACGCGACTACAGCTACGCGCAAGCGTGCGCTGAAGACCTGCAGAAGAAGGCAAAGCACATGCGTTCAGAGATACAGACTCAGAAGTGGCAAGAGTTGTCTGAGAGATTGAAGTCTGGATTCGCTGTTGGAGATGCCGTGTGGCTGTATATTCCTAAGGTTCAAACTGGCCTAAGTCGTAAGCTCGCCCACATGTGGCACGGGCCGTTCAGAATTCTGGAGATCCACGACGACTTCCGCGTGAAACTCAAGGTCGAGAACACAGGATACCGCGTTAACCCTTGGGTACACGTAAGTCGCCTGAAACCCAGGGTGTTGTTCCCCAAGAGACCAACGGTGGACGTTGACTTGGAAGATGACGATGATTTTGACGCTGCTTTGCTGCCTGAAGACAGTTGGGAACCGGACAACCAGAATGACGAGTACGAAGTTGAGGAAATCCTAGATTTTCGCTGGGTCAAGAGGACTCGGACGTCGAAACGCACCAGAGAATATTTGGTGAAGTGGAAAGGATACGATGAGACGGAGTGGATACCCTTGGCACAGTTGAACTGTGGCGCGTTGCTTTACGAGTTTAATCAGAGCGCGCGTGCAAGGGCTCGTTTTCAGTCTATGCAGGCTGGAGATGATCATCCAGGACCTTAGTGTCCTAAATTCACGATTACCCAGAATAACATGGTCCCAGAATTTCAATCTTGAACTCTGAAGACAATGTAATCCTGGATGAAGACCGTCGAAAATTATGATTCCTCTACATGACAAGACTGAAGAGAACGAATTGACTGTGATTGACTATGGAGTTTAGTGACTTATCGCCGAAAACGACAGAGATGTTTGAGTTACGTGTGATTCTGAATATTGGGTGGCCACCAACTGTGAAATCGAGATGTGACCGCGTATTCTGGGCGGTCGGCGTGAGCCAAGCATCAGAGATGGGTTGGGACCGACAGTTGAGGAGACAGGGTGCCACAGAGACTTGAATCCTGGGAGCCGGCACAGTACAACGGCAGTGTCGTGCTCGTTTTCTCGCGTGAATTTGCATTTGAATGACCTGGCCATGATTCGCCAGCTCGGGGACTTTTCCTCTCTGAGAGATCTTGACCAGGAGGGGCGGCTGACACGAAGTGCTCTCGAAAATTTGGCTGTGACACACTGCCGTCATAAACGATGACCGAATATTTACTATGGAGATTTTGGATGTTGTGGATGCAGTGGCCTGGCTGTACCCGTGCGACATGGAGTGACGTGTGGGATAGGGGTTGATTCCTGGAAGGAAATCACGCCTGAATGCAGATGGGCCCAAACTGGCCAGAAATACGGATCCTTATCCAGGATTCCATGAAGTATTACGTCTGCCTATGGACTTTCCCTTACGATGAGTGCCTAAAGCCTGGCGGAAAGTGCCTCTGGAGAACGTATCCCAGGGTGCACCTCATCTTGCTGTATTTCAGAGCGACTTACGACTTTGAATCCAGAATAACACCACCCCCACTACCCATGATCGTGCGCTGGAGGCCCATTAGCCACTACACACCGATTATTATGGAGATTTGATCACGACTACGAAGTGTGCGAAGTGGAATCCAGAATACAAGTGCAGGAAACCAGAATTACAAGACATGTCGTCAGGATACCAAAATCTGTCGTCAGAATTTACATGTTCCTGGATTACACCTGTGAAAACTGTGGAGCCCACAAGCATTTCGCCACTTCCAATAGTGAACTCAAGTGTCTACAACACCAAGTCACCTGAAACTGCTCAAGTGTCCTGAATATCAAGTGAATTCAGAGACCAAGAGAGCCAGCGTCATCAAGTGAAACGCAACGTCGTCATCAAGTGAAACGCAAGTTGAACTACAGCCAAAGCGTCGAATCAACATGTTGAGTCGACACTTTTGGAGAGATTTCGAATGAAGCTGTACCCAGTATCAAGACCATACTCAAGAGAAGACATTTGCACCAAGACATAGTGAAACCAAGATATTTTGACCTGATTTGTACCCAGAAGGCAAGAGAGATAGTCTAGCCTTTAAACTGATAACAGAGTTTGTTTTTCCCCGTTGGAGACACGTCGCCTGGAGCACCTACCGGAAAAGAATGGCCGGGGGTGCAGCCTACCAGAATTGAATGGCTGGAGGTCCAAGAGATGAAGTCGCTACCAGTGGCGTTGGACGAAGTTACTTTGGAGTTGCTCACCGGAAATGTATGGCCGGGGGACCACGGGACAGAAGCTGCGCTTGAGTGTTGGTGTGACGTTACTTTGGAATTTCTCACCGGAAATGTATGGCTGGGGGACCACGGGACGCAGACTGCACTCGACTCTTCGATATTGTGTTACTTTGGAGTTGCTCACCGGAAATGCATGGCCGGGGGACCACGGGACGCTAATCGAAGCTGGATCAAGGGATAACATTACTCTCAACCAAGAAAAGATGAGGTGATTAAACGTGCTATAATAAAGAGTTTGTTTTCCCCGTAGCGCGCAAGTGGAATCGGCCTAGCTTGCCGAAGATACGTTCCGGGAGTCCCGAGACTGCGACCGCGACACACTAAGGGCACTTCGACCAGGACGGGTCGTCTGTGGCAACTCCACCTTACTCAAGTCCAAATTAGGTGGTGACCAGAGGCGCTCCGAGCGGACTGGGTTGACCCACCTATTCCATATCCTAGTTGGGTCGCTGGTTTACTGGTGTTTTGCCCATTTCATATTACGATTAAGGTTCTGGGTGACTGATTAGCGGTTGTCCCCTGAAACTTGTAGTACTAACTGCTGTGTGGATCGATTGACTACGAATTCTGATTGTTTCCCCTGAATTCAGGGGTGGTGCGCGTATTGTACGAGTATTCAGGTTGGCTAGGCGCCTGAATTTAAGACTCGGTTGAGCCTAGATTAGCGACCCACCGTCCGAGGGTCGAAAAAAATAAGTGACGGCTAGTTGTAGTGTATATACTCTGTATTTGTTGGTTTATTTTGGGTTCTCAGGTACATATTGGGAAAGTGTATTTCTGGGACCCGAATTCTGAGTACCGAATTCTGGAGCACTGACATTCTGGATTTGTGATATCCAGAAGTGTTGGTAATTTGGGAGTCGGTATTCAAAGGGGTTACATTCAGGTTGATTTCAACTTGGATTCGCTAACCTGCCTTGTGTCGTTCTGGTTACATCCTGTGGTGGACGTATATCCAGTACTACTTCTGAGGCAACACAGTTCAAGAACACCGGTGAAGTGCCGTTCCGTCGAAGATAAACGAGCCGATAGGGATACACAAGGTACTCACGCCACCAAGAATCCAGGAATCTCTCGCTTTGCGGCGGATATTTCTGGAGGACTTGTCGACCCTCAGTCTTACACTCTATTCCAGAGTGTAATTCTGGGCCACGCTATACACCCCTGGGCGGTAAAAGTTCAACCGACTTCGCCACAGCTGGTGCGCGTGCCCGGATTCGATTGTCGAGGATTTCACCGGTTACAAGTGTTGAAGAAGAAGAGGTGCTGAAGTGTCCGTCAACTTCTGGTTGCATCAGAATGCCGGATGAACGCGGTGCGAGGAAGATTGGACGCGACGGAGGTCGTGGTGTTGCGACTCGTCAGTCGCGTCGCATTCAAGGATTGGGTCCTGAGTTCCAGAGAGACTTCGCTGACGTTGATAGGGAAGCTCGGCGAAGAAGGCTGCGCGTGGTGCTGCGGTAGCACAAGGAGAGGACGCCCAGGCGTCTCTGGTCCAAGATCAGCCAGCTGCTGAGCCACCAACTCAGGACGACCAAGATTCGTCCAAGGAACAAGGTGCAGCGGCTGCGAATTCTGGAGCAGAGTTGGCTGGTGTCCAAAATGAGCTTGCTCGCGAGGGCGGAGCTCAGGCGCCTGTGGAATGTATGGGTTTCGCATTATTTTTTTTAGGTGAATATGCAAATATGTTATTAATGAGTAGTCTTACAACTATTTTATTTTTAGGTGGTTGGTTAGCACCTTTTCCCTTTAGTATTAAATTGATTAATTTTTTAACCAAAAAAATGTTATTTTATTAGAAAGTCGTTTAGATA